>CM039514.1:10508167-11155667 GCA_022432975.1 Begonia masoniana | reverse complement strand
AGTTCAGGTTTAATAAAAAAAAGAAAACTCAATTCCTTCTTCTTCTTTGCTTTGCATTTTTTGCCGAGAGAGAGAGAGAGAGAGTATCAGAGAGAGATGATCAGAGTGGGAGAGATGAAGATAGAGCGAGGAGGGAGAGAAATCTTACGCCGATGGTGGTCGTTCTTCTCACCAGAGAAGGTTTGCCGAGGAGCTCACCTTCGGAGTTGTTGCATCCTCGGAGCTCGACTTCGTCTAGAAGCTGAAAAGAGGTAAGTTCTTCTCTGTTTAAAGAACTTGAGAGGGAGAGGGAGAGAGAGAGAGAGAGAGAGCTCTAGTGTGCTTTCCCTCTTCTCCAAGAAATTCGAGTTCAGCTCGAATTTTTAGAGATGCTCTCTGTTGAATCTGGTTTTCTATCTGAATTTGGACAATTTTTAGACTAAAAACATCAATTGTTGTTTCCCTCAAAATCTAAGTTCAACTCGGATTTTCCGAGTGGGACAGAATTTGTTGTTCAAAAACTTTGATTTTTAGAGTGAAATTTACCCCAAAATCTATGTTATAAGTGACAATTTTTTTTCCTACGTTCTCACTCCTTTTACATGCAGGTATTTTAATTTGTTGCAGAGCGAATGCTTTCTTGTCTTTTTCCACTCCAATGTAAACATGATCATTTTAGCACCTATTGGAAGTGGCAAAACTGTACTTTTTGAGCACTGCATTTTGAGGCTTCTCTCAAGCTTTATATTTGGGGAGAGGTTCAGCCACGCAAAGGGAACTCTCAAAATAGTAAGTGTTGTCAACCAACAATCATGCAGAAATGACTATATATTGTTGATTAATAAGCAAACTGCATACACCTCTTCCATTTTTCATTATTTTTTTTCTTTACTGCATGGGATTGTCAAGCTAATTTACTGTTAGAAAAAGTAATAAAGAGAGGGTGAAGGGGAAAGAAAATGAGAGTTGGATTATCTCAAAATTCTTATAAGGATTGAGAAGTAATGACGGAACCTTGAATCTCTGCCAGGGAGGAATAACAGGCCCTCGAGTTTTTGCTAAGTATTGTATTTTATGTATTTATATATAAGTGTGCCAATGTTTAATTTGTTCTTGTCAAATTTACTATAAATGGTGACAATTCCTATCATTTACAAATTTATTTTAAGAGATTTTCTTTCATGCATTACTTCTTTTTGAATAATCATGATTACTTTGTTTCTTATACATGGTTGGAAGATTTATATTGCCCCGTCCAAGGATTTAGTACAGGAAAAGCTCAGAGATTGGAATCAGAAATTCGAGGGATGGAGAATAAGTTGTTTGGAGCTAACAAGTGATAATGAAATGTTCAACACAAAGAATATAAAGGAAGTCCAACAAGGGAGAACAGCTTAAAGACAACATCAACAATTGTCAAATGGAAGCCGTGGAAAGCTGGAACACTATGGTCGAAAGAGATGGTGCGATCTTGAAATAGTGTCAAAGATCAGGGAAGTAGATCCATTTGTTGGTTTTAAGAGTGTCTTTTCATTTCTCTAACTCGTTAGTGGTTTAGTTTTACAACCTAGAATAACTTTTAAACATGCTAAAAAAAATGAACGTTACATTCTACGCCAAATTGTTTTCTATCCCTTTCTGATCCCAAATGAGTTGATGATGAACAAACTGCATAATATGCTACCTCTGGTTGTAGGCCTGTAGGAATAGTGCGTATCGCTCATCAGGTTTACTCGTGACATTTGTTGAAGAATCGAATCGAAACGGAAATTCGAAAAACGAAAATAGTGGACACCAAGATTTACGTGGAAATCCTTAAACGGGAAAAAATCACGGGGAGAGGAGAAATCACTAAAATCAAAGGTACAATGAGTTTTGCGACTCAAGCATATATTTATACGTAAACAAAAAACCCTAGGCATAATGAGATTCATAACATGGGCCGAACCGGCCTGGCCCAAACAGAAATCGGGTCACACCGATTATAACAAATCTCCACCTTGACACGAATTCTACTTCATAAAATATACTCTATAAATTGAAAAGAAAACTCCTCCACCATAAAGCCTCTTAGGGCGAAATCAGCAGCTAATACCAACCAAGCTCAAACAGTGTTTGAACTTAGGTGTGTGCAAAGTCTTGGTCATCATATCAGCTGGATTATCATGAGTACTAATTTTACTCACTGCGAAATCACCACGAGCAATTACATCGTGAACAAAATGATAACGCACATTAATGTGCTTAGTCCTCTCATGAAACATCTGATCATTCGTCAGAAAAATAGCACTCTGACTATCACAAAAGACTGTAGTAATCTGTAAGTCTTCACTGAGTTCACCAAATAGGCCCTTCAACCAAATTGCTTCTTTACAGGCTTCTGTAATCACCATGTACTCAGCCTCGATAGTCGATAATGCAACTGTATCTTGCAATGTAGCCTTCCAACTAATAGCACAACCACCAACACTAAAGATGTACCCAGTAAGAGATCTTCTCTTATCAAGATCTCCTGCATAGTCAGAGTCAACATAGCCAATAACTTCATCTCTAGTCCTTCCAAACTGTAAGAAAACATCAGTAGTACCACGTAAGTATCTGAGAATCCACTGAACTGCTTTCCAATGTTCCTTTCCAAGGTTTGCCATATATCTGCTAACAAAACTAACAACATATGCTAAATCAGGACGTGTACAAACCATGACATACATAAGGGAACCAATCGCACTAGAGTATGGAACTTGTGACATATAATTAACTTCCTCATCTGACTGTGGACATAAAGTAGATGAAAGTTTGAAATGAGCAGCTAATGAAGTACTAACCGGCTTGGCACTTTGCATATAAAACCTGTTGAGAACTTTCTCAATGTACCCTTTCTGACTTAAGTATAATTTACCTGCCGATCGATCTCTAAGAATCTCCATCCCAAGTATCTTCTTTGCTGCACCTAAATCTTTCATCTCGAACTCGCTACTCAGCTGTGATTTTACCTTTCTGATCTCTGTCTGATTCTTGGCTGCAATCAACATATCGTCGACGTACAATAGAAGATAAACCAATGACCCATCACCACTCACTCTGTAGTAGACACAACTGTCATAACTGCACCTCTTAAAATCATGAGTGGTCATAAATGCATCAAATCTCTTGTACCACTGCCTCGGTGACTGTTTCAAACCATAAAGAGACTTTTTCAGCTGACAAACGTAGTCTTCCTTTCCTAAGACTACAAAACCCTCTGGTTGTTGCATGTAGATGTCTTCCTCGAGTTCTTCGTGCAAAAATGTAGTCTTCACGTCTAACTGCTCAAGCTCAAGATCGTGCAATGCCACGATACCAAGTAAAGCCTGGATAAAACTGTGCTTTACTACTGGAGAAAATACATCAGTAAAATCAATACCTGGAGTTTGGCTATAGCTTTTAGCAACAAGCCTGGCCTTATACCTTGCTTCTTCAACTCCCGGCGTACCTTCCTTTCTCTTGTACACCCACTTGCAGCGAACAATTTTCTTGTCCTCTGGTAGCTTCACTAGGTTCAATGTACCATTCTTGTGAAGCGATTCCATTTCTTCCTGCATAGCAATCATCCACTTACCAGAGTTATTGCAGCTAACTGCCTCTGAATACGTCGCAGGTTCTTCTTCAAAATCAATTTCTTCAGCCACATTTAAAGCATAAGCAACCAAATCAGCCTCTGCATATCTCTGAGGACGTCTAGTATCTCTCCGAGGCCTATCTTTCGCAATGGAATATTGTGGAGGTGCTTGTGAGAAGCTAGCACCATCCACCAAATCTGAGATAGGTTTCGGAGTAGGCTCTAGTGTAGATCTCGACCCAATCTCAATCTCCACCTGTGTGCTTGACTTCTGTTTATCTTCCTCAAGAAAAATTTTAGACGGAGACCCCTGAAGCATACTAATCTCATCAAAAACAACATCTCTGCTGATGACGACTTTTCCGATTTCTGGACACCAAAGTTTGTATCCCTTCACTCCTTGTTTAAAACCGATAAATACACACTTCACCGAACGAGGTTCCAACTTCCCACTATTAACATGAGCATACGCAGGATATCCAAAAATTTTCAAATCAGAATAAATAGCAGGAGTGCCAGACCATACCTCTTGTGGAGTTTTCTTGTCAATAGCAGTCGACGGAGAGCGATTAATAAGATAACAAGCATACGCAGCAGTTTCGGCCAAAAATTTTTTTGGTAACCTAGCATTTAAGAGCATACAATGTACCTTCTCCATCAAGGTCCTATTCATCTTTTCTGCCACACCATTCTGTTGAGGATTTCGCGGAACTGTATGATGCCTCACAATACCTTCAGCTCTGTATAAAACTCATCAGAACAAAACTCCAAACTATTATCAGTTTGGAGATGCTTCACTTGTCTCCCTGTTTGCTTCTCAATCATGATCTTCCACTCCTTGAAGGTAGAAAATACGTCACTCTTCTGTTTCAAAAAGAATGCCCAAACCTTCCTGGAAAAATCATCAATAATCATCAACATATAGAATGCACCACCTTTAGATGGTACCCTAGAAAGACCCCACAAATCAGAATGTATGTAGTCAAGTGTCCCCTTTGTGTTGTGAATACCTGCTGAGAACTTAACTCTTTTCTGCTTGCCAAAAACACAATGCTCGCAGAATTTTAGCTTCGTAATACTCTGCCCATCAAGAAGTCCTCTTTTGCTCAATTCGACTATGCCATTCTCACTCATATGACCAAGACGCATATGCCAAAGCCTTGTAATATCAGAATCAGACATAGACGAACTAGCGACACCGGCATCACCTGTAACTGTAGAGCCCTGCAGAACATATAAAATGGCAGTTTTTCTTAGCCCTTTCATCATGACAAGAGAACCTTTGCTGACCTTCACAACTCCACCTTCAACAGTGTACTTGTACCTTTTAGAATCAAGAGTACTCAAGGAGATTAGATTTCTCTTCATGTCAGGGACGTGCCTCACATCACCAAGTGTCCGAATGGCTCCATCGAACATCTTAATCTTGACTGTACCAATGCCAGCAATTCTACAGGATGCGTTATTTCCCATTAACACAGCACCTCTAGAAACTGCTTCATATGTTGAAAACCAATCCCGATTGGGACACATATGAAACGTGCAGCCAGAATCAAGAATCCACTCCTCGCTCTGTTTCGAATCAATATCATACGCAACGAGGAGTTCACCATCACTGTGATTTTCAGCAACATCAGCTTCGCCAGACTTCTCTGGTTGTTTTCCCTTCTGATTCTCACTAGTTTTCTTGTTCTTATTCTGCAGTTTATAACACTCAGCAATAATATGACCATTCTTCTTGCAGTACTTACAATACTTATCCTTGTTGTTCTTGGATTTCAGCCTGCTTCGATTATCTCCACTAGTATTCCTCTCATGCGGTCTTCCCCGTGCAACAAGGCCCTCACCCTTGGCCTCTGAGCCACCAACAAGCTTATAGATTTTCTCCTTAGCGAATAAAGCATCATAAACCTCATCCAGAGTTAAAGAATCACGACTGTATAAAATAGTATCTTTAAAAGTAGCATACGAAGTAGGCAGCGAACATAGCAAAATCAAACTTAAATCCTCTTCGTCATACTTAACTTCCATGGATTCCAAATCAGAGACAATTTCTTTAAAAACAGTTAAGTGATCATCTAGAGACGTACCGTCTGCCATACGATGAGAATATAGACGTTGTTTTAGGTGCAGTTTGCTAGTCAGGAATTTCGTCATACACAACTGCTCCAACCTTAACCAAAGTGCCGCATCAGTTTTTTCCTTCAAACAATCTTGAAGAATCTGATTTGACATATGCAAATGAATCTGAGATAAAACTTTTCGATCCTTACGCTGTTTCTCCTCAGCAGTCCATGATGACGACATCATTGTAATGCCCAACAATGCATCGTCTAAATCTATTTGTACCAGAATTGCCCTCATCTTAACCTGCCATAATGAAAACCTTGTATTCCTATCCAACAAAGGAGTATCATATTTCAGTGATGTCATCCTTCAAAAGTTCAGAATATTTTCCCTTTTAATATCTCTACCAGATAATTACTCCGAAAAACACCAAATAATTACTCCAAAAAAGCACCAAACAATATTTCAACCCTTCAGAAAATTTTAGAACCCCAATATTTCACAATCCAGAATTTCAGAATATAGTCAAAAAATTAACCGAAGATTCGTGGCAAGCAAATAATCAATATGCAGGATTCTGAAATCCAATGAAAAAATACCAACAAAAAACAGAACAAACTGATGCTGCTCGGATCGGTTCTGAACAGAGATGGGTTGCTGACAGACGACGGCGGCTAGGGCTCGGCGACAGCGGCGCGGAGGCGCGGCGAGCAGAACGGAGCGCGGTGGTGGATTCTGTGCGCACGATGACGGAGTTCGTGGGCGGCGGTTGGGCTTTTGTGCGCGTCGGCGTCAGGGTTTGCAGGCGACGGCGGCAAGACCAGAGAGGCGTGGGTGCGGCTCGGCTCTCCTCTTCTCGTCTGTCGAAGAAGAACAACAGAGACAATTTCTTTCTCTGTTTCTTCACGCAGAAAAAAAAATAAAAATAAAAACAGAAAAGAACTTTTCTTTTTCCTCCAAATTTCAATTTCAATTACCGAAATTGCAAATCTGAAAAGCGTTCGATACCTTCGAAAAATCAAAAACTTGATTTCCGAAAAACTTTCAACTCGCTCTGATACCAATTGTTGAAGAATCGAATCGAAACGGAAATTGGAAAAACGAAAATAGTGGACACCAAGATTTACGTGGAAAACCCTAAACGGGAAAAAACCACGGGGAGAGGAAAAATCACTAAAATCAAAGGTACAATGTGTTTTGCGACTCAAATATATATTTATACGTAGACAAAAAACCCTAGGCATAATGAGATTCATAACATGGGCCGAACCGGTCTGGCCCAAACAAAAATCGGGTCACACCGATTATAACAACATTCAAATGGCATATGGTTTCTACGGATTCTGAAGGTAATTAGTATCCGATCCATCCAAACTAATCTCTTACAATGCCCTATGGAAACATATTTTAGTCTTACGTTCTATCCATAGCTGATAAGTCAGTCCAAAATTAGAAAGAATAGAAGCCAGGAAGAATAGAATTGGTATATCTAATGAACCACGAAAAGGGAATAGGGTAGAGAGAGAGAGAGAGAGAGAGAGAGAGAGAGAGCAATTTTTTGATATTTGGACTTGGTTAGCCGTCATTTTCATTCTCTATATACCGATCGAGCAATTTTTTTTGATATTCGCGCTTTGTTAGAGGATGGAGTAGCAATCTTAACCACAGCTTGGGACAAGTCGCTTTTGATTTAGCCTTTTCTTTGGTGTCAGCAATGAGGCAATGATGCAATGAGCAAGCATTCACTTCACTTTTTTCCCGTCTTACACATCTTTTGTCTTCAACTTTCAACTTTCCCCCCTCCTACGCCTACTCTTTTCTTTCATCCTACTTACTACCTTTCGCTTTCCTACGCCAGCTCAACCTTGTTCTTCTTCTTCTTCTTCTTCTTCTTTGGATAACTATTTCTGGAAGATTCAAATTGTTTTTCTTTAACGAGTACTTGTTTGCATTAAGAGAGACAATCTCCTAATGCTTGGGAACTGAGTTTCAAAATGAGCACCCCAAAAATTACTAAGATTATATGTTAAATAATCAGTTTCCTGAAATGTGAAGCCACCCATTACTCCATGAGTAGTGGTGCAACTTTTCCCAAAACTAACGGATCGCTATTTTTAGTTGCAAAAGGCAACATAATAGTGTAAGTGATCAAGAGACTGGAGTAGATTCGATTTATGTAGTTAATACGGTCAATTAGTTCATCTATGATGGAACAAGATGTAGGCTCGACGAACTACAATTGTGGGTTGAGACTCAGACCTTGAATGGCTTACAGCAGCTTATACAAGATCAGTTGCAGTTAGATTGCTAGCCAGATGCAATGAAAACGTCAAAATGAAGAACGTTTGAAGCAAAGCTTCGATCAATTGTAATCACCTATTGTGAAGTGGGTTTGCTCCACTGGGTGTCATTCTCTTGTCTTCTTCTACTTCTTGGGTGGCATGGCTGCCCTTGAGTCTGACACCATGGCCGTAAAAGCTTATGCTGTTGAACAGCTTGGTTCCTTCTCCATCCTTGTTGGTGATAATGCTGCCTTTCTTTACGTTCTCCGGGGTTGAATAATTCTGTGATTTGCTGCCATTTGCTTCTGCGTGCATTAAAAGTATGTAAATTAGTAGTAGCATTTTTCTAGTATTACTCATTCTCCCTTGTGATTTTTGTAACCAGAAATAGTGAAGGAATAGAGTAGACTTGAGGTCTTATAATTCGCTCTCTCTCTCTCTTTCTTCCTCTCACCTCTTCCTCAATTTTAGTTAGAGGTGGAATCGGTTTAGTTTTGGACAAAATTGGTACCAAACCGAGTCGGTTTGGTTTCGGTTATCTGTTTCTTTGGTTTAAATTCAGTTTTTTGTATTGGGTTTGTTCGGCTTGAGCAGGTTTAGGTCAATAATTTGTAATTTTTGATATAAAAATTTAAAATATTATATATATATTATAAATTTAGTTTAGTTTTGATAGAAGGAACCGAAACAAACTGAGATTTTCAGTTCGGTCATGTTCTTTTTCGGTTTTAACCGAATCGTTTCCCTGCCCTAATTTTAGTCACATGGCCACCCTAAATGCTTTTTCACTTGTTACAGATATATTCTAATTCTAATCCAACGTTCTAACGTAAACTGATTTATAATATTTTTAATTATTCTACTAATGATTAAATAATACAGCATATTGTAAAACTAAAATTTCACATCATAATATATTATGAATGACGTAAAATTATGTTATGTATCATTTTTACGTGAAGGAAATAATTTAAAATCACAGTTCATGCAAATTAGAAAATAAATTGACGAGAGTGCAATTATGATTTCTATTGGACTCATTTTACATTGTTTGCATCACGATCTGAGAGGGATTCGTGATGAACGTAGATAGATGTACTGGTTCACAACAAAATATGAAAAACCATCAGAGAAGATAAGACCCAAAAGCATAATACATCGGTATGATTTATGAAAGTAACATCGTGACAATGCAATAATAAATATGCTAAATAAAAAGAAAAGTAAACTAGAAGGTGGTACAATGTCTCACCAAAAGAATTCACTCAAAATGAAAACAAACGAAAATAAAGATGACCAACTCAGACATGCTCTAGTCCTTTTGAATCTCCTATCTAAAACCTGAGAAATGAGTTCTATATTTAGTGTTTTAAAACAATTTTTACATATAAGTAGTAAAACTAATATCAAAATGGAGGTTCAACAAATTATCGGTGGGGCCAAGTGAAAAACAATTCATTATAATATGATAAATAATAAAATAATATCATTGTTGTTAAACTGAAAAATCCTCAATGATAAAAATGTCTCTCACGGACCCTGAGCATGGGCACCATAGGCATACAAGAGAGAAAACAACCATAAAAAAGATTGTCACATAATAATAACAAACCCTCGTTAGTAGGGGTGTGCAAACCGAACCGGAACCGATGAATCGAACCGGAACCGGTGAAATAGGTTCGGTTCAGATCGGTTTTGACCATTTAGAAACCGATCTTCGGTTTTATTTTGTAGGAACCGCTTAATTAGGTTCGATTTTCGGTTTGGATCGGTCAAAACCGATACAAACCGAACTGAACTGGTTTTGCACAAAAGAATTTTAATTATTAAAAAATAATAATAAAAAATAAAGAATATTTTTAATAATTAAAATTGTTTTCGTTATAATATTACTTTTATTTCCTAAAAGGATTTATTGTAATTTTGACTTTACTTTTCATTTTTTATTCTTCTAATACATTTTTTTTTTTTGATATTTGACTATATATCTAATTGTTTTTTATCTCCTCCAATTTAAATTTACATTATTTAAATTTTTAAAAAATAAGTTGTAGAACCGAAACCGAACCAGAACCGAACCGAAACTTTCGGTTCGGTTTTGGTATGTTAAAAGACCGGTTTCGATTCGATAAATCCGAAACTGAAACCGATCGGTTTGGTTCGGTTCCTCCCCAAAACCGAATCGAAACTTGTTTTACACACCCCTACTCGTTAGGTTTATAAATTTTCATTGTGGGACATAACAATGAAAAGCCAAAGATCTGGATACTATTAAAAGCCAAAGATCTCGGAATCCAAAACAACAATTGCATTCTTGGTACTTATACTTTGTACACTTTATAAACTCTAAGAATAAGCATTAAATTCTATAACGGAGAGAGAACTCAACTTAGGGATGAACTAACTACTAGCGTGCAAAGCCCAAACAGCCGTCAACGTTGCGGATCCAAAACATTGGTTCCACTATGCCCGCACTATTTTGGGCTGTTACCATGGTAACCTCAGTTACCAATTGTGACTTTTAAGAGAGAAGATAAAGTTAAGGCTGCCAGTAAATTTTTTTTTCAATTGTTTCTTGGTGTCAGCAGAGGCGGAAGGACTGGTAATGGAACTTTTATTTTTTATTTTTTCTTTTTGCAAAATCACCCACAAGATTGCCCTTTTGAAATGATGCTTCCATCTTTGTTATATCCGACCATACTTGTCCTTTCTTCTATATATTATACTAGAGTATGTGGTTCTACTATTGGAAAGAGGAAGAGAGATTTTGAAGAAGAAAAAATAAAGTAACAAGAGAGAACTTAAGAGAAATTTTTTCTTGAAATGCTTCGACTATTTTTTGATATCAAAATACCTAAACTTAGATTCTATTTATAAGACTCTATGATACACGTACAACACCATATATGAACCACTTCATTAATCACATTCATGCATTAATACATTATGAATCACCTAAGTACATAAGTTTATTTAAATAGTAGAATAGAAAGCTTTAAGTGCCACAACTTATCAAGATTTTCTCGTTGGAACCTCGGGCTAGGTGGACCATCAAAATCAAATACATCACCCACATCCTCTTCAGTCATGGTGCCACGGTTAGGTCTTCCTCCTCTAACACACCTCCACCACCCCTTGGTCTAGGACCTCGTAGTACTAGGATGGTTCAAAAGGCCATGCATTTTTTTTGTCAAATTGAGGATGACAGTTCGGATTTCATCGAATTGTCCTTGGACATGCAAATCGACTTCCCTCACGGGAGGTTTAACTGGTTGTGCCACTTGTGCATTATCCCCATCATGATTTTGAGATGAATACGCAACGCTTCTAGTCATTATTGTTAGATAGGATCGGAAACTCTAGACTCTTCTTATACCAATGATATGCAACAAAAAACGTCGAAAGCAAGTTGGTTGGCAAAGGTTGCATAAAGTTACAGCTTTTAATGCACAACGCCTTCCTTGTAGAAAGGAAGAACTTCAACTAGGAATCGAGAGTTTGTACAATCTTACGAAAAATATTCACCGATGGAAATCGATGAGAAGATTGTAGCGAATTGACGAAGCGAGAGCAATACTCAAAAAACTAACTATTGAAACACAAGCACATGGATTAAAAAAATAATCCAAGCAATGTGAGGCGCTCAAGACTCTAGGCCTAAAAGTTGTACAACTTGTTGTGTAGGGAGTGAATAAGATGTGGTCTAAATATTGGGGCGAAAGGAAGTGTGGAGTAAAAGTTATGCTTGAAATGGTGGATGGGACTAGGAAATCGAAATACTGCTCCGGCTGGAAAATTAGGTCAACTTTGGAGAGGCATATCTCACTCATTTGGACATGAATAGATGTAATTTACGAGGCAGCAAAAGTTGCATGTGTGAGGATGATTTTCTCCAAAATTGGACGGTTAAAGCATTGTGGATAAAAGTTATGAATGATGGAGTGCTGACTGCTCGGATAGTAATGAAACAGCAATAAAACAATACTTGTGAAACTTGGCGGAGAATGATTCTTCAATGATGGGGTTGAGAGTTTCTACAATCTTGCTGATGTTTCCACTCCTTAAAGAAGAATAGTGTAGTACAAGAAAATCCACCTACACTCACAAAGAATGAATTTACTCTTCACACAACTTACATTGATATTATTCACCATGAAAGATGCATGACACTTGAAGAGATGAACTCCAAGCTTGAAAAAAACTTCAAAGACAATTTTGATATTAGAAAATTGACTACCTTACATCAGCTCATAAGGATTTATTTATATCACCCTTAGAGAAAATTAGGGTTTCATCCTTAAAGGTTGCATTATAAAAAGCAACCCCCAAAAAGGAGTTGAAGTGTGCTCTGCCAAATGAGGAAAGCCTAGCACACTTTTTGGCATCTCCATGCCATTTGCCTCTCTTTTCTCCGAAGATGATCCCCACCATCAATATTACAAAAATATAATATTAAAACCATAGTTCTTAGACTATAAATAAAGATACAAATAAGTTGCATAAAATAGAATGAAAAAATTCATGTGCTTCCAAGAGATTATGCTTGATTGGTTGATAACTTGGTTTGGGGATTTGTGTTAGGAGCTCTATGGGCTGAATTTTTGGCTCCTCTTGGTGCTTCTTGGGCTACATCCTTCTTGAAGCTTTCAAGGATAGTCGCCCAAATTGATCTCTTGAATGGTATTGGAAATGAGGGAGATTTTTGTATGGGTTGTCGCGCCAATGCTTCAAGTATCCAAAAGCTTTAACTCCTTTTTGTTTAATGCACTTTCATTTGCCTTCAAGCTAACTAGGAAAATGAGACCTACATAATGAACCAAAAGATTAGAAAATTGTTTGGTTCGGTTTGTAATAAGGTGATCCCGTGGCACATCATAGGGGTTGTTGCCTGCTGTGACACTTGTATTACCATCAACCGAACACTGCTACTGCTGCAGACATCCGTATGCAAATTTTAAGTAAGAGTTTTAGGGAAAATTGTATAGGGATGTACTTTGGAATGCATCTAGGGCAACTATAGTTGCTAATTTTGAGAGAAAAATGAGAAATTTATTCTCGGTTGACCAGACTGCTCACGTATATCTTTGATGCCTAAATCCTAGAAATTGGGCAGCCTATGCATTTACTTCAATCCCCAAATGTGACATGTGCTTGAATAACTTGAGTGAGTCCTTCAATGCACTTATAATATCTGGCAGGGACAGACCGATTATAACCATGTTCGAGAAGTCAGAAAGCGCTTGATGTAATACCTGGCTTTACGGGATATTAATATTATATTATATGATAGCATTTTTGTAAATATGTCAAATCATATCTGTTTTGCAAAAAGAAAACGTTAATGGGATCCTAACGATTAATGAAAATTTTAAGAAATTTACGAGAATTTTTGGAGTAATAACGCTATATTTCGAGTAATTAAATTTCTCGTAATATAAAGGACGTTTTGGTAAAAATAGTAAACGAGGTCCATTTTGCGAATGAACAGTTTTAATAGAACCCAAATAATAAGATGGATTTATTGGTGAAATAAAGAGATTTGGAGAAACCGAATAGTTAGCCAATTAACGAAACAAAAAACGAAACTAATATAAAAACAATGTAAGGGCAAATTGGTAATTTGCCAAATCCAATTATAAAATAACCTAAACTTCATTTTCTCCTCATTTCTTCTCGGCTGCCTGCGATTCCAGAGAGCATTCTCTGTTTTCCCCGCGGCGATTCACCTTTTCCGACCTCCGTTTTTCCTCCGTTCGTCTTCCGTTCTTCACGTTTTCTCCTCCAATCGACGCTCTAGGTATGAATCTATAGTTTTAGAGCGTTAGTTTTCGATTTTTAGAAAGTTATACAGTTAGGTTTTCGTTTAGGGTTATCGTAAATATCGAGATTTAGGGTTCGAAATCGATAGGTTTGCCATAATTAAGGATATAGTGAACGTATTGAACGTTATTGGACGAACTTAATTGATTTAGGACGAATGTTAAATTTTGTGAAAATTCGAGATTTAGGAAAAACTCGTAATTAGGGATTTGAGGCGCCGAGCGTGTAATTGCTCTATGAAATAGCTCAATGAATTTGATTAAAGCTATAGAAAATTTCTTTAGTTAAGGTCTTGTTAATTTGGACGTTTAGTAGCTGAAATTAGTTTTAACGGGGAATATTGTGTTTTGCCTCAGACAAACAACGCTCGTGGACGGAGCTTGAGCTGCAACGGACACGAGGTAAGTTCTCGCGATTTTTCTCTGGCCGATTGGCCTACACCGTACGTCGAAGTCGTCTCGAGGAGTTTTGGTGACGCGGATGTTTAAATTGTTTTGGTTGGGTAGTTAGGATTAGTTCTGTATAGGTTATGCTTTTAAATGCTTTATTGTCTCGATAGTACGAATCATGTATGTTTACTTTCTGTCATATTGAACTGTTCACGCATCACGTGTTTTAAAAGAGCATGAAAATGAATTTCTGCACGATGTTTTAAAGAAAATGGCGATGTGGCCTGGAGAGGGGCTCGACCTATTGTGAAGATCGACTACGGGTTTGTCACAATACCACATATAACACGTACTCATACAGTTATAGGTCATGCGAGATGGGGCTCAGGCACGGCTGTACGTGTTGTAAGCGTGTACCCCCCTCCTCTAGCTGGAAAGAGTAGTCCGACCGCTGGATGTGCTCTCTCCGGTTAGGAGGCTGAGATCTCGGTGACACCCACAGAGTAAAGATAAAGAAAATGCTGCACGATTTCTGAACTCATATGCATAGCATGCATTTACATTTACTAGAGCTTGCTGAGATTTTTATCTCATAGGTGTCTGTATGGTGTAGGTGACTTCGACATAGGTGAGGACGAGATCCCTCCACCTAAGGAGTGATCCAGTTGACGGAGGATGGCTTGTGGTGGTGTGTTGCGCAGTCGATGCTTGACCAGACCTGTGGGGAAGTATGTACGTGTTTTGAGGGTATCGGGGCGTTTTGGGCTGATGGTAGATTATTTAAAGTAATTGTACAGTTAGAACATTTTAGGATGTTTGAGAATTGATAGTTGATAGGTTTATGTTTACATGTTTTAAACGTTTTAAAAATATGATTTATAAACTGCTTGGACATTTTAAAACAGGAGGAAAAACATAGTTTTAAACGTATCCACACAGTTCGTTTTTACGAAAGTTGATGTGTGTTTAAGCTGTTTAGTTGGGTGATAATTTATGAAGTGTGTGATGTGCAGGGTTAGTGAAAAGTTTAGTTTTGCTCTCTGGAATTTCGGATTCCAGAGAGCATTGTCTGTTGAATTATAGAGAAAGAAGAAGTGGAGTTAGGCGATCGGGCGCGGGTGTGAGGGGCGACTGATCGCCCCTCCCTGTTGCCAATGCAGCGATCGATCGCTATTGAGGTTAGCGATCGATCGCTGCTGAGGCTTATAGCCTCAGCAATCGATCGCCCTCTTTCCTTTCTGCAGTTTTGACGATTCTGCCCTCCCCTTTGTTTTATTTGTAAATTGTTTTAATTATAGTTTTAATTGTTTTAAATATTTTATTCAATTGTTTTATTAAATTTCTTTAACATTTGTTTTTTTTAACGATTTTCTAAACGAACTTAGATTTCGATTTAAATTCCGCCTAGAATTTATTTAAAGTATAGGGATAAAAAAAAATATGTACGAGAATTTGGGGTACAGGGTTAGGGTCGCTACATTTATGGTATCAGAGCCCCCGGGTTTTAAAATCGGTTCTGTAGACTGCTCGACTGCACAGCCACTACGCGGACATTCTTCATCAACTGTAAGTATGTTTATAGCTTTATTTGATTTCATTTTTTTATAGAGTATTTGTTTAACTTTTATAGGAGTTATTTATAAAAAATGGTGCATCGAGGAAATGACCGAGACGACCGAGATGATACGATAGACACCCTCAAAGATTTTATTGCCCAGCAGTCTCAGCATATGGAGCGACAGGCTCAGCAAATGGAGAGACAGTCTCAACAGCTAGGCACTATGATAGACCGAGAGGGTACTAGAGCTCGGGAGGTAGCTATTTCGGGCAACCATGGGATGGAGAGATTCCAGAAGCTCCAACCCCCTATATTTAACGGACAGTCTACGGATCCCTCTTCAGCAGAGGAGTGGATTCGCACCATAGAAGACATGCTGGCCTATGCGAGCATTGAGGACGGAGAGAATGTGACGTTGGTGACTTACCACCTAGCGTTAGATGCTCGGTTTTGGTGGGATTTAGTCAAGACGACCACCGATGTGACGATTATGGGATGGGAGAGATTCAGAGAGTTGTTCTATGATAAGTATTTTAGCCATACAGTACGGGAGGCGAAGATGGTTGAATTTATGCAGTTGCGGCAAGTTAGTTCTATTGCCGAGTATGTGAGGAAGTTTGAAGCCCTTTCTCGATTCGCGCCACGTCAGGTCAGCGTTAACGAGGACAAGGTACGCCAATTTTTACAGGGACTTAGTTAGGAATTCCGGATGCGTCTTACTATATCTGGGGTACGGAATGTATCATATGACGAGATTGTGGCTAGGGCGCTTGATATTGAGGCTGTTGATAGGGATTCTGTCAAACCGAGTGAGCCATCTAAGGGCTTCTTTCGAGAGATTCACCCTCAGATCAGGGGCAAGGGCTGGCAGCCAAAGGCACAGCCATAGCAACAACAACAGAGAGGCGTAAAAAGGCCTTTAAAGGGAGGCAATGATCGAGGGAAGGGGAAGCAGATACAAGGAACTTCTCAGATACCTCTTTGTCCTAAATGCCAGAGGGAACACACTGGCCAGTGCAGATTTGGCACGAGTGTGTGCTATCGTTGTGGAGACGCGGGCCATTTCGTCAGAGATTGTCCGAAGCCCGGCCGAGATCTGTCAGGCGGTGATCAGAGGAGAGTTATGCCGAGGATCTTCACATTTATTGAGCCTGGCGATGTCGACGACGAGGCTCATCCTTCGGTGATAGCAGGTACTATATTGATTATGGGCACAGCTGTATTTACTTTGATGGATATGGGAGCTACGCACTCCTTCATATCGACTGCATGCATGGCTAGATTGGGATTAGAGTCTGAGTTAGCTGGGGTCGAGTATAGAGTGATGCTGCCTTCAGGAGAGCTTATGCAGTCAGAACGTATTCTCCAGGGCAACGTCATCTCAGTGGGGGATATTACCCTTTATGCTCGTTTGATAGTTATGAGCATAGAGCGGTATGATCTTATCTTAGGGATGGACTGGCTTGCACAACACTTCGCCACCATCGACTGTCAATCCAGGATTGTGACCTTTTGACCCCCGGGTAAAGCCGAGTTTTCTTATCAGGCGATGAACCGATTGAGTGGATCGCCTATTTCTTATTCCATGAAGGTCAACGAGCAGTTTAAAGGTGCGTGCTCTATTTATTTGGCCTCAGTATTTGATGTTTAGTTACTCAGCGGAGTGAAGCCGAGTGACATTCCTATAGTCAGAGAGTTCTCTGAGATATTCCTTGATGATCTTCCCGGGTTACCGCCGGACTGGGAGATTGAATTCACTATTGATGTTTATCCAAATGCCGCACCAAGGTTTAAGAACCCATATCGGTTGGCACCAGCCTAGTTGAAAGAGCTGAAGACTCATCTTGACGAGTTGTTAGAGAAGGGTTTTATTCGACCCAGCGTTTCACCCTGGGGTGCGCCCGTTCTGTTTGTCAAGAAGAAAGACGGGACCCTCAGAATGTGCGTCGATTACAGAGAGTTGAACAAATTGACGGTGAAGAATAAATATCCGTAGCCTCGGATCGATGACCTATTTGATCAGCTACAGGGTGCCCAAGTATTTTCCAGGATTGACCTACGCTCGGGTTACTATCAGTTAAAGGTCCGGAAGGAAGATATGCAGAAAACGGCTTTCCGAACGAGGTATGGGCATTATGAGTTCCTTGTCATGTCTTTTGGACTTATTAATGCCCCTGCAGCGTTCATGGATTTGATAAACCGTGTGTTCAAGGAGTACTTGGACAAGTTCGTTGTGGTTTTCATCGACGATATCTTGATTTATTCTAAGACGAAGGAAGAGCACAAGGAGCATCTGAGGATTGTTATGAGGATTCTAAGTCAACGCCAGTTATATCCAAAGTTTTCTAAATGCGAGTTTTGGCTAGATAGAGTGAGCTTCCTTGGCCATATTATATCGCAGGATGGAGTTTCTGTGGATCCGAGCAAAATTCAGGTGGTCAGAGATTGGCCACAGCCGAAGAACGTACGAGAGGTGCGTGGATTTCTCGGATTAGCTGGTTATTATCGGAAGTTTATAGAGGGATTCTCGAAGATCGCAGTTCCTCTTTCACGATTGACTCGGAAGAACGAGAGATTTATATGGTCGGCTGCTTGTGACGACAGTTTTATGGAGTTAAAGCAGAGATTGACCACCACTCCAGTATTGGCGCTACCTGTTGAAGGTGACAAGTTTAGTATTTATTGTGATGCGTCTGGAGTTGGACTCGGTTGTGTATTGATGCAGGAGGGGAGAGTTATTGCTTATGCGTCTCTGCAGCTGAAGCCGTACGAACAGAATTACCCTACGCACGACCTTGAGTTAGTAGCTGTGGTCTTCGCACTGAAGATATGGAGACATTATTTATATGGGCAGCAGTACGAGATATTTTCCGACCACAAGAGCCTGAAATATTTATTTACGCAAAAGAAGCTGAATATGCGACAGAGAAGGTGGCTTGAGTTCGTCAAAGATTATGATTTTGATATCAAGTACCATCCGGGAAAGGCGAACAAGGTTGCTGATGCTTTGAGTAGAGTGCCTTCTACGAGTCAGCCTTCACTAGCAGTGATGTCAGTTACGCTGCGGTCTGAGATCGAGAGGTTCGATGTGGAGATAGTGGCAGAGTTGTCCAGTATGCTTACCAACATTTCTCTCAGGCCGACTATTCTGGATAGGATACGCGAAGCTCAGCAGAATGATACGGAGTGTGAGGAGCTTCGATCGAGTATGACATTAGGTGACTCATCGGATTTCCACTTATCAGATGATGGTGTTCTAAAGTTCAGACATAGGTGGTACGTGCCTAACGACGAGGATCTGAAGAAGGAGATATTGGCCGAGGCACATTCTTCGGCATATTATGTGCATCTGGGAAGTTGTGACAGCCCGGAACCGGAACCCGATCAGAGTCTGAGATCCAAGCCGTCACTCCGGGACAGAAAACGGATAACGGTGACTATAAATTTTTTTTTGAACAGACAGCGTTACTGGAACAAAAGGACGGAAAAACGTTTACCAAATGCACTGGACAACTTATGAAAACCAACTGAGCTTTTAAGACTTCACAGAAGAACAGAAATAAAATGACAGAAGACGTGTACTATCAATGCAAAACCCTAAACATAAAATTTTACAGAAAGGGAGGGACTACGGTGATTAACAAAATTTCAGAATCACAGAGAAAGAGAAACGGGAACTAACTCAGAGCTGAGATTACAGGAATGAGTGACTAAAATGAAGAAACAGAATTAAGAAGGAAAAACAGAAAGAACAGGAATAAACTGAGGCAAACAGAAGAAATTTAAAGCTGGGCGGAAGACGTAGGCAGAGAACTGGCGGAAGACTTAGTTTAAAAAGGGCAGCGGTGGATTCAGATACGACAAAAAAATGAACAGGGTTCAGCAGAAGAGGCTGAGTAAAACTGGGTGGAAGAGGTGGTGACGTCAGCCAGAAGATGGGTGACGTCAGGCGGAGGATACAGACAACAGACAACACCGGATGAAATGATGACGTCAGCCAGAAGATGGATGATGTCAACCGGAAGATACAGACAACAGGCAACACCGGATGAGATGAAGACGTCATCGGATGAGATAATTGAACTGGGCGGTGGAGGTGGATGATGTCACTGGTGGATACACACTTAAACAGCAGTGGACGTGATCGGATGATATAGTCTAAAAGGGGCAGAGTTTGACAACTTTTAACAGAAAGACATACGGGCAGGGAGCATCAAAACAGAAGGCATAAGGGTTTCAAACCTTCAAAACCCGATTCAAAACAAGATTTTTGAAACACACTTTGTAGATGATAGATTTCAACTGACAGATTTAAGAAAGACAGACTGCATGGATAGCTCTAGAATTCGAGACCATCAATGCAAACCTTAAAACAGGAAAATATTCTAAAACATTTTAGAACATTCAGGACATGAGTTCAACTGTCAAATACAGTGATTTCTAAAGCTGAGACATCATAACTTGTACATTGTTCTAAAAGTAAAACCTCTGAATTAGTACAGAACCTAACATGCAATTGCAGAATCTACCAAAAGAAGAGTTTTTACAGAATTTACAACACAACCAGAACTTCCAGAAGACTTTACAGATATAGACATTACA
The DNA here is from genome assembly GCA_022432975.1 of Begonia masoniana. NCBI lineage: Eukaryota > Viridiplantae > Streptophyta > Magnoliopsida > Cucurbitales > Begoniaceae > Begonia > Begonia masoniana. The sequence continues at coordinate 11,135,372 of CM039514.1, read as the reverse complement.
GAAAACTTAAACCTCGGGTCAGAATTTGTCTGGCTGCAGCAACCACACCCCCATGAGCTCGATCTACCAGCCACCTATTCATCAGACTGAGGCACGAAGTCCTCATTTCTGGGTTCAGTACCTACATCAGAGAGTTCACCTATGAGCCTAAAGCTCAGTAAGAACATAATAGATATGCAGTGATGCAAAATGCTATGCATGCAGTTTTCAGAAATACAGTGATAGTACAGAACATTACGTTTCAGTGGCAGAGGGGTATAAGTAGGGCTTATAGGGGAACAGACAGTGCACGACAGGCACAACAGATTTTCAGAACAGATTCAGAACAGAAACAGTAGGCCAGTCCCCGTCCCGCACTTAACCGGTACATTTCAGTCAGATTTTATCTTATTTAGTTTCAAACAGTGTACAGAAAACATTTACATGTCTTTCAGAGAAAACGTGTATGCATGAACAGTGCTTGAACTTAAACAGGCGGAGAGCAGATGACAAAAATAACAGAACATATGGTGAAACAAAACATAGACAACTCAGAACATAACTATAACCTTTCTACCCAAGACAACCCGACAGAACAGAAAACCTAGTACCTCCGAGATGTAGGGCCTTAAGGGCCAACCTACGGATATGAACTTACATGTTGCTGCAGAGTTGATAGTCCTGAACGTCTCGAAAATGCTCGAACCCTAGTAGAAAAACAGAAAGGAGCCGAGGAGATCGAAGTAGCTTCGATGGCTGATTATCGACTGGAAGAGAAAATGCCGAGAAGAGAATGGAGAGAGAGCAGAGAAGTGAAATGAAGAGGGTTTCACGTAGGAGGAAGAACTTAGCTTCTTCAACAAGTTGCCAGATGTCACTCAACCATTGGCAACCTCCCACCAACCTTAATTTCTCCCTTATTTACCCCTCTATGCATTCTAAACTTAGCGTTTAGTTTAGTTACACATTAGTCTGGTTCTCCCCTCACTAAATGCTCCAAATTTACAATAAAATAGTTATTGTATTTATGGCAGTTTAAATCCATACAATAATTCAACAGATTATTACACGGCCAAAATGCCGGGTGTTACAGAAGTACTAAGATGTACCGGGATTTAAATCAACACTTCTGGTGGCCGAACATGAAGAGAGAGGTCGCCAAGTACGTTGAAACCTGTCTGGTTTGTCAACAGGTAAAGGCAAAGCACTAGAGACCGGCCGGAACATTATTGCCACTGCCGATTCCAGAGTGGAAGTGGGAGTAGATCTCCATGGATTTTATTGTAGGGCTCCCGAGGACGACGAAGGGCCATGATGGTGTTTGGGTGATCATGGACCGATTGACAAAGTCGGCCCACTTTTTATCTGTGAGGATGGCATCTTCTATGGATCAGCTCGCCGAGCTTTACGTGCAGGAGATTGTTAGACTGCATGGAGTGCCAGTTTCTATAGTCTCAGATCGTGTTCCGAGATTTACGTCGAAGTTCTGGAAGAGCCTGCATAAAGCTATGGGGACTCAGCTTAATTTCAGCACGACATTTCATCCTCAGACTGATGGTCAGACAGAGAGGACGAATCAGATTCTTGAGGATATGCTCAGAGCTTGTGTGCTGGAGTTTCAGGGCTCGTGGAGCTGATATTTACCTCTGATTGAGTTCTCGTACAATAATAGCTTCCAGGCTACGATTGGCATGGCTCCGTATGAGGCGCTGTATGGTCAGAAGTGTAGGTCTCCGTTGTATTGGGACGAGGTTGGCGAGGCCAGCATCATTGGTCCAGAGATTCTACAGCAAACGGCAGAGAAGATTGCCATTATCTGATAGCATATTGAGGTAGCTCAGAGCAGACAGAAGAGCTATGCAGACACGAGACGGAGGGAACTAGAGTTCGAGGAAGGTGATGAGGTTTATCTTAAAGTTTCTCCGTTTAAAGGCGTCATGAGATTCGGAAGGAGGGGCAAGTTAAACCCTCGTTATGTGGGGCCCTTTCCTATTCTGAAGAGGATCGGGAAGATGGCATACAGATTAGAGCTTCCGGCTTCTATGGAGGGTATCCATGATGTATTTCACGTATCGATGTTTCGGAAGTGTTTGCGTGATTCATCACACGCCGTGGAGGCAACAGAGATCGAGGTATAGCCTACTTTGACTTATGAGGAGAGGCCGGTGCGTATTTTGGAGTCTTCCATCAAGGTTTTGCGAAACAAAGAGATTCCGTTAGTCAAAGTCCTATGGCGGAACCACGAGGTGGAAGAGGCAACTTGGGAGCGACAACAAGATATGATGGCTAAGTACCCTGAGTTGTTTGTATGATTTAATTTTGTGGACAAAATTCTAAATAAGATGGATGAAATGTAATACCCGATTTTACGAGATATTAATATTATATTATATGATGACATTTTTGTAAATATGTCAAATCATGTTCGTTTTGCAAAAAGAAAACGTTAATGGGATCCTAACGATTAATGGGAATTTTAAGGAATTTACGAGAATTTTCGGAGTAATAACGCTATATTTCGAGTAATTAAGTTTCTCGTAATATAAAGGACGTTTTGGTAAAAATAGTAAACGAGATTCGTTTTGCGAACGGACAGTTTTAATAGAACCCAAATAATAAGATGGATTTATTGGTGAAATAAGGAGATTTGGAGAAACCGAATAGTTAGCCAATTAACGAAACAAAGGACGAAACTAATATAAAAACAATGTAAGGGCAAATTGGTAATTTGCCAAATCCAATTATAAAATAACCTAAACTTCATTTTCTCCTCATTTCTTCTCGGCTGCCTGCGATTCCAGAGAGCATTCTCTGTTTTCCCCGCGGCGATTCAACTTTTCCGACCTCCGTTTTTCCTCCGTTCATCTTCCGTTCTTCACGTTTTCTCATTCAATCGACGCTCTAGGTATGAATCTATAGTTTTAGAGCGTTAGTTTTCGATTTTTAGAAAGTTATACAACTAGGTTTTCGTTTAGGGTTATCGTAAATATCGAGATTTAGGGTTCGAAATCGATAGGTTTGCCATAATTAAGGATATAGTGAACGTATTGAACGTTATTGGACGAACTTAATTGATTTAGGACGAATGTTAAATTTTGTGAAAATTCGAGATTTAGGAAAAGATCGTAATTAGAGATTTGAGGTGCCGAGCGTGTAATTGCTCTATGAAATAGCTTAATGAATTTGATTAAAGCTATAGGAAATTTCTTTAGTTAAGGTCTTGTTAATTTGGACGTTTAGTAGCTGAAATTAGTTTTAACGGCGAATATTGTGTTTTGCCTCAGACAAACAATGCTCGTGGACGGAGCTTGAGCTGCAATAGACACGAGGTAAGTTCTCGCGATTTTTCTTTGGCCGATTGGCCTACACCGTACGTCGAAGTCGTCTCGAGGAGTTTTGGTGACGCGGATGTTTAAATTGTTTTGGTTGGGTAGTTAGGATTAGTTCTGTATAGGTTATGCTTTTAAATGCTTTATTCTCTCGATGGTACGAATCATGTATGTTTACTTTCTGTCATATTGAACTGTTCACGCATCACGTGTTTTAAAAGAGCATGAAAATGAATTTGCGCACGATGTTTTAAAGAAAATGGCGATGTGGCCTGGAGATGGGCTCGACCTATTGTGAAGATCGACTACGGATTTGTCACAATACCACATCTAACACGTACTCATACAGTTATAGGTCATGCGAGATGGGGCTCAGGCACGGCTGTACGTGTTGTAAGCGTGTACCCCCCCTCCTCTAGCTGAAAAGAGTAGTCCGACCGCTAGATGTGCTCTCTCCAGTTAGGGGCTGAGATCTCGGTGACACCCACAGAGTAAAGATAAAGAAAATGCTGCACGATTTCTGAACTCATATGCATAGCATGCATTTACATTTGCTAGAGCTTGCTGAGATTTTTATCTCATAGGTGTCTGTATGGTGTAGGTGACTTCGACATAGGTGAGGACGAGATCCCTCCACCTGAGGAGTGATCCAGTTGACGGAGGATGGCTTGCGGTGGTGTGTTGCGCAGTCGATGCTTGACCAGACCCGTGGGGTAGTATGTACGTGTTTTGAGGGTATCGGGGCGTTTTGGGCTGATGGTAGATTATTTAAAGTAATTGTACAGTTAGAACATTTTAGGATGTTTGAGAACTGATAGTTGATAGGTTTATGTTTACATGTTTTAAACGTTTTAAAAATCTGATTTATAAACTGCTTGGACATTTTAAAACAGGAGGAAAAACATAGTTTTAAACGTATCCACGCAGTTCGTTTTTACGAAAGTTGATGTGTGTTTAAGCTGTTTAGTTGGGCGATAATTTATGAAGTGTGTGATGTGCAGGGTTAGTGAAACGTTTAGTTTTGCTCTCTGGAATTTCGGATTCCAGAGAGCATTGTCTGTTGAATTATAGAGAAAGAAGAAGTGGAGTTAGGCGATCGGGCGCGGGTGTGAGGGGCGACTGATCGCCCCTCCCTGTTGCCAATGCAGCGATCGATCACTGGCGCGATCGATGGCTGCAGCGATCGATCGCTGTTGAGGTCAGCGATCGATCGCTGCTGAGGCTTATAGCCTCAGCGATCGATCGCCCTCTTTCCTTTCTGCAGTTTTGACGATTCTGCCCTCCCCTTTGTTTTATTTGTAAATTGTTTTAATTATAGTTTTAATTGTTTTAAATGTTTTATTCAATTTTTTTATTAAATTTCTTTAACATTTGTTTTTTTTAACGATTTTCTAAACGAACTTAGATTTCGATTTAAATTCCGCCTAAAGTTTATTTAAAGTATAGGAATAAAAAAAATATGTACGGGAATTTGGGGTACAGGGTTAGGGTCGCTACACTTGATGTCTAATATCGTAAAAAAGTACAGAAAAATGCTTGAGTCAACAGACATTTTGTGCCCCCAGATTAAGAAGAAGCTTGTGAGGCTAGAACATGCAACTCAAAATTGGAGTCCTATTCTTGCAGGTGCTGCCCGGTTTGAGGTTAGCAACGACAGAGAATGATACGTAGTTGATTTGAATAAATGTGTGTACAATTGTTACAAGTGGGAGGTCACTGGAATTCTATGTGTCCATGCAATTTCATGTTTGCATTTCATGAGACTCTCAGTTGAATATTATGTGCATGAGTACTATCACCAGAAGACTTACTTGAGGATGTACTCTCACTTCATTCATCCAGTTAGTTACAAACACATGTGGCTTGAAACAGATAGCAATGAAATTACTCCACCGGTAGCAAAGCGCCAACCATGTCGATCGAAGAAACAAAGAGTGAGAGTTGCCGATGAGCTTCAATCCTGATCAATTAGTAAGAAGAACACATAGTTGCACTTATCGAGGCATATGATCCACTTCTGGCACTTTTACGCAGGACACATTTATTGGTTTTAACACCATTATCGGGACGCAAATACGTGTTCATATTTCAATGTTAAGATTACATAAATGAATATCTTTGCCTAATATGTTTTAATATAGTTTTACATTTGTGTAGGAGTCTTTTATGCATAATTCAGATAGTAATTTATGACTTTTATGGATGTACTCTATCCACATTTGTACTTATTTTTTCTTATTTATACCTTTATGTATTAAAGTAGTGATTTGTACATATTTGTATTTGTACTTATTTCGAATGCTTTCTTCAATGTCTCTCTGTCTCTCCATTCATATAATTTATAGAAAATTATAAAATTTGGCAGAGTTTTCTTTATTGTCTAACTTCTCCATAGTTATTTTTAATAAAACTTGCATATTCAAACCACATTATAGTAACCAAATACAAATCCAGATACTACAAAATTACGACCATCCAAATTTAAAGTGTTACAACTATAACGAGGAAGTGTTCCAAATAAAAACTATTACAACTATACTTTGTTCAAAATTTTGTCAAAATAAACTTAAAAACATAAACTACAAAATATAACATTAACTACGCTTACGCATCGTCTTGTGCATTGTCTTGCGCATAGGCTTCCACATCCCATTTCAGCCACGCATCAACTTCTACATCCCATTTCAGCCACGCATCAACTATTGCATCCTAATTCCTATGAGCCACGAAGAGCTCCTCACCTCTGCCTATGAGAACATCTAACTTCTTCTCAATTCTATCTAAAATGAAAGACTTGTGTGACAAAAATGGCTGCACGAGAGCATCTTTCATATGAACATCATGAGCGGCACCTGAGGGAGGAGCAAGTTAGATGGAAGTTACTTTAAATATTAGACAACATTATGAATATGATGTATACCTGGTAGAGGAGGAGCTGCCGAGGAGGAGGCTACATGATTGCCCTTGAATACCCAACCACCTCTAACTTCAACTATGTCCATCCGAGCTAAGGTGCTCTTATGATATATATCACCTGCCTTTTTGTTTCTCACAAGATCCCCAGTCGATATTTCATATTCAACGATCTTCTGAATCAAACTATTATACGACATAATTGTTAGCTTAAAATATGTTTAAGTAACTATGTTTTTTTATGATAATGTTTAATGACAAATATAATAATAGAAAATGTTTATTAGTAAGAAATGTATGAACTAATGAGGATGATTAGTATGAAATATATGAGCTGGATAATTGGTTTATTTAGTTTACTGCATTTGTCTGGAAATGCCCTTTGAAAAGGGTATTACGTTTTCTGATGATTTGTGGTTAAGTGCTATTAGTCCACAGTCAATCGTCCACGTGAAAGAAAACAGAAAAAGACGCAAATGTCCTAGGTCTCAATCGTCCACGTAAAAGAAAACAGAGAAAGACGCAAACGTCCTAGGTCTCAATCGTCCACGTGAAAGAAAACAGAGACAGACGCAGTCGTCCACGCTATTGACAGACGCAGTCATCCACGCTATTGACAAATGCAGCCGTCCAAAGTCAAAACATACTCAATCGTCCGAGTTCATTGGTACAAAGACTCAATCGTCCAGACTTTAAAGACTGCGAGAGATGGCGAATTCAGATTTCAAACGGCTATCTTTCTGTGTACGGATGCTCCCCAACGATCATATTTTTGAAAAAGACGCAGATTACAGACGAGAGTATAAAAAGAAGAATGAAGCTCAAAAGAAGAACTTTTGCCAATTTTTATATTTAGCGCTTAACTCTCGCGAGCAAAAAGTTTTCTGTAATACTCTGCAACTGTTTACATCTCTATGCCCTAGAACTTGAGATTGTATCTTGAGAGAGTGTAATCCTAGTGCTCAATATTTCCATCCTGTTAAATCTGTAAGGCTGTGGATTGACGCCTGTGAAGTTCAATCTAGAAGTGCAAAAGATAGTTGATTGGCGTCCGTGAAGTCCAATCAAGTTCTCACGAGGAAGAGAGGTAGTGAATCTTCAAGGGGGATATCCTTGAAGCGTGGACGTAGGCAAAGTTAGCCGAACCACGTAAAAATCTCGGTGTTGTTTTTCTCTCTCTCTCTGTTTATTTTGCATTAGTAAGAAATAATATTTAGTAATTTTTATTACTCTAAGTAAACAAGATTAGAAGAGAAAAATTTAATTCACCTCCCCCCCCATTCTTAGACAATAACGATCCTACAATTGGTATCAGAGATAGGTTAGCATTGTCTATATTATAATAGAATTAGAAATGACATTCAACACCAATACTACACACGTAGAGGGTCAATCTATTACTAGACCTCCATTCTTTGATGGAAATGACTATGTTTATTGGAAGTCTAGGATGATAATTTTTGTTCAGGCTATGGATTGTGAACTGTGAAATATTATAGAGAATGGTCCATATATAGCTGTAAAAACTGAGAATGGTGTTAGTACTCCTAACTGATTTAGATAAAAAGAATTTGAGCCTGAATGTTAAGGCAATAAACACCTTGTACTGTGCTCTAAACAGAGATGAATTTAATAGAGTACAAGGATGTGATAGTGCTCAAGAAATATGGCACTTACTAGAGGTTACACATGAGGGAACGAATCAGGTTAAAGAGAGTAAATTGAGTGTGCTGGTACATGAATATGAGCTTTTTTCGATGGAGAAAGATGAGGCTATTTCCTCCATGTTTACTCGATTTACCAATATTACTAATGACTTAAAAGTTCTTGGAAAGACCTATTCAGGTGAAGAATTTGTGAGAAAGATCCTTTGGTGCCTACCGAGAGCCCGGCAACCCGAAAGTTACTGCCATACAAGAAGCTCGGAATCTCAAGGTTCTCAAGCTAGAAGAACTCATTGGCTCTCTAATGACTCATGAGATAACCATGAGAGCCAATGACAAGGAAGATCTCAAGGAGAAAGAGATCAACAGGAAGAAGGATATTGCAATCAAAGCTTCCTCATGTAAACAAGAAGATTCTGAGGAAGAAGAAATGAGAAGGACATAGCCCTTATCACTAGAAGATTCAGCAGATTTCTCCAGCGGAAAAAACTGAATGGGAGGAAATTCTCAAAAAGAGAAAAACCTCAAAAGGAAAAGGAGATTACCTGCTACGAATGTGGGAAGCCTAGACACATCAAGGCCGAATATCCACAAGCAAAGAAGAATTCCAAGAAATTCAAGAAAAGAGCTATGAAGGCCACTTGAGATGACAGTGAGAGCGACACCTTTTCAGAAGATGAGGAAGTTGCCAATTTGTGCTTCATGGCCAAGAGGATGAGGTTAGTCATTCTTCTAGCAATAGTAAAGTAGATGAGGATGATGACTTAATTGATGCATTTAACGATTTAGTAAAGCAATTTGGCATGCTAAAAACTAAATACAATCTGTTGAAAAAGGAAAATGCTGGTTTAGTTGAAAAGCATGCTAAAGAAGTCGATTCACATGAAAAAGAAGTTAGTGATCTGAAGATTAGGAATAAGAATTTAAATGACATTGTACTTAAGTTCACTAATTGATGTGCCAATAGGCCCAAAAGCCCAACCCAAGACTAAGGCCCAATCCATATCCAAAGCTCATACTACTTAATACTTGCTTACTAATGACTTTATTTCTTTTGCAGGTAATGGACTCAATGAAGGCTTGGAGTAGAGGCCCAATTCACATGGCAAGGATCAACCTCATCACTTAACCTCTTGGGATGCACGGGATGAAAAGAATTTGCTAGATTTAGCAGAAGCGGGAATTTGTCTTCCCGGAGACAAATTCTGTAATTTTTATTTATTTTTCATTGCTTTTATGTTTCTTTGAGAAAGACCATTTTGGCCTTAAGCTTATATGGGTAGAACTCGGTTTCAAGTAAGCCATCTTGATGGGAGAGGCCCAACTCAATGGAAGACAAAGCTTGAAGATGGAGCTTGGAGAGGCCCAATTGCTTTGGGCTTGGAGAGGCATGACTTGGCATCAAAGGACACTTGCTAGTGGAGACATGGATCGATGACATGGCACAAGGGAGAAGAAGCACAATTGATCTTGGCCACCCATCATCCTTTTTCATCCAATGGCTCACATTTAATCTTGTAAACCTAGCTACCCCCAAACTGTATTTAAGCAATACAATTGAGGTATTTCATTTAGACTAGTGTCTAGAGAAAGTCTTCTTCCAAGGGTTGGTGCCATTGGAAATCCCACCAAGGGTTGGTGCCCAAGGTAAGTATCGGTTTGCTTAAACCGATTGGAGAGAACCTCCATTGCTTCCAAGCGTGTGGTGGCTTGAAAGCTCTTAATCCTTACTCTATTCCAAATCACCTTGGTGTTGGAATCATAAGAGAAGGTCACACCATTTCCAAAGACCGGTCTTCTTCTTTGGAAGAAGCATTAGCCGAGAGGTAACTCAATACCTCTATCGCCTGGTTCAGGATTTTATCATTTTCTTTATTTTTCTTCATAGAACACTATAACCACTTCACACGTACTTCATCTTCCATCTCTTAGCTTTATTTTTTCTGAAGAAATCGTTTCATTTCTGCTCATACATTTTATTGCTCTCGGGTTAGCTGACCAGTGAGCAACCCTTACTCTTTGGGTGATAACTCCCTCATTTTCAGGTCGTTACCCATCATTTTGGTATCAGAGCATAGCTAACATCCGTAGAAACATTTTGGTACCTTTTATTTGTGCATTTATTTACAAATTTTTAGCTGCATTGTTCGTTGAAGTTGAGTTACAATCTGCCGCTAACTTTCTCTTTTCCATATTTGTGCGGTTTAAAAGCCCACGGGTTTGGTTACATTTTAGTAGCAATTTTTTCATTTATTTGTGCACCTATCACTTTCATATTAACCTTCTATTGTTGTCTAACATTTAATGAGAGTCGATTAAGCAAGATAATATCAATTCCTTTAGTTTTAGTTTTGGTACTTTCCATTTCATTCAAAAATTCTGCTTGGTAAGGTTGTGTAGTTTAGTTGCATTCTAATTTATAATTTGCAGCTATTTTTGGTTTATTGCTCATACTTTATTCACCTATTGTTGATATTAGCATGCTTGGATGATATTCTGAATGTTTTGGGGAAGAAATCACTTATAAAGTCACTACATTTAATTTGATGTTTGAAGAAGTTTATAAGGTATTTGTTGAAATGACATAACTAAGTAGCATGCAAGAACCCTAAATTTTTTTTACAAGTTGTTATTTTTATGCCATGAATCTGTCATATTAATGTTTAATGGGGATTAAAGTGACGTAACATGCAATAAATTAATGACCTTGAGCTTTAAACGTGTTTGTAATTGAATATTGCAACGGTTACTAAAAGTTGTTTTTTTTTTAATTAGTATAAATTGATTGATATTTGAGGGTTCTGTTTCACTAAGTAGTTGATGGCTTTAATTAACTAACTTGGCATAACATTGATCACTAAAGTTTTGTGGACTAAGTGGAACATTAAATCACTAAACTTGCACTGTAAAAATGTTATGAAACTTTTCATGCAAATCGGTTAAAAATAACAAGAAAACTGTTTTTAACACATCAACTTGTTTGGAAAGTGTTTGAGAAAATGCCACACCTAAATTTATCACCCAATTGCCTAGTCTTTAAAATGTTTTCTTCTAGTTTAATTTTCTAATTGTAGGTTGTTTTAGTTGTTTTTTTTTTCCTTTTAGTAAAGTCAAAAAAAAAAAAGAGAAAGGAAGAAACCATATCCTAAAACTTAGATTAAGTGTTAACTTTTCTTTTATTCCAAAAAAAGAACCACACTTAACTTAACTACATTTCCTAAAATTTAGGGTACGATGCAAACAAGAAGTTGAGCATTAAGGGAAGAAAATAGGGGCAAGGAAACCCCAAACCCACATCTCATGGCTCTTACCTAACCGGAGGGTGAGTCGAGTATGCAAGGACAAATTAATGGGATAAATGAAGCCCTTATTACCCTAAGCCAACAAATTCAAAACATGAATTTGAGATTCGAGGAATCAATGAGGAACAACAATTGAAGGGAATCCCCCCATAACTCCCCACGACGACGACGAGACCTTGAATCCCCTCGAACAAGAAGATACGAAGGATCTCCTCCAAGGAGAAGATATGAAGAATCTTCTCAAAGGAGAAGTTATAATGAATCCCCGAGACTACGGAGGGATGAAGCATCTCCCCAAGGAAGAGGAAATGTGGAATCCCCTATATGAAGGAGGGATGAAGAAAGGAGGAGATACGAAAATTCCCCTCAACTGGAGGAGGAACGACGAAACCCCACGAGAGAGAAGAAGAGACCAACCGAGGAGCCGATACCGAACTCGTGAATCGTTGGATGATATTGATTGGGGTGACGAGGAAGATGATGACTATACCCTTATAAGGCGAACAGATAATGACGAGCTAAAGAATGCCAAAATTACAATTCTCCCATTTAATGGAGCAAGCGAAGGGAGCACATTCCTCGATTGGGCTGATAAAGTTGAGAGAGTATTCGATTACTACGACTATTCAGAGAGATCGAAAGTAAAACTCGTATCGGCTGAATTGACGGGTTACGCTACCCTTTGGTGGGCCAACCTAAAGAACCAAAGAGCACAAACGAGAGACGAACCAATCGCAACCTGGCGGACTATGAAGGCACATATGGCAAGGAGATTTGTGCCAAACCATTACCGTCAGGAAATCTTCCTACATATGCAAAACCTCCAACAAGGAAGTCAAACCGTGGATGAATACCTCATGGAGTTTGAAACTCTAAAGATCCGCGGAGGTATGGATGAACCTGAAGATCACATCATAGCTCGATATATATGTGGACTTAACCGTGAGATTGGTGATCTAGTCAAGATGCAGGCCTTGGACTCTATGGAAAGAGTTGCACAAATGACTCAAACCATTGAGAGGCAACTAAAGAGGAAGAATAAGGCTCTTTTCACACCTAAATTCACTCCTCAAGCCTCCAAAAACTATGAGTTTAGTACAAAGACCGAAGACAAGACGTCATTTAATCATAATTGGCCTCCAAGAGACTCTATTAGTAAACCTAATGTGGACAATATCAACAAACCAAAACCCCGTGACATGAAATATTTCAAGTGTCTTGGAACGGGTCACTTTCAAGCTCATTGCCCGAACCTACGTACTATGGTAGTTCGAGATGGCATCATGGAGGAATTGGAATGCGAGGTTGATGACGGAGAAGTCGAAAAGAGTGAAGTTAATGAAGTAGAAGTAGTAGAAAGTGAAGACGATGAGATGATTCATGCGCCTGAAGGAACTCTATTAATGGTTGTTCAACGAACCCTTATATCAAAGAACACTAGCGAAGCATGTCAACGAGAAAACTTATTTCACACCCGATGCATGACCAAAGATAAATTGTGTTCTGTGATAATTGACGGAGGAAGCTGTGCGAATGTGACTTCACAAGATTTGGTAGAAAAGTTATCATTGGAGACTAATGCCCATCCCCATTCATACAAGTTAAGATGGCTCAATGATAAAGATGATGTCAAGGTTACTAAACGTGTAGCCATAAATTTCAACATTGGAAATTGTAAAGATTCCGTTATATGTGACGTAGTGCCCATGAGTGTAAGTTACCTAATATTAGGACGACCATGGCAATACGATTGAAGGGTCCATACATGATGGAGTCTCAAACTACTATTCACTCAAGTTTGGTGGAAGGAACATTACATTAGTACCTTTGACTCCGGAGCAAGTTGCTAAAGATGAGGCTACAAGGAAAAAGGGAAAATCAAATCTTTTTATGACTAAAGACCAAATAATAAACACCTTGCTAGAGGAAGAATCTTCAAGTGATAATAAATATGAAGAGAGCGAGGATGATGCATCCGATGAAGAATCCTTAAGTGAGGACGAGGACAACGAGATCAAAGAGAGAAAGTTCTATTTTGCAAACAATCTACTATTTGAGTGGAATGATCAAAAGGATGAAGGACTTGAATTCAACCTCATTGAAAATTTTGAGGATCAACACCAACTAGAAGAAGAACCCCTTCCATTGACGAAATCAAACTTTCACAAGATTATTAACAAACCTATAGGTTTTGAAGGTTTATTACTCGAGGATCCATATTATGATGAAACCTCAATACCACATCCTTTAGAATCTTTAAGAGTAACCTTACCTTTGGGAAGTTTGAAGTATAAGTTGGGAAATGTCAAAATTTGTGATACTTATACACAATTTATCTTACTTGAGCCGAAGCAGAGTCGACACATATTTAAGGCAATGTTGGAATGTTTTGCTCAATATCATTAGTGGTGGCTTAACGGATTACAACTTCTCATTATTATGCTCAATGACCCACTATTTTCCTTGATAGCGAGCTATTTAATGAGTCAAACCCAATAGTTGTGGACATTTCTTGGTGGATAAGAATCATAAGCAACCACCACGAAGATTCAACTTTGATAATGGTGTACCACTATCTTTTAATAGATATTTGGAGATGAACATCGAGGTGATCCAAGAAAGGGATTTGAGGACAAATCCTAAATTAGTTGGGGAGGATGATGTGCCAATAGGCCCAAAAGCCCAACCCAAGACTAAGGCCTAATCCATATCCAAAGCCCATACTACTTATTACTTGCTTACTAATGACTTTATTTCTTTTGCAGGTAATGGACTCAATGAAGGCTTGGAGCGGAGGCCCAATTCACATGGCAAGGATCAACCTCATCACTTAATCTCTTCGGATGCACGGGATGAAAAGAATTTGCTGGATTAGCAGAAGCGGGAATTTGTCTTCCCGGAGACAAATTCTGTAATTTTTATTTATTTTTCATTGCTTTTATGTTTCTTTGAGAAAGACCATTTTGGCCTTAAGCTTATATGGGTAGAACTCGGTTTCAAGTAAGCCATCTTGATGGGAGAGGCCCAACTCAATGGAAGACAAAGCTTGAAGATGGAACTTGAAGATGGAGCTTGGAGAGGCCCAATTGCTTTGGGCTTGGAGAGGCATGACTTGGCATCAAAGGACACTTGCTAGTGGAGACATGGATCGATGACATGGCACAAGGGAGAAGAAGCACAATTGATCTTGGCCACCCATCATCCTTTTTCATCCAATGGCTCACATTTAATCTTGTAAACCTAGATACCCCCAAACTCTATTTAAGTAATACTCTAGGCCATTGTATGGGTCTTTTGCCAAACTTAATACAATTGAGGTATTTCATTTAGACTAGTGTCTAGAGAAAGTCTTCTTCCAAAGGTTGGTGCCATTGGAAATCCCACCAAGGGTTGGTGCCCAAGGTAAGTATCGGTTTGCTTAAACTGATTGGAGAGAACCTCCATTGCTTCTAAGCGTGTGGTGGCTTTAAAGCTCTTAATCCTTACTCTATTCCAAATCATCTTGGTGTTGGAATCATAAGTGAAAGTCACACCATTTCCAAAGACCGGTCTTCTTCTTTGGAAGAAGCATTAGCCGAGAGGTAACTCAATACCTCCATCGGCCGGTTCAGGATTTTATCATTTTCTTTATTTTTCTTCATAGAACACTATCACCACTTCACACGTACTTCATCTTCCATCTCTTAGCTTCATTTTGTCTGAAGAAATCGTTTCATTTTGAGCACTTTAACATTTTCATTTCTGCTCATACATTTTATTGCTCTCGGATTAGGTGACCAGTGAGCAACCTTACTCTTTGGGTGATAACTCCCTCATTTTCAGGTCGTTACCCATCACTAATGGTAGCAAGAACTTAAATATGCTATTAGGTAGTCAAAGGGTGACTTTTGATAAAGTATGACTAGGTTATGAAAAATCTAATAAAAAGAAAATTTACAAGAATTTTTTGTTAGATCATCTACTTGCCACGCATGTAATGAAGTAGGACATAAATCCTATGAATGTCCACTAAAATAGGAAAGATCAAATCTTGAAGTAAAATGCAATGGGTTCCTAAAGGAACCAAAACTAACACTAGGACCCAACAGATTTGGGTACCTAAGAAGAACACCTGATTTCTATTTTGTAGGTTGATTGCTCTCCCGGGAAGAATCAATGGTACCTCGATAGTGGATGCTCGAGGCATATGACGGGAGACTCAACCAAATTTGTTGTTGTCAACAAGAAGAAAGGAAACATCACTTTTGGTGAAAACCAGAAGGGTAAAATTGTTGGCATCGGTAACATAGGTAATGGCTCTAACCCTATTATTGAGAATATTTTGCTGGTAGAAGGGTTAAAACATAATTTACTTAGTATAAGTCAATTGTGTGATAAAGAATATAAAGTGATTTTTAAATCAAATTCATGTATAATTAAGGATAGCTCATCTAGTACAATTCTGGTTAAAGCTATAGGAAAGAAAATGTGTATATTATTGACTTAGATGATATTGAACTTTTCGATGAAAAATGTTTTGCTGTAAATTCTTCTGGTGATTGCTGGTCTTGGCATAGGAGACTAGGTCATGTACGCATGGACACCTTAGCTAAGATTACTAAGAATAATTTAGTTAGAGGGATTCCAAAAATATCATTTGAGAAGGATAAAGTCTGTGAAGCTTGCCAAATGGGCAAACAAATCAAAAGTTCCTTTGCATCAAAGAATGCAATTTCCACATCCAAACCTCTCCAACTTCTTCACATGGACATCTTCGGTCCTTCAAATATTGCTAGTCTAGGAGGCAAACATTATGCCTTTGTCATTGTAGATGATTTCTCTAGGTTCACTTGGGTGTTCTTCCTGAAGTCTAAGGATGAGACTTTTGACACCTTCTCTAGCTTTAGGAAGAGAGTTCAAAATGAAAAAGAACTCGCCATTGTTGCTATTCGTAGTGATCATTGTGGAGAATTTGAGAATGAAAAATTTGAACTATTGTGTTTCAAATATGAAATTGAGCACAATTTCTCCTCCCCTGGGACTCCTCAACAAAATGGTGTTGTTGAGAGGAAAAATAGGTCCCTTCAGGAGCTAGCTCGTACCATGCTAAATGAAAATTCCCTTCCTAAGTATTTCTGGGCTGAAGCTGTCTCCACAACTTGTTATGTGTTAAACCGGGTCTCCATAAGACCTATTCTTGAGAAAACTCTCTATAATCCGTGCATGTCAACTTTGATGAAACCCCTCAACCCACAATCAATGTGGATGAGGATAACATTTTAGAAAAGCAACTGAATTATCTCTCCTTAGACAAGTCTACAGAAACCATTCAAGGAGAAAATTCTCGAGAACTTTCTTCAAATTCTCTAGACATTGTCCCTGTCAAAGATGAATTTGCAGCTCTTCCCAGAGATTGGAGATATGTAAAAGATCATCCCTTAGATGAAGTTCTAGGTGATCCAACATTAGAAGTCAAAACTAGAGCCTCCCTTAGAAATCTATGTGCAAATGTTGCCTTCATCTCTCAAATAGAGCCTAAGAAATTTGAAGAAGCCGAATTGGATGAAAATTGGATAGTTGCAATGCAAGATGAATTAAACCAATTTGAGAGGAACAACGTTCGGGAACTTGTTCCAAAACCCAATGATCATCCTATTATTGGGACCAAATGAGTTTTTAAGAATAAGATGGATGAAAATGGGATAGTGGTGAGGAACAAAACTAGATTAGTTGTCAAAGGTTACAACCAAGAAGAAGAATAGATTTTGAGGAAACCTTTGCACCAGTAGCTAGACTAGAATCATTAGGATGCTCTTAGCCTATGCTTGCTACAAAAACTTCACACTCTTTCAAATGGACGTTAAGAGTGCCTTTTTAAATGGTTATATCTTAGAAGAAGTTTATGTAGAGCAACCCTTAAGATTTGAAGTCTAAAACCTGACCATGTCTATAAGCTTTAGAAGGCTCTATACGGACTTAAGCAAGCTCCTAGAGCTTGGTATGATAGGTTGAAGAATTTTCTTGAGGAAAGGAAGTTAAAAAAGGGTAATACCGATTCAACCTTTTTTACCATGCAAAAGGACAAAGATATTCTCCTAGTTCAAATCTATGTAGATGATATCATATTCGGGTCTACAAATGTTTCACTTTATGATGAGTTTGCCACTATTATGCAAAGTGAGTTTGAAATGAGTATGATAGGGGAGTTAAAATTCTTCTTAGGATTTCAAATTAATCAAAAATCTGATGGTATTTTCTTCTGTCAAGAAAAATACATCAAAGACCTCCTAAAGAGATTTGGATTAGATACCTCTAAGTCCTCTAAAACTCTCATAAGCACAACTATAAAATTGGACAAAGATGAAAATGAGATAAGTGTGGATATTAAGAAGTATAGAGGTATGATTGATTCTCTATTATACCTAACGGCTAGCAGGCCAGATATCCTATTTAGTGTGTTCTTGTGTGATAGGTTTCAAGCTTCCCCTAAGAATCTCACTTAACTGCTGTAAAGAGAATTTTCAAATATCTAAGTGGGACATATAATTTAGGCTTATGGTATCCAAAGGGTACTTCGTTTGATCTAATTAGATACTCTGATTCTGATTATGCTGGAAGCCTAGTAGATAGAAAAAGTACCAGTGGTACCTGTCAATTTCTAGGTGAATCTCTTGTACCTTGGTATTCTAAGAGACAAAATTCTGTTGCACTTTCAACGGCCGAAAGTGAATATATTGCTGCTGGTCAGTTGTTGTGCACAAATGCTGTGGATGAAGCAAACCTTGGAAGATTATAATCTTTTCTATGATAAGATTCTCATTCAGTGTGATAACACCAGTGCCATCAATATTTTCAAGAATCCCATACAACATTCTAGAACCAAACACATCGAGGTTAGATATCATTTCATTAGAGATCATGTTCAGAAAGAGGATATTTCTTTAGAATTTGTCAATTCTATAGATCAATTAGCAGATATCTTTACCAAGCCACTAGATGAGAAGACCTTCAATAATATTAGAATAAGGTTAGGTCTCATTAGGTTTGAGAAAAGTTGAGGTTCTTTTCTCTGTAGGAGTAAATTCGTCAATAAGGAGCCTGGTCAATTAAGAAATGGACGATCTCCAAGTATTTCTTGTCTCTGAAATGATTGGACTGTGACAATGGACGCTGTCACAATGGACTTTAACAATGGACGTTGTCATCATGGACTTGGATAATGGACGATTATAATGGGCTTTTTTTTTTCCATCGGTCTATTTCAATGGACTTTCACATCGGCCCCTTTTAAAAATTTTGGCGGTTAAATTTTTTTGAAATGTTCAGAAACCCTAACTTTCGAAGAATCGTCTAAAAACCTCTCAACTCCTCTCACTCGTCAGACGATTCCTATTCCTCTCTGTTCGTCAGTACCGATCTCAAATCTTCTCTACACTTCATCTCTGTTCAGAAGTCTCAATCTTCTTCAATGACATCTTCCTCTCGTGCTCCACAAGTCTTTTCAAGGAAAAAGCAAAAGACTTACCATACCGCAGATGCTCCGTCTGTCTCTGTCCCTCTGCCTCTTGCATGGCCAAATCACGAGTTCCTAAATCATACTGCTTTCAAGAGGTACTATGAAGATTTTGAATTCAAACCTATTATTCGTTCTCGAGGCGTCATTTTTCGCGATTTATCTGGTTTAGATTTAGAAGAACCCCTACTTAAGATGAGATTGATGGAGCTTTTTGATTTCGAGTCTCATTATTGTGAAACCCCCATTAGAATGTTTTATGCCAATCTGGAACATTCTATGCGCCCTCTGGTTATTCGAAGTTATGTATATGGGCGGCATATTGGGCTAACTCAGGAAGGTATCCATGAAATTCACAATTGTGATTTTCGTAATGGCTCCCGGCGATTCTTTGAGTCAGCCAAAATTCCATTTTTTCTTGACAAACCTGCTGGCAAAGATTTAGTTAAATTGATTGCCAAGGATCCCAACTGTGCTCCCTGAAGCTAAAGAGCAAGGATTTGAACTTCAGGGATCATGTCTTCCACCAAATGATCCACTACAACATCATGCCTACAGAGGGTCATCGTGACCATGTCAGTGGGATGGATCTTTTCTTGATGGATCAGTTTTTCAAAGTGGAACCATTCAATGTTGGATACATTATTATGAACTGGATACTTCAAGTGATGTGTAATGCCTCCAAGTGTTTGCCTTACAATCTTCTGCTTATGAAGATTTTTCTAAGGCATGGGATCAGTTTTCCGGAGTCTGATCCCGATTTTATTCCTTAAAGAAATCCAATTACTTTTCTTCCTCCACCCTATCAAGAATGAGAATTACTCGCAATGATCAAAGTGTGCTAGTTGACAAAGATGGTCGACGAGGTACTTTAAGGCGCTTGATTCTTGCCGATGAAGACGAGGATGAAAGTGCTCAGGATGACACTCTGCTTCTGTCTTGGATCCTCTGCCTTTTACAGTTCTCCTTCTTCAAGCTCCTGGGAGGTCAGTTCTGTGCACACTCATACAGTCCGAGCTCCTACTTCCCTTCCACCTCTTCAACATCCACCAAGTTCCACCTTCTGCTCCCTCTCTACCTCCAGTCCAAGCTGTTCTCCAACCTCCACCCAGTTCAACTCCTGCTCCATCTCCAACTCCAATCCCTTCGCTGCCCACTCGTGCTCCTCCTCCTAGATCTAAGGGACCTCCTGCACGAGCTAAAGGTCCTCTCACTACTTCAGTGAGGAATTCCATTTATGAGGAACTTCAGGATGAGCTTAGAGCAAGCATTGCCAGCCTCGGGTCTGATCTTGAATCTTTCCAATCTCTGTATCTCTCCCATCATGCTCAATTTGAAGCCATTGTCCTTTCCTAACTTGAACAACTCGCGGATGCAAATCAAGGACTGCTCAAATGCCTTGATCTAACGGAATCCAATCATAGTTCAGCTATTGCTGGTGTCCACAATCGCATTGATCAAGCGGAACTTGAGCACAGTAAAGTCATTATGATGTTATATCTTCTGTTAGATTCCATTCCAATCTTGTCACAACTCAATTGCAGCGCGAATCTGCTCGATTCATCACTCAGTTTAGTGATCTTCGTAACCTTCTGATTAAGAGTGATGGTGTGCCCCCTCATGGGGATGCAGACTTGGAAGGCGGTGGAGAGATATCTGAACCAGCTCCTTCAGCTACTTCAACTGTTCCTTCACATGCTGAGTATTTGGATGTTGCTCCAGTTGTTGAGACTGTTGCTGCTGTTGAGGTTGCTTTGTGTGAGGACGAGCCAGCTCCTTCTCTTCTAGATTTTGCTGCTGCTCCTGCTCCTCTTGCCCTTGCTGACCTTGTTGCTATTCCTATGGTCGATGCAAGGGATGTGATTCTTGTTACCAATGTTCCTTCTTCTCAGGTTGAGGCAATCATTCCTCTGGAGGATTCCCCCCTATTCTGGATAATTTCCTTAGTCAACTAGGGGCTCTTATGGGATGAGATACTCCTTCTTCCCCAGAAAACTAGGCTTATTTCTGTTTAAACACTGTGACTGTTTTCTTTTACTAATTTTTTAACTGCTATCTCTGCTGTGCTGAATGTCATTCCTCCTTGCGTCCTTCTTTTTGATACTGTCAAAGGGGGAGAAAACTGGTTGCATAGAGTACGGGAGAGTTAAGGAGATTATTTTGAATTTATTATGGGGGAGAATTCATTTAATCATCTTCTATTTGCCATCATAAAAAATAGGGAGATTGTTAGCTTAAAATATGTTTAAGTAACTATGTTTTTTGATGATAATATTTAATGACAAATATAAGAATAGAAAATGTTTATTAGTAAGAAATGTATGAACTTAATGAGGATGATTAGTATGAAATATATGAGCTGGATAATTGGTTTATTGAGTTTATTGCATTTGTCTGGAAATGCCCTTTGAAAAGGGTATTATGTTTTCTGATGATTTGTGGTTAAGTGCTATTAGTCCACAGTCAATCGTCCATGTGAAAGAAAACAGAGAAAGACACAAACATCCTAGGTCTCAATCGTCCACGTGAAAGAAAACAGAGAAAGACGCAAACGTCCTAGGTCTCAATCGTCCACGTGAAAGAAAACAGAGACAGACGCAGTCGTCCACGCTATTGACAGACGCAGTCGTTCAAGCTATTGACAGACGCAGTCGTCCACGCTATTGATAGACCCAGTCGTCCAAAGTCAAAACAGACTCAATCGTCCGAGCTCATTGGTACAAAGACTCAATCGTCCAACCTTTAAAGACCGCGAGCGATAAGCGACTTCAGATTTCAAACGACTATCTTTCTTTGTACAGATGATCCCCAACAGTCATATTTTTGAAAGAGACGCAGATTACAGACGAGAGTATAAAAAGAAGAATGAAGCTCAAAAGAAGAACTTTTGCCAATTTTTATATTTCTCGCTTTACTCTCGCTGAGCAAAAAATTTTCTGTAATACTCTGCAATTGTTTACATCTATCTGCCCTAGAACTTGAGATTTTATCTTGAGAGAGTGTAATCCTAGTGCTCAATATTTCCATCCTGTTAAATCTGTAAGGCTGTGGATTGACGCCTGTAAAGTTCAATCCAGAAGAGTAAAAGGCAGTTGATTGGCGCCTGTGAAGTCCAATCAAGTTCTATCGAGGAAGAGAGGTAATGAATCTTCAAGGGGGAATATCCTTGAAGCGTGGACGTAGGCAAAGTTAGCCGAACCACGTAAAAATCTCGGTGTTATTTTTCTCTCTCTCTCTCTGTTTATTTTGCATCAGTAAGAAATAATTTTTAGTAATTTTTATTACTCTAAGTAAACAAGATTAGAAGAGAAAAATCTAATTCACCTCTCCTCTTAGACAATAACAATCCTACAATAATTTTATTGCACGTCCGGCTAATCTCACCTATATGACTCAGAGTCAGAAACCCGCATCGATTCGTTTCCCACTATATAACTTTTCTATGACATAAAGATTCATGCAACTCATCAGATCTCTATGTCCATCCTTGTGGCAGAATAGTGTGGGTGATCAAGTGGTGAACAATGAGTTTTGATATTTAAATTCTTGCTCTTGGTTCGTAAAACTCTGCAATGTAGCGATTTCAATGAATTTTCTTAAGGAACTCAAGTCCTTTGCTTGATTTGATCAACTCGACATCCTAGAAGCATGGTAGTATTCATCACTAGGCTCGTCCATCGAAAAACTGATCAATTCATTTATTACGCTCGGGGTTATATTAGTTTCTTTATCGAGAATTAATGTCTTCACCACAACATTAGGATTCCTTTTCAAATTCATATTTCCATAAAATAACCGAATAATCCTCTCACAACTAACCCTTGACAATTCGCACAATCAATTATCCAATTCTCGAAAACATTTAATCAATTCCCAAATAATCAAAACTTCTAAATAAAACAATTCTAGAGTAGATAATCGACCGGTGGGTGGTATTAGCGTCATAATTTTGTTGGTGTACCTTACTTCTAAATTTGGTAAAAAAATGCCCTGTTGATTGTTCCCAAAGTTGTGTGGGAGCCGGTTGTGCCGGTGTCTTTTGTGTCAGAATACTGTGTGGTGGACCACCTTATGCTGGAGCACTCTTTCCTTTAAGCATCATTCTCTTAGGAATTTTTGATGAAGAATTGGCAAAGAAAGCCGCCAAGGGGACTTAGGGCACGAAATAAACGGAGGACGAGAACGCGGAGGCGTGTTAGGCAATGTGGGTGGTCGATTTCGGAGGGAGGGTTAAGGTTTTCGAGAGAGAATTTCCATTTGGGTGAAGAAATTGATGGAATGGGGAGTCGTTCCTATTCATAAAATTAGGGAAAGAGCGCCCGTTCTCCCAATTTTGATAAGGAACGGCCACCCGTTCATTTTGAACCGACATCCGCTTCCCAGGTAATGGACCAGGCACCCATTCTTTGACATCAAGCACCCGCCATGGGTAAATTTGTCAACAAATCAATCCGTTAAGGGCAACTTTGTCAACAAAAAATCTTAAGGCCCAACTTGTAATCCCCCATACTTTGAGGGTAAATTTGATAATTACCCTTATTTTTCTATTGTTTGAATAATGATAGATGATGACAAAAGAATCGATGAACTTATAGTTTTAAGCTATAATAATTTTTTAGTTAATATAAAATCTTTATATATAGTTATTCACTATAAAGTAATTTCATTAAATACTTAGAGCTGCACTTTTAAATTATGGAGTATATTTTCTCAAATTAATGTTCACTAATATAGCCATTACATATAGATTGACCCTCCATTTAGATTCGTTGATTTATGTTTAATCAACCTCTATTATTAAATATTTTTCCTTGACTAACAATAGTTTGTGATTGAATAATTAGTTCACAATGTTTATAAATTGCTATCTAATTATTCAATCATTGAACTAACAAAAAAAAAAAAAAAATTGCAGAGGATTTCATTGTATCAATGTTAACATTTTCAACTATTTATTTTAATATGTTCTCAAGACACAAGATATTCAAATTTTAAATCATACAAAACTTTACCTGAGTAAGGCAAAGAGTAAACCAAAATAAAATAGGAGTCTGTTAAATTGCATGAATTAAGATTATGCATATATGATCATCGTTGTATAAAATTAATGTTGTTTATTAAACATAAATTATCAGAATAATATAATTTTATTTAGTAACGTCTTATAAAATATATTTTTCCTTTCTCACTATATATAACCGAGACATGACTATACATTCTTAATAAGTTGAACTATGCAATAAAACTTTATATTATTTTAAGAATACATACTTGAAATATGAGTCACAAATTTATTTAGTTATTGTTTTTTATATTTTATCTCGTGAATACAATATATGTATATATATTAATATAAAATAGTATAAATAACTGAAAAATTCTACTAATTTTAATAATTTTAAATGCCAACATATCATTAATTTATTGTTTTTGAAAGAGAATTTCCATTTGGGTGAAGAAATTGATGGAATGGGTAGCCGTTCCTATCCATAAAATCGGGGAAAGAGCGCCCGTTCTCTCAATTTTGATCAAGAACGGCAGCCCGTTCATTTTGAACGGGCATCCGCTTCCCAATTAATGGACTAGGTGCCCATTCTTCGACATCAAGCACCCGCCAGGGGTAAATTTGTCAACAAATCAATCCATTATGGGCAAAAAATCTTAAGGCCCAACTTGTAATCCCCCATACTTTGAGAGTAAATTTGATAATTACCCTTATTTTCTTTTATTGTTTGAATAATGATAGATGATGACAATGAAATCGATGAACTTATAATTTTAAGTTATAATAATTTTTTTAATTAATATAAACTCTTTATATATAGTTATTGACTATAAAGTAATTTCATTAAATACTTAGAGTTTCACTCTTAAAACTATAGAGTATATTTTCTCAAATTAATGTTCACTAATATAGCCATTTCGTATAGATTGCGCCTCCATGTAGATTCGTTGATTTAGGTTTAATCAACCTCTATTATTAAATCATATCCCAAAGATAGTAAGTCTTTTCTTGACATCCTATATATCCACTCATGTGGTACTTCATTATACGATATAGATAAGAATTATACGATATATATAAGATCCATATGTATCGATATCATCATCTACATCCAGAAAGTCGTATGCTTTGGAAGAAGCTTGAACAGTTTGGGAAGGGGTTTTGATTGATTAAAAAGAAGAATCTACTTCAACTGATATGCCCTTTTTTCCTTGACTAACAATAGTTTGTGATCGAATAATTAGTTCACAATGTTTATAAATTGCTCTCTAATTATTGAATCATTGAACTAACCAAAAAAAAAAAAATTACAGAGGATTTCATTGTATCAATGTTAACATTTGCAACTATTTATTTTAATATATTTTCAAAATACAAGATATTCAAATTTTAAATCATACAAAATTTTACCGAGTAAGGCAAAGAGTAAACTAAAATAAAATAAGAGTATGTTAAGTTGCATGAATTAAGATTATGCATATATGATCATCATTGTAATAAAATTAATGTTGTTTATTAAACATAAATTATCAGAATAATATAATTTCATTTCATAACGTCTCATAAAACATATTTATACTTTCTTATTATATATAACCGAGACATGACTATACATTCTTAATAAGCTGAACTATTTAATAAAACTTTATATTATTTGAAAAATACATACTTGAAATATGAGTCACAAATTTATTTAGTTATTACTATTTATATTTTATCTCAGGTGAATACAATATATGTATATATATATTAATATAAAATTAGTATAAATAACTGAAAAATTCTACTAATTTTAATAATTTTAAATGCAAACATATCATTAATTTATTGTTTAGATTTATAACGTATTTATTTTTTAAAATATTAAAAATTGTTTATAATACAGATTATTTGATTAGTGATTGGAGTATTCGATTATTGTCTAATTAGTCATTGAGTTATTTGATGTCTAATTAGTAATTTGTCTAGTTATGAATTTGTTTATAGATTGTATTAAGTAATAACTAGATTGCCTATTTGGTAATTGAATTAATAGATTGTTGTATATTAGTAATTGAATAACTAAATTAAAGTAATTATTAATATATTTGTCTAATTAACAATGATATTATAAAATTATTTCCTAATTAGTAATTTTAATATTTGATTAGGTTAATTAGTGACTTGAAATGTCTACACATTAATTAGATTGCTAGTAATTAGCTTGGATTACTTAATTGAATTACCTAACAAAATTGCCTTACCTAAATCGTCATGTACTGTTTTGATATCTTGAATTTGGTAGTAATTTAGAAATTGTTTTCTAATAATGCCCAATTCGATAACATTCTCTAATAATGCTCAATAAAGACTTAGCAGTTTTTATAATAACCTACTCTCGTGCACAAGAATCAAATTCATATTTTTTTAAATAAATATTACTTTTACCCTCAAAGTATGGGTTGTTAACAAGTAGAACTGTAAAGATTTTTTGTTAACAAGGTCGTCTTTAACGTATGAATTTTAAACAAATTAACTCTCGGCGAGCAACCTGTAACACCCGGCATTTTGACCATGTAATAATCTGTTGAATTATTGTATGAATTTAAATTGCCATAAATACAATAACTATTTTATTATAAATTTTGGAGTATTTAGTGAAGGGAGAACCGAACTAATAGCTAACTAAACTAAAGGCTAAATTTGAAATGCATGGAAGGGTAAATTGGGGAGAAATTAAGGTTGGTGGGAGATAGCCAATGGTTGAGTGACATCTGGCGACTTGGTGAAGAAGCTAAGTTCTTCCTCCTGCGTGAAACCCTCTTCACTTCTCCGCTCTGCTCTCTCTCCATTTCTCTTCTCGACATTCTCTCTTCCAGTCGACAAAACAACCGTCGAAGCTACTTCGATCTCCTCGGTTCCTTTCTGTTTCTCCGCTAAGGTAAGCCTCTTTTATTGCTAACAAGTTTGGACAAGTTTAATGTGAGTTTTTACTGAAGTTTAGGGTTATGGTATTTGGAGAAAACTCACTGCTCTTGGATGAAAACACACCGGTTTGTTTTCTAAGAGTTTGAATGAATTTGGAAGAAATTCTTCTAACTTATTTGTTAGCATTTGCAGCTTGTTTATTTTCTGAACGTGCATGTACAGGTTCGAGCATTTCCGAGACGTTCTGGACTATCAACACCGCGGCAGACAGGTAAGTTCATATCCGTAGGTTGGCCCTTAAGGCCCTACATCTCGGAGGTACTAGGTTTTCTGTTCTGTCGGGTTGTTTCGGGTAGAAAGGTTATAGTTATGTTCTGAGTTGTCTATGTTCTGTTTCACCGTATGTTCTGTTATTTCTGTCATCCACTCTCTGCCTGTTTAAGTTCAAGCACTGTTCATGCATACACGTTTTCACTGAAAGTCATGCAAAA
This sequence comes from Begonia masoniana, assembly GCA_022432975.1. NCBI lineage: Eukaryota > Viridiplantae > Streptophyta > Magnoliopsida > Cucurbitales > Begoniaceae > Begonia > Begonia masoniana. The sequence goes on along the minus strand of CM039514.1, from coordinate 11,108,290 downwards.
CTGATTTCTGTACACCGTTTGAAACTAAACAAGATAAAATCTGACTGAAATGTACTGGTTAGGTGTGGGGCGGGGACTGGTCCTCTGGTTTTATCCCTCCCTGGGAATCTGAAAATTTATCGTCCCTAGCAAGGACCCTCTGGTTTTATCCCTCCCTGGGATTCTGAAAACTGCTGTGCTTGATAGTGCACCTACTGTTCGCCAGTTCCCCTATACGGCCCACTTATACCCCTCTGCCACTGAAACGTAATGTTCTGTACTGTCACTGTATTTCTGAAAACCGCATGCATAGTATTTTGCATCACTGCATATCTATATGTTCTTACTGAGTTTTAGACTCATAGGTGAACTCCTTGATGTAGGTACTGAACCCGAATGTGAGGACCTTGTGCCTCAATCTGAAGAATAGGTGGCTGGTGGCTCGAGCTCTCGGGGGTGGTTGCTGCAGTCAGACACAATTTTCTGTCCTGAGGTTTAAGTCTTAGTCTTTTAAGAATTGTTCATATTTGTAAAATCTTCTGAAATTCTGGTGTGTTTGTTTTAAAACTCTGTTGAGGTCCTGTGTTTTGTCTTAAAAACTCTGTAGGAAATTCTGTTGGACGTATATATAATGTATAAGTTCTGATGATCGAGTTTTAAATCTCTGTTGACAGTTGTTAGTTGTTTCCTGTGAAATGTCTTGAAAACATTCTGGAACTGCTTGAGTTCTCCCTTTTCAGGTCATGCATAGATGGTCTCGAATTTTAGAGCTATCCATGCAGTTTGTTTTCTTGAAATCTGTCATTTGTAATGAAGGTCTGAAACCTGTATGCCTTCTGTTGTGCTCGAGAACCATGTTTTGAGTTGGTTTGAGAATCTGAGACTTTCATGTTTTCTGTTCTTTAAGCTCTCTGTCTATATGTTTTCTGTTAAAAGTTGTCAAATTCAGCCCCTTTTAAACTGCATCTTCCGATCACATTTAATGCATCCACCGATAGTTACTGTTCACATTTTGTCTTATCTCATCCACCGGTGAACAGTTGATTTCATCAGTCTTAGTTACTTCTGCCGGTTTTATCTGTCTCTCAGTTTAACTTCATCTTCCGACGACGTCATCTCCTCTTCCGATGACGTCACCATAGCTTTTCTTCTGCCGATTACGTTTACTGCATTTATCTGCCGATGACATCATCACATCTTCTGATGACGTCATCACATAATCCGATTTCGTTTAATGCCTGCATCTACCGTCTGACGTCATCTCCTCTTCCGATGACGTCATCCACTGTTTTCATCTCCTGTCGATTACGTTTAATGCCTACATCTTCCGGTGATGTCATCTATCTTCCGATGATGTCATCACCTTCTGCCGATTTCGTTTACTATCTGTATCTGCCGATGACGTCTTCACATCTTCCGGTTGACGTCATCCATCTTCCGTCTGACATCATCACCTCATCCGATCTCAGCTGCTGTCTGTTCCTTCCGGCTGACGTCATCTCCGCTTCTGCCTTTGCATTTATATCTTCCGGCTGACGTCATTCAAGTCTTCCGCCCAGTTTTAAACTAAATTTTTTGCCAGATTTCTGCCTATGCCTTCCGACTTCATTCCCTGTTTTTCTGCTTTTATTTATACTCTGTTACTCACTGTAGTTTCTCCCCTCTGTAAAGCTATGCTCTTTTAGGGTTTGCATTGACAGTGCATGTTTTCTGTCATTCGGTTCTGTTTTTCGTTAAAGTTTTAAAAGTTCGGTTGGCTTTCATAAGTTGTTCCAGTAACGCTGTCTGTTTTGTTTATGTTCAAAAAAAATTAGTCACCGTTTTCCGTCCACTGTCCCGGAGTGATGGCTCCGATCCCGGACTCCGATCGGGTTCGGTTTTGGGTCGTCACAAAGTCTTCCGCCAGTTCCCTGCCTACGTCTTCCGCCCAGTTTTAAACTTCTTCTGTTTGCCTTAGTTTATTTCTGTTCTTTCTGTTTTTCCTGCTTAATTCTGTTTCTCTTTCTCTGTGATTCTGAAATTTTGTTAATCACCGTAGTCCCTCCCTCTCTGTAAAATTTTATGTTTAGGGTTTTGCATTGATAGTACACGTCTTCTGTTATCCAGTATCTTCTGTTTTCTTCTGTCATTTTATTTCTGTTTTCTGTGAAGTTCTAAAAGTCCAGATGGTTTTCATAAGTTGTCCGGTGCATTTGGTAAACGTTTTCTGTTCTTTTGTTCCAGTAACGCCGTCTGTTCTGTTTTTTTTTTTTAAAAATATAGTCACCGTTTTTCGATAACTGTCCCGGAGTGACGGCTCCGATCCCGAACTTCGATCGGGGCCCGGTTTCGGGCTGTCACACAACCGATCTCGAAGAACGGTCATCTGGTCTCGAATTTTTACATGGTTCCCACATTTCTTCTGGACTGAGCGCCTGCTCTCAAAGGAAAGGGCGCTCGTTCAGAAGATATATGGGAACAGACGTCTGCTCTCAAAGAAAGAGCGCTCGGTCCAAAAAACATATCAAACGATATCGGATCAATCTAAAAGTTTTACCACAACCGATATATCATTAGAACACAGTCTGAAAAGTTTCGTGATTTTTTAAGATTTGTAAGATTTAATATAATTGTTTTCATATAAATTTCATAAAGAATTATAATAAATTGTGAAAAAATCAAAAAATCACGAAACTCTGCTGACTATGTGATATCTATGTTTTGTGGTAAAAATTTAAGCATAATATAATATCGTTTGGTATGTTTTCTGAAATATCTTCTCTGGACCGAGCGTCCGTTCCTTCAAGAGTGAACGTGCACATGGTTGGCTACTTCAGAAAGCATAACAAACGATATTGAATTAGTATAAAGTTGTTACTACAAGACTAACATATCATTATAACATATTTTGCAAAATTTCGTAATTTTTCAACATTTTCACGATTTATTATAATTTTTTACGTAATTTATACGACAATAATTATAATACATAGTACAAATCTTGAAAATCACGAAAATTTGTGGTACTATGTTCTCATAATATCTCAATTGTGTGGTAAAAAATTCAGAATAATCTGATATTGTTTGATATGTTTTTTGGACTAGACGCCCGTTTTTCGAGAGCTGACATTCGTTCTCACATCTCTTATGGAACGGGCGCCCGTTCCTTCGAGAGCGGGCGCTCGGTTCAGAAAAAATGTGTGGAACCACGTAAAAATTTGACACTGATTGACCGTTCGTCAAGATCGGTCACCCGCCAGAGGTTAATTTGTTAAAAATTCATACGTTAAGGGCAACATTGTTAACAAAAACACTTTAAGGTCCAACTTGTTAATACCCCCGTAATTTGAGGGTAAAAGTAATATTTGCCTTTTTTTCTACTTTGTGAAGTTATCGTCTGTCCATTTTTCATAAATAAGTAGAGAAGTGATGAATTTGACATGATAACATGTAATAAATAAATATTGAATTAACTTTCATGCTAAAACTCAAAAATGTTATTTCTAAAAACAATACAAATGCTAATATAGCTTCACTATCACAATGTAACTCCTTAGGATAAAACATTATCTATTGATAAATTTTATAAAACTGTCTCATATTTTTAAAATTTATTAACTTCAGATCAATTTTATTAAACATGATTAAAACGTTTAATCGCAATTTCATGAGTGCATACTCATTTTTGAGTTTATAAAACTTAAGTTATAGTTGTCGTCATAGGTTGTGTCAATCATAAAATACATTTTATTATTTTTTATTTTTAGAGACCAACCTTGATATTGATCCATACAAACACTCTTCTTACTAAAGACCACATTCAAAGTTGCGTCGGATCCCTGCTCAGATATTACATTGTTATCGCAACAGTGGAGACTATGGAAAACTACGTTTTATTCTCTGCTTCCAATCATTTTGTAGAATGAGTGAATATAGAAAACATTGGGTTGAATTTACTTATACATATTGATTGACTACTATATAATTTATTAATTTTTGGGTAAACATCAATATGGATTCCAAAGTTAGGGTCCCTTTAAGTAACACCTAGTTTGAGGTGTTAGGAATGGGGTATTTTTCTGCCGTCTTCTGAGTTCTGGTAGACTCTCGATTCTTTTTTGAGTTTGAACCTGTAATCACAGGATATATTTAGTTTTAGCCAAGAGCGGAGAATTTAAGGATGATTTTGAATCAAATCACTGAGCAGTAATGTTGATTTTGGCATTAGTTGTTGATGAAATCATGCATTTCAAGTTCTGGACAGGTGAATCCTGCATTTTTTTGCAAGAATCGATGTTATCAGCCGATTACTAAGAGATCTATGGCCATGAATGCTAATCCTTGTTTCTTGAAAATGGAGTAGCTCTGAGAAGGAAGCTTCAGTGAGCTACAAGGCCCTTACCGAGGTCAAGCTAGATGGTAGAAAAATTCATAATCATCTGTTTAAACCATCAGGAAAAAAAATCGTTTCCAAAGAAAATCCAACCCATCGACAAAGGTTTCAAAATAGAAGGAACTGATTCAGTGAAACAAGTTCCAAAATCACATCTAGGCAACTTTTTGACGGACCGTTTTCAAGCGTCCTTAAGATAAGATATCTTCGTCGGAGAAGACAACAGTCAATGAAACAACACCTTTCACGAGAAGAGATTCAGTTGCCGAATTGGGGCCTTCATTATTTTTTGTATAAATTGGTGCGTTTTTTTTTTTTTTTTTTTATCTGAAATACCATGAGAAGCAACTGTCCTTGACAGGAGGGAAATGAATCTACAGTCGCTGCAATTGTTTCAGCGACTCCAGTTGTGACAGCTCCTAGAACGAAGTCGACGTCTCCAGTGACTCGGTCGAATCTGTGGCCTCCGCGTCTGTTGGTGGAGGTACCTGCAAGATGCCTGAGGGAATTGACGATTCAGATTTTGCATTACGATATGCTACAGAAACCTAAAATTCTTAATCTAGCATAGAGATTTTTTAACAATAACACTAACGTTTATCTTATTCTTCGTGTGGAATGGACAAGTTAGCTCCCAAACGCAACTTTCCCGCTTCTCTCCTTGGAGTGGAATCATCGTGAAGTTGTGGAATCTTACAAGTTATCATGTTGGATAGTTTTTTTCGTCGAAGATAGCAATGGAGTGGGAAATTGCATTTTGACAATTTACTGACTTGCCTCCTACAATGTTTCACTCGATTTGGTACTTGGAGATTTAAAGGTATTTCTTCTGCAATAATCCTTGTTTCGACATCCAAGATTGCTCAAGGTTTTGTTAAGTGGTTACTCGTTTATTCATCCCGAAGTTCTCTAAAAAACTTTGCAAAATATTAGCTCGAGGTCGCCATTTCTGCGTTTTCGAGTTGACCGCTCTAGAATATGAAATTCATAACTTTGAATTTATGAGTTGACATGTCGGTCGATTATAGGGCCAAGTCGACTACCCATTTACGTGAGAGCGTTCCATTTCCCATCATCGAATCTGTCATTTCCCTGGTCGACTGCCTTTTCGAGTAAGGTCTGTCACCCTCTCCCCCAAGGGCATCTAGAAGCTTATCAAAGTAGCTTCTGTAGAAGGTTCCTCGTAGTGAAGAACTTGATTTTGTCAATGGAGCTTGAGTACTTGTGCGAGTTGAATTGACATAAATCTTTTAGCCCATGCTACAAATTTCATGGAGAAGTGTAACGTCTTCCAATACTCCCAGTACAATATTATTCGCGTTGCACCAAAGTCCGTACAGATTTATTCTTGGGGTTAGCCCTAAATACACGTTGTACTAGGTAGGAAGGGAAACTGTACTTATAAACTATGCATTTTTCGCTTTCTCAAATAATATGGAATTGTGCACACCCACTAGCCCCCCACTGGACCCTCTTTACCTTCACATGGCGGACTATCACGTAAAGAATAATAAAATTGTCAAACAAAAAGACAAGTTATAAAAGATCCTTGGTGAAGGCCTTTCCTCTCTAAACTACAATTATTTCGTCCGTAAATTCCAATGGTAAGAAACTAGTTCTCCATCACACAATCACTCCTCCTCTCTTTTCTTTATCAAATTAACGAAGCCGTGATGATGGTAGGTTTGGCCTATTGCTGGTGAATTTGCAGGTTGTTCTAGGCGATGTCGGAGAAGGGGACGCCAAATCGCAAGTCAGCTTGAGCTGAGTTGCGTTGAGTGCCACCCTTCGGCCTCGGTTTGTTTGGCCGGCGGCCGAGACTAGGAGTCTCGGCCAGGAATAATGTCGCGAGCGTCGGGAAGATGACCCTCACGACTCGTCTGCGTGGAAGGGGTAGACCAACTGAGCTGCGATCCAGGTAATTTTCTTGGACCGCAGTTCAACGAAATTTTGGGCCGAAATTTTGGGACTATTTTGGCCCAATTTGAAAGGTTATTTTAACCAATTAGAAATGAACTTTCTTTTTGGATTATTTTGGAAAAAACCTTTGAGAAGTTGAGTTATAAAATTTTAACCCAAAATTTTACAGTTGTCTTTTTGGTTAGGTGCAAATTTACTAAATTAAATTTTGGACTCTTGGAATTTTAGTTCGGCCTTATTAGGCTTGGAGAGTGATACTTCTACGTTGGTGTAGAGATTTATTTTATATTCAGGTTTTGCACATTTATTTTAATTAATAATTTAATTTTTTATTTTATAAAATAACTGTTCAAATTTCTTATCATTGTTTTATTTTAATGCATATATTCCTTTATGCATAGACATGAATATTTTTGTTTTAACTAGAGTAATGAAACAACTAACTGTGTTATGTCCTTTAGCGCAAAACTTTAAATTTGATCAGAGTATTTTTTTGGCTTTCGCGATCACCGAGTATTGTTGTTTTTATTTTAAATGCATAAGACATTGTGTGCTTGGAGTCCCTAAATGGCTCCATTTTTACTTTTTTTTTTTTAAATGTTGTTAATTTATCAAACTTGAACGTAATTATTGGAATTTGTGTTTATTGAGTTTAGTTGACATATCTCAAATCACTCCTTCCTTTTAGGATTTAATCAGAAGGATTTTCAGTTGTCGATTCAGGAGTAGACTCGGCGTGTAGGTTTATTATTATATTAATTTTCTCTTAAAATTTGTTTTATTCGAAAGGTTAGACCTTGTCTAACATTTTTATTTTTGGATCTATACTATCACCTTATATTGATGTTACTTCTTGGATCAAATAGCCTATTTATTTTTGAGCCGTGGATTCTATTTAAATTCTTAAGTCTTTTTTTGATTTCTTTAAAATTAAAAATTAAGGTCGGGTGACTCGATCCATGCTGTCTCGAGTCCCCTTTGGGCATGACAATAAAAATCTAAACATAGCTTTTTTCAGATTACTTATATAAAACCAACTTTTCAAAAACAATTGATCTCATCTTATGAGATTAGGGGTAGAATCGGTTTAGTTAGGTTTTGTTGTACCTCTAATTGAAACTGATCCTATCGATTCAAATTCAAATTTTTTAAACCAAAATCGAACTAATTTGGTTTCAGACCCGAACCCTTACTGAACCAATGGAAATGATTTTAGTTGATTTTGTTTTGCTTATGGTTTTTTTTTTTTTTTTTTTTTTATTTGGCTGGGTTTGATTAAGTTTGGACTCTATTTTGGATTGATTTTAGTAAGTTTAGACTTGATTTCGGTCGGTTTGCTCGGTTTTGTTTAGGTTTTTATAATTTTTAAAATGAAAATAAAAAATACATAAATATTATAAGATTAATTTGCTTCAACTCCGTTGATTTTTGAAAAAAGGATCCGAGTACTTTAGTTTTTCTCGTTTCGGTTCCAAAATTGATTTTTCAAAATTAAAATTGAACTGAAGCAGTCTGAACCATCATAAGTTCAGTTTGGTTTACAAAGTTTAAACTGAATTGATTTCATCCCCAGATGGGATGTAATAAAAATCTTTTAAAGATTAAATCTTCTCCGGATTTCATGAACCTAATTCAAAAACCAAAGCTTATTTGATGAGATAAAACAATTCTAATTCAAGCATACGATGAAGAGATATTTTCAATGGCAAATTGGATTTTATAATTGAAAGATAAAATCTAAAATTAAATTTATAAATTTTATATGATGAATCAAAACAATGGATATTATCCTAGGAGTTTTTGAGAATCAAACTAAAAAAATCTCATCTAATGAATGTAACTAAAACAAAATCTTTATTTTAAATTTTTATTCAGATAATCTTTGTCATAGATTTAGACAAATATTGTCGTGAGGACAACCTTCGTCTAGTATATCTGTTTTCAGCATTTATAAATCATTAATTCATAGTTAATTATTTATTTTATCTTTTTAAGATTCTGTATATTCAAATAGTGATAGAAAAAATGACGTAGAGGTCGATGGAACTATACTTCTAAGTTCAAATAATATTCGTCAATTAATATAAACTGGTTCAATTAATTAAAACAATTATATTTGATTGTAAAATATATTATTCAAAATATAGTTGATTGATATAGTCGTTACGTATATGTTAATCAATCAAAAATAGATTTAAAATTTGCCGACCTCTCATGTTACATTTTTACGAAACAATTACAAATGAAAGCATAAAACTGATCAATAATAATTACTCATTACATCAAAAAGGGAAATTACCAAAAACGACCACGAACTACGTGTGTTTTCCAAATTCAACCACAAACAAATTTTTCTAACAATTTCAACCATCACGTATTGAAAATCTGCCAATTATGACCACGCCGGACGGACGGACTCGGATTGAGTCCGTCCAGACTTAAAATTCCACTAACCCGGACGGACGGCTAAAAGTAGCGTCCGTCCCCAATTTGGCGTTCAATCAAAATCTGCCACGTAGCCGCCACGTAGCTCGTTCGGACTCTGTATTTACCGTCCGTCCGGGTTAACTTAAAAATACCCCAGACGGACGGTATAATTTCCCGTTCGTCCGGGTCTTCGATTATAATCGTTCAAAGCCGGTTTTCACAGTGGCCGGAATTCGATTTCTCTCGACGCTCTACAAATTTCTTGTGCGATTCTCAAGCGAAAAACGCATCAGGTAATATCTTACTCCTTTTGTATTGATTTAGTTTAAATTTTTACGTTTAGAACGCAAAAATCCGAGCCCTAGGTCAAAATCGGTTTTTTAGAATTACCCAGACGGACGCGATTTTAACCCGTCCGTCCAGGTGATCATATCCTTAACCCGGACGGACAGACCAAAATTGAGTCCGTCCGGGTTGTGGCTGTGAAGGCCGAGTTTCACCGGGCTCTGATTTTCGCCACGGTTCGAGTTATTGTTGCTAATCTTGGAACTTTCCAATTTGCAGAGTTTACGAAAATGGCAGAGAAAATTGCTTATAAACGAAAGAAGGATTCGACGTCACAAGATGGACCATCAAAGCGGCCAGCGATTTCACAGCCATCTCCACTGCCCTCACAGCCACCTCGACCTCCACGGGCCTTACAGCCACAATTACCAGTCCCACAGTCAGTTTCACGGTCCTCAGAGCCACATCCACGTGCTCCACAGGCACCTCCAAAGGCCTCACAGCCACTGCCCAGCTCCTCGGCTCCCAGCTCGTCACAGCCAGCTACATCGACCTCACAATCGAAGGACTTTCGCAGTCAACTTTGTCGAGAGCAATATCAGCTGGATATAGTACATCGAAAGGTGTCGTTGACAAAGATGGTGGACGTTACAGGTTGAGTCAATTATTCTTACAAATTGTTTCTACAATATTTCGTTGAACTAGTCTTATTCATTTGTTATAAAAAATTTTCAGGATGGGAGTCATTAGAGATAAAAGAAATGTTTGACAGAATCGGACTTCAAGGACTCTACACTATTCGGGGAGTCAGCTGTGAAAAAATGGTTCGCCTATTCTATGCGAACATGAGATTTTCTGCAAGGTCGGGAGTTATAAAGACCTACATATTGGGTGAGGAGTATGAAGTGACGCCACAGGTTGTGAATGAGGTGCTTGGCTTTCGCGCAGAAGAGGCAGAAAAGTATTACCATGCCCAGAAAAAATGTCTCGTGCTTGCCACAGCAGAGGGAATAGCATTCATTAGACAGATTCATCGGAACGCTGATATTGTGGATATCGTGAAGCCAGGAGCAAAAGATATGAATGTGAAAGCTCGCGTCATCCACAACCTTATAGCACACACCATTCTACCGCGCGTTGGACATAGAGATCATGTTAGCTACATGTGTCTCTATGTTATAGAGAAATTGTATAGCGGTAACTTCTTCGACCCCGGCTATGTGATTCTAAGTCACATTAGTGAGATCTCACGCACACAGACCAAGAACCTCGCGTACACTGTCTTGATTCAGAAGATTATTGAGCATTTTCAGATTCAGTTACCGCGAAGGGCACAGACTATACCACAGCGGCCCGCGGATGCATTTGGCAGGCTGCATTTGGTGAAGTGGGGCTGCATGAGGTCGACGGAAGGTGGACGGAGGGGAATGATGTTCGACCCCCTCCTGTGCTGCAACGCCCTCGTCGAGGGCAACTCCCCCCTCAGATCGTGCCTCCCACGGATATGGCTTCTATTACGACGCTGATAGAGACTGTTCGAGCGGAGGTGGAGGCTGTTCGAACAGAGGTGGCGTCTGTTCGAACGGAGGTGCAGACTGTTCGATCAAACATTATGGAGTACCTCACAGAGATGATGGATTACCACAGAGAGACTAGACGGATCATCCAGGATTGGATAGAGCTCCATACCTTTGATCCCGACGATCTTGGGGGAGGTGATGCCGATGGTGACAATGATGAGGTACTCCTGCCCGGGGTGGAGACGAGGGTGTGCTGCCGAGGGCTGGAGACGACGAGGGTGTGCTGCCGAGGGCTGGAGACGACGAGGGTGTGCTGCCGAGGGCTGGAGATGACGAGGGTGTGCTGCCGGGGGCTGGAGATGACGACGCTGCCCAAGCTTAGGTATATTTGAACCTATTTTTCTCATTATTAATTACATTTCAACTCATTATAATCTAACTTTCTTTTATTACGTGCAGAGAGGGGACGACAGAGGGCGATGCACAGAGACAGATTTTTTTTTTTTTAAACTTTGATGATGTACTGTATTTGGATGATAAAAATTTGTAGTACATGTAGTTGGATATTCATTCATTTGATGTACATTAGTTATATTTATTTTTGTTGGATGCAATTGATGTTTGAGCCAAAATACTGGAACTGTTTGGATATTCAAATATGCAGGATGATACTAGTTGTAGGGGAGACTAAAAACAAAGGAAACTCTGCCCAAATTTCTAATTTTTTTCTCACTTTAATTATAAAATGAACATTATAAAATACAATTTGCTGTACAAACTATAAGATACATCAAATATGCATAAAATAAAGATGATCCGCTCTCCACCATCTGTATGTCATCGTCTTCCATCATTATCTCTCATGGCATGTTTCTTCAAAGGCTATGAGCCTTCAAAGAAGACCGGGATATGGTACCGTGGGCAAAAAGATAGTTGTCCGAGCGAATCATTTTCTCGTAGAAGTTTCGGACAAAGATATCCCTCATTCTCTCTCATGGCCGCTTTCCTCATTGCCTGTAGTAGATTCCTGCACGTATTTAGAGTTATATTATAACATAATAGCGATATTTTGTTTACGAGAATAATAGTAAAAATATACCTGTGTCTAGCCAACACGTGCGTGTTTCTTCAAAGGCTATGAGCCTTCAAAGAAGACCGGGATATGGTACCGTGGGCAAAAAATAGTTGTCCGAGCGATTCATTTTCTCGTGGAAGTTTCGGACAAAGATATCCCTCATTCTCTCTCATGGCCGCTTTCCTCATTGCCTGTAGTAGATTCCTGCACGTATTGAGAGTTATATTATAACATAATAGCGATATTTTGTTTACGAGAATAATAGTAAAAATGTACCTGCGTCCCGCCAAGGGTTCAGAAACCCATAAATGTGTCACGCGAAGCAGAAGCACGTGAAGTGGATCCTCTCTCAGAACATGTGCGACTGTTATGCCCCCGACGTCCACATTTACGACACGTCATCGTAGACTTCTTTTTAGAAGTCAGAACACGTGGACCACGAGAAGCGGTAGCAGGCTCATCGACATCGCGAATTCTTTTCTTCTTTGGCCTACCAGGTTGGGGCCTTCTCTGACCCGAAATGATTGGGGTCATATTCTCTGGTTCTGGCCACATTTGTTGCCCATTAATGGGACGAATGAAGTGCGAATACATCTCCAGATATGTGTCCCGATGATAATATATATGAACATAATCTTCCATCGGCTTTCTCATCAAATTAATGCATGCAACGGCGTGAACACAAGGGATTCCAGAAATCTCCCACCCTCGACATGCGCACTCGCCTTCATTGAGGTCAACAATATATTGTTCGTCGCCGTTGCTAACCTGAAACAGTGCATAAACAAATTCAATATGAACAAGTAGAACAAACTAAGAAGAACATATCAGTATGAACAAGTTGAACAAACCTGAAACAGTGCATTTCCCGCTAACTCAGCCCTCCAATCGTAAGCTGTCCCTTTCAGCCTCTCTAGCTTTTTCCTAATCTTAGGACACAGAACATCTTGTACTTTGAGCATCTCCTCGTATTTTTTGACAATGCGTGTCATCAGGGTCTTTCGAATCATCTCGAACATCATCAAAATAGGCATGTTCCGGGCCGGCAAAAGAACTGAATTGAAAGACTCACATAAATTATTCAAGCCCAAGTCACACTTGGGAATTGTCGAAAATGCATGACTGGCCCAAAATCTAGGTGGTGTTCGTCGAAGCCATGCATGGGCATCCTTATTGAGCTCATATACTTTCCTCATTGCTAGCTCAAAATATTCCCTTGTGGTTGCCCTTGCTGCATTCCACATCACATCTTTATACGATAGACCAGGAAATTTTCCTTTGTAGTTTGCATACATATGTCTCTGGCAGAAACGGTGTTCGGCTAAACTAAATATCTCATCCACAGCATTCAACAATCCCTGTAATTTTAAAGCAAAACAGGCTCAGATTAAAACAATAACTTTTGCCGATCCAAATAATAATAGTAATAACAATATATACATTCTGTCGATCCGACACAAATGTCCATCCTCGGCCTTCATCAATCCCTAAGTCGTTTCGCAATATCTCCAAAAACCACTTCCACGAGACTTGAGATTCTGATTCCACGTTGGCAACAGCTATGGGATATATGCCATTGTTGCCATCAATACTCACGGCCGTGAGTAATTGGCCGGGGCAAGCTCCCTTCAGATGACATCCATCTAAACAAATAAGAGGTCTGCCCATATCCAACAAACCTGTTTTGCAAGCAGCCATACACATGTACATTCTTTTAAACATTATCTTCTCATTTCTATCCTCAACGACCAGGTCACCATCTATTACCAATGTGCTACCTGGATTTGATCTTAATATTTCAGCTCCGTAAGAACGAAGTATCTTCAGTTGTTCTTCGTTCCTCCCGAAATTAGCTTCTTTTGCTTGGGTTTTTCCTCTTCTCGCAAGGCTTGGCTTAATGTTAACTTTGTGTTCCCGCCTCACTGCCTCGAAAATATCATGAATTGGCCAGTCAGGTTGACTTTTGAACCTATCTGAATAAGTTGTTGCCAACCACTTTGCTGTAGCGTGCCGATTATCAAATACCCTTACGCAATTGTGATCATTACAGTATGACTTTATTTGGAAGGTGGCCTCATTTTGCATGGCCGACGCATGCAGATGCCATTGACAATCTACTCCCTTATATTTTGCCGTCAATCTGTTCCTCCCACTTTTAACAATCTTGATATCATATCCTTTTTTCAAAGAATAGTCTCGTATTTCATTTTTAATGGCCTGCAAAGATTTATATTTTCTACTCAAAGCAAAATCACCAGAATCTGCAGCCCTTGTTTGTCTGCTTTGCACCTCGTCATCCTCAGAATTTAATGGTGTTCGTAGCTCATCGTCTAAGGTTTTTGAAATTGAACACACTTGTATTTCTCCATCACCCTCTAAGTGGTCAAATGCTTGAATATCACAGTACATGGGAGCGTCCTCCTCCATATACCAGTCTATGTTCGCAGGCTCATTTACATCATCCAATCTCTCAGCCATTTGCGACAATTATCTGTAAAAAAATCAAAATTTTATTCAAGTCAAACAATATCCTATGAATTGAATACAAAATAGTTTTGACAATAATATAATTTCATATACACCCAATAAATGAACAGAAAAATTGAAAAAGACAAAAGAAAACAAACTAAAAATATTTGGTCTCGGCCGGACGGACGCATGTTTACGTGTCCGTCCGGGTATAATTAAATGAAGGTACCCGGACGGACGCCTTTTTACGCGTCCGTCCGGGTATAATTAAATGAAGGGACCCGGACGGACACCTTTATACGCATCCGTTCGGGGTTTATTCAATGAAAGTACCCGGACGGACTCTATATTGGCCCGTCCGTCCGATTGCCACATTTTTCCCATTTTCGAATTAGGGCTCGGATTGTCGCGTTATTTAGGTTAAAACTTGAAGTAAATAAATCAGAATTGATAAAGAAATTACCACAGACGCTTTTTTGTTGTAAATCTACGAAAAATTTCAAAGCTTCGAGTGAAAAGTCTAAATTCGTCGCCTTCTGTGTCGATGTTTTTGTCTCCGGTGAAAAATCCAAATTACCCTTTTTCTGGTTTTCATATCGACGCCCGGACGGACGGGAAAATATACCGTCCGTCCGGGTAATTTTTAAGTTAACCCGGACGGACGGGGAATTACAGAGTCCGAACGGGGTACGTGGCGGCTACGATTGAACGATACAGTGGGGACGGACGGACTTTTTAGCCGTCCGTCTGGGTGAGGGCCAAATTTGGTGTGGACGGACTCAATCCGAGTCCGTCCGTCCGGCGTGGTCATATTTGGCAGATTTTCAATAGGTGATGATTTGAATTGTTAGAAAATTTAGTTTGTGGTTATATTCGGAAAACGCACGTAGTTCGTGGTCGTTTTTGGTAATTTCCCCATCAAAAATTATATTTTTAAATTTTGTTTTTTGGAACATAACTTCTAACAATAAATTTCTGGGGGCTAAACCTTCACGGCTTAACATGATTTAGGATATTCTAGCCGAGAATAGAATGATCCTGCACATTTACACAAACGGTATGCATAATATCATGTAAAGCAATCTCATTCACTAGAAGTTCATATATCATATTCAACTTTTTGTATGTCTTATGTATTAATAAATCCAAAAGGTTTTAACACAACAAAACCCTTATTTTTTTCTCTGGCGGTTCGCCATTAAAGAAGCTTAAAATTATAAAGAAAAGAAACCTTTTCCACATGGGTTTTAGAAGAAACCTAATAAAGGTCTCCCGGAGGGAACCAATCGAAAATATTCATTCCCGACTTCGTCCCATTCTGCATCTCCTTATCCATTTCTGAAGGCATCCCAAACTCCATAAAATTGTTCTCAAACTCAGAACCTTTGACTCCATATCCATGGCCTTCAGACCACAAGTTTCTCTCCAAAGAAAACCGAAGTTCACCGGAGTTAACAGCCTCAGAGTCGATCTGATCAACCTGATAATCTGTCGGGGTTTCGATTGCTTTACTTGGTTGTTTCGAGTCATTCTTTGAGGAAGAAGATGAATTTATCACACTCTTGATGTAGTTTTGCAAGAGAGAGGTTGATCCTTTGGATTCTTTGCTTGCTTTAGGTTTCCTCTTTGAGTAATGTTTCCTCTTTGTTGCATTCCAATGATTTTTTATGGTGTTTTCAGTCCTTCCTGGTAGTTTTCTTGCAATTTCTGCCCACTTATTTCCCATCTCCTTGTGAGCTTGGATCAGTATTTTGTCCTCCTCCTCGCTCCATGAATCTTTCTATCATCCCCACAAAGCGTTTGAACAAATTGTAAACAACAAATTTGAAAAACAGCATTTTTTTCATTGATTTTGTTATTTCCGAACAAAAAACAATAGAAAAAAAATAGTCTTAGCTGAACAGATGACACGTCGTACGTTCATCAGTAGAGTAATCGTGATTAATTATAAATATGATCACTTGCATAATGAAAAAATAAAACATAAATGCCATGATGGAATACAAAATTACAATGTAAATTTGAAGTGTAATTATAATATTATTCGAATAAAAATGAATTTTAAAAATATAATTTATTTTTTTCAAAATTATTTATCAAGAAATCTAGATCCTTTTTGTTTTCTTAAAAACAAAAGCATAAGTTTAATTTAATATAAAAATAAAATTGGAAAAATGAGCCATTAAAATGTCTAGCAATATAATAACATAATAAGACGAGATCACATTTACATTGGACTTCATTATCTTTAATTTCTAATAATTTATTAAGTTTAGCTTAATTTAAATTTAAATTTAAATTTCAACTAGATTTTTGAATTTGGTTAAGCTACAAATCTAAAAAAATAAATTTAAAAACAATAACACTGATCCTAATTCTTAAATAGTTATGATCCT
This sequence comes from Begonia masoniana, assembly GCA_022432975.1. Taxonomy (NCBI): domain Eukaryota; kingdom Viridiplantae; phylum Streptophyta; class Magnoliopsida; order Cucurbitales; family Begoniaceae; genus Begonia; species Begonia masoniana. Next base: position 11,091,847 of record CM039514.1, on the reverse strand, counting down.
AAACTCTTGCCAAGCGTTTTGCTCACATGATAGACATGGAAAGCATTTTAATTTTTCATAACATGCAAAAAAAGTAGCGCGTGACGACAAATAATGCAACGTCATACACAGAAAGGCACTCGTGAAGAATCCATATCGGCTCGTAACCTTAAATGACATACTAAAATGGAATTACCATACATAAATGCACAAATGTGTGTTTATAGACATGATTCACACAACATATTCATAGATGTAAATGCTCAAGTCTATAGAGTTATTATTCATATATAGTTGTTATTATATAATATATTCAAATATACACAATTATTTATATTATTTACAGATAGTTTTGGAAGATTGTATTGACAAAGAAGGAATTAGAGGAAGAAGATCTGAGATGAGTCACCTTAATGTCCGGCCGAAGATGGTTGTGCCACCTTTCTCTGCACTGCTTTCCTACTCTCCCTCCAAGCAACTTTGCAATTAGAGTCCATTTTTTAGTTCCATGTCTCTCTACCAACTGCAGCAACAGTCTGCATGCAAGCAGATCCAGATTTTAATATCTCAAAATCTATTTTTTTTTTCAAGAACCCTAGAACGGAAACAAGAAATCAAGGTAGCTGGCAAAAAAAAAAAAAGAGAGTTTAATCAGCCGTTGTTGGCTGTAAAATTACCTGTCTTCTTGGGGACTCCATTGGCCTTTGATTATCCTTAGCTTTTTTGGAGCTTTACAAGCCTTTCTCATTTCAATTCTCTTCTTCTTCTTCAGATCAAATTTTCTCCGATACGCACGTTTTTCTGTCGTCATGGATGAAACGTCATTGGTCGTTCGAGCATTTTCCGGCCCGAATTCTTGATAATTCATAGGCTGAAAAAGCTTTGTTTGCATCAATGGCTGCCCAAGATTATCCACGGAAAAATCACACAATCCACCAGGAGGATAACCCTGAAACCCATGCATTATGTTCAAACCGAGCGCTGGATTAAACTGATCATAAGCACTGAAATCTGTTGAAAAGCCACCGGCATAAGTCGCCATCGGGTCGACTGTTTGGCTGGCTGGAAATCTAAAGAGAGTAGCTCTTGAAGGGTCTTCAATGACGGAATTATGAGAATCAAAACAGTTAGAGTAATCAGAAGCTTGAAGGGGTTTGAAATGGTGGTGATTCTGAAACAAGCCCTTGAAGGAAGTGGGTTGTAAAGAATTAAAGGGCTTACAAGGAAAAAGAGATGAACTCCCATCATATTCCATGCAGTGATGAGGGAAAACTCAGAAAAATGGAGGCTGGTTTATTGTGTTGGGTAATTAGAGGAGTGAGTTTTTATTAGTGCAAAAAGCAAATTTAGTGGACCCATCATCAATTTCAAGAAAATTAATTATACCTGCCCAAGAGAACCCGAGACAGAACGGAGAACGACCCGACCTCAAGATCAGACCGAATCGTCTGACCTTTAATTCTTAACACCTAATAGAGCAGTGGAAGACTTGATAATTTAAATAAAAATCAGGAGACAAAACTATGGGCTACCAGGTCATAGAACAGTTGGTTAAATTTATCAACATAACATCATATGAAATAAAGACTAACAACACATCGTCACAACTTACATGGACAGAGTAAGAAATCAAATTATACGAGATATGTAAAAACTTTAGCATAAAAGATTTATAATAATAATAATAATAATAATAATAATAATAATAATAATAATAATAATAATAATAATAATAATAATAATAATAATAATAATAATAATAATAATAATAATAATAATAATAATAATAATAATAATAATAATAATAATAATAATAATAATAATAATAATAATAATAATAATAATAATAATAATAATAATAATAATAATAATAATAATAATAATAATAATAATAATAATAATAATAATAATAATAATAATAATAATAATAATAATAATAATAATAATAATAATAATAATAATAATAATAATAATAATAATAATAATAATAATAATAATAATAATAATAATAATAATAATAATAATAATAATAATAATAATAATAATAATAATAATAATAATAATAATAATAATAATAATAATAATAATAATAATAATAATAATAATAATAATAATAATAATAATAATAATAATAATAATAATAATAATAATAATAATAATAATAATAATAATATTTTTTTAGTATAATTTTTTATAGGCAGAAGATAATATTAGAAATCGAACTATAATCAGGAAAAGAAAACATAATGTAGGACATCAAATTTACGTAAAAAAATTCTAGATAGAATTTAGGTCACATCAAAATCTTACTTATGATCATTTTATTGGCCATAAGTTTTTCATCTTGATAAATAAGAAATAATAATAATAATAATAATAATTATTATTATTATTATAAAGAGTAAATAAATACAATCATTAGGTCGTTATACGGTCTTGTATTTTATGAAAATAATCAAACAAAATAATGATACGTGGAAATCATGTGCTGCTCTTCGTTAACTTTGATGCACCAACCTTGGTAATCTTTTTGTTGTTCAGATCAGAACTTTGACTACCATCATCTAATCAAAGGGTTGAACACATTTCCGGTAGTTAAATCAGACGGTGCTTGATTTAACACTTAATTAGTAGCAAAAATTAATGAATTATTAGGCTTAATTTGGTTGATTTGTTTATAGATGGTATTAAATTTAATGGCATTTAAGTTTTCGAGGCTAGTCAATGCTGCTCTAACTTATCTCCTTGATAAAATATATGTAAATACTATTTAAATTAAAAATTAAAAATTTCTATTTGGTGACGGCATAAATTGAATTATACAAAAAGTGATAGGTTTTCTTTGAGTTGCTTTTTTCATTTTTTCTGTTTTTTTTTCATAAAATTACAAATTTTTTTTAATAAATATTGTTTTTTTAGTTAAATTAGAATCGAGAAGCAAACAAATGATATTCAATTCTATTCAGTTCAGTTCTAAACTCAGCTTTTTTAAGGTTGAATTATAACAATGAGACAAAAATCCTTAGTTATGTCTCGTCAGTGGGCTATTTCGTTCCAACCGACCCATAAGTATAAAATCTTAATGTCCAAGACAATGAATATTCAAATATTCCTAAATCACATAAAAAATTATGGTTAGATTTCACAAGATCAGACAATCAAATATTAAATATAAATAAATCTCTTGAGTAAATGTAGAACTTTACAAGATCACATTAAATCAACAAGTAAAAAAGAAGAGACTAAACTTATTTCCATAAATAATATTAAATCAAGTTAACTTTAAACTCAATCAAAATATGAAAATTTATAAAAGGATTAAATGCATAAAAAAGCCTGAAGTATCAGAAAAGTTCGTAAAAATTCTTAAACTTTCGAAAGTGCAAAAAAAATTTTTTGACAGTTAACTGTTGACTCCCCGCGCTGGGTGCAGCGATTAACCGCATGCCTTACACGGTTAGTCGAAAACGTCAAATAATGGAGCGCGATTAACCGCATAATGCGGGGGTTATGCGGTTAACCACATGACCCTCCGCGTTATGCGGTTAACCACCTCATTTGAGGTGGTTAACTGTGTTTAGAACAACGTGAGGGGTGCAGACCCTCATATAGGACCGTGATTGTCTAGAGGAGGAGGAGAAGGAGGAGGAGGAGGATGAGGGGGGGGGGGGGAGTGAATTTGTAACGCCCCGAGTTATCCGAACCCGGTTCGCTACGTTCACTTACTAAACCATACTAGAAAATTCGCGAAAAATTTAAAACTTTCCTCCACACATTAATATCATCATTTAAACACGTTTAAAAATAATTTAAACATTTCAACGGAAGACTTTCGTAGAAAAAAAAATATTAACTTTAATAAAATTTTGAGTAAAAAGGTAAACATTCTTCATATAATCCAAAATAACCTTCCTTTAAAAATTTTTGAGCAGCATAACACCTAATTCTTTTGAAAAACCAAAACATCCTGCAAATTTTATTCTCAAATCAATTAATCAAAACTATCATCCGTAGAATCCTCATCCAGTACCAAAAATATTTGTATGCATCAAGATTAACTAATAAAAGTTCAAATCCGACTATACGACCCAAAATGATTCAACACAATTTTAAAATGACTTCAAAATGTTCACCCACACACTATGGTCAAAACGCCCTAACAGCCGGCCGGATCGTCCCACGAGCGCGCTTCTTCAACTGCCACCTAGTCCTGAACATGCTCTGAGTACTCACCAGGAATCACCTCGTCACCTACATCACAGAACTCATCTATTAGCCTAATGCTAAGCAAGTAATGTATAATAAAAAATAATAATAAAAACCCTGCACATCCTAACATATGCAATCTCTACTATCGTTTCTGTTTTCGTTTCTACTTTCGTTTCCGTATCATTCTCATTATTTCTTTATCTCACTACTGGGTTCTTCTTTACGTGTTAGGTCAAGGCGACACACCTCGCGGTCCACCTCACGGGACAAGGTCAACCTCAACCTAGTAAAGTGACACACCTCGCGGTCCACCTCACGGGACAAGGCCACCACGTAAAACGGAGGAAGAAGTGACACACCTCGCGGTCCACCTCACGGGACAAGGCCATTCAACCCCACCTTTATTATCTTCTTACGTATTTCACTGTTCGTTCTTCTGTTTCACATCCTACTGTTTCATTTCATAAAAACATGGAAATTCATTTTCGTTTCGTTCTCGTATCGTAAAACCATGATGCATAATCTACTATACATGAAACATAAAACACACATGCACGCAAACCTACCGAACTGTGATATAGGCCCGAAGGCAAATGCACCTATGTACACTACTTACCTGACGTTCTTAGCAACTTCTCGTAGATCGTTCGCTAAACCGGGGAATTGGAAAACCTATAAAATATAATGCATACCATTAATTCGACCTCCACTAAACCTCATTATCAAACTCTCAAAAGAAAACTAATGATTCACCCAAAACTTCTAAAATCCGAAATCCCTCAATTTTGACCAAATTTCAAAATCGTGTAACTAATCCTACACTTGTCCGTTTTGGACGATTCAAGCGGCTACGGACTCCTTAGAATGTCTACTTTCTAATGGTGAAGCTCATTTATCAAAAACCAGTCACATAAACTGGCAGAAAAACCAAAACCGAATATGCTGTTTTTATTAAATCACAACTTTTCATCCAACTTCAAAAATTCATAACAATTCCAATTTAAATCCAAATTCGATGATTCCAACGCCTATAGATCACCCATAACATCTACTCTCTAATGCTCAAAACCATTTTCCAAATCAATGTCAATAACTTGGTCGGAATACAAGAAAACCGAACTGCCCTGCTATATTCAAAATTCCAGAATTTTTTTTTTTAAATTGAAGAAGTTTGATGCTCTTCATCCATTTATCATTAATAATTAACAATAATCGATAATAATGCGGTATAATAAACGAAATCTGAAACCCTAACCTAAAATCTATCGATTTATCATCAAAACCTAACCCTAAACCAAAAGCTAAACTCCTAACTAATCAAGCTTACCTTAAATCGACGGAACGGAGGAGAAAAACAGAAGGAGATCGGCGTTGCGTCGATCGCTGGCGTGAGGAGAGCAGACGGCGAGAGAGGTGAGGGAAATCTCTCTGGAGGGTGGTGTTTGTCGTGGTGAAGAAGAATGAATAGGAGGGTTTTTTTTTATTAATTATAATAATAATAATAATAATAATAATAATAATAATAATCCTAATTACCATCTTGCCCTCAACCTTAAATCATTTAATCTAACGGTTATTTAGTCTGTTTTCAATTGGATTTCCATAAATTTATCTTTTCCAACAGCCTCAAAATAATTTCTTTATTACTGGTAGAAATTTTCCGCTCACGATTCCGACTACAACACCGCTGTTTAACGACACGTAGAGCTATAAATTGCGTAAACAGAAATAAACTGTGCGAACAGAAATTCCGGGTGTTACAGAATTAGAAATTCCTCGCCTAATTATATATTTAAATCTTGATTATCTCTATCAGGATAATCACTTAACTTTACTAATTTCACAAACAAAATGAAAATAAAGAGCAGAGATAGAGAAATTGACACCGAGAGTTTTTACGTGGTTCGGCCAATCTTGCCTACGTCCACACTTCAAGGTTTTCCCTTGAAGATCCTTAACTTCTCCTCAACGAGATTTCTTGATCGAACTTCACGGGCTATCTACAACTTTACAATTTTGGATTGAACTTCATGGGCGTCAATCCACTGTGTGACGGCCCAAATCCGGATCCCGATCAGCAGGATCCGAGAGCCAAGCCATCCCTCAGGATGGTTAACGGAAAACGGTAAACGGTGACGTCATCGGAAGAGGAGATGACGTCAGACGGAAGATGCAGGCAGCAGGTGGAATCGGAAGATGTAAACAGTGGGTGACGTCATCGAAAGAGGAGATGACGTCAGACGGAAGATGCAGGCAGCAGATGGAATCGGAAGATGTAAACAGTGGGTGACGTCATCGAAAGAGGAGATGACGTCAGACGGAAGATGCAGGCAGCAGATGGAATCGGAAGATGTAAACAGTGGGTGACGTCATCGGAAGAGGAGATGACGTCAGACGGAAGATGCAGGCAGCAGATGGAATCGGAAGATGTAAACAGTGGGTGACGTCATCGGAAGAGGAGATGACGTCAGACGGAAGATGCAGGCAGCAGATGGAATCGGAAGATGTAAACAGTGGGTGACATCATCGGAAGAGGAGATGACGTCAGACGGAAGATGCAGGCAGCAGGTGGAATCGGAAGATGTAAACAGTGGGTGACGTCATCAGAAGAGGAGATGATGTCAGACGGAAGATGCAGACAGTAGGTGGAATCGGAAGATGTAAACAGTGGGTGACGTCATCGGAAGAGGAGATGACGTCAGACGGAAGATGCAGGCAGCAGATGGAATCGGAAGATGTAAACAGTGGGTGACGTCATCAGAAGAGGAGATGACGTCAGACGGAAGATGCAGGCAGCAGATGGAATCGGAAGATGTAAACAGTGGGTGACGTCATCGGAAGAGGAGATGACGTCAGACGGAAGATGCAGGCAGCAGATGGAATCGGAAGATGTAAACAGTGGGTGACGTCATCGGAAGAGGAGATGACGTCAGACGGAAGATGCAGGCAGCAGATGGAATCGGAAGATGTAAACAGTGGGTGACGTCATCGGAAGAGGAGATGACGTCAGACGGAAGATGCAGGCAGCAGGTGGAATCGGAAGATGTAAACAGTGGGTGACGTCATCGGAAGAGGAGATGACGTCAGACGGAAGATGCAGGCAGCAGATGGAATCGGAAGATGTAAACAGTGGGTGACGTCATCGGAAGAGGAGATGACGTCAGACGGAAGATGCAGGCAGCAGATGGAATCGGAAGATGTAAACAGTGGGTGACGTCATCGAAAGAGGAGATGACGTCAGACGGAAGATGCAGGCAGCAGATGGAATCGGAAGATGTAAACAGTGGGTGACGTCATCGGAAGAGGAGATGACGTCAGACGGAAGATGCAGGCAGCAGGTGGAATCGGAAGATGTAAACAGTGGGTGACGTCATCGGAAGAGGAGATGACGTCAGACGGAAGATGCAGGCAGCAGATGGAATCGGAAGATGTAAACAGTGGGTGACGTCATCGGAAGAGGAGATGACGTCAGACGAAAGATGCAGGAAGTAGGTGGAATCGGAAGATGTAAACAGTGGGTGACGTCATCAGAAGAGGAGATGATGTCAGACGGAAGATGCAGACAGTAGGTGGAATCGGAAGATGTAAACAGTGGGTGACGTCATCGGAAGAGGAGATGACGTCAGACGGAAGATGCAGGCAGCAGATGGAATCGGAAGATGTAAACAGTGGGTGACGTCATCGAAAGAGGAGATGACGTCAGACGGAAGATGCAGGCAGCAGGTGGAATCGGAAGATGTAAACAGTGGGTGACGTCATCGGAAGAGGAGTTGACGTCAGATGGAAGATGCAGGCAGCAGATGGAATCGGAAGATGTAAACAGTGGGTGACGTCATCGAAAGAGGAGATGACGTCAGACGGAAGATGCAGGCAGCAGGTGGAATCGGAAGATGTAAACAGTGGGTGACGTCATCGAAAGAGGAGATGACGTCAGACGGAAGATGCAGGCAGCAGATGGAATCGGAAGATGTAAACAGTGGGTGACGTCATCGGAAGAGGAGATGACGTCAGACGGAAGATGCAGGCAGCAGATGGAATCGGAAGATGTAAACAGTGGGTGACGTCATCGAAAGAGGAGATGACGTCAGACGGAAGATGCAGGCAGCAGATGGAATCGGAAGATGTAAACAGTGGGTGACGTCATCGGAAGAGGAGATGACGTCAGACGGAAGATGCAGGCAGCAGGTGGAATCGGAAGATGTAAACAGTGGGTGACGTCATCGGAAGAGGAGATGACGTCAGACGGAAGATGCAGGCAGCAGATGGAATCGGAAGATGTAAACAGTGGGTGACATCATCGAAAGAGGAGATGACGTCAGACAGAAGATGAAGGCAGCAGGTGGAATCGGAAGATGTAAACAGTGGGTGACGTCATCGGAAGAGGAGATGACGTCAGACGGAAGATGCAGGCAGCAGATGGAATCGGAAGATGTAAACAGTGGGTGACGTCATCGAAAGAGGAGATGACGTCAGACGGAAGATGCAGGCAGCAGGTGGAATCGGAAGATGTAAACAGTGGGTGACGTCATCGAAAGAGGAGATGACGTCAGACGGAAGATGCAGGCAGCAGGTGGAATCGGAAGATGTAAACAGTGGGTGACGTCATCGGAAGAGGAGTTGACGTCAGATGGAAGATGCAGGCAGCAGATGGAATCGGAAGATGTAAACAGTGGGTGACGTCATCAGAAGAGGAGATGACGTCAGACGGAAGATGCAGGCAGCAGATGGAATCGGAAGATGTAAACAGTGGGTGACGTCATCGGAAGAGGAGATGACGTCAGCCGGAAGATGAATACGTCACCGGGAAGATATATATATATATATATATATATATATATATATATATATATATATATATATATATATATATATATATATATATATATATATATATATATATATATATATATATATATATATATATATATATATATATATATATATATATATATATATATATATATATATATATATATATATATATATATATATATATATATATATATATATATATATATATATATATATATATATATATATATATATATATATATATATATATATATATATATATATATATATATATATATATATATATATATATATATATATATATATATATATATATATATATATATATATATATATATATATATATATATATATATATATATATATATATATATATATATATATATATATATATATATATATATATATATATATATATATATATATATATATATATATATATATATATATATATATATATATATATATATATATATATATATATATATATATATATATATATATATATATATATATATATATATATATATATATATATATATATATATATATATATATATATATATATATATATATATATATATATATATATATATATATATATATATATATATATATATATATATATATATATATATATATATATATATATATATATATATATATATATATATATATATATATATATATATATATATATATATATATATATATATATATATATATATATATATATATATATATATATATATATATATATATATATATATATATATATATATATATATATATATATATATATATATATATATATATATATATATATATATATATATATATATATATATATATATATATATATATATATATATATATATATATATATATATATATATATATATATATATATATATATATATATATATATATATATATATATATATATATATATATATATATATATATATATATATATATATATATATATATATATATATATATATATATATATATATATATATATATATATATATATATATATATATATATATATATATATATATATATATATATATATATATATATATATATATATATATATATATATATATATATATATATATATATATATATATATATATATATATATATATATATATATATATATATATATATATATATATATATATATATATATATATATATATATATATATATATATATATATATATATATATATATATATATATATATATATATATATATATATATATATATATATATATATATATATATATATATATATATATATATATATATATATATATATATATATATATATATATATATATATATATATATATATATATATATATATATATATATATATATATATATATATATATATATATATATATATATATATATATATATATATATATATATATATATATATATATATATATATATATATATATATATATATATATATATATATATATATATATATATATATATATATATATATATATATATATATATATATATATATATATATATATATATATATATATATATATATATATATATATATATATATATATATATATATATATATATATATATATATATATATATATATATATATATATATATATATATATATATATATATATATATATATATATATATATATATATATATATATATATATATATATATATATATATATATATATATATATATATATATATATATATATATATATATATATATATATATATATATATATATATATATATATATATATATATATGCAGTGATGCAAAATGCTATGCATGCGGTTTTCAGAATACAGTGACAGAACATTTCATTACGTTTCGGTGGCAGAGGGGTATAAGTGGGGCTTATAGGGGAACTGGCAACAGTAAGGTGCACTTTCAGGCACATTCAGACATTCAGTAGTTTTTCAGAATCACAGGGAGAGATAAAACCAGAGGGTCCTTGGCAAGGACAATTTTTCAGAATCCCAGGGAGGGATAAAACCAGAGGGCCAGTCCCCGTCCCACACTTAACCAATACATTACATTCAGATTCTGTTTTATCTTTCTTAACTTCAAAATCGTGTACAGAAAACATTGTTTTGCATGAACTTTCGGGAAAACGTGTATGCATGAACTTTCACAGTGCTTAACTCGAAACAGCAGTTAACAGAATAATACAACAGAATCTAGAGAGAAAACAGATAACTCAGAACTTAACTCTAACTTTCTCTACCCGAACCCTCCTGATAGAAGAAAAACCTAGAGTCTCCGTGATGTAGGGCCTTAAGGGCCAACCTACGGATATGAACTTACCTGTTATCCGCGATGCAGTTAGCTGGAAAGTCTCAGAAATGCACAGATCTGTAACATGCACGTAGAGAAATAAACAATGCTGCAAATGCTAACTAATAAGTTTGAAGAATCAGCAGCAACACATTTCAAATCTTTAGAAAACACACAACAACGTGTTTTCATCCAAAGACAGTGAGTTTTCTCTAAATACCATAACCCTAAACTTCGGTAAAAACCCACATTAAACTTGTCCAAATTTGTTAGCATGAGTAGATGCTTACCTTTTTGCTGAAGGAAACAGAAGAATGCAGGAGAAACAAGGTTTGGTACTTTGTTTCAGTCACCTGGAAGAGAGAAAGCCAAGAGGGAAGGGGAGAAGCAGAGAGGTGAAGTGAAGATTTCACGTAGGAGGAAGAACTTAACTTCCTCAACAAGCTGCCATGTGTCAATTATCCATTGGCTAACTCCCACCAACCTTAATTTCTCTCCAATTTACCCTTCCATGCATTTTAAACTTAGTGTTTTGTTTAGTTACACATTAGTTTGGTTTCCAACAAAACACATATTGAATTAATATTAAATAAATCCCGCAAAATGATTTGGGAAATAATTACAGCCAAAAGGCCGGGTGCTACACACTGCCTTCAGGTTTACAAGTTTAAATAGTATAGCACAGAACTACACTCTCTCAAAAGCTAAATCTCAAGTTTTCGAATAGAGAGATGTAGAGAGTCGCCGAGTATTACAGTACTTTTTGCTAGTGAGAGTTAAGAGATAGTTGTAAAAATTGGCAAAAAAGTTTTTCTCACGAGATTCAATCTTCTTTTTATACTCTTGTTTGTAATCCGCGTCTCATTAAAAAATGTGACCGTTGGAGAGCATCCGTACACATAAAAATAGTGGTTGAGATATGGAGTCGCTATCACTCGCGGTCTTTAATTTGGCATTGTTAAGACTCTGGACGTTCGAGTTTGGACGAATGCTCGTCGAACTAATACTTCGCATGAATTCTTTATTTTGTCTTGGAACACTTCGGTCTAATATTTTGGACGCTTGCTCGTTGGACGAGTACATTGGACGATTGCGTTGTGGACGACTACTTTGGACGATTGCGTTGTGGATGATTGCGTCTGACTTATTATAACACCCGGATTTACGGGATTTTGTAATTTCAGAATATAATGGCATTTTTATTATTAGGACAAATCAAGTCCATTTTGTGAAAATAAAGCATTATTATGATCTTAATGATTTATAAGGATTTTAAGAAAATTTCGAGAATTTTAGGAGTTAAACGCTAATTTTACATGAATTACGTTTATCGTAACATAAAAGATACCTTGGTAAAAATAGTAAACGGAGTCCGAATTGTGAACAGACAATTTTAAAAGAACCCTGGTAATGAGTAGGAGTCATTGGTGAATTAAAAAAATTTGGAGAAGCCAAATCGTTAGTTAATTAACGAAACGAAGGACGAAACAAATAAAAAATCAAAGGAAGGGCAAAATGGTAATTTACAAAGTCAAAATTTTAATTAAAAACATATTCTTCTTCTTCTCCCTCACTCCATGCCTCTCTCCCCTGCGATTTTCCATTTCTCCTCTGGCGACTCACGGGGTTCTCCTCTCCGTCAACGATTCGTCCTCCGTTCGTCCTCTGTTCTTCACGTTTTCTTCCCCAAACACGATTCTAGCTAAGATTTGATGGTTTTAGAAAGATTATTCATAGTTTTCGGAGCATTTAATGGTTAGGGTTTCGTTTAGGTTTTGTGAAAAACGTAGCTTAAAGTTAGAAATCGATAGGTTTTGTTGACTTATTGAGTGTTTAAGTCTAACTATGTTTTGATGATGTATTTAGAAATGTAATTTGATTGTATAATATATGAGAATAATAAATTATGCATATGAGTTTAATTGGTTGGAAATGCCCTTGCAAAGGGTATTTTGATGTCTAACAAATCTGTTTAAGTGTTTAAGGCTGAATAGTAAAACAGGGCTGAAATTGTTTATCCACTGATGGAAAAGAAAAGCTTACTTCTGCCATTCGCTATACGACAAAGATTACATCTGTTGATAGCTACACAAAAGAAGACTTCTTCCACTGGAATACAAAGAGTAATTCTGCTGCCAGCTAAACGACAAAAGAAGACTTCTTCCACTGGCAATTCAACGAAGACTTATACCGCCAGCTAAACGACAAAAGAAGACTTCTTCCACTGGCAATTCAAAGAAAACTTATACTGCCAGCTAAACGACAAAAGAAGACTTCTTCCACTGGCAATTCAAAGAGAACTTATACTGCCAGCTAAACGACAAAAGAAGACTTCTTCCACTGGCAATTCAAAGAGAACTTATACTGCCAGCTAAACGACAAAAGAAGACTTCTTCCACTGGCAATTCAAAGAGAACTTATACTGCCAGCTAAACGACAAAAGAAGACTTCTTCCACTGGCAATTCAAAGAGAACTTATACTGCCAGCTAAACGACAAAAGAAGACTTCTTCCACTGGCAATTCAAAGAGAACTTATACTGCCAGCTAAACGACAAAAGAAGACTTCTTCCACTGGCAATTCAAAGAGAACTTATACTGCCAGCTAAACGACAAAAGAAGACTTCTTCCACTGGCAATTCAAAGAGAACTTATACTGCCAGCTAAACGACAAAAGAAGACTTCTTCCACTGGCAATTCAAAGAGAACTTATACTGCCAGCTAAACGACAAAAGAAGACTTCTTCCACTGGCAATTCAAAGAGAACTTATACTGCCAGCTAAACGACAAAAGAAGACTTCTTCCACTGGCAATTCAAAGAGAACTTATACTGCCAGCTAAACGACAAAAGAAGACTTCTTCCACTGGCAATTCAAAGAGAACTTATACTGCCAGCTAAACGACAAAAGAAGACTTCTTCCACTGGCAATTCAAAGAGAACTTATACCGCCAGCTAAACGACAAAAGAAGACTTCTTCCACTGGCAATTCAACGAAGACTTATACCGCCAGCTAAACGACAAAAGAAGACTTCTTCCACTGGCAATTCAAAGAGAACTTATACTGCCAGCTAAACGACAAAAAGCTTACATCCACCGCTGGCTCTTTTCTAAAGAGACTTATACCGATAGAGGTTCAACATTTTAAAGCTACATTTTCCAATAGCGGTTCAGCATTGTAAAGCACATCTTCCGCCAGAATTCAAATTTACCGCGAAGCGATAGCGAAAGCCGCCCGAGCTTTAACTCCTGTCCACTAATGGCGAAGCACAAATACAACTCCAGAACGCAACGGCTAGCTACTTTGTATGGATGCTGCTCTAACGGTAATATATTTTCTTTTCCAGAAAGAAGCATTGAATGAAGATAGCCGATTACAGTCAGAGTACTTAAGGTGAAAAAGAAGCTCAAAATACTAGCTTGCGAAAAAATCATTGTTGAGCCCTAACGAGCAAATTCTTGTATTCACTCTGTAATCTCTTCTACATCCCTCTGATCCTAAACTTGAGATTCAATCTCTGAGAGAGCGTAGACTGTACTGAAAAACTACATTCTTACACTTGTGTAAAGGCAGTGGATTGTCGCCCGTAAAGTGCAATCCAGATTTGTAAAGGCAGTAGATCGACGCCCGGGAAGTTCGATCTGGTTTTCTCGTGAGGAGAAGGAAAGAATCTTCAAGGGGGAGCCTTGAAGCGTGGACGTAGGCAAGCTTAGCCGAACCACGTTAAAAACTGTGGTGTCAACTTCTCTCTCTCACTTTCATTGTTTGAGTATTTGCTGTCTTTATTATCAATAGAACATAAGAGAGAAATTAGTTTTAGATAAACTAATTAAGTTTAATAAGTCTAATTCACCCCCTCTTAGACAAATACGATCCTACAATTGGTATCAGAGCAAGGTTAATCATTGTCTAAGTTGTGTTTAAACACTCTGTGATATATCTTTTCAATGGCATTCAACACTAACTCCACACACGTAGAAGGTCAAGCTATTAATAGACCTCCCTTCTTTGATGGTAGTGATTATGTTTACTGGAAGGCAAGAATGAGAATTTTCGTTCAAGCCATGGATTATGAGATCTGGAACATAATAGAAAATGGACCTTTCAAACCCATGAAAACTGATAAAGACATTAGTGTTCCTAAGTCTCCTCATGAATTTACCGAATCAGACAAGAAAAATTTGAGCCTAAATGCTAAAGCAATAAATACACTATATTGTGCACTAAATAGAGATGAGTTCAATAGTGTTCAGGGATGTGACAGTGCACAGGAGATATGGCATCTATTAGAAGTTACACATGAGGGAACAAACCAAGTTAAAGAGAGTAAATTAAGCATGCTTGTACATGAGTACGAATTGTTTTCCATGGAAAAGGATGAGACTATTTCTTCTATGTTTACTCGATTCACTAACATTACTAATGGTTTAAAAGCTCTTGGTAAGTTGTACTCAGGTGAAGAACTTGTAAGAAAAATCTTAAGATGTCTACCTAGAGTCTGGCAACCGAAAGTAACAGCAATACAAGAGGCCAGGGATCTTAAAGTGCTCAAGCTTAAAGAGCTTATTGGCTCTCTGATGACTCATGAGATAACCATGAGAGCAAATGACAAGGCAGATCTCAAAGAGAAAGAGATCAGTAAAAGAAGGATATAACACTTAAAGCTTCCTCGAGCAAACAAGATGACTCTGAGGAAGAAGATGAAGATGAGGATATTGCCCTTATTACCAGAAGATTCAGCAAGTTCCTCCAGAGAAAAAGGATGCATGGGAGGAAATTCTCTAGAGGAGAAAAGCCTCAAAAAGAGAAGGAGATCACCTGTTTTGAGTGTAGGAAGCTGGGTCACATGAAGGCCGACTGTCCTCAAGTAAAGAAGAATCCCAAGAAGTTTAAGAAGAAGGCTATGAAGGCTACTTGGGATGACAGTGAAGGTGACACCTCTTCTTTAGAAGATGAGGAAGTGACAAATCTATGCTTCATGGCTAGGGAGGATGAGGTTAGTCATTCTTCTAGTGATAATGAATCTGATGATGATGGTGATATGGTTGATGCATTTAATGATTTGGTTAAGCAATTTACCATATTAAAGGCCAAATACAATTCGTTGAAAAGAGAAAATGCAAGTCTAGTTGAAAAGCATGCTAAGGAAAATAATCAACATGAAAAGGAAGTTTCTAAACTTAAAAGCAAAAACGAAGACTTGAATAATATTATTCTAAAATTTACTAATGGCACAAAGTTATTTAAGATGGTGTTAGGTAGTCAGAGAATAAATTTTGACAGAGCAGGTTTAGGCTATGACAAGCCTAATAAAAGAAAATTTTTTAAAAATTTCTTTGTTAAATTCTCTGTCTGCCATGCTTGTAATGATGCAGGACATAAATCTTTTGTATGTCCATTAAAAGCAAACAATATGAAATCAAGTGGTAAACTTCAATGGGTTCCCAAGGGAACCAGACCTAACTCTAGGACCCAAAAGGTTTGGGTACCAAAGAAGACAACTTGATCTTTTGTTTTGCAGGTTGACTGTTCTCCTGGAAAAGATCAATGGTACCTCGACAGTGGATGCTCGAGGCATATGACAGGAGACTCAACCAAGTTCGCTGTTGTCAACAAGAAAAAAGGAAGTGTTATTTTTGGTGGAAACCAAAAGGGCAAAATTGTTGGCATCAGCAATATAGGTAACAATCCTAATCCTACCATTGAAAACGTGCTATTAGTTGAAGGATTAAAGTATAATTTGCTTAGTATTAGCCAGTTATGTGATAAAGGATATGAGGTGATCTTTAAATCAAACTCCTGTATAATTAAGGATGCATCAAATGTCAAACCTCTGTTCACTGGCTATAGGAAAGAAAATATTTATATCATTGACTTAGATAATGTTGTTTGCAATGATGAAAAATGTTTTGCTGCTAATTCTTCTAATGATTGCTGGACTTGGCATAGGAGATTAGGACACGTAGAGATGGATACCTTAGCTAAGATTACTAAGGATAATTTAGTTAGAGGGATCCCTATGATATCCTTTGAGAAGGATAAGGTCTGTGAAGCCTGCCAAATGGGTAAGCAGATCAAAAGTTCTTTTGCATCAAACAATGCAATATCTACTTCTAAGCCTCTCAAACTCCTTCACATGGACCTTTTCGGTCCTTCTAATATAGCCAGCTTAGGAGGAAAATTCTATGCTTATGTCATTATCGATGACTTCTCTAGATTCACGTGGGTATTCTTTCTGAAGTCAAAGGATGAAACTTTTGATACATTCTCTAGCTTTAGGAAACGAGTTCAAAATGAAAAGGAGCTCACCATAGTTGCTATTCGTAGTGATCATGGTGGAGAGTTTGAAAATGAGAAATTTGAACTTTTGTGTCTCAAAACTAGAATTGAGCACAATTTCTCTTCCCTTAGAACTCTTCAGTAAAATGGTGTTGTTGAGAGGAAGAATAGATCTCTCCAAGAGCTTGCTAGGACTATGCTTAATGAAAACTCCCTTCCTAAGTATTTCTGGGTTGAAGCTGTTGCAACAGCCTGTTATGTGCTAAATCGGGTCTCTATAAGATCAATTCTTGAGAAAACTCCTTATGAGCTCTGGCATGGAAAAACTCCCTCGGCCAAATACTTTAGAGCATTCGGTAGTAAATGTTTCATTCTTAATACTAAGGATAATTTAGGAAAATTCGATTCCAAATCTGATCTTGGAATTTTTCTGGGTTATTCTCTTTCCAGTAAAGCTTATAGAGTGTTCAATAGGAGAACTCTAGTTGTAGAGGAATCTGTACATGTCAACTTTGACGAGTCCCCTCAGCTCACAATCAATGTGGATGAGGATGTTTCCTTAGAAAAACATCTAGATTCCCTTTCCTTAGATAAGCCTACAGATATCCCTCAAACTGAAAAATCCCTAAAACCTACTTCAAGTTCTCTAGATATTGTTCCTGTCAAGGATGAACTTCCTGCTCTTCCTAGGGATTGGAAGTATGTCAAAGATCATCCCTTAGATGAAGTCTTAGGTGATCCTTCATTAGGTGTTAAGATTAGATCTTCTTTTAGGAATCTCTATGCCAATATGGCATTCATTTCTCAGGTAGAACCTAAGAAATTTGATGAGGCTGAGAGTGATGATAATTGGATTTTGGCTATGCAAGAGGAGCTAAATCAATTTGAAAGGAGCAAGGTATGAGAACTTGTTCCACGGCCTAAGGATCATCCCATTATTGGAACTAAATGGGTTTACAAGAACAAATTGGATGAAAATGGGATTGTTGTAAGAAATAAGGCTAGACTAGTTGCTAAGGGTTACTCCCAAGAAGAAGGTATTGACTTTGAGGAATCTTTTGCCCCTGTAGCTAGAATAGAATCAATCAGAATGCTCTTAGCTTTTGCATGCTACAGAAACTTCACACTCTTTCAAATGGATGTAAAAAGTGCTTTCTTAAATGGATACATCACAGAAGAAGTTTATGTAGAGCAACCTTTAGGTTTTGAAGTCTTTGATAAACCCGAACATGTATACAAACTAAGGAAAGCTCTTTATGGACTTAAGCAGGCTCTTAGAGCTTGGTATGATAGATTGAAGAATTTCCTTGAGGAAAGAAATTTCAAAAAGGGTAACACCGATTCAACTCTATTTACCATGCAAAAAGATGAAGACATTCTGTTAGTTCAGATCTATGTCGATGACATTATATTTGGATCAACTAATGTCACAATGTGTAATGAATTTTCCTCCCTCATGCAAAATGAATTTGAAATGAGTATGATGGGGGAGTTAAAATTTTTCTTAGGATTCCAGATCTGTCAATCTCCTGATGGCATTTTCTTCTGTCAAGAAAAATACATCAAGGAACTCTTAAAGAAATTTGGTTTAGAATCTGTTAAATCTTCTAGAACTCCCATGAGTACCACAACCAAATTGGACAAAGATGAAAATGGAATAAGTGTGGACATTAAGAAATATCGTGGTATGATTGGATCTTTGTTATATTTGACTGCTAGCAGGCCAGATATTCTATTCAGTGTTTGCCTTTGTACTAGATTTCAAGCTGCTCCTAAGGAGTCTCATTTAACTGCTATCAAGAGAATTTTCAAATATTTAAGTGTGACTTATGACTTAGGTCTTTGGTATTCGAAGGTAACTTCTTTTGATCTGATAGGATACTCAGATTCTGACTATGCTGGTAGTCTAGTTGATAGGAAAAGCACCAGTGGAACATGTCAATTCCTTGGTGAATCTCTAGTTTCCTGGTATTCTAAGAAACAAAATTCTGTTGCATTGTCAACTGCTGAGAGTGAATATATTGCTGCTGGCAGTTGTTGTGCACAAATGTTGTAGATGAAGCAAACTCTAGAGGATTATAATCTGTTCTATGATAGGATACCTATTCGGTGTGACAACACCAGTGCTATAAATATTTCAAAAAATCCAATCCAACACTCTAGAACTAAGCATATCGATGTTAGATATCACTTCATTAGAGATCACGTTCAAAAAGGTGATATTTCCTTAGAATTTGTCAACTCTGTAGATCAATTGGCCGATATCTTTACAAAACCTTTGGATGAGAAAACCTTCTGTAATATCAGAATAAGATTAGGCCTTATTAAGTGTGAGAAAAGTTAAGGTTCTTTTTTTCTTCTTGTTTTTTTTTTTGGGTTTACATCGCCCGCTCATCGGTAGAAGAAGTTCTCTCAATTAGGCATCGGATGATGTTTTTCTCTAATCTGGCGACACGTGTCTCTATCGGAAGACATCAATTTCCAATTTTGTCCTCTCCTAGTCGGGCGAAGCCCTATTTTAAACTTCTTCTCTTTGTGACGCTTCATCTTTTCGCGCTCTCTCTCAAAACCCCTGCTTTCTCTGCCGTTTCCTTACTTCAAAATCCTATTCTCTTTCGAGCTTCATTTTCAGCAAACCTTTCCATCGTTTTCAATGGCCTCTTCATCTCGTGCTGATCAGGCACCTGCTAAGAAAAAGGCAAAGGTTTCCGTTCGACAGCCTCGAGAACTTCCTCGTGCAACTACATGGCCGTCTCTCTACTTTCTCTGTAGTAATGCCGAAACAAGGTATCATGATGATTTCAAGCATAAATCTCTAATTCCTTGTCGGGGTATTTTCTTTGAGGACTTTGCTGGCTTGGATTTAGTTGAACCTCTGCAGAGTCTTGGTTTGTTTGGATTGTTTGAAGTTGAATCTTTTTATTATCCAGTAGCCATTAAAATATTTTTTTACCAATTTTAGCTATCCCTATGACTTAACAACTGTTTCGAGCTATGTGTATGGAAAACACATAACTATAACCTCTCAATTAATCAATGAGGTGTTGGGAAGCCCCCATTTGGATTCTCAACTCAAGTTCTTTTTATCAGGAAATGAGCCCCCCTTCCTTCACACTTCTGAGGGTCAACAATTTTATAGGTCTATTGCTCTTGACCCAAATTTTGTCCCTAACCAATTAAGGAGCAAGCACCTCAACATCAAGGCTCGGCTCTTTCATCAGATGATAGGATACAACATCATTCCAAAAGGTGGTCACTACGATCATGTGAGTAGCATGGAACTGTTTGTTCTGTATGCCCTCTTCCAAAAGAAACCTTTTGATTTGGGATTCATTGTTTTAAGAAAAATAATTCAATGTGTTTCAGCCAGGACTACCTCTCTACCTTACAATCTGCTTCTCATGAACATTTTCGAGAAGTTTGCAGTTGAATTTCTAAAGGATGATGACCCCCTCTGTCTTAAGCCTTCAAGCTATTATTCTTTGACCACTCTGAATCGTATGGGGATTAAGAAGAATAGAAAGGGGGAATTCTTTTTGGATGTGTCTAAGAAAAAAGCTTCTAAGGCAGCCGCTGTCAAAAAGGGGAAGAGGAAACTTATCTTACAAGAGGAATTTGTTGTAGAAGGTAAGGATGAATCTGAGATTCCTGCCTTTGTTGACTCCCCTTCTGCCTCTCAGATGTCTCGTTCCTCTCTTCCTAATCTTTCCTTTACTCCTTCTGTTCCTACCCTTCCTCCTACCTCTCTTCCTCCTCCTCCTCCACCTCCTACATTGGTGGCATATTCCACTCCATTATCTGTGCCCTCTTCCCTTCCAGAATTTCCATCTTCTCCTCCACCTACACTCATGGTGCCTTCTCTGCCTCCAGCCGTCCACCCTGTTTCTCCAGTCCAACAGGATTTACCACTCCTTTCTCCTCAAGTCCATCCTGCTCTTCCAGTCCAACCCTCCACACCAGTCCAAGCCACCATTGTTCCTCCTTCTCCCATTACTTATCAGAGGAGATTTTCCATCAGTGAGGATCAGTTTAATGCTCTGCAATCCAGCATAGCCAGCTTAGGTACTGCCCTCACTTCTGTTGAGAACCATATGGCTGAACAACTGAGACAGAACAAATCGGACATGTGCATAGATTTGGATGCAGGTCTAGACCTGTTGTCCAAGAAAATGGATCGGCATAAGGACATATTCACTATAGCCCTTCGTTCTCTTCCGTCTAAAGTTGAAGCTCTTCAACCCGAGACACCTCCACCACCTCCGTGTTCTTCCGAGTCGTGCTATGAAGACCTTCTCCTTCCACTTTGCCGACCAGAGGTTATTGAAGACAATAATCGTTTAATACCCTTAGATCTTCAGGAGGATGAACTGGCATTCTCTACTCCTGTTGCTCCTCCTGTTCTCGTGCTTTCATCCGAGCCTGCCAGTCCAATGGATGCCTCTCCTGCTGGTCCATCTGTAGATCCTCCTCCAAGTATGGACATGGTGGTAAACCAAGAACCTTCTCCATCTACTTCCGGCAAGCAATTGATTGTCTATCAACCACCCCTCCCTCACGATATTGCTTCACTTCAAGCACTTGTGGATGCCTATTTCCATCCGCACCTTGAAGTGCCTCCTTGGGTTCCACAAGCTTTTTGGACGAATTTTTTAAATTTCTTTAAATAAATGATATATTTTTTGTATCCAACTTTATTGATATTCTAATATTGAGTGCTATGATGTTTCTTTGACTTGTGGTTAATGCATTGCTTCTGCTATCTCTCTGCTTGTTTTTGATAATGTCAATGGGGAGAAAATATTTGATTGATGCTGGATATGAGAATGACATTATTTTATATGCTGATAATATGCATGTAAACGGTGCTTTAAAATTGGATTATATGCACTTTCTATGGGGGAGCTTGAATTATGGGGGAGAACATTGTTTATGCACTTTCTATGGGGGAGCTTGAATTATGGGGGAGAACATTGTTTAATTAAATTTATATTTTGTCATCATCAAAAAGGGGGAGATTGTTGACTTATTGAGTGTTTAAGTCTAACTATGTTTTTTGATGATGTATTTAGAAATGTAATTTGAATGTTTAATATATGAGAATAATAAATTATGCATATGAGTTTAATTGGTTAGAAATGCCCTTGCAAAGAGTATTTTGATTGTCTAACAAATCTGTTTAAGTGTTCAAGGCTGAATAGTAAAACAGGGCTGAAATTGTTTATCCACCGATGGCAAAGAAAAGCTTACTTCTGCCATTCGCTATACGACAAAGATTATGTCTGCCGATAGCTACACGACAAAAGAAAACTTCTTCCACTGGAATACAAAGAGTAATTCTGCCGCCAGCTAAACGACAAAAGAAGACTTCTTCCACTGGAATACAAAGAGTAATTCTGCCGCCAGCTAAACGACAAAAGAAGACTTCTTCCACTGGAATACAAAGAGTAATTCTGCCGCCAGCTAAACGACAAAAGAAGACTTCTTCCACTGGAATACAAAGAGTAATTCTGCCGCCAGCTAAACGACAAAAGAAGACTTCTTCCACTGGAATACAAGAGTAATTCTGCCGCCAGCTAAACGACAAAAGAAGACTTCTTCCACTGGAATACAAAGAGTAATTCTGCCGCCAGCTAAACGACAAAAGAAGACTTCTTCCACTGGAATACAAAGAGTAATTCTGCCGCCAGCTAAACGACAAAAGAAGACTTCTTCCACTGGAATACAAAGAGTAATTCTGCCGCCAGCTAAACGACAAAAGAAGACTTCTTCCACTGGAATACAAAGAGTAATTCTGCCGCCAGCTAAACGACAAAAGAAGACTTCTTCCACTGGAATACAAAGAGTAATTCTGCCGCCAGCTAAACGACAAAAGAAGACTTCTTCCACTGGAATACAAAGAGTAATTCTGCCGCCAGCTAAACGACAAAAGAAGACTTCTTCCACTGGAATACAAAGAGTAATTCTGCCGCCAGCTAAACGACAAAAGAAGACTTCTTCCACTGGAATACAAAGAGTAATTCTGCCGCCAGCTAAACGACAAAAGAAGACTTCTTCCACTGGAATACAAAGAGTAATTCTGCCGCCAGCTAAACGACAAAAGAAGACTTCTTCCACTGGAATACAAAGAGTAATTCTGCCGCCAGCTAAACGACAAAAGAAGACTTCTTCCACTGGAATACAAAGAGTAATTCTGCCGCCAGCTAAACGACAAAAGAAGACTTCTTCCACTGGAATACAAAGAGTAATTCTGCCGCCAGCTAAACGACAAAAGAAGACTTCTTCCACTGGAATACAAAGAGTAATTCTGCCGCCAGCTAAACGACAAAAGAAGACTTCTTCCACTGGAATACAAAGAGTAATTCTGCCGCCAGCTAAACGACAAAAGAAGACTTCTTCCACTGGAATACAAAGAGTAATTCTGCCGCCAGCTAAACGACAAAAGAAGACTTCTTCCACTGGAATACAAAGAGTAATTCTGCCGCCAGCTAAACGACAAAAGAAGACTTCTTCCACTGGAATACAAAGAGTAATTCTGCCGCCAGCTAAACGACAAAAGAAGACTTCTTCCACTGGAATACAAGAGTAATTCTGCCGCCAGCTAAACGACAAAAGAAGACTTCTTCCACTGGAATACAAAGAGTAATTCTGCCGCCAGCTAAACGACAAAAGAAGACTTCTTCCACTGGCAAGTCAAAGAAGACTTATACCGCCAGCTAAACGACAAAAGAAGACTTCTTCCACTGGTAATTCAAAGAGAACTTACACCGCCAGCTAAACGACAAAAAGCTTACATCCACCGCTGGCTCTTTTCTAAAGAGACTTATACCGATAGCGGTTCAGCATTTTAAAGCTACATTTTCCGATAGTGGTTTAGCATTGTAAAGCAACATCTTCCGCCAGAATTCAAATTTACCGCGAAGCGATAGCGAAAGCCGCCCGAGCTTTAACTCCTGTCCACTAATGGCGAAGCACGAATACAACTCCAGAACGCAACGGCTAGCTACTTTGTACGGATGCTGCTCCAATGGTAATATATTTTCTTATCCAGAAAGAAGCATTCAATGAAGATAGCCGATTACAGACAGAGTACTTAAGGTGAAAAAGAAGCTCAAAATACTAGCTTGCGAAAAAATCATTGTTGAGCCCTAACGAGCAAATTCTTGTATTCACTCTGTAATCTCTTCTACATCTCTTTGATCCTAAACTTGAGATTCAATCTCTGAGAGAGCGTAGACTGTACTGAAAAACTACATTCTTACACTTGTGTAAAGGCAGTGGATTGTCGCTCGTAAAGTGCAATCCAGATTTGTAAAGGCAGTAGATCGACGCCCGGGAAGTTCCATCTGGTTTTCTCGTGAGGAGAAGGAAAGAATCTTCAAGGGGGAGCCTTGAAGCGTGGACGTAGGCAAGCTTAGCCGAACCACGTTAAAAACTGTGGTGTCAACTTCTCTCTCTCTCACTTTCATTGTTTGAGTATTTGCTGTCTTTATTATCAATAGAACATAAGAGAGAAATTAGTTTTAGATAAACTAATTAAGTTTAATAAGTCTAATTCACCTCCTCTTAGACAAATACGATCCTACATGTTTTTCGTATTTGTGAGTATATTGAACGTATTAAACGTTATTGGACGAAATCTAGAGTGTATACGGCGTTTAAGTTGAAAAACGGATATTTTAGGTTTGGGAAATTTCCTTCAATGGAGTTTAGAAGTTCACGAGCATTAATTACTCTATAAAATGTCTCAAAGAGTTAAGTTAGAAGTTTAGGAAAATTTCCTTAGTTAAGGTTTCGTTAAATTTCGATGTTTAACAGCTTAAATCTCGTTTTAACGATAACTGTTGTGTTTTGCCTCAGACAAACGACGCTCGTGGACAGAGCTCGAAGTTCATTGCACACGAGGTAAGTTCTCGTCACTTACTTGGCCGAGTGACCTACACCGTATGTCGATGTCGCGTCGAGGATCTCTGGAGAGTTGTTTGTTTATATGCTTTGGTCGGGTAGATAGGGTTAGTTCTTTTATAGGTTATGGTTTTTATAGTCTTGATGGTATGTATGATGTCTGTTTATTTTATGTCTATAACTGTTCATGCATCACGTATTTTAAAATAGCATGAAAACGAATTTCTGCACGTGTTTAAGAAAATGAAATGAATGAACGTAATGAATCAATGTAATCTGTATCTTGTTACGCGAGGTGGGGCTCAGGCACGACTGTTACGGGTGCGAGCGTGTACCCCCCCCCGTTAGGTGAAGAGGGCAGTCTGACCGCGGGATGTGTCCTCTCCATCTAATAGGCTGAGACCTCGGTGACATTCTGTTTGCGACGTAATAAAATGAAAATGTTGCATGATTTCTGAAACTCATACGCACAACATGCATTTACATTTATGAAACTTACTGAGCCTTTAGCTCATAGTGTGTCTGTATGATGTAGGTGATATCGAAGCAGGTGAGGACGACGTTCCTCCTCCCGATGTACAGGATGGTTAAGGAAGAACGGCTGCGGTGGTGTGTATGGGCAGTCGAAGCGTATTCTGACCCGTGAGGGTAACAGTTAGGTATTTTGAGGGTTTTTGGGCGAAATGGGTTGGTTGTGAATTATTAGATAGTTAGAAACATTTTAGGATGTTTGGTTCTGGATAGTGGATAGGTTATGTTTTGAGTTTTTAAGCGTTTTGGAAATGTATTTTGTAAATGTTTGGTATAGGGAAATGTTCGGTTTTTAAACGTATCCACGCAGTTTGTTTTCATAAAAACGTATTTAGTTTGAATTGTGACTCGAGTTAGTTAGAGCGAGATAATGGAGATGGATGAGCATGTTGAGTTGTGCATTGAAATGGGTTAAAGAATTGTTAAGATGTGTTAATGTTCGTAGGAGTATGCAGGTGAAGAAAGAAGAGGTGAAGAAAGAAAGGATGAAGGAAAAGAGGAGCGCCTGTCCTCTGGAAAATCCAGAGGACATGGCGATCGATCGCCCAAGGGTGGGGATCGATCGCCCAAGGGTCGCCACGCTCTGGAAGAATTCCAGAGCGTGTGGCGATCGATCGCCCCTCTTTGGTCGCGCTGCGACCGTGATCGCCTCACCCAGGCAATCGCTGGCAAAAGCCAGCAATCGCCAATGGGCGATCGATCACCTCTTCATTTATGGGGCGATTGCCCATTTCTGCCCATGTCCTCTGCCGAATGTTTCATTTTGTTTTAATTGTTTTTAAATAATTGATTTAACTTTATTTAAATAGTTTTCAATGGTTTTTAATTCTATCAACGTTTTAAATTTCCGCCTTTACGTTATAGATTTACTTAAGTTATAAAAAAAAAAAAAGTTTAATTCGAGAAAATTAGGGTACAGTAGTAGGGTCGCTACAGTTATGGTATCAGAGCCCCTGTGTTTTAAAAACGGTTCTATAGACTACTCGACTGCGCATTCCACTACGCGAACGTCCTTCTTCAACTATAAGTATGTTCTATTTTATTTCTTTGTTTTGTTTCTTAGGATTATCTGTTTAACTTTTATAGGCTTTATACAATATGGTTCGAGGAAAAGATCCTAGAGACGACGCCTTAGATCGACTTACGGAATTGTTGGACCGTCAGTCTCAACACGTGGACCGACAGGCGCAACAAATCGAGAACTTAGTGAACCGAGAGAACCAGAGGGCCCAAGAATTGGTGGTTCCTAACAATTAGGGCATGCAGAAGTTCCAAAGTCTACGCCCTCCGATATTCGACGGTCGATCATCGGATCCAACGGTTGCTGAGGCATGGATCAGGGTGATGGAGGACATGCTAGGATATGTAGAGGTAGGGAACGGGAGCAAGGTGGCCTACGTCACTTTCCATTTGGCGTTAGATGCCCGTTTCTGGTGGGATTCGATCAAGTCGACGACAGATGTATCGATTATGACCTGGGAAAGGTTCAAGACCGTATTCTTTGACAAGTATTTCAGCCGCACGGTGAGGTTGGCTAAGAGAAACGAGTTTACGCAGCTGAAGCAGATGGGTTCAGTTGCTGATTATATTAGAAAGTTCAAGGCTTTATCACGATTTGCACCGCGTCTTGTCAGCGACAATGAAGACAAAGTGCATCAGTTTATGGAGGGGTTGAATCCTGAGACCAAGATGAACATGGTTGTGTCAGGTATTATAGACGTGCCTTATTCTGATATTGCAGCTAGAGCTCTGGACTTCGAGGCTGCCAGAGCAACTTGTGTTAGGCCGAGGGAGCCAACTAAGGGCTTCTTCCGTGAGATCCGCCCTCAGTCACAGAACCGAGGTTGGCAACCTAGAGCACCACAGCCCCAACAGCAGCAAAGGGGTGTAAAGAGGCCTCTAGAGGGAGGCAACGATCGAGGCAAAGCCAAGCAAGTGCAGGGAACTTCTCAGATACCTTGGTGCCCTAAATGCCAGCGAGAGCACAGTGGAGAGTGCCAGGTTGGCACTAACAAATGCTATAGATGTGGTGAAGTCGGCCATTATGTAAGAGATTGCCCAAAGCCAGGCCGTGATCAGTTGAGTGGAGACCAGAGGAGGGTTATGTCGAGGATTTTTGCGTTTATCGAGCCTGGTGATATCGATGATGAGGGTCAGCCTTCCGTGATATCAAGTACCATTTTGATTATGGGCGTAGCGATATTTTCGTTGATAGACACTGAAGCTACGCATTCCTTTATTTCAACTGCTTGCATGGCTAGATTGAGGTTAGCTTCTAAGTTAGCAGAGGTTGAGTATAGAGTGATGCTGCCTTCGGGAGAGCATATGCAGTCGGATCGTATTCTCCAGGGCAATGTCGTCTCAGTGGGGGATGCTACCCTTTATGCTCGCCTGATTGTTATAGGCATGGAGATCTACGACCTTATCTTAGGGATGGACTGGCTATCACAGCATTTCGCCACCATCGATTGTCGATCCGGGATTGTGACCTTTCGACCCCCGGGTAAAGCCGAGTTTTCTTATCAGGTGATGAACCGATTGAGTGGATCGCCTATCTCTTATTCCATGAAGGTCAACGAGCAGTTTAAAGGTGAGTGCTCTATTTATTTGGCCACAGTACTTGATACTCAGTTGCTCAGCGAAGTAAAGCCGAGTGACATTCCTATAGTCAGAGAATTCTCTGAGATCTTCCTTGATGATCTCCCCGGTTTACCACCGGACCAGGAGATTGAATTTGTGATTGATGTTTATCCTAGTTCGGCGCCAGTGTCAAAGAATGCGTATAGATTGGCGCCTGCTGAGTTGAAAGTGTTGAAGTCTCAGTTGGAGGAATTGCTAGACAAAGGGTTCATCCGACCCAGTGTTTCACCCTGGGCTGCGCTCGTTCTATTTGTCAAGAAGAAAGACGGAACCCTCAGGATGTGTGTGGATTACAGAGAGCTGAATAAGCTTACAGTGAAGAATAAGTATCCACTGCCACGGATCAATGATTTGTTTGATCAACTACAGGGTGCCCGAGTATTTTCCAGGATTGACCTACGCTCGGGTTACTATCAGTTGAAGGTACGGAGGGAAGATATTCAGAAAACGGCATTCTGAACGAGGTATGGGCATTATGAGTTCCTAGTAATGTCTTTTGGACTTACTAATGCCCCTGCAGCGTTTATGGATTTGATGAACCGAGTCTTCAAGGAGTACCTGGACATATGGGCATTATGAGTTCCTAGTAATGTCTTTTGGACTTACTAATGCCCCTGCATCGTTTATGGATTTGATGAACCGAGTCTTCAAGGAGTACCTGGACAAGTTCGTTGTAGTCTTTATCGAATATATATTGATTTATTCTAAGACGAAGGAGGAGCATGAATAGCAATTGCGGATTGTTCTAGGAATTTTGCAACGACACCAGCTATATCCAAAGTTCTCCAAGTGTGAGTTTTGGCTGGATAGGGTCAGTTTTCTTAGCCACATTATATCAGAAGAAGGGGTTTCTGTAGATCCGAGCAAGATTCAGGTGGTCAGAGATTGACCGCAGCCTAAAAACGTGCGTGAAGTAAGTGGATTTCTCGGGTTGGCTGGTTATTGTCGGAAGTTTATAGAGGGCTTTTCGAAGATTGCAGTTCCTCTTTCACGCTTGACTCGGAAGAACGAAAAGTTTGTATGGTCGGCTGCTTGTGACAATAGTTTTATGGAGTTAAAGCAGAGATTGACCACAGCTCCAGTGTTGACGTTGCCTGTTGAAGGTGATAAATTCAGTATATATTGCGATGCGTCTGGAGTTGGGCTCGGATGTGTGCTTATGCAGGAGGGTAGGGTGATTGCTTATGCTTCTAGACAGTTGTAGCCGTATGAGCAGAATTATCCTACGCATGATCTGGAGTTAGCAGCAGTGGTCTTCGCACTGAAGATTTGGAGACATTATTTATATGGGCAGCAGTGCGAGATATTTTCTGACCACAAAAGCTTGAAGTACTTATTTACATAGAAGGAACTTAATATGAGACAAAGAAGGTGGCTGGAGTTCGTGAAAGACTATGATTTCGATGTCAAGTACCATCTAGGAAAGGCGAACAAGGTTGCTGATGCTTTAAGCCGAATGCCTTCTTTGAGTCAGCCTTCACTTGCAGCGATGTCGGTTACACTGCGGTCTGAGATTGAGAGGTTCGATGTGGAGATAGTGGCAGAGTTGTCCAGTATGCTCACCAACATTTCTCTCAGGCCGACTGTTCTGAATAAAATACGTGAAGCTCAGCAGAAGGATATGGAGTGCGAGGAGTTTAGGTTGGGCTTGACATCCGAGGATTCGTCGGATTTCCATTTATCAGTGGATGGTATTCTAAAGTTCAGGTATAGGTGGTACGTGCCTAACGATGAGGAGCTAAAGAAGGAGATATTAGCTGAGGCGCATTCTTTAGCTTATTCTGTGCACCCGGGAAGTACCAAGATGTACCGAGATTTAAAGCAAAACTTCTTGTGGCCAAACATGAAGAGAGAGGTCGCCAAATATGTCGAAACCTGTTTGGTTTGTCAAGAGGTAAAAGCAGAACACAAGAGGCCGGCCGGAACATTACAGCCACTGCTTATTCCGGAGTGGAAATGAGAGCAGATCTCCATGGATTTTATTGTAGGGCTCCCAAGGACGACGAAAGGTCATGATGGCATCTGGGTGATTGTGGACCGATTGACAAAGTCGACTCACTTCTTATCTGTGAAGATGACATCTTTTATGGATCAGCTCGCTGAGCTTTATGTGCAGGAGGTTGTGAGATTGCACGGAGTACCAGTTTTGATTGTCTCAGACAGAGATCTGAGATTCACTTCTAAGTTCTGGAAGAGTTTGCACAAAGCTATGGGGACTCAGCTAAATTTCAGCACTGCATTTCATCCTCAGACTAATGGTCAGACAGAGAGGACGAATCAGATTCTGGAGGATATGCTTAGAGCCTGTGTGTTGGAATTTTAGGGATCATGGAGCAGGTATTTGCCACTGATCGAGTTCTCTTATAACAACAGCTTCCAGGCTACCATTGGTATGGCTCCGTACGAGGCTTTGTATGAGCGAAAGTGTAGATCTCCATTGCATTGGGACGAGGTGAGTGAAGCCAGTATTGTTGGTCCTGAGATTCTACAGCAAACGGCAGAGAAGATTGCCATTATTAGACAGCGTATCAAGATAGCTCAGAGTCGACAGAAGAGCTATGCTGACACGAGACGGAGGGAACTGGAATTCGAAGAAGGTGATGAGGTTTACTTGAAAGTTTCTCCGTTTAAAGGTGTGATGCGATTCGGAAGGAAGGGCAAGTTAAACCCTCGTTATGTGGGGCCCTTTCCTATTTTGAAGAAGATCGGGAAGACAGCGTATCGACTACAGCTTCCGGCTTCATTGAAAGGTATCCATAATGTATTTCATGTCTCTATGCTTCGGAAGTGTTTGCGCGATCCATCACATATTGTAGAGGCAAGAGAGATCGAGGTACAGCCTACCTTGACTTATGAGGAGAAGCCAGTACGTATTTTGGAGTCTTCCATCAAGGTTTTGCGCAACAAAGAGATTCCGCTAGTTAAAGTCCTATGGCAGAACAACGAGGTTGAAGAAGCGACTTGGGAGCAACAGCAAGATATGATGGCTAGGTATCCCGAGTTGTTTGTGTAGTCAAATTTTGAGGACAAAATTTTAAATAAGGTGGATGGAATGTAACACCTGGATTTACGGGATTTTGTAATTTCAGAATATAATGGCATTTTTGTTATTATGTCAAATCAAGTCCATTTTGTGAAAAGAAAGCGTTATTATGATCCTAATGATTTATAAGGATTTTAAGAAAATTTCGGGAATTTTAGGAGTTAAACGCTAATTTTACGAGAATTACGTTTATCATAATATAAAAGATACCTTGGTAAAAATAGTAAACGGAGTCCGAATTGTGAACGAGCAGTTTTAAAAGAACCCTGGTAATGAGTAGGAGTCATTGGTGAATTAAGGAAATTTGGAGAAGCTAAATCGTTAGTTAATTAACGAAACGAAGGACGAAACAAATAGAAAATCAAATGAAGGGCAAAATAGTAATTTGTAAAGTCAAAATTTTAATTAAAAACATATTCTTCTTCTTCTCCCTCACTCCACGCCTCTCTCCCCTACGATTTTCCATTTCTCCTCTGGCGACTCACAGTGTTCTCCTCTCCGTCAACGATTCGTCCTATGTTCTTCGCGTTTTCTTCCCCAAAATCGATTCTAGGTAAGATATGATGGTTTTAGAAAGATTATTCGTAGTTTTCGGAGCGTTTAACGGTTAGGGTTTCGTTTAGGTTTTGTGAAAAACGTAGCTTAAAGTTAGAAATCGATAGGTTTGTCGTATTTGTGAGTATATTGAACGTATTAAACGTTATTGGACGAAATCTAGAGTGTATACGGCGTTTAGGTTGAAAAACGGATATTTTAGGTTTGGGAAATTTCCGTCAATGGAGTTTAGAAGTTCACGAGCATTAATTACTCGATAAAATGTCTCAAAGAGTTAAGTTAGAATTTTAGGAAAATTTTCTTAGTTAAGGTTTCGTTAAATTTCGACGTTTAACGGCTTAAATCTCGTTTTAACGACAACTGTTGTGTTTTGCCTCAGACAAACAACGCTTGTGGATGGAGCTCGAAGTTCAGTGCACACGAGGTAAGTTCTCGTGACTTACTTGGCCGAGTGGCCTACACCGTATGTCGATGTCGCGTCGAGGATCTCTGGAGAGTTGTTTGTTTATATGCTTTAGTCGGGTAGATAGGGTTAGTTCTTTTCTAGGTTATGCTTTTTATAGTCTTGATGGTATGTATGATGTCTGTTTATTTTATGTCTATAACTGTTCATGCATCACGTATTTTAAAATAACTTGAAAACGGATTTCTACACGTGTTTAAGAAAATGAAATGAATGAACGTAATGAATCAATGTAATCTGTATCTTGTTACGCGAGGTGGGGCTCAGGCACGGCTGTTACGGGTGCAAGCGTGTACCCCCCCGTTAGGTGAAGAGGGCAGTCCGACCGCGGGATGTGTCCTCTCCATCTAATAGGTTGAGACCTCGGTGACATTCTGTCTGCGACGTAATGAAATGAAAATGTTGCATGATTTCTAAAACTCATACGCACAGCATGCATTTACATTTACGAAACTTACTAAGCCTTTAGCTCATAGTGTGTCTGTATGGTGTAGGTGATATCGAAGCAGGTGAAGACGACGTTCCTCCGCCCGATGTAAAGGATGGTTGAGGAAGAACAGCTGCGGTGGTGTGTATGGCCAGTCGACGCGTATTCTGACCCGTGAGGGTAACAGTTAGGTATTTTGAGGGTTTTTGGGCGAAATGGGTCGGTTGTGAATTATTATATAGTTAGAAATATTTTAGGATGTTTGGTTCTGGATAGTGGATAGGTTATGTTTTGAGTTTTTAAGCATTTTGGAAATGTATTTTGTAAATGTTTGGTATAGGGAAATGTTCGGTTTTTAAATGTATCCACGCGGTTTATTTTCGTAAAAACGTATTTGAATTGAATTGTGACTCGAGTTAGTTAGAGCGAGATAATGGAGATGGATGAGCATGTTGAGTTGTGTATTGAAATGGGTTAAAGAATTGTTAAGATGTGTTAATGTTCGTAGGAGTATGCAGGTGAAGAAAGAAGAGGTGAAGAAAGAAGGGATGAAGGAAAAGAGGAGCGCCTGTCCTCTAGAAAATCCAGAGGACATGGCGATCGATCGCCCAAGGGTGGGGATCGATCGCCCAAGGGTCGCCCCGCTCTGGAAGAATTCTAGAGCGTGTGGCGATCGATCGCCCAATAGGGGGCGATCGATCGGCCCTCTTTGGTCTCGCCGCGACCGTGATTGCCTCACCCAGGCGATCACTAGCAAAACCAGTGATCGCCATTGGGCGATCGATCGCCCCTTCATTTATGGGGCGATTGCCCATTTCTGCCCCTGTCCTCTGCCGAATGTTTCATTTTGTTTTGATTGTTTTTAAATAATTGATTTAACTTTATTTAAATAGTTTTCAATGGTTTTTAATTCTATCAACGTTTTAAATTTCTGCCTTTACGTTATAGGATTTACTTAAGTTATAAAAAAAAAAAAATAAAGTTTAATACGGGAAATTTGGGTTCAGTAGTAGGGTCGCTACATAATTTTTGATTTATATGGGATCAGTGGTCATTTGGTCCCTAACGTTTATTTTTGACCCAATCAGACCCTATCGTATACACCGTTTGCAATTCAAATCTTTCCGTTTAATTTTTCGTTAAATTTGACACGTGCGCTGCTAAAATCCCAAAATACCCTTCTTTTCCCCCCTTTCTTCCTCTTCCTCTTCTCTGTTTAGAGGAGTTCGTTTACATGGCGAAGCTTGCTGAGCAGGCGGAGCGCTAAGAAGTGATGGTCTAGTTCATGGAGAAAGTCTCCAGCTTTGTCTCTGCGATGGGATTCTCAAGCTGCTCGACTCGCGTCTCATTCCATCGTCCTCTACTGGAGATTCCAAGGTCTTCTACCTCAAAATGAAGGGCGATTATCATAGGTACCTTGCTCAGGTTTTCCCTCTAATTTCTCTTCATTGCTGCTCGATTCTTTAATTACATTTCATATATGCAACCCTAAATCTAAAAGGGTCTCTATTGAAGTTGATATTTTCACACATTCTTATACGACAAATGGTCGCTGGATCTTTGTATTTTTTCTTACAAAATGACAACATCTTGAAAATTCTGTTAGGTGACTTGATTTTGATATATAAAGTGGCTAAACGAACTCCTCGCGAGGGGAAAGTGCAGCAGCCATGGTAGACGCGTAGAGCTAGATCTGGATTGGCCTTGAAACAGAGAAGAGTAAATATGGAGTTTCTCGACAAATTGAAAAAGCTGTAAATATGGAGTTTCAGATTTATTTTCTGGTGGATCATACAGTGCTTTTTTTATGCCAGCTTCAACCTGAACAATTAAGCACAGTGGAGCTATTTTCAACCTGAACAATTAAGCGCAGTGGAGCTGTTTTAGATCTAGATTAGCCTCGATACAGAGAGGAGGAGGAAGAAAGGGGGAAAAGAAGGGTATTTTTGGATTTTAGCAGCGCACGTGCAGAGCACGTGTCAAATTTAACGGGAGGGTTTGAATTGCAAACTGTGTATACGATAGGGTCTGATTGGGTCAAAAATAAACGTTAGGAACCAAATGACCACTGACCCCATACGTTGGGGGCTAAATTAAACTTTTCCTTATTTTTTTATATTAATTATTGATATGTGTATTTCACTCCTAATTATTTTGTTACTATTTACTAATTTATTATTTCTGAATTATTATTTATTCTTCATTTTTCTTTAAAGGCGATGGATCCAAGAAGATTTATCGATTTAAATGAGCCAACAAATTTTGATGTCGATATGGATTGATATTCGTATACAAATAATGAAGAAATAAAGGCGTATTATACATCTGTAACTCTAGACGAGGACTGCGAACACCGGTCAGATCGGACGTTGATGAGGTGGAAAGCTTACCAGTATGTGAAGAAAACCCAAT
Source organism: Begonia masoniana (assembly GCA_022432975.1). Lineage (NCBI taxonomy): Eukaryota > Viridiplantae > Streptophyta > Magnoliopsida > Cucurbitales > Begoniaceae > Begonia > Begonia masoniana. The sequence continues at coordinate 11,056,271 of CM039514.1, read as the reverse complement.
GAATTTTTATTTGGTGAAAACATATAGTTAAATAAAGCAAATTAAAAAGAAAATAGAAGAATATTCTTTGAAAAAGAGGGTTTCGACATCACATTTGTCCAAAGTGACACGATGCGACTGATAGCTATATGTGCAGACGGATGTCTGTGGTGACTACATGCTTCGAAGATGGAAGGCGAGGAGACCTATCAAATAAAGTCTTTGGTCAATTCTCACAACTGTGCGAGGGTAGTTGAGAATCGAAATGCTAGAGCAAAAATTCTTGCAATTCATTATCTTGACAAATTTAAAAGTCAATCTATGTAGGCTATCACTTCCATCATCGAGACAGTCAAGAAGGATTTCACTGTCAACATTACACATGGTATTGCTAAAAGAGCAAGAAGCATAACTCGCACACTTAATGAAGGCAATGGTGATGAAGAGTACAAGCTAGTCTGGTCGTACGCATCAGAAATATATAGATCAAATTCAAGCAGCACATTAGCAGTACATACTTACGATACATGAAGTACTTTAATGGTATGTCAAAGAGTGTATATGTACATGACTGCTTGCAAGGCAAGTTTGTTGCAGCACGGACGCCCAGTCATCTGTTTGGATGGTTGCCATCTAAAGGGCTCGTGTCCTGGCCAATTACTCACGGCCGTCAGTATTAATGGCAACGATGGAATATATTCTGTTGTTGTTGCCAACGTTGAAAAAGAAACCGAGGACTCATTGACGTGATTTTTACAAATTTTGAAGTAAGACTTGAATATGGGATCGGGACAGAGATGGACAATTATTTCGAATCGACAAAAGGTATAAAAGTTTTTGGTCAATTCTCACAATTGTGCGAGGGTAGTTGAGAATCGAAACACTAAAGAAAAAAATCTTACAATTCATTATCTTGACAGATTTAAAAGTCAACCTATGTAGGCTATCTCTCCCATCATCGGGACAGTTAGGAAGGATTTCACTGTCAACATTACGTATGATATTGCTAAAAGAGCAAGAAACATAGCTCGAACACTTAATGAAGGCAATGGTGATGAAGAGTACTAGCTAGTCTGGTCGTACACATAAGAAATATATAGATCAAATTTGGGCAGCATATTAGTAGTACATACTTACGATACAGGAAGTACTTTAATGGTATGTCAAAGCATGGCTGCTTGCAAGGCAATTTTTTTGCAGCACAGACGCCCTGTCATCTGTTTGAACGGTTGTCCATCTAAAGGGCTCGTGTCCCAGCCAATTACTCACGACCGTCAATATTGATAGCAACGATGAAATATATCATGTTGTTGTTGCCAATGTTGAAAAAGAAATTGAGGACACATGGACGTGATTTTTGCAAATTTTGAAGCAAGACCTGAATATGGGATCGGGAGAGAGATGGATAATTATTTCGGATTGACAAAAGGTATAATACATTTCCAATTGTTAGATAATTATATTGTTTAATGTTGACTCGGTTTTTCTTTCAAATATCAGGGGTTGCGGAATGCTATTGAGATCGAATTTCCTTTCGCTGAACAGTGCTTCTGCCTATGACATTTGTCTACAAATTTCAAAAAGGCTCTTTCGGGGCAAAGCGTACAGAGAGGCGATGTGGAAAGCGGCCAGGACCCCCACCCATCATCATTTCGAAATAGAAATGAGGAAATTATTTCAACTAAACTTAGATGCCCACGCATGGCTTCGAAGAGAAGAGCCTAGATATTGGACTAGTTATGCCTTCTCTTCGATCCCTAAGTGCGATATAGGCTTGAATAATTTGTCCAAGTCATACAATACAGTTTTATTGCCTGCCAGAGACAAACTGATTATCACTATGTACGAGACAATAAGAAAGGATTTGATGACTCGCATTATCAAAAAAATTTGAGAAGATGGCCCAATCAACAGACATTCTGTGTCCCCAGATAAAGAACAATCTTGAGGATCTAAAAATTTCAGCTCGAAACTGGAGTGCTTAGTTAGCGGGAGATGCACGATTTGAGGTCAGCAACGACTACGAACAATATAAGGTCGACATGGATATGGGTGTGTGCAAGTGCACCAAATGAGAGCTTACTAGAATCCCTTATGTCTATTTCATTCTCCGGCATTAATAAAATGAAAGTGGAACTGGAAATGTACGTGCATCCCTACTATCACCGGGTGACTTATATCCAGATGTATTCACAATTTATTCAACCCATGAACGGCCCACAAATGTGGCCGGCTATGACGGCGCTCATGCCGCCCAAAAGATATCACCAACTTGGTAGGCCAAAAAAGACAAGAGTGAGTTGTCGACGAGTCGTCGAGTTCAAAAATTAGTAAGAAGAACTCGAAATTGACGTGTGGCATATGTCGACAGCAAGGGCATAACATTCGCACTTGTTCTCACCGGGGATCCACTTCAGACGTTGCTGCATAAGACACGTTTATGAGTTTCAATGAATTTGAGGGGACGCAGGAATCTGCGACGCGAGGTTGAGGTAGAAATCATTTAATGTAATGTTTGAAATTGGTTAATTAAATAAATACATTACATAGTTTAATTAATTAATTTATTGAACACGTGATTTAATTTTATACAAATATTCCCAACAGCCAGACCCAGTACACAAATAAGCTAAACTAAATTACAGAATAAAAATAAACTATACTAAAATGTCACACATATACTAAATAACTAATAGTCAGCTCCACCATATAACTTACACTACTAAATGCCAAACATAAGGAGTAAATTAAAAGAAATATACCACATAAAATAAAATATGATAAGGGTGGGGCATCTTCGCCCTTGCCGCCTCTGCTTGCACGCCAACGCTCGAAGGCAATCTCATCAAATACTGCCTCTCCTACATGATGTCCCACCTCTGATCCCATATGTCGTGCATCATGTCCAACCTCTGCCTCATCTCGACAAGATAGATATCTATCCTGTCAAACATCTACTACCACATACTAGCCTCGTGGTGGTACAATGGCGGTGCAGTGATGGTGGTGGTGGCATCCTTGGTGGTAGTGGCGTCGGCATTCTCGGTGGCAGTGACGTCCTTCATCAGAACATCTCGAGATGTAGAGGCTTCAGGATCTCCCTTGGGCATCCAAGACCCGTTGACTTCGACTAGGCCCATCTGAGTAAGATGAATCCTGTCAAATACATTGCCAGATTTTTGTGATCTGATATGCTCTCCTCTGGGCACATGAAGCTGAGATCGCACTACGATCTTCCAAATCAATGAACCGAACGACAGACTCTTGTTTTTGTTCGCCCGCATATGACTTATAATCATGAATCCTGGGTCGAACGTCGCGCCGCTGTATAGCTTCTGCATAATATAGAGATCCATCCACCTGACAAGTTCTTTGTGTTCATCCCTTGGCAGCAGGGTGTAGGTGATCAGGTTGTGAACAACCCGAGCCTTGACATTCAAAGACTTCGATCTTGGCTTCACGAAGCCTGCAATGTTTGAATTGCAATGGATTTACCTTATGAACTTCATTCTCTCTGTTGTCAGAGCAAAATCACACTCCCGAGAAGAGTGATAATATTTTTCTGCATCTTCTTCATCAAATCCAATTAATTCGTTGATAACGCTTGCAGAGACGATAATATCCATCCTTCCTGTACTAATCAAGTTTGGATAAAATAGGCGAACCACTCTATCACAGCTATCTCCTTGCATGTTGTACACCCCCTGTAAGGAGATGTTGTCAAACATCTCCTTGATCTCCAATGACTCCCAACTGTTAAAGTTAGCAGTCTTTCTATAAATAATCGAGTGGTTTAACATATCCCCCTCGAATTGCTCCTCCTCTCGGTTTGTTGTTCGGGGAACCTTCTGACCAACAAAAGTTCGCAGGGCATTTTCAGGTCGGTTTGGGTGATTTTCAGGTAGGGTTTTCAGATTTTTTTGGGTTTAGGCTTGGATTTGTGGGATTTTCTTAAATGCAACCTCAGTTTTTTTGCAAAATCTCTGCAAAAATAGGTCGGCTGTGACAATTTTGGCATGGTTTTGACGATTTTGGGGTCGATTTTGACAATTTCTGGTCAAATTTTTGACGATTTGGGCGTAGATTTGGGCATCAAATTTGGGATTTTAATTAGCAAATCCCTCGAGTTTGGAAGATTACGGTTGCAAACGATTGAAACCCAGATTTCGGCAGCGAGGGAGTGGATTTCAATGAGAGAAAAGGCGTTGCACAAAAGGTTTTGCCTGACTGAAGCTTCCTAGGGCTTTTAAAATTGCAAAGGCAGGGGACCATGTGAGAGTCTGCACCCACCGCATTATGTGGTTAACTGCGCTCCAGTATTTTACGTTTCTGGCTAACCGTGTAAGGCATGTGATTAACCGCTGCACCCAACGCCGAGGGTTAGCGGTTAACCGCCAAGCTTTTTTTGCACTTTCGAAAGTTTAAGTTTTTTTACGAACTTTTCTGATACTTCAGGCTTTTTTATGCACTTAAGCCTTTATAAAATCCCTAATACTTTATGTTTGTTTATCTCCCTTCCTGTAATTCTCCTTTACCCACTTCTTTCTGTCAATTAAGGCACAACTAGTTTTCCTATACCAAATCTCAGGACTGATGACGTGTTGAGAGTTTGATATATTTTTGTCATTTTATTTCACGTGTACGTTTTTAGTCAGTCAGTCAAATTTGGAGAATTTGACGTTGCCAAGTAAGATTTTTAACATACAAGGTATCGCTCGGCTTGTCGATTTCAGATGACTGTCGAGTCGGGTTCCATCGCAGTTTAAAATAGGGTATAGTAGTATATGAGTTATATTAGATTATATTAATTATTTTATTAATTAAAATAATATTATATAAATAATTTATTATTAAAATAAGAAAAGTTTTAATAAAAAGAAAAAGAAGAGAGAGAAGAGGGTTCTCTTCTCTCTTCTTCTTTCGACAGCGTGAGGGCGAATGCCTACTTACGCTACGATCCAGCCCCTCGGCGGGTTGAGGCAGCCAAGTCCAGTGGGCCTAGCTCACGACCCAAGGCCAGCGTGGCCCACGGTTGGGCTGACCTGGTCAACCTGGCTTGGACCGGCCTGACATGGATTGGACCTGAAAAGCCCTAAGACTTGTTTTCGCCTGTTTTTCTGATTTTTCTTAATTTTCTACCCCTTCTTTCCTATTTTTCAACATGAATCTCTCCCATTGTTTTCTTAAACGATTTCATCAATTTAGAGCCTGGCCCGGACCGGCCTAACATGGATCGGACCCGAACCGCCCTAAGACTCTTTTCGCCTGTTTTTCTGATTTTTCTTGATTTTCTACCCCTTCTTTCCTATTTTTCAACATGAGTCTCTCCCATTGTTTTCTAAGACGATTTCATCGATTTAGAGCCGATCCCTGGAGTTGCAGCTTCCATGGGAAGAAGAGGAACCAACGATGAGGTAAGGGTTTTATGAGTTTTACACTAGCATTGCATGATTTTCTTAAAAACTTTATTTTGGTTGGTTGCCACTCATAAAATTATGACGGAGCCTGGTCGTCAACACCTAGGGTTCTTATTCGTATATGTACATCGAGTTTTCGATCATTTTTAATTCAACGTATATATTATGATGATTTTACAGTGGTCATTGAGAGGATGAATTCTTTTGATGCTTTGTGCTGTTTGGTTACAAAACATCATGAGGCTATCCTAGTACCCTTTGTACTGTGTGAATGTGATTTTGTTTGTACGGATTACGTTGGGTGATAAAGCAATGATGACGTGTCCCTTGACCCCTTAACCTGATCAGGGTGAATATTTATGTGGGTTTGCATCGTTGTTGGCTATTAGGTCACCGACCGCTCAAGTGATGGGCTGAATCTCTGGATTGCCATCACACTTACTTTCTAGCTCATGAAACGTTGTTGGTCCTCAGATCACCATCTTTCTTTGAGGCGTGTCAGAGTGGTTCTTGTGCGATACTCTTTTTTCACTAGGATGTTTTTTACAGAAAACTATGAGGTTATTTTGATTGTATAGTCAGCTATGTATGTGACATGTTTTGTAAAACTTCACAGATAGCGCATTGAGCCAAGTTTTAAATAAAAGAAAGCAAAGACGTTTTAAATTATTCTTTTATTTAATCCATGCGTAGTTTTGAATGGTAAATCACATTTTTGAAAGAAATATAAAAGCTTGGTTTTAACTAGAATGCATTAGGTATAACTTTCTTACTGAATTAGTCACTCATCCCAAACACCTCCCAAAATCAAGGTAAGGATAAGACTAGATAGGATTCTATCTAGAGGAGAGCAGGAGAAAGACGTCATTTCCTTTCTTTTTTATCTTTATTTGTGTTGATTTCGTGGTAAGACTTTTTGTTGTAAACTCTATTTAAATAAGAGTCTGTAACCTAACTGTTGGATTGAGCTTTACTTTTGTTTCCATGTATATTTGGATATGGGTTAGTGTTAGTGTTATTATGCTATATGCTTGAGATTTTCGTATTGTGGGGTTGACTTGTCTTAATCTTAATGGGCTTCTGCTGCCAATCTGTTGCCTTGGGCTAGGCGACCAGGTTTCCTTCCAAGAGACAGGTTTGCCTAACCCGATGTTTCTGCCTCGGTCCCTCCTCGAGTTATGACAAGTCGCTGACTGGCTCGGTACTATAGTGGGCTAGGTTCAGCTCGGCTTGTTAAATTTTAGCTCATTAGACGGCTCGAGTTGAAATTTTTTTGGACGAGCTCGTTAAGTTCAGCTCGTCGTTTATCTCGTTAGGCTCAGTGAGCCGGACATTTTAAGGTTAGCTCGGCTCGGCTCGTTTGTCATCTCTAATTGTAAATGATTGACAATTCGATAGATGCCAACCTGATTAGTATGTGTATAATTTATAATGATGCAACTATCAAATATTTGTAATGATATTTGTGTGATACTTTTTAATTAAATTATCTCAAATAATTTTTTCCTAAATACATGCTATTTTATATATTAATAAAATAATTTTGTTAGACTAAACCACTAACTATTATATTTTAACATTATAATGATAAGTAATCCTTAAAATTTTAATAACTAAAATTATTTAAAAATATACATTACAGTTATATAAATTGAAAATATTTATGTATGTTTCGTTCATCAAGCTTAGTTTGTTAAGGCTCATTAGACTAGTTTAGCTGGCTCGGCTCGGCTCTTTTAACATTGGATCATGAGCTAGCTCGGGTTGAAATTTTTTTTTTAGGCTCGTTAGCCTATGCTCGTTGGCCTTGCTAGGCTCGTTAGGATTGACTTACTTAGCTCGTTAAGCTTGGTGAACCAGATTATTTCTGGCTAGACTTAGTTCGGCCGACTCGTTTGTCATCTCTACCATCTATATTTATGTGATTTTTGCTTTAAAAAGTAGGAGATTCAACAAATTAAAATTGTTGAAAATCGAATGATAATCGAAAAAAGAAATACGCAAAAACATAGATTCTGAAATTTATGTGAAAAACCCTTTTGAAAAAATCCACGGGCATAGGAGGATTCATTATTAAAAATCAAGATACAAGTAAGTTTTGCAACTCAAGCCACAATATATAGAGTATCTAGAAAACCCTAATATTATATATAGGTCTGACTGTAACATCCGGATTTACGGGATTTTGTAATTATATATATATTGGTATTTTTGTAATTATGTTAAATTAAGTCGGTTTCGTGAAAAGAAAGCGTCATTACGATTCTAATAATTAATAAGGATTTTAAGAAAATTTCAGGAATTTTAGGAGTCGTAACGCTAATTTTACGAGAATTACGTTTATCGTAATATAAAAGATACTTTGGTAAAAATAGTAAACGAGATCCGAATTACGAATGGAGAGTTTTAATAGAACCCTTGTAATAAGTTGGAGTTATTGGCGAAATATGGAGATTTGGAGAAAACGAATCGTTAGCTAATTAACGAAACGAAGGACGAAACAAATAGAAAATCAAAGGAATTGCAAAAAGATAATTTGCAAAGTCAAATTTAATAAAAACCTTATTTCCTCTATTCTTCTCCCTCGTTCACGATTCCTCTCTGTGTTTTTATTTTCCTCTCCTGCGGCGACATTTTTCTTCCTCCGGCGATTTCTCACACCAAGGTCCGATTTCTCTTCCGTTCGTCTTCCGTTCTTCGCAATTTTCTCTCCTCTCACAACCCTAGGTATGACTCTATGCTTTTGGAGCATTATAGTTTGGTTTTCACAAAGTTATACGATTAGGGTTACGTTAGGGTTTCGTTAAAAACGTGATTTAGGGTTAGAAATCGATAGCTTTACCGTATTTGTGAATATAATGGACGTATTGGGCGTTATTGGACGAAGTTGATTGATTCGTTGAGAAACGTTAGAGTTTGATGAGTTTTCGGGTTTTTGGAAAAACTCGTTAATGGTGATTTTGAGGTATCGAGCATTAATTGTTGTTAAAATGCCTCGATTGGTTAAGTTAGAATGTTAGGAATTTCCTTAGTTAAGGATTTCGTTGATTTGGACGTTTAAGGCTTAAACTCATTTTAACGACGACGTTGTGAATTGCTTAGGTAAACGACGCTCGTGGACAGAGCTTGAAGTTCAACGCGCACGAGCTAAGTTCTTGTGACTTACTCTGGTCGATTGGCCTACACCGTACGTCGAAGTCGTATCGAGGAACCTTGATGATATGTTTGTTTAAATGTTTTGGTTGGGTAGTTAGGATTAGTTCTTTTATAGGATATGCTTTTAATTGTTTTTATTGTCTCGATGGTACAAATGCTGTATGTTTACATTAAGCACGTAATTGTCCATGCATCACAGTTTTAAATTATGCATAGAAATGAATTTTCGCACTATGTTTTAAAGAAAATGGCGATGTGGCCTGAAAGGGGGCTATTGATCTATTGTGTGGATCGATTAAGGGTCTGTCACAATACCACATCTAATATGAACCGATGTATGTTTATGGTCATGCGAGGTGAGGCTCAGGCATGGCTATGCGTGTTGCAAGCATGTACCCCCTCCTCTAGGTGGAAAGGGTTGTCCAACCGCATGATGTGCTCTCTCCATTTAGGGGGTTGAGATCTCGGTGAAAACCTATGTAAAGATAAGAAAATATTGCATGATTTACGAACTCATATGCACAGCATGCATTTGCATTTACGAAACTTGCTGAGCCTTTAGCTCATAGATTGTCTGTATGGTGTAGGTGATCTTGACATAGGTGAGGACGAGATCCCTCCACCTGAGGAGTGATGCAGTTGATGGAGGATGGCTCGCGGGGGTGTGCTGGCACAGTCGATGCTTAACCTGACCCTATGGGGATGTACGTATGTATTTTGAGGGTATTGAGATGTTTTGAGCTGATGGTAGACTGGAAAGAATAATTGTATAGTTAGAACATTTTAGGATGTTTGGAATCTAGATAGTGGATAGGTTTATGTTTTGATGTCTTAAACGTTTTGGTAAACTTGTTTTATAAAATATTTTGTTAAACCACTATTTTAATTCGTTGATGAACTTGCTTGGTGATTTTTAACAGGAGGAAACGTTTAGTTTTTAAACAGATCCATGCAGTTCATTTTCGTGAAAAAGTATTTTGTTTTAAATGAGTTTCGAGTTGGTTTTGAATGAGGTTATGGAGGAGGTACGAGTATCGGGTGGTTTTATGTCAAATTGTATTGTGAAGATGCATGTGTGTTTAGTGATAATTGAGGGTGAGGTAGAAGTGTTAAGGGTAATGTTTACGCAGAGAAAGAAGAAGGCGATCGATCGCCAGGGAAGGCGATCGATCGCCAGGGAAGGCGATCGATCGCCTGGAGAGGGGCGATCGATCGCCAGGGAAGGCGATCGATCGCCAGGGAAGGCGATCGATCGCCAGGGAAGGCGATCGATCGCCAGGGAAGGCGATCGATCGCCAGGGAAGGCGATCGATCGCCAGGGAAGGCGATCGATCGCCAGGGAAGGCGATCGATCGCCAGGGAAGGCGATCGATCGCCAGGGAAGGCGATCGATCGCCTGGAGAGGGGCGATCGATCGCCAGGGAAGGCGATCGATCGCCAGGGAAGGCGATCGATCGCCAGGGAAGGCGATCGATCGCCAGGGAAGGCGATCGATCGCCAGGGAAGGCGATCGATCGCCAGGGAAGGCGATCGATCGCCAGGGAAGGCGATCGATCGCCAGGGAAGGCGATCGATCGCCAGGGAAGGCGATCGATCGCCAGGGAAGGCGATCGATCGCCTGGAGAGGGGCGATCGATCGCCTGGAGAGGGGCGATCGATCGCCAGGGAAGGCGATCGATCGCCAGGGAAGGCGATCGATCGCCAGGGAAGGCGATCGATCGCCAGGGAAGGCGATCGATCGCCTGGAGAGGGGCGATCGATCGCCAGGGAAGGCGATCGATCGCCAGGGAAGGCGATCGATCGCCAGGGAAGGCGATCGATCGCCAGGGAAGGCGATCGATCGCCAGGGAAGGCGATCGATCGCCAGGGAAGGCGATCGATCGCCAGGGAAGGCGATCGATCGCCAGGGAAGGCGATCGATCGCCTGGAGAGGGGCGATCGATCGCCAGGGAAGGCGATCGATCGCCAGGGAAGGCGATCGATCGCCAGGGAAGGCGATCGATCGCCAGGGAAGGCGATCGATCGCCAGGGAAGGCGATCGATCGCCTGGAGAGGGGCGATCGATCGCCAGGGAAGGCGATCGATCGCCAGGGAAGGCGATCGATCGCCAGGGAAGGCGATCGATCGCCAGGGAAGGCGATCGCCAGGGAAGGCGATCGATCGCCCCTCTTGGTCACGCTCTGGAAGAAATTCCAGAGCGTGTGCCGAGCGATCGCCAGGTGATGGCGATCGCTTGGCAAGAAGTGATCGCCGAAGGGCGATCGATCGCCTGGAGAGGGGCGATCGATCACCCCTCAGTTTTCTTCAATAGGCGATCGATCGCCTGTTTTGGGCAATCGATCGCCCCATTGCTTTCAGGGAAAAATGTCCCTTTTGTCCCTCCTCTTTGGCCGACTCTTTTATGTTTTAATTCAGTTTTCTTTTTAATTGTTTTAATTGCTTTATATTTTGAATTATGTTTTAAATGTAGACTTCAACGATTTTGATTTCAATTTAAAAAGTTCAATTTCGCTCAAACGTCTGAAGTTTATAAAGATTATAAAGATAAGAAAAAATAATACGGAAAAATTAGGATACAGGTAAGGGTCGCTACACTGACCTGACCCTACTAGAATTTTGGTCAAATCAAACTCTTAACAATCTTTACTTTGACACGAATTGTATATGACAGATCCAATGGAAGCTTATCGACCCGACCCGACCCGACCCAAAACGAATTATGAACATTGAACTCTAAAAATCTTAATCATCAAAGAAATTTTGGTGCAAGGAACAAATTTGCAAAACTGCAACAAAAATAATAACATTATCTTCACAAGGCCCTTGATGGGCCAACAACAAATGAAACTGATTAAGTTTAAGCCTCGTTTAGACTTAAAAAATATACTCGAGAAGAAATCACATCTCCTCCTCCATGATATCACTGAACTATCAGAGTTCTCACAACGAATTGCATCTGAATATGTTGAAAACTCTCCATTGGAATTATACCCTCAAACACATTAAATGCATAACCCACTAAACTAGTTTCACCATATCACCTTAGAGCTTTAACCTTTCACTTATTTCTGCCTTTTGCGATACCACTTTGACGTGAAACTGAAATTGGTGTCGATGTAGTGAGGACCTCACTCTGAATATCTGTACTAGGTTTACATATTGGGTCTATGAAAATCTAGATCCCAACTTGAACTTCATCTGAGGACCTGACTTCTTCCAAGTCTTCTCAAACAACCCTTTAGAAGGCAAGAACTTAGCATACTTTAGAACCCTACAAGAAATACAAATTTTTAGACTTCTTGTGTCCCTTTCACATGACGAGAGCACCCTTATTGATTTTCACGACTCCACCTACAACGCTGTACTTGTACCCTTTCGAACATGACGAGAGAACCCTTCTTCTTCAATTCGAGAACATGTTGCACAATACTCAGTATCCTCACAACTCCATCAAACATTCTGATTTTGAAGATACCAATACCAGTTACCTTACAAGGTGTGTTATTACCCATTAACATAAAACCTTCTGAAACGGTCTCATATGTCCAAAACCAATTTTGATTATAACTCATATGAAATAAACAAGTTGTATACATAATCCAATCCTTATTTGGCTTTTGAGTTTCCTTCTGACACAATAGAAGATCTCCATCACTATAATCTTATTCTTCTATGACAATAACTTCACGGAATGTCATTAGTTGTTTTCCCTTCTCAGCGGCTCTCTTCTTATTCTACAATTTCCAGCACTCACATTTAATATTCATTTTTTTTTATAGAAGTAACAGGTTCTATCCCATTTTCTTTATTGTTTAACTCTCTCGTTCTACCCTGAACAATGAGTTCTTCTCATCGAGACTTGGATCCAACAACAATGTGCTTAATCTTATTCTTTGATAATAAGGCACCGTAAACCTCATTTAGAGATAGTCTTTCCCTAGTGTAAAAGATCCTATGTCTGAAACTGCTGTATGAAGTAGACAATGATCACAGTAGAATTAACCTCAAATCTTTCTCATCGTACTTTCATTCTATAGTCTCTAAATTTGAAACTAATTTCTTGAATGTGATCAAGTATTCTTCTACAGAACTAAATTCTATCAACCGATGAGAATATAAACGCTACTTCAAATGTAGTTCACTTTTCAGAGTTTTCTTCATACACAACTGCTCCAATTTATCTATAAATTAGCAGTAGTTTTTTCGTGTAGAATATCCTACAAAATCTAATTAGACAAATGCAGACGTATCAAGATAGAACTTTTCATTCCTTTTGATTTTTCTTCTCTTCACTCCAAAACATGGACATTTTATGAAGCCCTAACGACGTGTATCAAATTCCATTTGTACGATCACATCTCGCATCTTCACTGCTATAAGTGAAACCTTGTGGTATGATCCAATAACGGAATATTAACTTAAACGAGTCCATCATTCAAAATAACAACTTCAAACAGAATATCTGATTCCCCAAAAATTGAAACCCAACAAAAACAATATCCTAAACAAAATCAATTCCCACAAAATAACAGAATAAATCTGAAATCCAACACAAAAAAAAAATAAATAAAAATCAATAGAACTTGCCACAATAAACAGATAATTTCCAGATCAATAACTCGTCCCAAAAATTTATTCAACATAATAATTTAACGACAAATTTAATTACTTAAAAAAATTCCAAGAAACAACCACAAAATTGCTTCCACTTCTAGTGAAAAATTCAAATTAGGAATAAATCTTAAGCCAATAGTTCTGGCTCCGCGATCAAACTCTTATCGGAGTGCAATCTGCGAATCAGATAGTTCTCTTCATAGAATTTTGAAAACGACGATGAAACATAGATGTATCTCCCTGACCTCCAACACAGAGGAAACAACGCCAAAGATAGTGGCCTCGTGAATCTTAAAACTCAAAGGGGACTTTAGTTATGAAAAATAGTGGCAAGTTTGGTGTCACTGAGGCTGTCAGACAGGAGTGAGGCAACGATTGAGGAGAACAAGGGCTTTTCCTCGTGTGGTGAAACGATTCTCTAGGCGATTGAGAAGATTTAAGTTATTAAAGATGGAAGGACGATAGTTCAATGTCAATGAAACCTCCAATGGAGAGAGGTTGAGTTTGATGTTAAGGATTTTGTTCGTTATAAAAAGTAAATTGGGACATAGAGTTAGTCCTATTGGTGTGAAGGAAAGTTGACCAGTTGACCCTATGATATATCAAATTGTTTTGGTATATTGTGCATGTTGGTTTTTTGGCTTAAAGATTGTAACTGTCTTGGCAATTATATGTGTGTAATATTTTCCATATTCCTATGTTGAGAAAGTGTACTTTTGATCCATCGTAGTTATTTTCTTAGTAAAAGTGTCTATCTAGGAGAATGTATTGTGTGAAAATGAGCGCGAGGAATTTTGGGTCGTAAGATTCGAGTTTTTAGACACCATAAGAATTTTTCAATTGGAGTTAAGTAGAAGAACCATATTGAACGAGAAACAACTTGGATGATTAGATCACAAATCTATGCTAACTATTAGGGGTGGGCACGAGCTGGTTCGGTCCCAAGCCCAGACCGAAATCGAACCGTGTTTTTGGGAGTTTTTTTCCGAGGATCGAAATTGGTCCTGGGAAGAACCGTGACCGAACTGAGACCAGACCAAAAATTCTGTCCGGTCTCGGTTCCTCCCAACCTATCTCCTTCTCTCTCTGTTTTCGAAATATCTTTCAATCTTTTCTACACAATACAGTACATACAGTGAGGAGTGAGAACAATAGCACGGAGACAGGCCGGAGACGGAGATGGAGCCGGAGACGGAGACGGAGCTTTGCGTCTTGTGAATCAGAGGACTCGATCATACGATCACCACGGGAGTCAGGAGCAGGACGCTGGTCGTTGGGGACGGGAATCGCTCGGGAGTTGCGAATCAGACTTCGGGTCTTGCTAGTTCAGTGTCGAAGTCGATGCTCGGGAGTTCTTGTCGATTCGAAGCTTCAGTCTTCTCTTCAGACTTTGAACTCCAAAGTTCAGAGTTCATTTTAATTGATGGTTCAGCTGAACCGTTCAGTAAAAATTGGTGGGAGGGTATTTTTTTTAAACCTCCGGTCCGGTCTGGTGTTTTGGGATTTCGAGCCATGGACGAAGATCGAACTGAGAACCGATCGGATTTTATCATTTGGACCGAGTATCAGACCGTGGTCCACTGATTTGGGACCGAAATCGATGGTCCGATCCGATTCTCGGTCCCCGGGCCAGTTCTGCCCACCCCTACTAACTATCTCCACTTTCTCGAGGTTTTGATAACCAAAATTTTTAAAAATTTCTATCTATGGTAAGGGATTCCAAATTTGATTTCTTCAAATTTTGATTTGACAGTTGCCATATTTATTTAGTAAGTCATAATAACCTATTATGCCTAATTGACTTCCTTGACATGGGGCAAAAGGATTATATAAACTTGTTTTTGACCCTTAAACCTAATTTTTTTTATGTTTAGAAGGAGAAAGGGCTGCTGACTAAGAAACTAGAAGATCAATTGTTAGCTGAGAATTTTGTATCTCGTAATCATACAATTGTGAAATTAAAGAGGTAAGACGATTCTCTTCTTTCGTATCATTTTCTTTCCGTAGTTTTAAATATTTAACATAAATTAGACTCCACAGATCAACCTTGAAACAAAATTTTGGAACGTATTAATCCCAAGGATAACCAAGGGAATCACGAGTTTTGATAATGAATCGAATTTTTATACGAACTCATTTTTCCTATTTTTGATTTCAATTTAATTTCAGAATTTCTTTGGAACAAAATTGGATCATTGGAATCAATTGACCCGACTCATATGGAACTGGATGGACCTGAGCCGATTCAGACTCTTATTTGATTGACCAAACCTAGACCAAACTAAGCCAGACCAGACCCAAACAAGATAGAATGGAGTTGAACTTGACCGAGCCATATTGGACCGAGCGAATCAGACTGAGTCGAACCGAACCATGCTGGAGGATTGTTTATAAGTTTACTATAGTCTCTCATACTTGCTGATGATAAGTTTATAATAGGTTTTGAGGCTTGACATTTGTTTGGACTTTCCAGACTTATACTTTGATGATTTAGTTATATTGATTGGTTACGGTATAGATTTATTTTTTATGTTTTGTTATGCATATCATTATTTTATAAAACTATTTTAAGATGTGTGTCACACTCATTTATGATATGTCCGACATTTCTGACATGTCAATTTTTAGTATACTTATATGTATATTTTCATGATCACGTATACATTGAGCATACATCCTTATTTTCTTCATGATGATCATACCTATAGTGTGTACGAGATTTGATAGACTTGAATGAGTGTCATTGTTTGTTTCACATCTTCTATAGTGGAGAAGGTGTTTGTTTGTTCATAAATAGTATAACGAGACAAATAAATGTGTTGTATCCTTAGGTGTGAATCTCTAAAACTAATTAAGGTTTTGTTTCATTTTGCGATCACCGAGTATCGTCTCTCCTAAATGTTTTATGACATAGTGTGCTCAGGGAATATGAATGACTCATTTTTCACTGACATTATATAATACCTGTCACGACCCAAGATCCGTACTCGAAAATTTCGTAAAAATTTAAAATTTCTTTTGGCGGAAAGAATGTCATTCAAAACACACAGCGTCATAAAAAAACTTGAACTTGACATAAAGCTTTTTCTTTCCTAAAATATCAAATTTAAAACTTCTGACTCTCTTTTAAATCACTTGAGATTCGTTTGAAACGTTTCAAAACCAGTCACTTAAAATTTGTTTACCCTAGACAAAACAAACCTAGAAAACTAAAAATCATTTTTTTAGTTTTTCCAAAACGTTTATATCTAACATATATATACACACATAAGTTTAACTCAAAATACATCTCCAAAACATACGCTCCGCCTCGGTAAAATCGCCCTAACACATGCCCGATCGTCACCAAGAGCGTACTCCAACTGCGGCTACTAGCTCTGAGCGTGCTCTAAAATCTCACCGATTAGCTCTTCGTCACCTACATCACAGAACTCACCTATTAGCTTAATGCTAAGCAAGTAATGCAATAATGAAATGAAAACAATTCACATATATCCTAACGTATGCAGTTTCTACATTCTCGTTACATGTTTTGTTTTCGTTCACGTTTTGTTTACATGTCCGTTTTCGTATGATCCTTATAGTAGATGAGAGGCGGATCACCTTTCTCAAATCATTCTTAACTTGTTCAATCCTCATACGTCGTTGGAGGGTGGATTAGTTCCACCAAGGCGATGCATTGATCTTCATACTAGATGAAAGCGGATCACTTTTCCCAAATCATCAATTCTCATGCTCACTTGATGGGTGAATTACTTCCCTCAAGGATTTATAATTGTTCGTTTTGTTTCCGTTCCTTTTCGTACATGCTAGTACGTAAAACTCATGTAAATTCATTTTTGTACACTTGAAAAACATGATGCATGATGTAAAAAGAAACATACAGTAAACATACAAGCATCCTAGTATTCTGTGATATAGGCTAGAAGGCAAAAACGGAGTACATTACTTACTTGGCGTCCTTAGCAAATTTTTGTAGATCGTACGCTAAACCGAGAAACTGGAGAACCTAAAATAATAACATATTCGTCAACTCTAATTTCCTCCACAACCAATTCATGAAATTCCAAAGAGAAAATCAACAATTTAAGCATAATCTAGCTAAACCCGAAATGGCCTCCTTTTTGACCAACTTCGAAAATTCATATCAAATCCGATACTTATCCGATTTTTACGATTCAAAGTGCTACAGACTCCTTAGGATGTCTAGTTTCTATGGAAAAATTCATTTAACGATCCAACATAAATTACGCAGCTGAAATATTAACCGAACAGAGCCTCCCCTGTTTTAGCACTAAATCCAAACATTTTCCCAATATTCAACTAATCCACAATATTTTCAAAAACAAACCATCAATAGGTTTTTATAACATGATTGAGCATCAAAAAGAAAGAGAAATTAGCAAAGAAATCACCAAATTCGTGCATCTTCAATCAACCAATAGAAACCCTAACATAAACCCACTAAATGCACAACCAAAACCAAGCATCAACCTTCCTTCAAGCTAAGAAACAAAACCTTTAAGAAAAATCATACAAAAATCACTTGAAATCTTCCCAAAATGAGAGAAGAGGGGCGATGTCATGGGACTTGACGTGACTTAACTTGACTTTTCACTTAAAATTTTTCGACTTTTTAAAACTCTAAATCAAACTTTAATGTTGACTCGGTTTTTGGGCCTTTTAAATCCTTTGAAATACGCATGGGACGGTCGTAAAATACGTTTAAAAGGTATCATAAAAGATCGGGTTGAAACGTGTTTGAAAATCAAGTTTTTGAAAAGAAACATTTTTGGGGTCACTTGACATGCGGCGCAAGCGTCACTCGGCCAACGGGCGCACAGCGTGCAGCCGTCGCACGCCACCCTCTCTGGTGCCAATCATCCAGCGAAGACAATCAGCCGATCGATCGACACGCGCGCACCAACCGATCGGCGGGGCACGCTAAGCGCTTGCCCTCCGCGAGCCCGCCGAGACCCTCGCGCGCCGTCCACTTCATTTTTCCATCTTTTCACATTTTTCTACTTTTTCTTCTTTCCTTTCACCTACATTTCACCCATAAATTTACTTCAAACATTTCCGAACATATAACACTTCTAACCCCAAAAACCCGACTAAAAAACGCATCCAAAAACGTAGTGAAAATTCACAAAAATGAACTGCATGGATCGCTTTAAAAACTGAACATATCCATACAAGTTTAAAATCTCCAAACAGTTCTAGTATATTTCAAAACCTTCAAAACTTAACTATCTATACATATTTCTATCAAAACACCCACACTTTTCTATAAACATACATAACAAAACATGTGCATACACATACTGAGCACTGTCGAAATTGCTCTAACAATATTGCCGGCTTGTCGCCATGGTCGTACTCCTCCAACTGCCTCCATAAATCCTAGCAAGTCCATGAAATCTCACTGTGCTGCTCTTCTTCACCTATATCACAAAACTCCTCTATAAGCCTAATGCTTAGCAAGTAGTGCAAATATGAATCGAAAACATTTTCACTTAACATATGCAGTTTCTACTATTTCTATCGTACATAAACGTTCCGTTGCAGTTTTCTACCGTTTCTATCATATGTACATGCAATCCTCTACAGAATGGAGAGCGGATTAGTTTCTCCACCCCAATACGTTCCATAACTACATCTGAAGGGTGAACAACTTCCTTCAAACGCTACACATTTTCTACGTTTCCATTGTTTTCTATCGTATATGAAATCCTCTACCGAATGGAAAGAGGATTAGTTTATTTACCCCTATACTTTCCATAAATACATCTGAAGGGTGAACAACTTCTTTCAAACGCTACACATTTTCTATCAGTTATACTTTTCTACGTTTCTACTCGTGAAAACATATGCATAAAACATTTTTGTATATCTTCTAAAACATGATGCATGAATAAACTAAATATACATAAAAACATGCAACATATCCTATCGTTTTGTGATGTAGGCCCGAAGGCAACACGCATGCACCACTACTTACCTGGCGTCCTTAGCAACTTAGTCGGTTTGTTCATTTAGCCTTGCAACTGGGTAACATATCCATATAAACATTAATATCAACATTAACATCCATTTTCCTTAACCCTTAAACCCATTACATTAACGTAACATAATCAACTCCATACGTTCATAACAAAACCTCAAGTCTGTAACTACTTCGGAGCTCAATTCCAACATAAACTCTAATCCAACCAATTTAACAACTCTTTTAGACAATTCATCGAAAACTTTATGTGCATAAATTCATTCTCAAATCCTTCTCCAATCCAACATCCGTTTTCAACTATTAAAACGCCTATATGTCACCCATAACGTCTACTTTAACATGTCATAGCTAATTATCGAATTAAACCTAACGATCAAACCCAGAAATTCAAAATTCCGATATGCAGTAAAACGATATTTCCAACCAATATTCAATTTTCACCCTAACTACCAACAACAACCATAATTTCACCATTAATAGCCCTTAATACGGTGAACCCATCGATTTCTAATATTAACCTAAAATTTCACAACCCTAAATCGAAAACCTTAACCATTATCAAACCCAAAACATAAACTAAACTTGTAAAATACTAGAACCTTATATAGAGTGTTGAACCGTTGAAGAAAAATCGAAAGAAAATGACGTTTGGAGAGGAAACGATCGGCCGCGTGAGGAATCGTCGGAGGGAAAGGTGGAATCGCGGGCGCGGGGGGGGGGGGGGGGGGGGGGGGGTGGCGGGGGTTGGGGTGGTTAGAAGGAGAAGGAGAAGGAGAAGGAGAAAAGGGGGGGGGGGGGGGAGGGTGTTTTTGTAACGCCCTGAGTTATCTGAACCCGGTTCGTCACACCATGCCCGTACATGACTAAAAATTTCAATCATATTTTTTTTTGAAAACTTGACATAAGCGGAATCTCCAAAACAATAATATTCGAAACTTGCAGCGGAAATCGTTTAAGTAAAAATCAAGTTAAACAAGCCTAATGTACAATGCTTAAACACTCAGTTAGAATTTTGGGGATAATCGGCAAAACGAATAAAGGATTAAATCGCAAAACACTTAATGAGTTTCAAAAGTCAAACGCATCGCCCGCTGAACAAAGTCAACAAAAGGGGCTGAGGCAGAAAATGGAAGACATCATCAGGTGGCAAAACGAAAAAATACTCTCTACACCTTCCGATGGCGTCAGCACGCATCTGCCGATGAGTTTACTGAGACATCATCCGATAGACTTAAACCTACACCTTCCGATGGCGTCAGCACGCATCTGCCGATGAGTTTATTGAGACATCATCCGATAGACTTAAACCTACACCTTTCGATGACGTCAGCACGCATCTGCCGATGAGTTTACTGAGACATCATCCGATAGACTTAAACCTATACCTTCCGATGACGTCAGCACGCATCTGCCGATAAGTTTACTGAGACATCATCCGATAGACTTAAACCTACACCTTCCGATGAAACAAGTTACATATACCGATCACTAAACGACAAAGTTTGTTCTATATCATCCGATAGCTTCCACTGAAGACATCTTCCGATAGACAACAGAACAACAACTTAACCTACAGAAAAGAATTTACTCACTTCACTGAGACCATTCAAAAACATTTCAAACCATTACATTACAAAAATCCAATGAGCATCAACATTAATCCCAACAGAATACTATTAACTAGAAAATCTCGAAAAAGTATTCAGAACATTGAAATCACTACTGTTGAAATCACCACTGTTATGAAAACTCAACATGCTCAAATTGAAACATTTCCAACTAAACCTTCAGACCAATGACACCAGTTAACCCGCCTCATCAGTTTACCTAACCGAAACATGAATGTGCTCCTCCAACCAGCCTATTCCTCAGTGAACTCAGAGAATTCACCTGTAGTATCCTCAACACCTACATCACAAAACTCATCTATTAGTCTAATGCTAAGTAAGCAAAGCAATAATGAAAAAGAAATGAAATGCTGAAACATGAATTCCTAAACATGCAATTTCTACTTTCTCCTCTCAGTTGTTCATGTGTCGTTTCTGTTCAGATCCCCCTGTGAAATTGGGAGTTTGATCAACTCTCCGAAAGTATAAATATCCACTGTCTCATTAAGGGTTGGATTAGTTCCCTTAACAGTAAAGCTGATTCACTGTTCAGATCCCCCTGTGAAATTGGGAGTTGGATCAACTCTCCCAAAGTATAAATATCCACTGTCTCATTAAGGGTTGGATTAGTTCCCTTAATAGTAAAGCTGATTCGTTTAGCTGTTTCATTATGTTCGATCCTTACCATACCAATGTGCATTCAAATTCATTTTCGTGTACCTTTAAAATATGATGCATATCATGCTGAAAATAAATGTTCACAAACACGTACAAACCCTACTGTCTTGTGATGTAGGCCCGAAGGCGCAAGCAATACTTTACTTACCTGGCTCTCCTGGGAATGCTCGGTTTCAAATTACTTCAGAAGTTTGCTCACCTAAGTCATAGAAAGGATATCAATTAGATTTCTACTAAGCCTCATTCTAATCTATTCAGGAATCTAGGAAAACTAGTTTGGAAGCTTAGTTCATTGTGCATTTCCGATTCAACACTAAACCCGAACTCAACTCACTCACAGTATTCCTCGAAACTTCACACATTGTACTCCCTCAGCTATCTAATTGTTAAAATCATAGACAAACTAAGAGAGCTTACCTAGGTTGAAGGATAATCGAGTAAGAAAGAAATCGCCCGAAGGTTTTCTGTTGAAGAGCTGAAGGCCGAGAGAGAAATGAGGGAATTAGTGGCGGCTACCGTGCACTAAACCCCAAATCACTAACCTTAAATACATTATCCATTTTTTTAAATTTTCAATTACTTTTCTGCCCTTGCCTAGTCATTTATTAACCTAATCAATAACTCTCCTCAACCCTTCTATAAAAGTCCATCATTAATAATAATTTAAATTTTGATTCAATGGAACCGGGTGCTACAATCTACCCTCCTTAAAAGAATTTTGTCCTCAAAATTCAGTACCTGAATATTTCTTGATATTGGTCCATCATGTCCTGCTGGCGCTCCCAAGTTGTCTCTTCAATGTTCTGGTTATGCCATAAGACTTTCACCAGCGGAACTTCTTTGTTGCGCAGCACCTTCACTGCATAGTCTAGTATTCTTACTGTTTTCTCCTGATATGTAAGGGTAGGATGAACTTCAATACACTGCTGTTGCACAATCTGAGAAGGGTCTCGTACACATTTCTTAAGCATGGAGATATGAAACATATCATGGATTCCTTCCATAGTGGCTGGTAGCTGTAACTGGTAGGCTGTCTTCCCAATCCTTTTCAAGATTGGGAACGGTCCAATGAATCTGGAGTTCAACTTTCCCCTCTTCCCAAATCTCACAACTCCTTTGAATGGTGACACCTTGAGAAAAACTTCATTACCAACATCAAATTCCAGTTCCCTTCGTCTTTTGTCCGCATAGCTTTTCTGCCGACTTTGAGCTGTCAAGATTCTTTGTCGGATAAGAGCAATCTTCTCTACTGTCTGCTGCACAATATCAGGACCAATCAATTGTGCTTCTCCAACTTCATCCCAATATAATGGAGATCTGCACTTTCGTCCATACAGTGCCTCGTATGGTGCCATGCCTATTGTTGCCTGAAAACTGTTGTTATAAGAAAATTCTACCAAGGACAAGTATTTGCTCCATGAACCTTGAAAATCTAATACACATGCACGGAGCATATCCTCCAATGTTTGGATGGTTCTTTCGGATTGTCCATCGGTTTGAGGGTGGAAAGCTGTGCTAAAACTAAGCTGTGTTCCCATAGCCTTGTGCAAACTTTTCCAAAACTTAGATGTAAATCTAGAGTCTCGGTTTGACACTATAGTGCTTGGAATTCCATGCAGTCTAACAACTTCATGCACATACAACTCAGCAAGCTGATCCATCGAGTAAGTCACCTTTATCGGTAGGAAATGAGCTGATTTGGTTAAACAGTCGACTATCACCCAAATTGCATCATGTCCTTTCGCTCTCCTAGGCAATCCCACAACAAAGTCCATTGTTATATGTTCCCATTTCCACTCAGGAACTGGTAAAGGTTGCAATGTCCCAGCAGGCCTCTGATGTTCAGCTTTGACTTGCTGGCAGACCAGACATGATTCCACATACTCTGCCACACTTCTCTTCATGCCTGGCCACCAATAATGTTGCTTGAGATCTCTGTACATTTTCGTACTACCAGGATGAACAGAAAGTCTGGAGGAATGTGCCTCAGATAGGATTTCCTTTTTAAGTTCGGTATCAGCTGGAACAAACCATCTATTTCGAAACTTGAGAATTCCATCAGCTGAGCAGTTGAAATCCGACTTGTCAGTAGAATCTATGCACAACTTATACTTATTACACTCAGTGTCATTCTTTTGAACTTCCTTTATTTTCTCCAAAATAGTTGGCCTCAAAGATATGGCCGAAAGCATGGCTGACACACTAGACACAGCTTCCAGGTTAAATCTTTGGAATTCTGTCTCTAAAGCTATCGGTATGTCTAGAGTCAATGCAGAAACTAAAGGGGTCACTCTACTCAAAACATCAGCCACTACATTCGCTTTGCCAGGGTGGTACTTAATCTCAAAATCATAGTCTTTGACAAACTCTAACCACCTACGTTGCCTCATATTCAGTTCTTTTTGCGTGAAAATGTATTTCAGAATTTTATGATCCGAAAATATCTCACAGGTTTGTCCATACAGGTAGTGCCTCCAAATCTTTAATGCAAAGACCACAGCAGCTAGTTCTAAGTCATGTGTAGGATAGTTCTTCTCATGTGTTTTTAACTGCCTAGAGGCATAAGTTATTACTCTTCCCTCTTGCATCAAGACACAGCCAAGTCCAACCTTGGATGCGTCACAGTAAATACTAAACTTACCATCTTCTACAGGAAGTGTCAAAATTGGAGCATTGGTCAGTTTATGTTTCAAGGTCTGGAAACTGGATTCACATTCCTCAGTCCAAGCATACATGATATTTTTCCTTGTTAACCGAGTGAGGGGTGTTGCAATCTTTGAAAATCCTTCAATAAATTTTCTGTAATACCCTGCAAGTCCAAGAAAACTCTTGATATCAGTAGCATTTCTCGGTTGGGGCCAATCCCTAACTGCTTGGACCTTAGCTGGATCGACAGATATCCCATCCCCAGAGATAACATGTCCTAAAAAGTAAACTTGGTTCAACCAAAATTCACACTTAGAAAACTTGGCATAAAGTTGGTGCTGTTTTAATACTTCCAACACCAAGGTCAGGTGTCTGGCAAGCTCATCCTTGGAACGGGAATAGATTATGATATCATCAATAAATACTATGACAAATTTATCTAAATATTCATGGAATACCCTATTCATGAGATCCATAAATGCTGCTGGTGCATTTGTTAATCCAAAGGACATAACCAAAAACTCATAATGTCCATACCTTGTGCGAAAGGCAGTCTTTGGGATATCTTCAGATTTAACCTTCAACTGGTAATAACCGGACCTAAGGTCAATCTTAGAGAAAACTCTTGCACCATTAAGTTGATCGAACAAGTCATCAATCCTTGGCAACGGATACTTGTTCTTAACAGTTAACTTATTTAGTTCTCTATAATCAATGCACATGCGCATTGATCCATCCTTCTTTTTGACAAAAAGGACAGGTTCACCCCATGGTGAAAAACTTGGACGTATGATCCCTTTCCGCAATAAATCCTCCAACTGTTTCTTCAATTCCTTAACTTCTGTAGGTGCCAGTCTATATGGATTTTTTGACACAGGCTCGGCGCCGGGGTAAACATCTACAACAAATTCAATCTCTCTATCTGGCGGCAAACCAGGAAGGTCATCTAAGAATACCTTGGGGAAGTCTTGGACAATTAGGACACTCTGAGGATTTGCTTTTCCTACCAGCTGTGTGTCTAAAATGTTAGCCAAGAAGCACAAATACTCTCCACACAGGGAAGGTCTTGTGTTAATAGAAGTCATCACAGACATTTTCTTACTTTTCTTTGAAGCTTGAAAGGTGTGTTTCAAACTACCAGGGGGTTGGAAGCTAACTATTCCAGTCCTACAATCTATTGTGGCATGATGTTTAAACAACCAGTGCATTCCTAGGATTACATCAAATCCTAATATATCCATAATTATAAGATCAGCAGGTAGACTTACATTCCCTACTAACACTTCACTGCCAAGCATCACTTGGTTAGAGTGCATGCGTTCACCAGAAGACAATGCAACATTAAACACATGCATGGAAGGGGCAAACTGTACGTCTAACTTAACAGCAAAAGCAGATGCTATAAATGAATGTATGGCACCAGAATCTATTAAAGTAAAAGCAGGCACAGAGTTGATCAATATAGTACCTGACACCACAGCAGGCTGTTCCTCACCCGACTCCGTCATGGAGAATATTCTTGGTTTGATCATAGTAGGGCCACTCTTAGGAACCGGACAATCTCTGCTAATGTGGCCGACCTTGTTACAATTGTAGCATCTGGTGATTCTAGGCTTCGAGCACTTCTTGAACGTGTGCCCAACCTCCTCACAGTTGAAACACTTTCCAAGGCCCAGTCTGCATTCCCCCGGATAGTTCTTCAAACACTTAGGACACTGGGGAAATTTCCTGACATTCTGTACCTTCCCCTCTACTCCTTGACTATTTTGGCCTTCACTTGGCCTCTTCGTTCCTCTTTGTTGGTGTTGCTGGTTAAACCTTTGTGGGACCTCCTTTGGTCTAGAACACTTTCCTTCAGCTTCTTCCACTTCCAGGGCAGTGGACACAACCTCACTGAAGGTCAAGCCCTTGATTCCACAGAATTTAACCCCTCGGTAAATTTCTGGCTTCAGTCCATGCATAAATTTGAACACCTTATCCTCGTCCTTGTGAGCAAAATGCCCAGCAAACCTAAACAGGGACTCGAACTGCCTACTATACTCGGCCACAGACCCGGTCTGCTTCAGGTTCAGAAACCCTAACTTCTTCGCAGTCTGGACTGTGCTGTTGAAATACTTCTCATAGAAAATGTCCTTGAATCGTGACCAGGGCATTGCTAAAACGTCGGTGGTGGTCTCCATTGTCTCCCACCAGAGTTGAGCTTCACCAGCCAAGTGAAATGTTGCCAACGTGACCTTATCTCCTTCTCCTATGCTGGCGCACCTAAACATACTCTCTATCTTCCTAAGCCACCCTTCAGCCACAACAGGATCAGATGACTGACCAACAAACGTGGGTGGTCTTAGTCTCCGGAATCTATCCCCGGAATGCTCATTGCTAGAACCTGAGTTGGCACTTCCTTGTACCTCTCGGTTCTGCAGTACTCCTAGTTGATCGGATTGCTGGCGCATTAATTCTGCCTGCTGTAGCACTAGATCTGTCAACTGTCCGATTACACTAGAATCTTCTGCGCTTCTCGGAGTTGGTGTCTCTCTCTACACTCTTGGTCTTCCCGGTCGTCTGGACATTTTTGCTATATTCCTGTACAGGGTTAACTATTTTCATAAATATCTAATAACTGAACTAACATAAACACTTACAGTTGTTGGAGTACTTCCATGCAACGATTGGCATTGATGAGTGATCTTTTGAACGGTTTAACTGAATGTCTCTGATACCACACTGTAACGCCCCGAGTTATCTGAACCCGGTTCGTCACACCATGCCCATACATGACTAAAAATTTCAATCATATTTTTTTTGAAAACTTGACATAAGCGGAATCTCCAAAACAATAACATTCGAAACTTGCAGCGGAAATCGTTTAAGTAAAAATCAAGTTAAACAAGCCTAATGTACAATGCTTAAACACTCAGTTAGAATTTTGGGGATAATCGAAAAAGGAATAAAGGATTAAATCGCAAAACACTTCATGAGTTTCAAAAGTCAAACGCATCGCCCGCTGAACAAAGTCAACAAAAGGGGCTGAGGCAGAAAATGGAAGACATCATCCGGTCGCAAAACGACAAAATACTCTATACACCTTCCGATGACGTCAGCACGCATCTGCCGATGAGGTTACTGAGACATCATCCGATAGACTTAAATCTACACCTTCCGATGACGTCAGCACGCATCTGCCGATGAGTTTACTGAGATATCATCCGATAGACTTAAACCTACACCTTCCGATGACGTCAGCACGCATCTGCCGATGAGTTTACTGAGACATCATCCGATAGACTTAAACCTACACCTTCCGATGACGTCAGCACACATCTGCCGATGAGTTTACTGAGACATCATCCGATAGACTTAAACCTACACCTTCCGATGAAACAAGTTACATATACCGATCACTAAACGACAAAGTTTGTTCTATATCATCCGATAGCTTCCACTGAAGACATCTTCCGATAGACAACAGAACAACAACTTAACCTACAGAAAAGAATTTACTCACTTCACTGAGACCATTCAAAAACATTTCAAACCATTACATTACAAAAATCAAGTGAGCATCAACATTAATCCCAACAGAATACTATTAACTGGAAAATCTCGAAAAAGTATTCAGAACATTGAAATCACTACTGTTGAAATCACCACTGTTATGAAAACTCAACATGCTCAAATTGAAACATTTCCAACTAAATCTTCAGACCAATGACACCAGTTAACCCACCTCATCAGTTTACCAAGCCGAAACATGAATGTGCTCTTCCAACCAGCCTATTCTTAAGTGAACTCAGAGAATTCACCTGTAGTATCCTCAACACCTACATCACAAAACTCATCTATTAGTCTAATGCTAAGTAAGCAAAGCAATAATGAAAAAGAAATGAAATGCTGAAACATGAATTCCTAAACATGCAATTTCTACTTTCTCCTCTCAGTTGTTCGTGCATCGTTTTTGTTCAGATCCCCCTGTGAAATTGGGAGTTGGATCAACTCTCCCAAAGTATAAATATCCACTGTCTCATTAAGGGTTGGATTAGTTCCCTTAACAGTAAAGCTGATTCACTGTTCAGATCCCCCTGTGAAATTGGAAGTTGGATCAACTCTCTCAAAGTATAAATATCCACTGTCTCATTAAGGGTTGGATTAGTTTCCTTAATAGTAAAGCTGATTCGTTTAGCTGTTTCATTATATTTAATCCTTACCATACCAATATGCATTCAAATTCATTTTCGTGTACCTTTAAAATATGATGCATATCATGCTGAAAATAAATGTTCACAAACACGCACAAACCCTACTGTCTTGTGATGTAGGCCCGAAGGCGCAAGCAATACTTTACTTACCTGGCTCTCCTGGGAATGCTCGGTTTCAAACTACTTTAGAAGTTTGCTCACCTAAGTCATAGAAAAGATATCAATTAGATTTCTACTAAGTCTCATTCTAATCTATTCAGGAATCTAGGAAAACTAGTTTGGAAGCTTAGTTCATTGTGCATTTCCGATTCAACACTAAACCCGAACTCAACTCACTCACAGTATTCCTCGAAACTTCACACATTGTACTCCCTCAGCTATCTAATTGTTAAAATCATAGACAAACTAAGAGAGCTTACCTAGGTTGAAGGATAATCGAGTAAGAAAGAAATCGCCCGAAGGTTTTCTGTTGAAGAGCTGAAGGCCGAGAGAGAAATGAGGGAATTAGTGGCGGCTACAGTGCACTAAACCCCAAATCACTAACCTTAAATACATTATCCATTTTTTTAAATTTCCAATTACTTTTCTGCCCTTGCCTAGTCATTTATTAACCTAATCAATAACTCCCCCAACCCTTCTATAAAAGTACATCATTAATAATAATTTAAATTTTGATTCAATGGAACCGGGTGCTACAGTTTTATAATTTAAAATATTAATTTTTTAAATTACTCTTTTGCCCCTCCACTTAATCCTTTAACTAATTCGTTATTTACTCCGTCGATGTGGGTTCTTAGAATTTCCTTATTCCACTAAAAATTCCAGTTAATTCATAGGGCTCTAACAAAACTTCTCGCTCGTGAAATGACTTTAAATTTCTCCAACTCCCTGTTTTCGTACATATAATTTAAAAATCGTAACACCCGTCCACCTACCCCCTCACTTTTCTTTATTAAATTTTTGTTTATTAAATATTAAAACCCACCATTGTTGGGTTATCAGAAAATTTAAGTTTCCCCGGCGTGGGAATTACATAAAGTTGCCTCCCTTCCTTTTCAAATTTTTATTCATTTATTTATTTACACCTTTACAAATATTAACTCTTCTACCACTTAACTTTTGTCACATTTTCTCCTCCCATAATTTTCTTTAACCGAGAATTCCAATGCACTTTCTCCTCAATTCTTCCTTCCTCATTTGTAAATTATCTAATAAATACTAGTCATAATTAATTAATTAGACGATAAAATTTCAGGTGTTATAATACAATAGTAGTCCATTTTAATATTTATCACAGTATAGTAGATGTTTTCAAACTTGCCTTATTGATGGTTGACAAAACCTTTTTTAGACATGTTTTTACTCCATTTTTGATAAATGGATTTCATGGTACACGACTCCTCATAATTTATATACACTTGATATAACACTTAGATCACTATCGGGTATTAGTCAGGAATGTTTTGTAGCAGTCGACGTTGAAGTGAGCTCGGCGCGAGTCTCTAGTGGCCTTGTTGGTGGGACTTAGTATTATTTCATTGAAGTTTATTTTCCTATTCATTGTTACTATTCTCTATCATGGTATAATTTTATAATTTCGCGTACTTACATTTTGAAGCATTACTATTACTCTATTTGATATTCACGGTTGTACATGGTTTTAATGTAACATTATTGATTTGAATCTAAGTTTATATTTGAGTACTTAAATCTTCCGTTGCAAATTTATTAAATGAATCGAAGGTCAGATGGTTCAATTCTTTCTCGAGATGGATCGTTTCCTGGCCTCAGTCGGATCTTGACATTGTTGACCAATGTGTAAATTACGTAGAACAACATATGAGATCCTATAAAGCTTTAAGTTTAATTAACACAATTAATTAGTATTTTTTTGTGGGGACAAGATTTGACGTGTTCAACTCTCAAGGAAGAGAGGCTCTACACTGCCAAACTTGATTCATCTGTAACCTCATACTAAAGTAGGAAGCTTCAAATCCGCAGTGATAGGAACTTGTCTGTGAACTCTCTTCCAAGTGTCGAAGACAGCTTAATCTCCCATTAACCACGAGAATGATATGTGGATTAGAGTGAGCCACTTGACTTCTATCAAAATAGCTCCATCTCAGTCTCCCTTTTAAGGCTATTTTGTGATCACATGCTAATGCTTGTAGATGTAGAGTCATTTAAGAGAGCCTATGACCGAAATAAGACCACATAAAGAAAAAAAAGAAAGAAAGAAAGAAAGAAAATTTTGTAGATAGGA
Source organism: Begonia masoniana (assembly GCA_022432975.1). NCBI lineage: Eukaryota > Viridiplantae > Streptophyta > Magnoliopsida > Cucurbitales > Begoniaceae > Begonia > Begonia masoniana. Next base: position 11,025,711 of record CM039514.1, on the reverse strand, counting down.
ACGAGAGGAGTATGTTAATGACGTTACAATCATGCTAAATGAAGATTATGGACCCGGAATACAGATTCATTGCACAGAAAAGAACTTGGCATTGATTAAGGAAAAGATTAAACATAATTTTCAAGTGTCAGAGTAGCAATCCCACTTCGAGACTGTTTGAGTTGAACAGCTGCTGAATGAGCATTAAAGTTGGATTTATTCCAAATTTCTTCATATGGGCTTTAAAAACTTTGTACATTTATGGAAATGGAAATTAAATAATTTCCAAACTCTCTCATTTTATCTGAATTTAAGTGGCTAGTAATGGTTTGACGGAGCCTAATTAGGCATATGTCATTATATATCAGACAATAATAGAACTATAAGCTAAGGATCATTCGTTCTACTAGTAGAACGTCTTTACACGTCCTACACGTCCTACATGATAATCGTGACTGTATCGACGGCACTAATAGATCGTGGTGGAAATTATGAGCCGTCTTAAGCTGATGTCGTGTACGTTAGTTGCTTTTTTATTTTTTTTATTTTTATCATGAGATCATTTAGTTCCCCAAGTGCTTTTTTTGGTCTATGCATCTAATGAAAAGTAACTTCGATTGTGATTTGTCTATCACTTTCTATTAATTATAAAAGTAAGAGAGACTAGATCACCATTTTAGGGTATAGTTTAGTTGCAGTGCATAAACATCAATAAAATGATCAAATCACTGGCTTTCTTTACTATATTTAAACTTCCTTAAAACTTGGCAAAATCAGTTTAACTTCATCATTGGATAAACTACTTTGATGAAGTTAAAGAAAAGTGACCAGCCTAACTCTTCCATATAATAAGACTACATTTTTGTTATCCATCCCAAGTTTCATGCTTACTTGTTAGCTTAATTACTTGGCAAATAATAAATTATTTCATATCAAAACAAGTAAACTGTTAATATTGGTTCAAATTTTGTTATTTATTCTTTCCAATTTTGCGGTGATTTATTTCCTTAGTAATGTTATATTATTTATTATTTTCGTATAAATGAGTGAGTGAACTCGATGAAAGAATAAATGCATTGTAAAGAAAGAATAAGAGAGAAATAAAGAGAAAAATGAGAGAATATAAGTGAGAGAAGGAGGGTATTCTCGGGTGAGGAGCGATTGTTGTATTCGAGGCAATGCTGCTTGATTCTGCAGCATTGTGGGAAACTTCTATTTTCTTGCTTTATGAATACGATTCGTTGTTGGAGTCTATGTCGTGGACATAAGACGATTTTGTCTGAACTAAATAAATATGTGTTCTTGCTACTCTTCTTGATTAAATTCTCGCAGTTTGTTTTATCATGACATAAACAAAAGCCTAACCCATCAACATTGTAATATACAAATGCTGTAGTTACTCATTACATATAGAGAAGTAATAAAAAGATATTATAAATGTTTTTTGTCAATAAAGTTAAATAGATATGTGAAAGCACGTCCTACGTAACACTATTATTGATTTCTCTATCCTTGCATTGAATCGAAAGTTCACATCTTTTGGATAATTTATTGGAAGAGATTAAGAGGATCATTCACAGTGTTACATAAAAGATTCCATAATCAAATAGTAGACAACAAGTTATTAATAATGTGATTAGGGAAGAGCTTCATTGTTTTGCGTATTAGTGTCATAGCTACCATTGTAGCAACAAGCCACATACTTTGATTAAAGAATTTAAGCATTTAGATTATGATTTATCAACCATCACTAAAATTTCAAAGTTTGATAGAGGGTAAATTACTTCTAAAATCAAAGATCTTAGTGTAAAAGATGGAACACTTGTATAACAGGTGATGTGTGTTGTGTGTGGTATAGTTAAAGATCCTCAACGATAGTCTCATGATATTCAACAATTCTCTTCATGTGGTAAGAATCTTCTCATGATGTTCAATAATCATCTCCATATGTTAAGATTCTCTAACGAGGATACTCCAAAATTGTCACGATTCAGAGACTAGTCAAGGTCAAAAATTTCGGTTCCAATGACCAGAATTTCTAAGAGCTTCCAGTTGCCAAGTCCTAAACTTTGATCTATGGGTTGCAGCGTAAGAATTAAAGCCAAATTTAAAATCATGACTAGCGATCAAAAGAATATAAAATAGTGCAATAAATCAAATACAACATGAAAGAAAATATTATGCAAGAGTTAAAAAGTGCAACACCCAATATAATACAAACCCGAGAACATAAAGAAGTAAACCGTCCTCACCAAATTAAAGGTAATCAAATACTACAAAAGAAAAGGGAACAAAAGCAACTCCAAAAGAGCAACTATTCTAGGGTCTAAGTGCACGTACTGATCACAATAGTATAAAATAGTACAACACATGTAATCCAAAAAGAATGAAAGTATTGTGCAGAAAGTAAAAAGAGCAACACCCAATAGTTATATAGACCCAAGAAGGAAAAAAAAAATTCTCAAAAAAGAAAAGGAAATCAAACACTTCGAAAGAAAAGGGAACAAAAGTAACTCAACAAGAGCAACTAGTCCTTGCCAGCACAGTTCTTGCCTGGAAAATATGAGCTGGAGAAATATGCATGCATGAATTTATATTTGAAACCTTTTATCATTTTTAAAACAAGTTTCGTGAGCTATTGACGAGGCGAGTAACAAAGATAATGCTATATACTATGTTAGATTTTAGTGTGATCTGAATTCTTTTAGGACGTGTTTTGTAAACCCACATTGTAGATCTCATTTATAGTTTTGTTTTTCTCTATAAATTCATGTTGTTATAATTGCAAAACTAGTAGTCGTATTTTGATATTCTTAGTGATTTTCTTCACCCAAATTTTTTTTTCTTAAAAGGTTTTCTAAGTAAATTAGGTGTCCATGTTTTTACTTATTTTCTTGTTTCAATTTAGCGTTCAATTTTCAACGTTTAGTATCAAGGTGAAGTTAAGAGTTTCTTGTACTCTACCGAACAAATTTTAGGGTTTCCAACTTTTGCCAAAATTTACAATTTTGGGAAAAAGAAAAAAAAAAAGGAAAAAAAAGGAGAGACTCTCTCTCGTCTGCACCTTCTTACACAGATGAAGAAGTGAGAAAAATCATAGAGAAACTCTAGGTGAACACCTTATGCTATGCTATAGTGTCAAGATTGCCAGAAGTTGCGCCGCCCCACTTCGCCGGCCTCTTGCTATTGCCGATCAAGCAAACAACGACTTTTCGGAAAATTGACAGGTCAACCTTCTTCCGTCGTATAGAGTCGGCCACCCCTCTCAGATCAAACATTCAACCGTCTGCTCCAGTTCGAAGGCCCACTTCTGTCTCCGATTTTTCTGAACTTTTAGATGTGTTCGCTAGAGAAGAAGTCGTCCCTGCAGATCCACTGTCCAACCTTCGCTTTTGTACGTTCGATTTGGAGTAATAACAGTCTAAGCTTTGATTTTTCATAAGTATTCGAATATATTGTTGGCTTGCGCAGATACAAGGAGATTGAACTTAATTGTGGGAAAAAAAAAAATCAATTTTTTTAAAATTAGTTGACTTGAGAGATTGGTATTTACAGTTTCAATTTGGGGCGAGATTTATTGGCTCAAAATATTTTGAGATATTTGGTTTTCTGAATTTTTTGGGTTTGGTCTAATATTCTTTCAGATAATTTGTTGAAATATTGAAATTTTTTAGGTGTGACGAGTTTGATAAATTATGATATTTTGATGATAGATCCAAATATGAGATTTCTGATATGGCAGGTGAAAATACGAGATGTATTTGCACATATAGATTTAGGCGACGAATTGTTAGGGCCTAATGAAATGCTCATGTCTTGGAGCAAAGAAAAAAAAGTTCACAAGGATTGAAAGACCTATTTAGCCTAGGATATGTCTTTATTTGTCAAATCAAATTTTGCAAAACATCTTCTAAGATTTATGACCTATCTAACCACTACATTAAAATTGGTGCAACTCTGTATGAAGAGAGCCTTGACTAGCAAATTGCATTTGAAGCAAAATCTTTATTCTCATAAGTTGATAGAAAGTTTTATTAAAGAATATTTGACTGCATTGAAAAAGATAGTTTTGATTTCGGAGAATATGGGATGCAAGTACGACAATGAAGATTTATGGTTGATTCTTTTGTGCTCGTTGTCTCCTTCATATGGTGCTTTTGAAAAGAGAATGTTAGAATAAATATTGATAATAAATTCCTAAAAAGCAATAAATATATTTTTAGATCGATTTATTACCTACATGGAAAATATGACAACTATTAATGTTCTTTTCGGTCGATTAAATAACGCATAAGTCACATGCACACAATCTTAATATTCTAAATTAATCAATTTAAGCAAGAGAGCCATATTTAGACAAGAAGTCACTTAAATAAAATCAAGTCATAATATTAGATCCCAAATTAATTTCTAAACACCAAAATATGAATTTAAAAAATCACAAATTTTCAAAATTTGGGTGTTAGCTTTGAATTTTTCGATAAGAAAAATTGGTGAAGAAAATTCCATAAGTCACGAATTTTACATTCCAAAAACTGAATACATGTATAAATTTGAATATAATCTTAATTTCATTAGCAACTGTATAAAATCACGCAACTGAAATATTTGATAGAATTTAATTTCGTACATGCATGTATATCGTGAAAATTTAAATTCTAAATTTGAATCCAAAATTTGTTAGATATCCCATAAAAATATGACATTTAAATGTCTAAATATCCAACAAAAATCTTGTTTTGTATGTGTATATATTTTTGGATATTCAGAATTTGAATCCAAATGTCGGGTCGGGCAATCCAAGTCTTAGGAAACGAACCTGATCACCCAGCCCAACAAATGTGTAACGACCTACCCCCTCCACCGGCCTTTTTCCTACGCGGAAGTACTGCCATCCGGGTCCGGATCTAGTATACAGGTCAGTCATCACTCATGATCTTCTCCCTCCAGGAAAGGAATTTTTTGCTTCCCCAGTGATTTGAACCTTGGCCTCCAAGTTATGACCAAAAGTTCTCCATCACTGGTACCACTTGAGCTACCACTTGAGCGATTAAGCTCAAGTGGTACTAGTGATGGGGAACTCTAAGTCATAACCTGGAGGCCATGGTTCAAATCACTGGGGAGCCCCTTCACCGGCCTTTTTTACTTGCGGGAAAAAGACTGGTGAATGGGGTAAGTCGTTACAACGGCGATCTGAAACCAAAGAGCACATCAACCACTACACCACTCGTACAATCATTATCCTGATCAGGTTTATGGATTCAAAAACCAAGGAACATATCATCACCGCCTTGCTGCCATTTTTCGTACGTAAAAACAATACAAACTTCAAGCAACATACAGTATAACGGGATAACCTCGTAATGCTTTTGCACAGAAACCGTCCTAAGCATCAAGAGTATTCATTCATCGGTATATATCCACAACAATATGAAGAATACTTGCATCATTGGTAAACGCATAAATCATACGTACATATACTAAAAAGACTGACTTCCTGGTGACCAGACCCAGTCAAGTTTTTTCCATAGGTGCAACTTACCAAAATAAAATTTTGAAAACAATGCAATGCAAAAAAAAATATAAAATCTCTACCTCGACGATGATTACTCCTCTTCCACACTGGAGCAACGTCTGACATTGGCTCGAAATTCAAAAACTACATTGGCTCGAAATCCGCAAACTCGTTTAATGCTAAAAGAAAACCAAAGTCATGAATATCGCACTTAACTCCGAGGGAAAGACATGGATGAATCATTTACCGGGACTAGGAACCCAATATAGCAACACTATAAATGGGGGCGAACTTCTCTCGAAGCTCCTTCACTAAAGTTGATGCTTAGAGTTCAGCGCACATGATTTCAGCCATCCCTCGCGACGATTTGCATGAATGGGAATCACCTCTCTCTCTCTCTCTTTCTCTCTCTACGCCTTTGCTGCCAAAGGATAAGGGTTCAACCCTTTTTACAAATTAATTTCTTTTATTTTTTAAATTAAATAAAATTCTTTATAACCTTATTCGAAAACTCCTAGCGTTATCTAAATTTCTTAACCGAGATGAAATCTAAGTCACCCATTTAAATTTCTCCAGTTAAACCACACAGTAATTTTTCAAATCACTGATTTTTACCAATTGATCAAAAACTTCAACGTGACTATAAAAGACGAAACCAACCAACCCATGATACTTAATAATGCAAAAAAATCGACACATGAAATTTTAAATAATTATAAACATACAAAATTTTACTGAGAGAACGGAAGATTGTTAAGAATTAAACTCAAACAACAGTTTCATAGGGGCTGTTTCTAACAAGAATTTGAAGGACCAAACGTTATTTATTTTTAACGTATGACCATGAATATGAAGCCCCAGATGTCTACTTTTCAATGGTTTAAGCTTCAAGTCGTTTAAAGTTTTTTAGAAGAAGTTATGCCTGTTTTAGTATTGAAGGGTCAGAAATAAATGTTAGGAATAAATGTGATATTTTATATTCCTAGTATTTAATTATGTTTATATTATGAATGTAAAGAGTCAAGAATGACTCTATAAATAGTGCAATATGTTTCATTGTCAAATAAGAGAGAAGAGAAATATAAATATATTTGTGAAACTTTAGAGTAGTGTCATTCTCTTTCTCTTTTCAAACAAACACTCCATTATTGTTATCAAATTGCAATCAGAGCATGACGAACTATAAAAGCACATCGTTGTGACAGATGTCGTTGCCACGACTCATGAAGACGAACTACGACAATTGGAGTATCAAATGTGCGCATTGCTTGGAGCACAAGACGCATGGGAAGTTGTCGAAATCGGCTTCACGGAGGTGGAAGCTATTGATTCCTTGATGGCGAATCAATTTAAATTGTTAAAAGAAACGCAAGTGAAGAATAAGACCGCTCTCTATCTTTTGTTTCAACCGGTAGATGAGTCAGGTTTTGAGAAGATTGTCAGTGCATCAACTTCAAAAGAAGCATGCGATACCTTGGAAAGTGTGTACAAAGGTGCCAACCGAGTTAAACAAGTGCGGCTTCAAACTCTTCGAGGCGAATTGGAGACTATGAAGATGAAGGAGTCGGAAGACATATCAACTTACATCACGCGTGTGCAAAAGGTGGTGAATCAACTCAAACGCAATGGAGAAATCCTCACGGATGCAAGAGACGTGGAGAAAATTCTTCGGTCATTGACTGAGAATTTTGAGAATGTTTTATGCACAATCGAGGAGTCGAAGAATTTGTAAGAGATGACCGTCAATGAACTCGCGGGCTCTCTTGAGGCACATGAACAAAGGAAGAAGAATAAGTCACAAGAAGTCTTGGAGGAGGCCTTACAAACGAAGGTAACTATCTAGGAGGATAAGTAAATGTACGCGCAACACGACCAAGGAAGAGGACGCGGTCGTAGTGGTCATGATTTCGATCACGGTGGAGGTTGCAGTCGTGAAAACAAGCATGAGGAAAAGGCCAAGATGAGTCAACAAAATTTGCGTGGACGAGGATGCAATCATGGGAAAGGCGGTCTGTCAAATCGATTAAATATCGAGTGTTACAACTGCGGTAAGTATGGACACTACGCAAATGAGTGCTACTCCGAGAAGAAGGTGGAAGAAAATGCGAATCTAGTCGCAGAAGATGAGACGAAGGACGATGACGTTCTCATGATGACCTGAAAGGGTTCCACTTCGAATAACGACATGGTGTGGTATCTCGACACCGATGCTAGCAATCATATGTGTGGACACAAACATCTCTTTGTTGATATGCAAGAGATAAAAGATGAACACGTGTCTTTTAGAGACACGTCGAAGGTCCAAGTCAGAGGCCGAGAAAAAATATGTTTTTCCAAAAAGGTTGGAAAGGAAAAAAACGATAGAAGATGTCTACTATGTACCCAACTTGAAGAGTGACATTCTTAGCATGGGTTAATTATTGGAAAAGGGATGTTTGGTCTGCATGAAAAACCAGATGTTGCACTTGAAGAACAAAAATGGTCGCTTGCTCGCACACGTGGAGATGACAAAAAATCGAATGTTCAAACTCAATTTGAAAAACGTGCAACAAGAATTAGACAGAAAAGACAATCACGTTTTTGTCACTAGTACTCACCTGGTGAAATGGAAAAATGGAAAAAGTTTGGAGATAACCGTTGTTTTCAGTGCACTTGAAAAATGTACCGGGAAGCTGGAATCTCTGGTGGCCATGTCTCCAAGAAAGGCGACGAGAATTGCAGTATTAATGGATAGATTTTTCAGGACGATAAAGAAAGCCAAAAAGGAGCTCGCTACTTCTGCTCCTACTAACCGTGATCTTAAAAAGGAGGTTCAGTTCAAAGTGATAGAATAAAGTAAGAGAGAAATGGAGGTTTAGCTGAAAAAGCAGAGAAAAGAGAAAGAGAAGATTTAGAAAGAATTGAAAATACAGTGAAGTTTGGCATGGATCATGAGGCTCTCAAGAAATTCGAATGGCTTTTTGGGCATCAAGAGTTTATGATGACGACAATAGCAGAAATTTAGCGGAAAGCATAGGTGTGGAGGAATGAGAGATACCCCCATCCCCACGTACGCTCAAGATCAAGGTGGAATCACTGATTCCTGAATGGAAGAGAAACTTTCTGAGAAGAAAGAAACACAAGGAAAGAAAATTGATTCATCATTACGAAAAAGAAAGTCGGCGGCAGCAAGAAGTGGCAGATATTTTTACAAAGCCACTGCCAACGATGCTGTTTGAAAACTTCAAGGAGATGATTGGAATGAAAGATCGAAAGGGTTTGAGCTTAAGGAAGGAATTTGTTGAGAATTAAACTCAAACAACAGTTTCATAGGGTCTGTTTCAAACAAGAATTTGAAGGACCAAATATTATTCATGTTTAATGTATGACCTATGGATTTGAAGTCACAGATGTCTACTTTCAAATGGTTGAAGTTTCAAGTAGTTTGAAGTTCTCTAGAAGAAGTTATGACCATTTTAGTATTGAAGGGTCAGAAATAAATGTTAAGAATAAATATGATGTTTTATATTCCTAGTCTTTAATTATGTTTATGTTATGAATGTAAAGAGTCAAGCATGACTCTATAAATAGTGTAAAATGTTTCATTGTCAAATAAGATAGAAGAAAAGTATATATATATTTGTAAAGCTTTATAGTAGTGTTCTTCTCATTCTCTCTTCAAACAAACACTCCATTATTGTTATCAAAGATAATTCACTATTTGACTTAGAAACAATAATCATGAATGTAACACCCCGAATTTTTTCATGAGTGCCTTATTTTGTGCATAAAACTAGTAGAGGTTTTAAAAGGATTATTAATTTGAAATATGAGGAATGGAGATAAATTAATGGAAATTGAGGATTTAAAATGTGTAGGAGCAATAAAGGATATTTTGGTAGTGGAAGTTTAAAAATGAGCTTTAGAGGAATTTGGAAGGGATTAATTGAAGAAGGATAAAATTGTAAAGGGTATTTTAGGAAAATTAGAATATATATATATATATATATATATATATATATATATATAGCATAAATTTATTAAAGGAAGTAGCTTCTACCCCCCCCCCCCCCCCCTATACGTGAGAAACCACCCTTTTTAGCCACTCCCTCTCAATCTGTTTCACTTTTCTCATCTCTCTCTCTTCACGTCGATAGCCTACCTCCCTCCCTCACCGTTGTTCTTCTCCTTCCATCGAAAAACACCACAGCAAGTGTCCTCTTCTCTTGGATGATTCTAGACGTTAAGATGAGAAGTTGGATGTTGTTTAGTTATGTTTTCTGGGATTTAATACTAAACTTTTGTTTGGATTGATTGATTTAAGGATGGAGATGAGTTTGTTTAGATAAATGTTGAGTTTTAATTAGGAAAAGGGAGAGTTTTATATTGATGAATATGAGTGCACGAAATTTGGGTTCTAGTTGTTGTTATGAACCTCTTTTATGATGTTTAATGGATTGAAATGAATTTATGTATATGTTTGAAATGTAAGGGAGTTTGGGAATTTGTTGGAATGTGGAAATGTGAGTTTTAAGCATAAAACAGATTGGTTTTGGTGTTTTTCTCCCCAACTCCAATTATTAGTTTTAAAAACCCTTCTAGTATGTTAAAATAGGCTATCTAAGGAGCGTTTTGCCGTTGAAATCAAGTTGTTCCAATAACCGTAGAAAAAGTTATACATTTTCAAAGTTTAAGTAATATTTAGGCCAAGTTGAGTTGGTGAACGGTTTGGGTAGTTTTTGTTGAATTGTGTTAGTGACCATAGTTTTAACACATAGAATGGATTGAGACATGAATGTTGACATGAAATGGTTATGTTATTGGTTAAGCACGTTAACGGAATAGGATTCGAATGCCTCAAAAGCTAGTGTAACACCCGAGATTTTTCTCTAACGTAAATTGCTCTTAGATTAGGTTATGTTATGGGAGCCTAACATTAACCCCATGGTTATGCTAAGTATATGAGTTAGAAAGTGAAAATTGGAAGAGAAAATTTGAGTGAAAACCTTAGAATGAAGTAAGTGTTTGATGGAAGTGTTGTTTTAGTAAATAAAAGTAGGAAGCAACAAAGTGAAAAGTGTTAGAAGGTAGTCATTCACGTGAGGGAAGAATAAAGGTGAGGGAGAGGGTGATTTTACAATTTTATTTAGTTGAGTGATTGATTTTAAAAGAGGAAAAGATGGGTGTTTTAAAATGGTGAAAAATGGTGGAGTAAAAGACAAGTCTTCTTCTCCTCTCCTTCTCGTTGGCAACCATTGGGGATCCTCCTCTCCTCCATTTCTTCAATTTTAGCAAAGATTAAGGTGAGTTTGTGGTGGGGTTTTATGTTGTATGCACATTAATGAAGATTGTTGGTGTTTTTAGTAAATTTGGTGAGGTTTTAGAAGAGTATGGAAACCCTAATGGGGGAAATCCGAAAATTTCTTTCCCTTGCTTATTTTCTTGCTATTCTGGTGGTTTAAACCTAAAATAGGATGGTTTAGGTTGATTGTATAGATAGATTAGAGTTTAGGTGGATTTTGTGGGAAAACTGATTTTGGAACAAAGTGTTGCCGATTCTATTTTTGGGAAATTCGATCGGCCATGCTCTTTAGTTTGTAAATAAATTGTGGCATTGGATAGTAGACATGTAGAGGTTTACGGAATGGATAAGATCGTTCAAATCCGATGAAAAATGAGTAAGTTATGGTCGATTGAAGTTTAGACAATGAAAAAGAGAGAAATTCAGGATTTTGGAGTTTGAAGGTTTAGGATTAGTTAGTTGTTGCTAGAAATACAGTGAATGTTCTTCAGGTTTAGTTGTATGCTTACTAAATGATGTTCCCCTTAATATGTTAGGTTAACGAGCGAGTAATTGGTGTACTCGGAGTAAGCCAATACGTACGGAGTATCCACGTAAGTAGTGGTTGTTTGTGATTGTGTCTTCGGGCCTACACCATGGAATGGTAGGGATTGTTTGATTGTTTGGTCGTTTGTGTTTTGTTTTGTGGTTAAGCATACGTGTTGACATACATCATTGTTTGCGAACCACGAAAAATGGGTTTTGAGATTGGTTTTGAAATGTGAGTACGAAACGTAAAAAGAAAAGAAGAAAACGTAATGTGGTCTCAAGTGGAGTCTCCTCGTCGCGTAATGGTACTAGGGGGTAGCACTTGAGAGGGTCTATACGAGAGATGCACCGCTAAAAATATATAAGTTGTCGTGAGTATGAACGTCTCGCGTTAACGTGCGAGAGAAAGCACTAAAGGGTTCTATGATAGATGTGGGAGGGGATCGTGTATGGCCATCCAATGGGCAGGGCCCGAATGTGTGCCTCTGATCTTGCTCTGTTGGGTCAAGGTGTGGCCATCCTAGACGGTTATAGGATGAGTGCCTACTTGATCCACACAACTAAGTGAAAGATGAACGAAACGAAAACGAAACGAGAATAACAAAGCGTGTAGAAACTACATGTGTTAAGGGTTAAGTATGCACTGTGTTTTTACATTCATTATTCCCTACTTGCTAAGCATTAAGCTTACGTTTTGTGTTCTATGGTGTAGGTAACGACGAGTTGTCAGGTGAACTCTACGAGCAAGGACAAGATTAGGATGCAGTCGGCGACGCAGATTATATGCCGGTGCGAGCAACTTGTTGAGGTGCCTTGACCATGGTGTGGCTAGGAGGTCTAATGGGTTAGTAGTTTTGGTTGAGATTTTGGTTGTGTATATGTAGGGGATTTATAACTCTTTTGGTGTGTTTTTGATGTATTGTATAAAATGGTTGTTTTCAGCTTTTGGTTTTTAAACAATCAACTGTTACGCTGCTCAGATTTTTGTAAAAGAAACGATGTTTGTTTTCGCCAATTTTTACGTTTCCGCTTATGTTTTCGAGTCGTATTTTCGGGGTTTTAACATGTTAAGGGATGGAAAATAGTGAAAGAAGGTTGGGTATGTTTTTAAGTGAAATGTAGGGGTGAGAAGTAAAGAAAATTGGAAAATAGTGGAAAAAGGTCGAAGTGGCAGCAGAAGGGCCGAGTTGTAGGCGCGTAGGCGCAAGGGAGGCGCGCGCAGCAGGCGAGTAATGCGCGCTTCTAGGGCGCACTCAGCGCCCATCGCCGATCAATCAGCGAATGGTTGGGCAAACCCGAGAGGGTACCAATCGATCGCCCCTGGGGCGTGCTGCGCGCTGCTATAGCGCGCGGGGCACGCGTTGCCTAAGCGACGGGCGCACGCACCCCATGTGGCCAACAATTTTTTTTTTTTTTAATTTTCCTTTTTCTAATAAGCTTTAACCCGATCTTTTTCGACGTCTTTTGTACGTATTTTACGAACGTTTTCCACACGTTTTCAAGTGTTTGAAAAACCCAAAAATTGAATCAAAATTTTATCGAAAAAATCATTTAATCACCGGGTAATGGTTTGTAAGAGTGAGCAAAGTGGCGACCCGAGCTAAGAGATTGTTCGGGGGCAGTTACAGCTAGATATGTCAAGTAAGTAGTGTACGCATGCGTGTTGCCCTAACGGGCCTACATTACAAACATTAGGGACGAGTTGCATATTTATGTGTGTTTTATTCCGTGCATGCATCATGTTTTGGAAAGAGCACGAAAATGAATTTATGCATGGTTTTCACGTATGAGTGAAAGTTGTGACATGTGAACAGGTGGGGTTTTGGGATTTTATATTTTGGGATCTAGATAGATCTTGATGTATAGATTTTTTTGGGTTTATGATATTGGATTCGTTTTTGGATGTAAATGCTTAGTCAAAGGCTGTTTTCGTTTAAAACAGTAGTTTTGGAACAGATATGTTGAAACTTCGTTATTTTGATAAAAGTTGACGTTTTTGGTGAATTGGATTTGAATTAGGTTGGAAATGGAGGTTTTGATTGTTAGCAGGATGTTTTGATTGAGGAATGGAGTTTTGGCTCGTTACTAGTATTTTTTTAGGGAATGAAGGAGGGGTAGAGCAGGGGAGGTGCCGACCGATCAGCTAGGGCAGCCGACCGTTCGGTACCTGGCAATAGTCGAAGAATCGGCACCAGGGAAGGTGCCGATCGATCGCTCATTGTTGAGCGATCGATCGGCCCTCAATGGTTGGAAACAAAACGTTTCCAGGAGAGGCGCCGATCAATCACCCAAGGTTGAGCGACCGATCGGCTCTCGCCAAGGAAGATCTATCGTTCTGGAATTCCAGAACGCGTGCCGACAGATCGGCGGTTTGAGCCGACCAATCGGCCAATGCAAAAAAAAAAGAAAACTAAATTATTTTATAAATGTTTGTTTTTATGTTTTGATTTTAAACAATGTTTTTAATCAAACGCTTCCGCTACGCTTTCAAATATTTTATCGAATTTTAAAAATGAGAAAAAATTATTAAGTGTCGAGTCGGGCGAGTCACGACCTGAAAACCGAGGGAGGGCTCTCGACTCGTGACAGTGAATTTGTAATTGGTGGATTAGGTTAAGTTTGGAACATCATCAAATTAAGCCTAACAAGTGGTATCTACACATCCGGTCTCACACTTTAATTAAATGCTAAAGTACATCTTTATTTGATTACTTAATTGAATTTGATTTTGTGATAGCTATTAATATATAATCATAATAAAATGTATAAACTTACTAATTAATTGTCAAATAAATCCAACAATGTGTGGATACACTAAAAGGATTGATCAGACTGATCAAGTTGAGGAGAAACTTGAGATCAAAGAGTCACTCGAGGTTGGCAAGCATGGATTAGACTAGAAAATGAATTAGACTATATAATTTAAGAGCACAATTAACATATATATGAATGTTTTACTCGAGCTAAGTCTTCTTGTTAGTTTAATATCTAGTTTAACTCTATTTTAAGATGAGTTAATGTTATCTATGACATTTTCTAATGTTCACTTACAAGGTTTAGTCACCCTCGTCCTATTTCTTCAGTCATTTATTTCTTTTTAGTTCGTGCTAGTGAAATTAAAGTGTGTAGAAATGAAAGTATGAAAATGTATGCATGCAAATAGTAGTTAGGTCAAAAGCTCTCTTGCTGTAATAATTTGTTATTATTAACCTCAACATCAACCAGTGCTTATCTCCCACACTTCCCTCTATAAAATGCTATCTCTTCCTCTTTACCTCATTATCTCTCTCTCTCTCTCTCTCCCCCTCCCTCCCTCACTCTATCTGAGAAACTATGGATAAAAGACCATGCCATTCTTTCCAAGACGCTGAGGTGAGGAAAGGACCATGGACTATGGAAGAAGACTTGATTTTGATCAACTACATAGCAAATCATGGAGAAGGTGTATGGAACTCTCTTGCCAAAGCTGCTGGTACGTTTTTCATTCTTTTGTTATCATACATAAAATGGATCTTTCCTCAATAGCCCTAGATGGTGATATTATTTTGTGTGTCGCTATACGTGATTTCTTAGGGCTTAAACGTACCGGGAAGAGTTGCCGGCTTCGGTGGTTGAACTATCTGCGACCTGATGTCCGAAGAGGAAATATTACTGCCGAAGAACAACACTTGATTATGGAACTGCATGCTAAGTGGGGAAACAGGTGAGTTTATAAAGTTAACATAGCAATATTAATCTAGTTCTTTCATTATTTATTATTTGAATAAATACTTGGACGTGATTTATGCTCTCAAATCATGTTATATCTAGACGTTCTTTAAAACTCATTTTGAGGGAAAACAACTAAGATCTTCTACATGGAGTCCTAACAAAGCCAAGTCATTTGGAAACATGGATTCTAACAATTCACAGCCACGAAGAAGATTTCAACACATGTTCTTAAAAATTTATGGTCATAAATGTTCTTGTCCATGTTCTCTTCTTGAATTTTCATGGCTACCATAACTTCTTCCTTAAATTTGATAGTCCGAATGATGATTTCATATCCATGCATGGATTCGAAGGACGGGGGTTTTCTTCAAAAGGGTCCAAGTCTTTCTTTCCAGCCGTCTTCTTCTAAATATTCTAAATTTTGTCACTCATCGAAGCTTAGAAGACCATTTTATCTCAACATTTTCTCCCTTCAACACTAGCCCAAGAGAACGAAGAAACGTCTGCTATCAAATTTCTAACGGATCTACCATTTTTTGATTCCTTAAAATGTTTTTTTTTAAACAATAAATTGTGAAAACTTTATTTGATTTAGGTGGAAAGTTAGCATAAGAAGAGATTATAAATGGGTGTCTAGTTAGAGTTTATCTTTTAATATTTCTAATAAAGTATTCTTATTCATGAATAGTTTGGTTTGATTTACATGCATAGAGGGCAAGTTTAGTTTAACTAATGACATTTTGATAAGACTTACGATTAGCACACAACTTCTAAACAAAGAACTGAGGTTAAGATCTTCTGATAAAGATGTGAACGCGTTATGAGTTGGCTAGAATACAAAATAGCCTAGTCTTTAAATGGGAATAGAGCTCGTTGTGAATGGAAGCCAAAGTGATTGACGCCATTAAAGCTTTCCATTTTAAGCTAAACCCATGACACTTGGTCACATGTGAACTCTTTCATTTGATAAGAAAAGAAAAGAAGGGAAGCAACTCTAGTTTGAAGTACTCTAGTTTGAAGTAGACCCAAACCATATTGTTTTGGCTCTTTTAAGACAATGAGTTGACCT
This sequence comes from Begonia masoniana, assembly GCA_022432975.1. Taxonomy (NCBI): domain Eukaryota; kingdom Viridiplantae; phylum Streptophyta; class Magnoliopsida; order Cucurbitales; family Begoniaceae; genus Begonia; species Begonia masoniana. The sequence goes on along the minus strand of CM039514.1, from coordinate 11,009,628 downwards.
ATTATTATTTATTAATTTATTTATTTTTGAAAACTATAGCTTAAAACTTCACAGATAGTGACGTGACAAGTCACTCCAAGATAGACATTCTTCTAATAGAAAAAAAAAAAAGAAAAAAGATACATGAAAACAGAAAAAATTTCTAAAATCTTCTGATGGGCAGTTTCAACGCGGTTAAATGACCTTTAGAGTGTGTTTGGAAGATGTTTCGCAGACAAGGAGCTGTTTAAACAGCAATTTTATAATTTGTTTAGCAGAAACTAAGATAAATAGGCTGTTTATTTATTTAGTAGAAAATAAAGAAGAAATGGTTCTGATCAGTGACAGCACGTGTTAAAGCCAAGAAGTTGATTTGTAAAAAGAACCATCCTATTTGAGAGGCACTACTGCTCAGAAGAAAACAAAAGAGGAGAATAAAGACTTGGAACTTTACCTATCTCAGCCTTTATTTTGCAGCTAATTGCTCTTCAATGGAGTCTAAGCAGTTCTGCAAATTTTTAAATATTATATTCCACCCCTTGAAACTAAACATGCAACTCAAGAATCCATCGAAAATTTGATGCTTTTGGAGTTGCTTAAATAAGCAACTTAATTGTAGTAGACTTTGATTTCAAGCCACTGAACATGACTTGAAATAAGTCACGATTGAAATCAAAATTTGTGGTTTCAATTTGTAGAGCTTTGAGCCTTTTGTTTCCTAAAATAAACGAGTGCCATTGATAAATATACACACAACCTCGACACATTAATATAACTCTACTAATTAATCTTATATTTGACGCGTTGATTATTCATTGAAAGATCATTACTTTTATAAATAAATGATCAATTGTAAATATCATGTCACAACGTAACATTAAAATGTAAATATGACATTATCAATTCAATATAATTAGAGAACTTGAGATACAATCAATCTTTCTAGAGTATGACAACTTAGTTAAGATGTTTAGAAGTTCTTAAAACTCATATGTAACATTTATGTCTCCACAAAATAGAAAAATAGTATTTATTTAGGGTCTAATTCTGTATGACTTTATTTTTGAATTTTATCACAGAATGTCTTTTACTAGTTAGAAATGATATCTTACATATATATCATATCTCATATTTAAAAAATATAAAATTGTGATACCATTATTTTATTGAAAGCCCTAAACCCTCACAAGAATGAGCTATCATGATCACCTCCTCGAGAGACTCAATGTCACATTCAGTCACATTTTTTGTTGGTCTTAGCTTTGATGGTATTTTTAACATCTCTATCTGGTATTTTTAACATCTCTATCTCTACCATATTGTCTGGTTTGGACTTAGGGTTGCATGATTTTATTATTAAGTTTTATCCAAAAAGTAATTACTATTTAGAGATGATATCTTACTTATGTAACATGCATCAAAACCTCACCAAACAATATAAAATTACTATACCATTATTTGACCATAGCGCTCAAGCTCTCACAAAAATAGGCTAGCGCATTAGAAATGTCTTTCCCTTTGCTCATTCACGCAGGCACACACATGCACGCACACACAAACACATGTTATAGACACACGCACACACAAGAAACGTAAGGACTAAGGTGGTGTATGCTTCCATCAAAAATTAGTTTCTTAAGTTCATGATAATTTGTGTGGTAATTTGTGATTAATTGCAAACCAACAACGCAAAAATTCATTGTATAATTTGAATTGCTGATGTACTCAGGTGGTCTAAAATTGCAAAGCATCTTCCGGGGAGAACCGACAATGAAATAAAGAATTATTGGAGGACCAGAATCCAGAAGAACATCAAGCAATCTGAGAACTTTCATGGACAGAGTAGTTGCTCGGAAATGAATGATGAGCCAAACACGAATCTCACTTCCGTTGCAGGAAATCCTCTCGAATCCTACTCTCCTCTATCCCATCAAGCAAATTTCAATACTTGTCCAACTCCATTACCGGGTCCAGAAGAAACTAACGACAACTATTGGAGTATGGACGAGTTGTGGTCATTTCCATATGCTTCATGGAGCACTGGATATCAAGATCAATGCTAGGTTTGTTTATATCTAGCAAACCACCACCCCAGTATTTGGCATGTAACAAAATCATATACTTAATTATTTATTTCCACTTAATTATTACAGTGTTAAGAATTAAAAAAATTTTTAGATTATTTTCTATTAAGAAAATGTAAAAAATTCATAAATAAATTCGTTGGTATATTTCTTAAATTATCTTGTTCTTCTACTTTTATAATTTTACAAACTTCAAACGTTATTACTTGAATGTTCACTACATGTTTCTTAACATGAGAAAATAATCTAAAAATTTTGTGATTTTAACACTGCAGTTTTAAATTTTAAAATATTAAAATTACAATAATTGTAAAGTGTTAAAAAACACGCTTATATGATACATATATAAGAATTGACGGGGTTTGAGAAAATTTAAATAAAAATAGTTTAATGAACAAAAAATTGATAACATATTTATTCTATTATATTTGGAAAATACTAGGTGTATCTTTTAATTTTATTTTTTAAATCTTATACCATTACGTGTCACTCATTAAGTGGTATAATTAATTATTTCAATTAATGAGTGTCATTTTAGAATGTAAGAATTAATAAAACGAGCTGCAATTACTCAGTATTTTCATCATGTACAGATATTAATTTTTATTGAAATTTTGATAATAAACGTGTGAACCTATTTTATTTTCTTTTTTGAAGGCAAGAATTGAAGAGAGAATATTGGGGCATTTCAACTAAGCATCCACTCAATTTTCAAAATCATCTCTTCTCAAACAAACTTTAAGAAATAGAAAGTAGTGGAGCATAGAAAAAGAGTAAGAAATAATTGTGTTGCTGAATATGTCAAGATAATCTTAATGCATGGTCATTTAATACTTGAAGTTAGAGCAGGACGTAGGCCTAACTCTTGCACTGCTCCCACAAGCAAAAGCCATTCACATGCAAACTTACTACCACCTATTTCACATGACCCACTTTCTAAACATGTTACCACATGCAATTATACTTCATTTTTATTTTTTAGGGCTAACCTTTTAGAACTTTATTCTATTATGTCAATGATCAATATGTAAATATTAAAGTTACCCTATGATGCCATGTATTCTTGTTTTCGAGATAGACTAGTGCAAGGTTTTTTGAAGTAAAATTCAAAAGACGTCTGCGAAAGTTTGAACTCAAAGTGGGTTTGAAACTTTACATTTTATGTTAGACGAGTTTTTTGGATGGTATCATCCTACGAATAAATTTTGAATTCTCGATAATTCTTTTTATAATAACTAAGTTAGGAATAGGAAAGAAATAAGACTTGGAAGCCAGCATGTACATTTACAGCATACCAACCATCAACTTTAACAATAACTTCATTTTATGGCATTTCCTCTTATTGTGCGCTGAATTGAAAAGGAGATGAAACTAAGCTCATTCTTGATGGGCTTTGTGCTTCAATTTTAGCCTCACATTATTTTTCAGTCACGTTTTTTGGTGTGCACAAAATTCAATTTGGTACCACAGAGTGATAAGCATGTGACAGAAAAGGAAAATTCACATGATCGGTTGGCCATGAACTTCAAATAGTATGAACACTTGTTTACCAAACAATTTACCTTATCATTCTCCACTATAATAACTTGCACGCCAACTAGTTTTTGTATACACATACAACTCTCTCTCTCTCTCTCTCTCTCTCTCTCTCTCTCTCTCTCTCTCTCTCTCAGATAATTAGTTTTGTGAAGCTAGTGATGACTTTGATCAATTACGAAGATCCAGCCCATATTAAGGCGGTTGCGCTATCTTTCATTGCCTTGAAATGTGGGTTGGGTTAAGTTATATAACTTTTTTTTAATTAAAAAATCACTTTAGTTTGTTATCTTAAACTAAATATTTCTCGCTAATTTAACGAGCTAATTAATATGCAAGCAAACAATAACAATAATAGATAGATAAATAAATATATATATATATATATATATATATATATATATATATAGAGAGAGAGAGAGAGAGAAAGATAGAATGTCAGGACCCGCGCCCTGATCACTGGATTTCCGATGTGGGAATTTTAAGTAAACTATTAATTCAGTGGAATAAAAATAATTATATGTAACTCGACATGATAATAATTAAATCCAACCCACAATCATGAATTCTATACAAAGAGTAATTTAACTCTATTTCTATATTGTGCTGAACTGATCAAACCATTGCACTTTACCATATTCTTTATCTGCAGAGCTGCCGGGTCTAAACATGAAAATCTGAAAATAGGGAGGGTCCACATAATGATGTTTTATAAAGCCCAATAAGTTAAACCTTACTCTAATCATATCAAGAGTTATATCTTTCTCAACCTTATAATTCTCTAAAAAGATATATTATTAATTTTTTATTGTTTATTTTTTCAAGACGCTATAAGATTTATTATTTATTTTATAATTGTTCTTTAGTCACAAAAGTCAATTGTATGTTGGTTTGCGCTCATGTACACTTATACTCATAAGACATTTTATTAAATATCTATTATTTAGTATATGATGTCTAATCATGTATCTCGCCGAACATGATTAATCTTCACAACCGTCACTTAAATTTTCCATACTCAGATCAATCTTTATAATCACACCACTCAATATTAAGTATTAACCATAAGTTCTAAACATTTATTATTAATGTTTTATTACGTGTCACATCTCTTTACGTAAGAAGTGTATTATGCATATATGTGAATGCTTAAACAGATAATTTAGATAATCATAACTCATTAAATTCCTTTTTATTTCATGATTTCTATTTAACCAAATTCATCTAGACATTTCTATTTAATGTCTATCTTACATTTTTCACAAAATCACTAGACATCTATGATGAATGTTTAATTCTATGTTTTTTATGAACTCACTAGACATATCTAATTAATGTCTATTTTATACTTTCTCTACAAAATTTACTAGACATTTATGATTAGTGTCCACTTTAATTTATGTTTATCATATTTCTCTCTGTGTAGGAATTAATCAATGCATATATGAATATGCTTAGACACATGACAATGTAAATCATTGTCTAGATGCATGGCTCACATATTTCTCAATTTTATATTCAACTACAGGTAATGAGTATGAAATGAAACTCTTACAGACTACTTATGTCATGTTAATTGAATTAATGTAAGTGTGTGTACACTATATTATTTACTTAATCTCATGTTAATCAAGTACCATATTAACATGTTAAGTGAATGTCAATATGAATAATTTATATCGACATATAATGTGAATGTCAATATGCATGATCAATAAATTCAATGTGTAAAACCTCATACATACGTACATCTTATTGACTATTTCATAGTAGTGTCTGCACGTCACAATATACCTCCAGAGGGTTAGAGATTTTTAACCCAATGAGGATTTACAGTCACTTCTCTTCTATTTTCCAATTTCACACACGTCGCACAATACATAGCCAATGAAATATATATATTTGGTTCAAATGTGACCAATCACACTTTAATTTGCAACTTAAAGTCAATAAAGATTATCACAAAGTGTCATTATTACCCAAAGATCACTTCCTTTACGAAATATTCAAACAAATGGATAACCTTGAATGTGATGCGTGAACATTTAGCCAAGCCTGTTGAATACAAGGTGAAAGATAAGAATGGAATTCCAGAAAGATGGGAGAATATGAAAAACAGAACTACAACGACAGTGATCGACCAACAAAACTCAGTGATCGACCAACAAAACTCTAGAGCAAGAAATTCATTAAATTTTGTAATCATTCTAAGCTTCATCTCTTAACAAGACTCAAGCACTTTTTATCTAGTGTGTTTGCGACCATTGATTGGTCGTTACCCTATTTTGTACGTCTATTTTACTAATGCAATTGTTTATTTTGTAATACAGAATTATGAAGGCTTTTTAATGTTGTTGAATGCAATAATTATTGTCAAGTGCAAATAAAGAAATATTTGACTTACTCTAGGATGTAATTAAGAATTAGGAACGCCTTCTGGAATTTCAGCTCTTCTAGAGCCTCCCTGACATCTCCACTATCTAGACATGAACACTGAGTAAATCTCAGACTTTGCACAACAGGGGGAGTGAGGCCCTGCTTCACAGAACCGCCTGTCCCAACAACATTTATCAAATGTAAATGGATGAAAACAATAAGAAGTCCCGAAAACTTGACTGGAAAGAGTTTGTGCAAAGTGGAAAGTAGAAATGATTCTCTGCTTCACACGAAAAAGGTAACATAGTTATTCCTAGACACCAAAAGCGTTTAACTAAAATTGGTTTTAGAAACTTGAAATCGATTTAAAAGTGGAAGAAGACATAACCATTCACCAAACAATAATTTGATTTACTTTTTCCAAACCTTGCAGGTCTAACCAGGTGGGAAGAAGAAGGGCTCTGATTCGGAGAACGGAGGACATTCTTCTCAGGAGACCAGGAGCTTTGCAGGATCATATTCATAATGAAACCGCAAAGATTTCTCACTGAAGATTTAGAAATCGATTTCAGGATCTGCAAAGCAAGTTTGAAGCATGGGAAGAGCTCCCAATGCTGGGCGAATTGTGCCTGAAATCTTGTTCTTCTGCGAGAACCTACTCTTTTAACTCTTCCTACTAATATTTATCCAAAATGAAAATTTACTTCACCCAGAATCCACCTTAAATCTTTTTGCATGAATTTCAAGCATATGCAACTAAGGGGTAGTTTCGTCATATGAATAGTACAATTCCTGATACACCCCCGCCTCTACAGTTTGCCTCTTATCCTATCTACTCCAGAGCCTACCAAGTTCAGTTCTTCCTCGCTCTTCTTCTTCCTCCTCCCAGTCTCGCTCTCCCATGGCGACTACCATCCAAACCCTATCTCTCCGCACTCCATCTTACCCATCACCTATCTCTCCCTCTTATACTACGCTGTCTCCCAAGCCTAGCCTTCTTCAATTTCCCTTCAACACTACCTCTAGTAACCTCGCTCATCGGCAAACTCACCTCCGCCCAATCGCCGCCGTTTCCGCACCCGAGAAGATAGAAAAGCTCGGCGCTGATATATCCAGCCTGACTCTTGAAGAAGCTCGCATTCTCGTTGATTATCTTCAAGAAAAGCTCGGAGTCTCAGCCGCAGCTTTCGCTCCCGCTGTCGTCGCCGCTCCGGGAGGTGCAGGAGCCGGGGAGGCGGCTGCTGAAGTTGTAGAGGAGAAGACGGAATTCGATGTCATTATTGAGGATGTCCCTAGCAACGCGAGAATCGCTGTGATTAAATCGGTAAGGACAATGACGAACTTGGCGTTGAAGGAAGCGAAAGAGCTAATTGAAGGACTGCCGAAGAAGTTTAAAGAAGGCATTTCGAAGGAAGAGGCAGAGGATGCTAAGAAGCAGCTCGAAGAAGCCGGTGCCAAAATCGCCATTGTTTGATGGAAGCAAAAGATGGATTAGCGTGATCGGTAAATTGAGTTTTACATTAATGGAATTTTCTTGGAATTTGGGTTTATTTTCTCTATTAGTTATAGCTCATTGTGTTGTTAGTCCAAATACAGTGGGAGATTGAATATGTTGTTCTTCGTTGAAACCTAAATTTAATCCAATCCGATTGCAAATTCTCTCTGAATCTCGATGACATATTGCATTTTCTAGATTAGTATTTTATTGCTGCCTTTCATTTTAAGTTCTGTCTGAATCCATGTTTGGTTAAGATGGTTTTTATGGTATTTCTTAACTGATTGGTCAACATTAATAGTGTTAGAGTTCGGTTTGAACCGAATTCTAGTTAGGTCGGGTCAAGATTGTGATTCGAATTCTAGTTGGATCCGGTCGGGTCCATGTACCAATATTACAGTATTCTGTTTTATCTGTATATTGATATTTGAGTCGCAAAATTCAATTGTACCTCGATTTCATTTTAGTGAATTTTTCTCTGCTCGTGGTTTTTTTTCTGTTGGGTTTTCCACGTAAATTTTAGTGTCTCTATTTTAGAGCCTTTATTTTTTATTTTTTTGATCTAGCTTTGAGGGTCTTAGAATTGGGTGATCTGAAGTGGGTTTGGCATTAAACGAAGTCCAACTATAAAGCAACTTCATAAAACGTTTTAGGAGATATCCCACCATTGTGACATTTTTTTGGTGATTAATTTTTGTGTCGTTACGTTTCTGTCACTTGCTGGTAGCAAAGACATTGCACTGACACGAGTCATGATTTATTCTAGAATTCATCATAATGTTCTGTTACATTTGCATTACTAGTATCTTGTGCAATCTTTGGCCAATATTGTGCTAAGCAACAAAAAAAAAAGGAACTATTCTTTAGATTTACAGCAAAAGGGTACACTTGATTCTTAGACTAGATAAGTAGGGAGTAGAAGTTAGCAATGACAGAAAAAATGGAGGAAGACCTCAGCTTCATTTAATGGTTGAAATGGTTAAAAGTGTTTATTTGATTATTCAGATTTTAGTTTATTGTTTGCTGAAATAAAAAATTTCAACATTTTTCAAAATTTACAGCAATTTTGACAAGTGGAAAAATGTAATTCATGAGATTGGCTTTGCTAGTAACGTTGAAACAAGTTTATATATAAATTTTAATCTTTTAAATTTCCTAATAATGACAATTAATTATCCACTTTTTCTAGCACTTTTTTTATTTTTCTCTAAATAAATTTTAATGTATTATTATGTAATTTAATTATTGGATATCATAATTTTTTAAATATTAAAATTAATAAATAAATTTGGTTTTTTTTGTTGTAGGAACGACAACGTTACCAAACTAGCCCTTACTCTATTTGCAGTAGAAAAGGGTTATGATTACTAGCTTCTCCAAGTCTTGTAACTATTACTACTTGTAAGAAATGAAGCCAAGCTTGAGAACCTTAAACTTACATCAAACTAAGGCCTGGATACCAACTCAAATCATCTTTCACTTACTAAGTTCATGTGTCTACTCCAATTGTAAAGTTTGGATTGTTGAATTGTTAACAATTATTTAATGAGTTTAAATATTTAATGGCAGTTGTATATTATTAGTTATCATAAAGTTAAATCTAATTAATTGAACATGTCAATAAGCTTTCTATTAGAGTTGTAAAATTATATAGGCGGATATCACTTGTTTAGGTTTAATTGGATAGTGGCTTGAACTTAAACGTGCGTAAAGTATAAGAAGAACGAAAGTGAAAAACAATAAAAACAATCAATTTTCCAAAACTTGCTCCGGTTAAAAGCTTTACTGTACTAGTTTTCGGGCTGTGAAGAACATCAAAGCATTTATCTGTACAAACAATATAAAATGTGAAGAATACGACATTGTTCTCCAGTTTAGATACTGATGTGCCATAGAATCACCTCTCAAGGATCCGAGACAAGGATTTTCCCAACCTTTTTTCTAATATTTATTTTGTAGGTTATCATGGAGGAATGAGCCTCAAAGATATACAATTCTTCAAGTCAGCCTATTCTTACATTATGACATTTTTCAAAATGAAGCATAAATGAAAGATCAAGCACACATCAAAGGATTATTGGACTTTAAAAAAAATGCATTCAAATTGACCTCAGAGTGGTATTTTGCATATCTGACAGCCTAACCAATCTGACATCTTAGGGTTTGTAGAATAGGGTGGATTGTCAAATTTGGACATCATTTGCTTGGTCAACCGGACTCATTACAAAGAAGTTTGTTCTCACAAAGAAGTTCGAATCCAAGGCCAATCAAAGTTCAACCCCCTTCTAAAAGATGTTAACACTTTTATTTTTAGCTTATGTTTGTATCTTTTGAATAAATTGCTGAAACTTATATTATTTATGTGTAATATTGATGGTGGGGACCATCTAGTCTGTAACACCCGAGTTTTTCTGTATCATGTAATTGTCCCTAAAATTCTTTGTACGAAAGAAAATTGTTATAAATACGATGTATCTTTTCGTGGAATTTGGATGCCAAAAGAGGAAATTAAAACGTACGAAATTTTACGTGGAAATTTGAATCGAATTGTGAAGTTTCTTCAAGAAGCGACCTCTAAACCTATTGCCAAACACCCTCCACCTACTCTCTCTCTCTCTCTCTCTCTCTCTCTCTCTCTCTCTCTCTCTCTCTCTCACGTTGATACTCATCAGTAGAACCCTCCCCTCTCATTTCTTTCATTCTCTTATTCTTCTGCGCAAAGGAAACAGTAGCCCCTCCCGTGGTGATTTCTTCTCCATGCCAAGCTCTGATTTTCCTCCTCCTTTTTACATCATAAAGTTAAGTTTAGACTTTGGTTAGTAAGTTTTGTTGATTTAGGTCATTCAGCACGAATTTGGGCATAGGGTTTTGATTAGGGCTTGGATTTTCTTCTTGTTTGATACTACTATATGTTAGAAAGTCGTTCTAAGGATTTGAATGGATTGACGATAAAAAACTAAGCACATTGTATGAAATTTGGAATTTGGATGTTAAAATCGACAAAATACATAGCAGTCCGCGGTTTTGAATTTCTGGCCCTAATTCTAACTTGGTTTATATAAATAGATGACTCTATGATAAACTAGACATTATAAGGTTTCTGAAACATTTTGAATCGTCAAAAACAGATATAAATTGAGGAAGTTACGACTGTTGGAATTTGAACCAAAATCGGTTGTGAAATCCGAATTTTTGGTTGGTGTTTATCGAAGTTTCATCAATTGAATTGGTTAAGCTAGTGGATAGGTTTTGAATTGAAATTATATGGATGTTTAAACGTTCGAGTAAAGTTTTAGATTAAACTGGAGTCGTTGAACGTATAGAAGTGGTTATTGAAATTGCGATGCACATGTTTAGGTTCTAAATTCCAAGGAAAACATCAAGGTTGCTTAAATATTGACAGACCAAAGGTAAGTTCATATTACATGTGTTTAGCCTTTAAGGCCTACATCACAAAGGTATTAGAATTTTTACGTTTTATGGGGTATACTGATGGGTAGCTAGGATTATAGAATATGTTTTAGTTTATAGAATATGCTTTAGGTTAAGAATTATTGTTTTACTAAACTGTCTTGATGAATTGTCTACGTTTATGCTTCGAGAACAAGTCTATTGTTATGTTATGCTTTATGTATATTGTATGTCCATATATCACGTTTTCAAGAAATCATGAAAAATGTTTTATGCACATGTTTTATGTAAGAAAGATAAGAAAACGTTATGTTATGTAATGTACCGGTTAACTTGTGGGATGAGGAATAAAATACAAAATCGTCCACCGTAAGCTCTGCATATCCTTACCGCTGGGTGGGCCAGGGGCGATTAAAACTCTGCGGATCCTGGGGCTGACCTGGGTCGGAGGGACACATGTTATGTTTCTGGTATCTATTCCTCTAATACGCTCCTTTAACCATCATATCACTGGAACTAAATGAAAAGTAAAGTATGTACATGTTTTGCAAAGTATCATGCATAACACGAGCATCTTACGTTTATATATGACCTTACTGAGCGTTAGACTCATTAGTTAAACTTTATGATGTAGGTACAAATCGAACAGATGAGGACTTTGAGCCTCAAGCTGATGAGTAGACGCGTAATACCCGACTGTACGGAATATTAATATTTTAATTAAAAAAAGGTATTTTTGTAATATGTCAAATTAAGTCGGTTTCGTGAAAAGAAAGCGTCATTACGATCCTAATAATTAGTAAGGATTTTAAGAAAATTTCGGGAATTTTAGGAGTCGTAACGCTAATTTTACGAAAATTACGTTTATCGTAATATAAAGGATACTTTAGTAAAAATAGTAAACGAGGTCTGAATTGCGAACAGACAGTTTTAATAGAACCCTTATAATAAGTTAAAATTATTGGTGAATTAAGGAAATTTGGAGAAGCCGAATCGTCGGTTAATTAACGAAACAAAGGACGAAACAAATAGAAAATCAATAGAAGGGTATTATGGTAATTTTACAAGTCAAATTTAATTAAAAACCTTCTTTCCCCTCTCTTCTTCTCCCTCATTTCGCGATCTCTCTCTGGCAAACCTCTCTGAAGATTTTCTCCATCGGCGTTCTCTCCCTTCCGACGACTGATTCTTCCTCCGTTCGTCCTCCGTTCTTCACGATTTTTTCCCCAAACTCGACCCTAGGTACGATTCTAAGGTTTTAGCAATGTTTGTTTCGGTTTTTACGGAGTTTAAACGATTAGGGTTCGTTTAGGGTTTCGTTAAAAATGTGATTTAGGGTTCGAAATTGATAGTTTTATCGTAGTGGTGGATATATTGAACGTATTGGACGTTATTGGACGAAGTTAATCGATTTAGAACGATTATTAAAGATTGACGAATTTTCTAGTTTTGGGGGAAACTCGTTAATGGCGGTTCGATGCATCGAACATTAATTGGGTGTTAAAACGCTTCGAGTAGTTAAGTTATAATTTTAGAAATTTCCTTAGTTAAGGTTTCGTTAAATTTGGACGTTTAATAGTTTAAACTCGTTTTAACGACAAAATTGTGAAATTGCCTTAGGTGAACAATACTCGTGGACGGAGCTTGGATTGCAACGGACACGAGGTAAGTTCTCGTGACTTACTCAGGCCGATTGGCCTACACCGTACGTCGAAGTCGTCTCGAGGAGTTTTGATGATGTGTTTGTTTAAATTGCTTTGGTTGGGTAGTTAGGTTTAGTTGTTTTATAGGTTATGCCTTTAATTTCTTTTATTGTCTTGATGGTACGTAGGTTGTATGTTTAAATTATGCTATAAATTTTTCATGCATCACGTATTTTGAAAGAGCATGAAAATGAATTTCCGTACTATGTTTTAAAGAAAATGGCGATGTGGCCTGAAAGGGGGCTATTGATCTATTGTGTGGATCGATTACGGGTCTGTCACAATACCACATCTAATATGAATGGATGTTTGGTCATGCAAGGTGAGGCTCAGACATGGCTGTGCGTGTTGCAAGCATATAGCCCCATCCTCTAGGTGGAAAGGGTTATCCAACCACAGGATGTGCCCTCTCCATTTAGGGGGTTGAGATCTCGATGACAACCTATGTAAAGATAAGAAAATGTTGCATGATTTACGAACTCATATGCACAGCATGCATTCCATTTACGTAGAGCTTGCTGAGATTTTTATCTCATAGATTGTCTGTATGGTGTAGGTGATCTTGACTTAGGTGAGGACGAGATCCCTCCACTCGAGGAGTGATGCAGTTGACGGAGGATGGCACGCGGGGGTGTGCTGGCTCAGTTGATGCTTAACCTGACCCGTGGGAATGTATGTATGTGTTTTGAGGGTTTTGGAGATATTTTGGGTTAACGGTGGATTAGATAGGTTAATTGTATAGTTGAACATATTAGGATGCTTTGATCTGATTAGTTGATAGGTTACGTTTTGATGTTTTTAAACGTTTGGTAAATTGAATTTATAAAACGTTTTGTTAAAATTTTATCTAGATTTTTACGAACTGTTTGGAGATTTTAGCAGGAAGAAATGTTTGGTTTTCAAACGGAACCACGCAGTTCGTTTTCATGAAAATGTACTTGGTTTTAAATGTATTTCGAGTCAGTTTTAAATGAGGTCATGGAGGAGGTACGAGTATTCGGGGTTTTATGTTAAATTGAATTTTGAAAACGTATGAGGTGTTAGTGGTAATTGGGGAAGGAGTGTATGTGTTAGGTGTTTGTAGGTATATTGTGCAAGGGAGGAAAGAAAGAAGGAAGAAGGAAAAATAAGAAAAGAGGGGAGGCAGTGCACTTGGCGACCAATTGCCAGGAGAGGCGATCTGTCACCAAGGGGATCGCCACGCTCAGGAAAAATTCCAGAGCGTGTGGCGATCAATCGCCCAAAGGTGGGCGATCGATCGCCAGGTGAACAATCGCGAGGCGATCGTTCACCATAGCAAGGGGCGATCATGATCGCCCCTCCCTTTTCTGACTGGCGATCGATCGCCCCTTGGTTTTCAGAGACAAAAGTTCCTTTTGTCCCCCCCTCCTTGACCGACGCTTTTCCAATGTTTTAAATTGTTTTTAAACAAATGTTTTGAATTGTTTTATATTTGTTTTAAGTTTTGTCAAATTGTTTAAAAAGTAAACTTCAACGATTCCGATTTTAAAAGTTTTATTTCCACTCGAACGTTAAGTTTAAAGTCTTAAGTATTAAAAAAGATAATATGGAAAAATATGGGTACAGTGTTAGGGTCGCTACAAGACGCAGTTGGCGGAACGAGCTCATAGGGATTGGTTGTGGCAGTCAAGCAAATTTTGACCCGTGGGTGAAGTTCTAAGGTTTATGTTTATGTTTTAAGTCTTTTGGAATAGAATGTACAGTTAGTCTTTGATTTTTGAAAAATACTGGATATGTTTGGGTGTTATTTCGTCTAGAAGGATATGCCTAGTATTTAGAGCCCTCCATGCGTTTTGTTTTTAAAACTTCTGTTGCGTATTTCGTGTTTTAAATTCGGTTAGGCTTTCATGAAATGATAGTTAAAATGGTGGGAAGTGGATTGAGGAATGTATGAAGTGGTTGTAGGTGAAAGAATTGAAGAAAAGATGAAAAGTGGAAAAAAAAAAATGAAATGGAGAACTGTAGTAGCACTGTAACAGTACTGTTCATTCAGCAAAAATCAGAGGATTAGCCGGTCGATCGGCACAGTACTGTAGCAGTACTGTTCATCCGAAAAAAAAAAGTTTTTGCCTTTTTGCTTCAACGTTTCAATTTTGGTTTTAAACGAAGGGTTTCCTTGAAATTCCACTTATTTTAAAGGGTATGAACGTACCAAAAATCGATTTAAAGTTTTAAATAAAAGTCAAAAAATTTTACGTGAAAAAATAAAGTCTAGTATGTCATGTTTTGTGGCGGCCTGCGAGGGTCTTTACATAGTTAGCACGAGAGAGCCATATGGCAAGGGAAAACCATAAATTGTTTGGTTACCTCATTTGGCCAAGCAATCTTATTTCCCCATTTTGTTCCTTTGCATTTTTACTTGTTTTATAAGAGTGATGGATGAAACCCAAATTTTCTATAGGGATGGTATTTAGGTCATCTTTAAGTTTTGTAATGGGCAGCAAACCCTTGAATGAAAATTGCGTAGAAGTTTTCTTCTTCAAACTTGAAGTGTTCTTGAAGTTGTCATGCCTCTTTCTTGGAGAGTAATATCTAAATAAGTTGTGTGAAGATTGGATCTATCTTTTGTGAGCATAGGTGGATTTCTCTTAAAGACTACTATTTTCTCTTCTTGTTCCATCAAGAAGAAACTCAAGCAAATTAGTAGAAACTCTCATCCCCACCATTGAAGGATCATCATCCACCAAGTCACAAGAGCTATAGTTTGTTTCTGCGTCATTCCTATCTGAGCAGCCAGCACTCCAACGTACAAATATTTTCCACCACATTGATTCAGCCCTTCATTTTTTGAGACAATCAACCTCACATATACAGTTTCAATCAGCAACAAGAATCGCATCCATACGTTTTCACAAGAGAGAGTTATGTCTCTCCTAAGTTGACACATTGTTCTCGGCCAGAGTAGTAATCTGAACTCGGCGACCTCCATGACTTTAATCATAAATTTTGCTCCACAAAACCTTTGGCAGCCATTTTTGGAGGGCTTTTCTGCCACTCTTGGAAGTAGCTATTGTTCAAATTTTAGCCACAAACTTTTAGGGATCGTCGACTTATGCCTATTTGAAGCTGTTCTTTGTGATTGCCAAAATAGTGCACAGCCGAGTTTCTTGTGCTTTGAAGTTCATACATTTTGTAGCACATCAGATGCGTAGTGGAGATGTGTTATATGGCTCATATTCTTGTAGAGAACCATACAATTCTGGCGAATAACTCTATCAACATTTATAGAGTAAATAAAATTTAATAAGATGTAAAGATTTATCATTTAAATTTTATACTTAGAGAATCTATAATTATCAAATTTAAATAAGAATATCTAGATAGATTGCTGTTAAACTTCATTCTATAAACCAAAATTCATAAAACCAAGATCGTTTCATCACGTTATAATAACCAAGACGAAATAGTTGCAGAATGTACCTGAATCTATGAAATCCTCTTTGTTTGCAGTTTCCGTAAAACATTGTTGAGTTTAGAACTTGTAAGTTTGATCTGCTAGGTCAAAATAACTTTTTTCCAAAGAAATCATGTATCTTAGTCTCTGTATTTTTACGGTGGATGGGAGGGTGAAAGAACTTAAATTATCTCACTGTTACACCTAAGGACCGTAACCTTGAATTTGTAACTGGTAGGTTAGTTTAAATTCAACTTATCATCAAATTTAAATCTAACAACTAGTATCTACATATTGGGTCTCACACTTTAATTCAAGGGTAAACTCCATCTTTATTTTATAGTTTAATTGGACTTGACTTTATTATAACTATTGACGTATAATTATAATGAAATATATAAGCTTACTAAATAATTGTCAAATAAATCCAACAATCTCTCACTTGGCTATATATTTCGATTATAATCATATATCACCAAAATCTTTATGTGCACACGAGTTGATTCACTATCAAAACATATTAAAACAATCTCGTCCATCAATCATATCAATATGGGATCAAAGCAAGTTTCGTTACAATTATTGTTAACTAAACTCATTAATGGTCATGTATACCTATACAACCGAATGACATATGTCAAACATGCGTGTGTTGCATTGAAATTACAAGTGATGTGATCATTACATACCTATTTGCTACTGGTCCAACTAAATCTTTATGAAATCAACAATCATAAAGAATCAAAGTATAACTAAAGAAACTAAAAACTTTAATCTATAAAACAACAGTAGTATTTATAATTTGACCATCCAAATATGCAAAGTAAAATGTAAACAAGAAACTCTCACTAAGTATATACATATAATAAACAAATTTAACCCTATAAGAGCAATGTTGTATATGCCTATGACACGGTGTGTTTGGATGTAACGCCCGAAAATTTACGGGTTTCCGCTCTTAGGGGTATTTTCGTAAAATAGTAAATTAAAGTCTTTTCTCGAATGGGAAGTTTCATTAGAACCCTAGGAATTTGTGAGGATTTTTAGAGAGATAAGCAAATTTTTAGAAATCCAATCGATAGTGTAACGCCGAGTTACGGTTTTCCGCCTATAGCGTTTTAAGTCGTAAAAATAGTAAATTAGGTCCGTTTTACGAATGGAGAGTTTCGTTAGAACCCTAGAAATAAGTTGGAATATTTGGAGGAATAAGGGAGTTTCGGAGAAACCAAATCGATAGACGAAATAGTGAATTAAGCTAAATGATTGAGGGATGGGCAAAAAGGTAATTTTGTTAGGTTAAAAATTTAATAAATACATAACTCTTTTCTCTCCTCTTCCCCATTTCCACGCCAAACCTCCAGAGCACTCATCCCCCTCCCATTTTGGCGACTTCCTTCGCCGATTGCTCCACGATCGATTCTTCTCCTATTCTGGTGATTCTTCTTTTGGGTTTTTCTTCCCCAACTGACGTTTTAGGTAAACCCTATGCTCAAGACTGATTTAGTTGTGATTTTGGGTTGATTTCGATTTAGGGTTTTATTAGAGAAATTTCAAGATTTTGTTAGAAATCGATAAGATTACTAGATTGTTGTCCTTTGATTATACTTTTGTTGTTATTAAGTAGACTGAACGGATTAATGGAGTTTGGATGATAGTTGGTTAATTTTTGGGGTTGTTGGAGAATTGAGAAATCCATTAATGGAGTTTTATAAATGGTGAGCACAACGTGCTCGACAAAATGCCCGAATGGAGAAAATGAAGTTGTATGAAAGAATTTCCTTAGTTAGGGGCTTATTTTAAGTTTGGAAATTGTTTATATAGGATCGGTTTAATGATGGATTTGTGAAATGCCTTAGGTGGAGACAACTTTTCGGACGGTGCTCGGCTTGCTACGGACGCCAGGTAAGTGGGTGTTAGGTTTCCGGCCCTTACGGCCCTACATCGTGTCAACGCTAGGTTTTGTGTTTGATGATGATTTTCTGATGGTGGGGTTTAATGAGTCGGGTAGTCTAGGATGTTAGCTATTAGTTGTTTGTAAAGTTCGTTAAATACTCAATAGGTGGCTAAAGCCATAGATCAGTCAAAATTTAACGCCTATGTAGTAATTGAGGAAATCGGGAGAATGAGATCAAATTAGGTGGGTTAGAAAGCTTGGCCTATAAGGGATTAAGTGAAGGCCGATTCATGTGAGAATTTAAGGAAGTGAACTCGATCACTTTGTTATTTGCCTGGAGACTTGGGAATTGATAGGGCTTGTGGTAGGAGTCATGGCATGCTTAGTTCCATTAAAGGTAATGGATGCTTCTAAATTTTTGGGAAAATAGAAGGATAAGATTTAAGAACTTTAGAAGATTTAGATTAAGGTTGTAGGTCTACCTACAACAAGCTTGCTAACAAGAAAATTGTTAGACAAATTATGGTGAAGAGGACAAGTAGAATATCTAGAACCTGACTAGAAGGAATGAAAGATAGTAGGCTAGTTAGTAACTTCGAAGAAGTCCTGTGGGATATTAAGAATAAGTATAGGGCAGTGTTTAATTAAATAAAGGGTTTAGATAGGAAGTTCAGTTCGAATGTTAGAGTTGTACGAGTTGAGGGGTTAGTGGGTTAACAGATGAGGAAAGCAAGATCTTGCCTGAAAAACATTTAAGTGCATTAGGAATAAGACTAAATTAGGAAATTTCAAAGGCTCGACCCGTATGTACCGAAGTCGACGCCAAAGATCTTGTAAATAGCTAAGGTTAAGGTTGATAAACGTAAGTGTGTGAAGTAGATCACAACTAGAGGAAATAGAGACTATGTGGTGTAAGATAAAATGGGCGGTTAGGTAGACTTTTGAGCTTTGGATTATATCATGTGGGTAAGTGAGAAGATTAACTAGATCAAATGGAAGATTGATATAAGAGTCAAGTAGTGGAGTTTGTGGAAATTGGAGCATATTGGATGAAAGGGAGAATGATTTGCACGAAAACTGTGCAAGTGAGCTTTGAAGTGAAGTTAGAACAAGAGGTATTGGGGATGTTACGACTCGTAAGTTACGTCGATTTGTTTGTGTACCCTTTAAGGTGTTGGGTGAATAATTCAAAGAATTAGTTTAGACTTAAGAATTTGTTTGGGATTGATAAAGACCGAGATAAAAACTGGACAAAACAAGCATAGTGGAGGATACCGTGAGAGCGTCAAGGGGTAGATTTAAGCATTTAAAGTCCTGTGTACGAGAATGACATTAGAGTGGTTACGAAAATGTTGTAATTGCCCAAGGTAAGTAGGTTTAGAAAGCGAGAGTGATAGTTTGGAAAGGAGATAGTAGGGTAGAGAAAAGTTTGAAATGGAGGGCTAGGATAAGAAATCTATGTATCAAATTCTTAGTGTCATGAAGTTGAAGAAACTTTGAGGGTTTGTTGTGGTTAAGTGCATATTGTTGGCACGAAATAAGGAAAGTTAGGAACTAAATGAACTTAGCTCGAGGAAGAATTAGAGTTGAAGTTAAGTTAGAGAGGATCGAGAGTCTAAGTGATGGAGGTGAAGTTGAAGTCGATGGATGTATGAGCAATTGAGTTACGAAGTGAGTATTTAGAAGAATTTAAAGCTTTTGAAATATAGGAAACCATTGAGACCCGAAGGGTGGGTAAGACCATAGGGGTGTCGTGAATGGTATTGCGAGCATGGTTACGTAGATAATGTGAGGGTGAGTAATTAAAAGTTTAACCAAGCAAAAAAATTTTGGGGACAAAATTCCAATTAAGGAGGGAAGGATGTAACGCCCAGAAATTTACGGGTTTCCGCTCTTAGGGGTATTTTCGTAAAATAGTAAATTAAAGTCTTTTCTCGAATGGGAAGTTTCATTAGAACCCTAGGAATTTGTGAGGATTTTTAGAGAGATAAGCAAATTTTTAGAAATCCAATTGATAGTGTAACGCCGAGTTACGGTTTTCCGCCTATAGCGTTTTAAGTCGTAAAAATAGTAAATTAGGTCCGTTTTGCGAACGGAGAGTTTCGTTAGAATCCTAGAAATAAGTTGGAACATTTGGAGGAATAAGGGAGTTTCGGAGAAACCAAATCGATAGACGAAATAGTGAATTGAGCTAAATGATTGAGGGATGGGCAAAAAGGTAATTTTGTTAGGTTAAAAATTTAATAAATACATAACTCTTTTCTCTCCTCTTCCCCATTTCCACGCCAAACCTCCAGAGCACTCATCCCCTTCCCATTTTGGCGACTTCCTTTGCCGATTGCTCCACGATCGATTCTTCTCCTATTCTGGTGATTCTTCTTTTGGGTTTTTCTTCCCCAACTGACGTTTTAGGTAAACCCTACGCTCAAGACTGATTTAGTTGTGATTTTGGGTTGATTTCGGTTTAGGATTTTATTAGAGAAATTTCTAGATTTTGTTAGAAATCGATAAGATTACTAGATTGTTGTCCTTTGATTATACTTTTGTTGTTATTAAGTAGACTGAACGGATTAATGGAGTTTGGGTGATAGTTGGTTAATTTTTGGGGTTGTTGGAGAATTGAGAAATCCATTAATGGAGTTTTATAAATGGTGAGCACAATGTACTCGACAAAATGCCCGAATGGAGAAAATGAAGTTGTAGGAAAGAATTTCCTTAGTTAGGGGCTTAGTTTAAGTTTTGAAATTGTTTATATAGGATTGGTTTAATGATGGATTTGTGAAATGCCTTAGGTGGAGATAACTTTTCGGACGGTGCTCGGCTTGCTACAGGACGCCAGGTAAGTGGGTGTTAGGTTTCCGGCCCTTACGGCCCTACATCGTGTCAACGCTAGGTTTTGTGTTTGATGATGATTTTCTGTTGGTGGGGTTTAATGAGTCGGGTAGTCTAGGATGTTAGCTATTAGTTGTTTGTAAAGTTCGTTAAAAGTATTGTATGTCCATGTATGTTGTGAATTGTCTGATGGTATGTTATACGTGAATTCCTCATGCATCATGTTTTCTCAAAAGTCATATGAAATGTCTTCATGCATGAATTATGTAAAGGAAAAGTAATGATTAAGTGTGGGTGGGACAGTATGGCCATAACAACAAAACCAATGTCACTTCCACGCGATGGACTATGAATACGGCCGAAAGGACTATGTACACGCACTTGGCCTACTCCCTGGCAAGATCCCCACCTTAATCCATGTTAACGAAAATAAAAAGAATAAGAACAAGTAAATGAACATGTTTTATGAAAAGAATCATGCATTCATGCATATGTCATGTATAGTACATTCCCTTACTAAGCATTAGGCTTAATGTTTATGTTGTATGATGTAGGTGACAGGTGTGAAGGTTAGAGTTCTCTCGATGTCAAGGAATAGGTGGTCGACGGATGGTGCTCGTGGCGACGGGGTGTGTTTTGGTTTGGCTTGATGGTCCAATGGTGTGCCCCGAACTGTTTTGTGGCGAATGAATGTGAGTTAGTTTTGTTGGTTAGAAAGGTGATGGATTTTAAGGGTGTATAGTTAGGTTTATTATTTATGAAATCTTATAGTGGATGTAGGTTTGGAGTAGTGCTATTTTGAATGATTTGTTAATGTATGTTTTTGGTAATGTTTTAGTAAATTCCGTGGTTATATTCAATGTTTGTTTTGAGGATTTGATTGGGTTTTATTTGATGATTCTAGGTGATTTATGACTGTATGGATACACACGGTTTTAGAGCGACCCATGCAGTCAGTTTTCGTGAAATTTGGAAGTGTATAGACTAAGTTAGAGTCGTGTTTCGAGTAACGAATAATGTCGGGTGATGTGTGTTGTTGGATGGATTTGATGTGGAATGAAAGTGGTATATGTGAGTAGTGATAATGCATTGAGGAGTTGTTATGAAAATAAAAGAAAAGTGGTGAAGTTTTAGGTGTGAAATGCAGGGTGTCGGGAAATGATGGATGAAAGAAAGAAGGGAGGTGGGAGCTGTGCTCTCTGGAGAAATTCCAGAGAGCATGGCGATTGTTGGTCGCCGCTCTTTGGAGAAATCTAGAGAGCATGGCGACTGATTGCCACAAACTGTGGCGATCAGTCGCCACCGGCGATTTGCAACAGGCAACTGGTCGCCTGTTGCAATCGCCATGTTAATTTAGTTTATTTTATTTAAGTTTTATTTTAATTTGTAAATAGTTTTAATTGATTTAATTGTTTTAAGTTTTAATTGTTTTAGTATTTGTTTTAAACGATTTATTAAACGAACTTCGATTTCAATTCCGATTTCGATTTCGATTGAGATTTCGCCTTAAGTACAGTTAAAGTTAAATGTAAAAAAAAAAATTTTGGTCGTACGGGAAATTGGGTACAGTACTAGGGTCGTTACATTGGAGCTCATGAGTGGCTCCATTTTCACCAAGATTTTCATATAATATAGTAATGCCTATTTTATGTATGTATCATACTATAGTTGAATATTTTAATATTTGCCCTACTCCTTGTTTACAAACCAGAGTTATGGAAATATTTTATATTTGGCATGCTCACAATATTTTCTTAACATAAATGTTGAATGTACTTTATCCCTACTGAGTTAGTCGACTCACCCCAATCGACTTTTCCATTTCTGGACTTAGTCAAGGAGATCACAAGTTACTGATGCAAGAGTAAGCTTGACAATTTACATTCTTAGTTTTATTTTCTTTTGAAAGTTTATTTTATAGTGTTAGACTTTGTTGGATAATACATCTGTTAAAACTTTACATTTCATTTCATTTTTCAGCACAATTATTTTTAATTTATATTACCACTTTATCTTCAATGTCACTATTTGATATTCGGTTTAGGCAAGATGCTTTGTACCCTGATTTTTATTAATATTTAAGTCTTTTGTTGTTATTTATGATAATTGAAGTTAATATTTAGGCGGTTCTGTTCGTTTTTAAGTCTCATTGTTCCCTATTCTTTCTCAGGTCCCTCAAAGGCTGGACACAATTTTTTGTATTAAAGTTAGGTAGGAATCTTGAAAAGTGATATTAATAAGATAGATAGTGTTGTAATATACAAGATATTTTCTATTTCTGTGTTTAAGAACGTGTTATAATTTGTGTCGTAAATTTCTTTTCAGATTTGTTTTTTAAAAAGCCTCCGAGAAGAGCTCCTACAAACCGTACTCTTGCAGTACGTGTGACGCAAATGAGTGAATTACAATATGATAATCCTTTTGTAGCCTTGAACAACATGTTACGAAATCACTCGAGATGGCGACAATTAAGATATTGAGACTCACCACATTAATTTCTTCAGAGAGCTTGAACCTATAAACATGCCTATGTTTGTGGACGGAGCTGACCCAAAGAATGTTTATAATTGGTTGGTGATGCAAACACGAATATTATTAGAATACCGACAAATTACTAGGTTGGGTTTGCGACCTTCTACTTTTAGAAAATGACTTAAATTTGGTGGAAGTCTCTGAGATTGGACTACCCTATGGAGATGATGACTTGGAGTCAATTTGAGTCCATCTTCAGAGATAACTATTAAAACTTTGGTCGATTCCAAATCAATGAAAACGTGACTAAATTGGTTCTAGTCATTCTTCGAGACATAATGGAAGAAAGGAAAGATTCTCAAAATGAGAAAAATGATTCAATGACTTTGGAAGAATTGAACGAGGAGCCATATAGGATGAAAATCTCATGTACAATTATGTAGAGTCAAAGTCAGAGTGACTTATCTGTTAACTTTTCTAGTATAACCCAAAATGAAACTCTGCCTTATGTAAAGTTATCAGAGTACACTTAATCTCTGAATTTAAAATCACTGCTTATATTCATAGTATTGACCATAATTTACAAGAACTTTTTATAGTCTTAGTAAAAAGGGGGAAAAGGTTAGGGATTTACACGGTGTTAGATATCACATTGTTCGAGGAATCCTAGATGTTGAAAAGTAAAGGATAGTCAACAACAATGTTCTTTCACTAGAATATGATCTATACTTATCATGATTTGGGGTAGGAGAGTTTTAATGTTGTTGAGTATTATACTAACTTTATTGAGTTGTCATAGTATATCAGAGAAATAGATTTGGTGTATAAAATTGTGAAGTTCAGGAAAAATCTAAGACCAAGGATTGATATGAATCTCGCAAATTTTGAAGTAAAAGTTCTTTCATTTTCGTCGACTTTGTGCTCCATTGCTGTAAATTGAGAAAATAATGTGTTGAGAGTATTAATGTGGTCAGTCTGTCACGACCCGAAACCCAACGGGGCCTCGACTTACATAATCGTGTTCGTGTTCTTATTCTTGAATTGTATTATTTTTTTTTAAACATATAAGAGGAAATTACTCGAAGAAAACTTTATGGAAGCGTTTGAGAATCATACCTAAAACTCATCTGAAATTCCTTGAAATTAACTTAAAACATTGATGGATTTGAAGAAGAAATAAGATAAGGGATACTCTCAGTTTTAAAAGAAAAGAAGAGGGGCAGAACGGGGCAAGTAAACAGTGCCGATCGATCGGCCAAAAAAAGCGATCGATCGCCCTACCCCAAGTATACACAGCCGATCGATCAGCCAATTCAGCCGATCGATCGCCCTGCAAAATTGAACAGTCGATCGATCGCCACAACAACCGATCGATCGGCTTCTTCTCTGGACTCGAAATTTCCAAGACACATGTTGCCGATCGATCGCGCCTTTTGCCGTTCAATCGGCAACCTCTCTGCCCACATCACTCCGTCAAACAAAACTAAGCCGATCGATTGCCCCTCTGGCCATTCGATCGGCTTCTCCTCTGGAACTTGCAAAAATCTCTTCCTAGCTACTTGAACATACAACAAAATATAAATCACAACTTCTCCTAAATCCTTCAACCAAAACTCAATTTAAACCATTCAAACGAGAAACTTTAAATCCCTAAACCATCCATCGTTGAAAATCATGAAAGAACAAAACATTTAGACCGTAGCGGAAGACAAAACAGGTAAAAATCTTTTAGTCATAAATTCATCTTAAAATCATAAAAAGGAAAACCGTCAACCATCCTAGTATTTGTCGTCACATGAAAATCCTATGAAAATCTCTTTCTACCTATTTTCCATAACGTAAACTTTTACCAAAACTTGCTAAGAGCACTACCCTCTGGTCAAATGGCCGCCCAGCCACAAAACCACGCCATGAGCACCATCCAGCAACCCGACTTAGACTTCGTCATTAGGTTTGAGGTCCTTACCTTCAAATTCGTCACCTACATCAAAAGATTTAAACTATAAGCCTAATACTTAGTAAGGAATGTAAACGTATACGTGAATGACCATGTATGCATGAATCGTAAAAATCATGTTAATAATTAATTCATATTCCACTTGTCTTGGGTTAAGGGGGGCACAAGGAAGTGGCAAGGGAATCGTGTTCGTGGTTCCTCTCGAACAATAACCGTAACAATCAGCCCGACCCACACAGTAGTAGGATCCGCGAACCGACCATGTAGTGTCAACTCGGCCCCCACCAGCGGGAGGATCCGCGAACCGTACATATAATCTCAAGAATAAAAATCATGGCCAATTAACCTCGTCCCACGCTTAACCATTTACATACATTTCATGGTCTTATCTTATTAACTCAAATCATATACATAAAACGTTTTCATGTGCTTTTAGAGAAAACCATGATGCATGAACGTGAATGTACATAGAGACGTAAGGACATTATACAATGAGAAACAAGCCATCCAACATTCATCATATCATAATCTCGACAAGCCATATTCATCAAACAGTCATAAATGTTAAACTCTTAGTACCCTCGTGATAGAGGGCCCTAACGGCCGACATCCTAACACACTCACTTACCTGGGCTCCTTTAGCAAAGTCGTGCATTCACTTTACGCCCTCTTCACCGAAGACATTTCATATCTCGATGTTAAAATCAATCCTAAATAATCTAATTTTGAAACTAGCAAAATCCTAGCTAAGGAAGTTTCCTAAATCTCCAGTTTCTCTCATTCGGGCATTTTATCGAACACATAGTGTGCATAGCTTAATTTCACTCACAACAATGGCATTTAAACCTTCCAACTACCAAAATTAAACCAACACTCATTTTTTCTCAATCTAATATCGATAATATCCTTAGATCCTCCATTATTACTCATTAATACACAAAACCTAGCGATACCCAACGTTACTCTATAACTTTGCTATTCAAACACTACAATCTTAATAAGTATAAATCCCTAAATCGAAATCTCGACTATTAAATAATCTAGAACTTACCTAAGGTTTGAATCTTGAATAACGCAGAAGAAAGAATCGGCTAGGAGAAGAACCGTGGCCGGAGGAGGGAAGAAGAGTCGATGGGAAGGGAGAGCATAGGGGAAGAGAGGAGAGTCGGCTGGGAGGAAAGGAAACGTGGGGGGGGGGAGAAAAGAGATTTTAGGTTTTAATAAATTTTGACAAGCAAAATTACATTATTGCCCCTTATAATAAACTTTTACTTAATTTCACTAATTTATCATATGATTTGATTTTCTCCAAAATAATCTCAAACCACTAAAATCATTCAAAAATCCATAGGGTTCCAATAAAACTTCCTACTCGCGAAACGAGCCTAAATTACTAATTTACGGAATAAAACACTATACAGCGAAAAAACGGAGGTCAAGAACAAAATCCATAACCCAAAAATTTGAGTGTTACATCCTACCTTCCTTATTTAAAATTTTGTCCTCAAAATTTGAATACCTGAACAATTCCGATACTTGTACATCATGTCCAGTTGTCGCTCCCAAGTGGCTTCCTCGATGTCGTGATTCTTTCATAATACTTTTACTAGTGGGATCTCTTTGTTGTGTAGAACCTTAACTGTAGACTCCAAAATCCGTACTGGCGTCTCCTCATATGTCAAGGTCGGTTGGATCTCGACGTGCACCGGCTCAACCACATGTGTTGGATCACGTATACACTTCCTCAACAACGATATGTGGAAAACATTATGGACCCCATAGATGGAGGTAGCTGCAACCTGTAAGCCGTACCTCCAATCCTTGCCAAAATAGGAAAAGGTCCGACGAACCGTGGACTAAGCTTCCCTTTTTTTCCAAACCGCATAATTCCTTTGAACGGTGAGATCTTCAGAAAACCTTCATCTCCGATAGCGAACTCCAAATCCCTTCTTCTTCTGTCCGCGTAGCTCTTTTGCCAACTTTGAGCGGTTTCCATCCTTTTTCTAATAATAGCTATCTTCTCAGACATTTGTTGTAGTAACTCAGGACCTACAAGCTTGGCTTCACCGACCTCGTCCCAGTACAAGGGTGATCTACATCTTCTACCGTAAAGCGCCTCATACGGAGCCATACCAATGGTCGATTGGTAACAATTGTTATAGGAAAACTCAACTAATGATAGGTATCGGCTCCAAGATGTCTGAAATTGGAGCATGCACGCCCTCAACATGTCCTCGAGTATTTGAATAGTCCGCTCCGATTGTCCATCTGTCTGAGGGTGAAATGCCGTGCTAAAAGTTAATTTTGTACTCATCGAGCCTTGTAGACTTTTCCAAAATCTTGAGGTAAACCTGGGATCTCGATCAGAGACAATCGATACAGGAATCCCATGTAGCCTAATGATCTCCTGGATATACAAGTTTGCAAACTGGTCCAACGAATAGGTCATCTTTACTGGGAGGAAGTGAGCTGATTTCGTCAATCTATCAACAATGACCCAAAAACTATCATGTCCTTTAGTCGTCTTTGGTAAACCCACCACAAAGTCCATGGCAATGTTTTCCCACTTTCGTTCGGGAATCGGTAAAGGTTGAAGAGTACCTCCTGGTTGTTGATGTTCTGCCTTAACTTGCTGGCATACCATACATGACTCTACATACTTGGCAACATCCCTCTTTAGATTTGGCAACCAATAAAGCATCTTGAAGTCTCGATACATCTTGTTATTGCCTGGATGCACTGAGAAGGAAGACGAGTGTGCTTCAGCCAAAACCAATTTTCGTAACTCCTCATCTTTCGGGACATACCATCGGTCTCTAAATTTCAGAATACCATCCACCGAAAGGCTGAACTCAAAAGAATCATCTGTCATTTTCCTCATGATGTCATCTTTTTCCTTTGAATCCTTCTGTTGGACCTCTTTGATTCTATCTAAAATGGTTGATCGGATGGTCAAATCCGTAAGTAAGGCTGACAACTCAGGAATTATCTCCAAGTCAAACTTTTGAACTTCCACCTTCAAAGGTGCAGACATAGCTAACAATGTGGGCTGCATTATCGTCGACATCCTGCTTAATGCGTCGGCAACCGCATTAGCCTTGCCAGGGTGATACTTAATTTCAAAATCATAGTCTTTAACAAACTCAAGGCAACGCCTTTGCCTCATGTTTAATTTCTTTTGAGTAAAGAGGTATTTTAGACTTTTGTGGTTTGAAAACACTTCGCACTGTTGTCCGTACAGGTAGTGCCTCCAAATTTTTAGTGTAAAAATCACAGCAGCTAACTCCAAATTGTGAGTGGGGTAATTCTGCTTGTAACTTTTTAGTTGTCTGGAAGCATACGCTACAACCTTACCCTCTTGCATCAACACACACCCCAGTCCAATCTTAGATGCGTCACAATAAACACTGAATTTTCTTTCTTCCACTGGGAGTGTCAACAAAGGTGTAACACCCAGAAAATTTTAATAATGTGCGTAGCCCTAGGTTGTAGGAGAGATTAACGTTAAGTGATAAAGAGTTCTAAACTAATGCAAAGAAAAGGAAAGGAAGTTGACAATTTAAAAACAAAAGCATTGGAAAAGTCAAAAAGGCTTGAACCAATAAGAATTTAAGCAAATGTAATTGAATTAAAAAGGAAGAAAAATATGGATTTTGGTAGTTCTCACGTTGGCTGCTATGGAGAAAAGGGAGGGTTTTAATTGTAATTTCAATGGTAATTATTAAAGGAATAAAATAAAGAATAAAATGGTGGCATTAAATTGTTAGGAAAAATAATTGGAAGTGGTGATTAAAGTGGCTTTCACGTTGGAATTCAAAGGAGAAAAGAATTCAAGAGTTGAAAAGTCAACAACTAGAAAGGAGAAGTGAAAAGTCAAAGAACCAATAGCATGTTAGTGCAAAAAGCAAATGAAAAAGTGAAGAATGAGTGAAAGAATGGTGTCTTTCACGTGGGATGAGAGAAGGAATGAAATGGACAAATAAAAAATAATAATATTATGTTAAACCTTTGAAAAGTCAAAATCATTAACCAATAGAAATGCTTGTAGATAAAAGTGAAAATCAATGGAAGGTGTGATTTAATGAAGCTCTCACGTTGGCATTCAAGAGAAGAAAGTTAAGGGCTAAGGTGCAATTTTACAAAGTTTTGTGGGGGGAAAGAAAAAGAGGAAAGAAAGTTTAGGTTAAAAGTTGATTTTTCCATTTTTTCTTCATCTTCATCGGCCTCTTTCTCTCCTCCTCCATAGCCGACTCCACTCCTCCCCATTTCTTCAATTTTGCAAGTGATTTCAAGGTAAAATCAAATGGGTTTTGGTTTGTATATAGTTAGATGAAGTTTGTTGGAGTTATTAGTGAGTTTTGAGTGGATTTAGTGAGGGTTTGAAAACCCTAACTTGGTGACTCCAAAAATTTGATTATCCTTGAGGGTTTTCTTCCACTTTTGGTTATTTAATACTTGGATATGTTAGTTTAGGTTGTTGGAGTGATTAGATTGTGAATGGGAATTGAAATACACAAAATCGGTTTTATGCAAAAAGTGTACCGATTCTGTTCCTTGATTTTCGGATTGGCTGAGTGAGTTGTTTGGTTGATTTGAGTATTTCGATGAATAGTAGACGTGTAGAGGTTTCCGAATTGGGGTGGCACGTCGAAATCCGTTGTAAAACGAGAAAGTTATGACTGTTTGAAGTTGGACGGTCAAAATTGTGCAAAAATCGGGTTTTGTGTTTTGTGAGAGAAATGTGTTTTAGGTATTGTTAGTTTTAGTTAGAAAACTTCCTTAGATTGTATTGATAACTTATCAAGCTAAGTTTTTGTTATTTTAGGTCGTCGAACGAGTGAATTAACCGGTAGAAGTGAGCAACCAGAATCCGAGCAAACATGTAATTAATGGGTTGTAATTGTTTTGCCTTCGGGCCTACACCATGGAACGGTAAGAAATTGTGTGTTTGTTTGGTTGGTTGTTGAGTTTCGTTGTAGTAATGTGTTGCATGGTTTGGCCGTGTAGTGTTGTGTTGTGTTAAGTTGTTGCATTGTTTGAACATTGTTTGAACATTGTTTGCAAATTGTGAGAGTGGAATGTAAAATATTAAGTAGAAGGTTCGGGATGCTTCGATGTAATTCCGGAATGCTTCGATGTAAGCAGAAGGTTCCGGAATGCTTCGATGTAAGCAGAAGGTTCCGGAATGCTTCGATGTTAAGCAGAAGGTTCCGGAATGCTTCGATGTTAAGCAGAAGGTTCCGGAATGCTTCGATGTAAGCAGAAGGTTCCGGAATGCTTCGATGTTAAGTAGAAGGTTCCGGGATGCTTCGATGTTAAGTAGAAGGTTCCGGGATGCTTCGATGTTAAGTAGAAGGTTCCGGGATGCTTCGATGTTAAGCAGAAGGTTCCGGAATGCTTCGATGTTAAGCAGAAGGTTCCGGGATGCTTCGATGTTAAGCAGAAGGTTCCGGAATGCTTCGATGTTAAGTAGAAGGTTCCGGGATGCTTCGATGTTAAGTAGAAGGTTCCGGGATGCTTCGATGTTAAGTAGAAGGTTCCGGGATGCTTCGATGTTAAGCAGAAGGTTCCGGAATGCTTCGATGTAAGCAGAAGGTTCCGGAATGCTTCGATGTTAAGCAGAAGGTTCCGGAATGCTTCGATGTTAAGTAGAAGGTTCCGGGATGCTTCGATGTTAAGTAGAAGGTTCCGGGATGCTTCGATGTTAAGTAGAAGGTTCCGGGATGCTTCGATGTTAAGTAGAAGGTTCCGGGATGCTTCGATGTTAAGTAGAAGGTTCCGGGATGCTTCGATGTAAGCAGAAGGTTCCGGAATGCTTCGATGTTAAGCAGAAGGTTCCGGAATGCTTCGATGTTAAGTAGAAGGTTCCGGGATGCTTCGATGTAAGCAGAAGGTTCCGGAATGCTTCGATGTTAAGTAGAAGGTTCCGGGATGCTTCGATGTAAGCAGAAGGTTCCGGAATGCTTCGATGTTAAGTAGAAGGTTCCGGGATGCTTCGATGTTAAGTAGAAGGTTCCGGGATGCTTCGATGTAAGCAGAAGGTTCCGGAATGCTTCGATGTAAGCAGAAGGTTCCGGAATGCTTCGATGTTAAGCAGAAGGTTCCGGAATGCTTCGATGTTAAGCAGAAGGTTCCGGAATGCTTCGATGTAAGCAGAAGGTTCCGGAATGCTTCGATGTAAGCAGAAGGTTCCGGAATGCTTCGATGTTAAGTAGAAGGTTCCGGGATGCTTCGATGTTAAGCAGAAGGTTCCGGAATGCTTCGATGTAAGCAGAAGGTTCCGGAATGCTTCGATGTTAAGTAGAAGGTTCCGGGATGCTTCGATGTTAAGTAGAAGGTTCCGGGATGCTTCGATGTTAAGTAGAAGGTTCCGGGATGCTTCGATGTTAAGCAGAAGGTTCCGGGATGCTTCGATGTTAAGCAGAAGGTTCCGGGATGCTTCGATGTTAAGCAGAAGGTTCCGGAATGCTTCGATGTTAAGTAGAAGGTTCCGGGATGCTTCGATGTTAAGCAGAAGGTTCCGGAATGCTTCGATGTTAAGCAGAAGGTTCCGGGATGCTTCGATGTTAAGCAGAAGGTTCCGGAATGCTTCGATGTTAAGCAGAAGGTTCCGGAATGCTAGGTTCCGGATGCTTCGATGTTAAGCAAAAGGTTCCGTGAACGCTTCGATGTTCAGTAGAAGGTTCCGTGAACGCTTCGATGTTCAGTAGAAGGTTTCGTGAACGCTTCGATGTTGAGCATAATAGTGAAAGAGTGATGAAAAGAAATTGCAATTGCATGTGTGAGGGTTGTTGTGCGTAGGGCATGGTTTTATTTTACTGCATTTGTTATCCCTACTTACTAAGCGTAAGCTTACGGGTGTGTGTGTGTTTTGTGGTGTAGGTGACGGAGCATTTTCTGGTGAGCTTGACATTGAGGATCAGGATTAGGAGCAGTCGGTGATCCACGGAGCTCGCCGGTGCAGGCTATTTGTCGGGGCGCTTCGACCTGATTCTTGGGGTATTTTGTTGTTGTGGGATTGGATATGTTTTGGGTTAGTTTTGGTCAAAGTTGGTGGTTGTATGTTTATTTGGTGGTTTGTATGGGAGTTTTGAGTTTTGTGGTGGATTTGTATAGATTTTATTTTGTAGTTGGAGATGTTTTGGTTAGTGTGGTTAGTTTGGATTGATGTTTATAGAATTGGGTGATACTGGTTTGAATTGGGGTTTTAAACGTTGTTTGTTTCAGGTTTTGGATTTCTAAACTTTTAACCGTAATATTGCCGTTTTTTTTTTAAAAGTCAATAACGTCGGGTTTGTTTGGTTAATTTTTTTGTTAAGCATTTTAAGTCGGTTTTCCGAGATTTCTACGGGTCATGAAGTTTTGGGTGTCGGGATAGAGTGGTAAAAATTTCGGGATTTTTTTTTGGAAGAGTTTGGCTTGGGAAAAATTTGAAGAAAAAGTGAGAATGGTTGAAGGGGCGCTCACGGTGGGCGCGCAAGAACAGTAACTCGAGAATTTTTAATTTGTTTAAAAATTTTTCCTATTTCCAAATTATTTTAACCTGACATTTTCCAACGTATTTCCAACGTATTTTAGACACGTTTTCTAAGAAAAATTGATGGTTCGAAAAACCCGAAAATCGAGTCGATTATTTTACAAAAATTATTTTAAATTACGTTTTAAAATCGGGGTTGGCTAGCAAAGTAGCGCACGGAGCCGGGGGTGGTTCGGGGGCGTTACAAAAGGTGTTGTCGTTAACTTTAGTTTCAGCATCTAGAAGCCCTTCTCACAAGCTTTTGACCATGAATATTTGATGTCCTTCTTTGTTAAACCAGTTAGAGGTTTGACTATCAAAGAAAATCCCTTGATAAACTTTCTGTAATAGCTTGCCAAACCAAAGAAACTACGAACTTCACTGGCATTCATCGGTTGTGGCCAATCCTTCACTGCTTGAATTTTAACTGGATCAACAGAAATGTCTTCTGCATAGATGACGTGACCCAAAAAGTTGACTCTATCAAGCCAAAACTCGCACTAAGAAAATTTGGCATATAACTGTTGCTGCTTTAGGGTTGTCAAAACAATCTTCAGGTGTTCCGCATGTTCTTCCTTAGTTCGAGAATAAATCAAAATATCATCTATAAATACAATCACGAACTTATCCAAATACTCCCGAAACACTCGGTTCATTAAGTCCATGAAAGCTGCGGGTGCATTCGTTAGTCCAAACGACATCACAAGGAATTCGTAATGTCCGTATTGGGTTGTGAACGCTGTCTTTGGCACATCCTCTGCTTTGACCTTTAGTTGGTAGTAGCCTGAGCGTAGGTCAATCTTTGAAAATACTTTGGCTCTTTGAAGTTGGTCAAACAGATCGTCAATTCGGGACAAGGGGTATTTAATCTTGATTGTCAGTTTGTTCAACTCCCTATAATCTATGCACATTCTGAGAGACCCGTCTTCTTTTTAACGAAAAGAACAGGCGCACCCCAAGGAGAACAACTAGGGCACACAAAACCCTTGTATACCAACTCCTGTAATTGAGTTTTTAGTTCCTTCAGTTCAACGGGTGCCATACGATAGAGATTCTTAGACACTGGTGAGGCTTCAGGGTAAGTATCAATTACAAACTCAATTTCTCTATCAGGCGGTAACCCTGGCAGATCGTCCAAGAATACTTCAGGAAACTCTCGAACCATAGGAATATCGTGGAGCTTTAGCTCGTCCTTCCCTCGTACATCTATTATGCTGGCAAGAAAACCCATACATCCATTTCTTAACAACCGTTGGCTACCATCGAAGATATAACCGGCATCTTGCTTGCTTTTGGAATAGCTTAGAAGGAATACCGATCTCCATTTGGGAGTCGAAATTTCACTAGTCCAGATCTACAACTAATTGTGGCGTTGTGTCTTAATAGCCAATCTATCCCCAAAATAACTTCGTACACTTTCATGTCGATTATGATCAATTCCACATTCAACTTCTTGTCTCCTACTGACACAATATCACCCTTTACTACCTGTTCTGAATGTAAGGACTCTCCCGACGATAACATGACGCTATATGGTTTATCAGCTGGCAAGAACCATAGACTATGCTTACATACAAACGTGGTTGCTATAAAAGAATGAGTAGCTCCCGTGTCAATAAGTGTATACGCGGGTTCACCGCAGATCAAAATCGTACCTGTTATGACCGTGTGCTGCACTGCATCTTCGTCTTCCATAAGGGCAAAGACTCTAAACGCCACCCTCGCCCGGTTTGCATCTGGCGGTATAGGACAATCTTTAATCAGATGGCCAACCTTGTTGCACCTGAAACATCGGCCTATGTAAAGCTTGCATTCACCGTAGTGGTTCCTCTGGCAGGTGGAACACAGTGGAGTTTGAGGAGCCTGAGGAGCTCGAGGAGCCCCTTGAGGTCGCATCCCTTTCCCTCGGTCGTCATTGGGGTTATAGGGCCTTTTAACGCCTCTTTGTTGTTGCTGTCAACCCCCTTTATTCTGCTGTGGTTGTGGCCGCACATCGCTGACAAACTTCCTTGGCGGCTCGCGTTGTCCTTGCATTGCTATCTCTACCTCTTCCAGTTCCAAGGCCTTAGCTGCCACCTCAGAATAAGGTATGTTATGGATTCCTGCGGTCTTCACTTCCCTGAAAAGGTTTGGCTTCAACCCTTAAACAAATTAGTGGATCTTGTCTTCTTCGTCATCCACCAGACGAGGCACGAACCGAGACAATGCCTCAAACTTACAATTATAGTCCGCCACAGAACCGGTTTGGCGCAGCTGCATAAACTCCATCTTTTTGCTGGCCCGAACGTCCGGCTAAAGTACTTGTCAAAGAAAGCCGTCTTGAACCATGCCCAAGTAATAGTCTTCATATTAGTAGCGCTCTGAATTGAGTCCCACCAATGCCTCGCATCCAGAGCCAGTTGAAAACAGCTGTAATACCCGGCTTGTACGGAATATTAATAATATATTATGTGACAGTATTTTTGTAAATATGTCGAATCAAGTCCGTTTTACGAAAAGAAAGCGTCATTAGAATCCTAACGATTAATTGGAATTTTAAGGAATTTAAGAGAATTTGCGGAGTAATAACGCTATATTTCGAGTAATTAAGTTTCTCATAATATAAAGGACGTTTTAGTAAAAATAGTAAACGAGGTCCGATTTGCGAACGGACAGTTTTAATAAATCTCAAATAATAAGTTGGATTTATTGATGAAATAAGGATATTTGGTGGAATCGAATAGCTAGTTAATTAACGAAACAAGCGACGAAACGAATATAAAAACAATGCAAGGGCAAAACGGTAATATGTCAAATCAATATTATAAAATAACAAAATCCTTTCTTTCTCTTCACTTCTCCTCTGCCGCGAGAAAACCAGAGAGCTCTTTCTCTCTGCCATCGACGATCCTTCGACGTTCCGACCTCTGATTCGTCTTCCGATCGTCTCGTT
Organism: Begonia masoniana; assembly: GCA_022432975.1. NCBI lineage: Eukaryota > Viridiplantae > Streptophyta > Magnoliopsida > Cucurbitales > Begoniaceae > Begonia > Begonia masoniana. The sequence goes on along the minus strand of CM039514.1, from coordinate 10,974,026 downwards.
TTCTTCATGTTTTCTCCTCCAATCGACACCCTAGGTATGAATCTACGATCTTAGAGCGTTTATTTCGATTGTTACGGAGTTTGAACAATTAGGGTTTTCGTTAGGGTTTATGTTAGAAATCCGATTTTGAGTTCGAAATCGATAGGTTTGTCGTGATTTAGGATATAGTGAACGTATTTAACGTTGTTAGACGAATTTACTTGATTTAGGACGAATGTTAAATTTTGTAAAAATTCGAGATTTAGGAAAAGCTCGTAATTAGGGATTTGAGGTGCTGAGCGTGTAATTGCTCTATGAGATAGCTCAATGAATTTGATCAAAGCTATAGGAAATTTCTTTAGTTAAGGTTTTGTTAATTTGGACGTTTAGTAGCTTAAATTAGTTTTAACGGCGAATATTGTGCTTTGCCTCAAACAAACAACGCTCGTGGACGGAGCTTGAGCTGCAACGGACAAGAGGTAAGTTCTCGTGATTTTCTCTGGCCGATTGGCCTACATCGTACGTCGAAGTCGTCTCGAGGAGTTTTGGTGACGCGGATGTTTAAATTGTTTTGGTCGGGTAGTTAGGATTAGTTCTGTATAGGTTATGCTTTTAAATGCTTTATTGTCTCGATGGTACGAATCATGTATGTTTACTTTCTGTCGTATTGAACTGTTCACGCATCACGTGTTTTAAAAGAACATAGAAAATGAATTTCCGCATGATATTTTAAAGAAAATGGCGATGTGGCCTGGAGAGGGGCACGACCTATTATGAAGACCGATTACGGGTTTGTCACAATACCACATCTATTGCATACTCATACAGTTATACAGTTATAGGTCATGCGAGATGGGGCTCAGGCATGGCTGTACGCGTTGTAAGCGTGTACCCCCCTCTTCTAGCTGGAAAGAGTAGTCCGACCGCTGGATGTGCACTCTCCGGTTAGGAGGCTGAGATCTCGGTGACACCCACCGAGTAAAGATAAAGAAAATGCTGCATGATTTCTGAACTCATATGCATAGCATGCATTTACATTTACGAGAGCTTGCTGAGATTTTTATCTCATAAGTGTCTGTATGGTGTAGGTGACTTCGACATAGGTGAGGACGAGATTCCTCCACCTGAGGAGTGGTGCAGTTGACGGAGGATGGTCGCGGGAGTGTGTTGGCGCAATCGAGGCGTATTTTGACCCGTGGGGAAGTATGTACGTGTTTTGAGGGTATCCGGGCGTTTTGGGCTGATGGTTGATTATAAAAAAGTAATTGTACAGTTAGAACATTTTAGGATGTTTGAGAACTGGTAGTTGATAGGTTTATGTTTACATGTTTTAAACGTTTTGAAAACTTGATTTTATGAACTGTTTGGACATTTTAAAAATAGGAGGAAAAGCATAGTTTTAAACGTATCCACGCAGTTCGTTTTTACGAAAGTTTAATATATGTTTAGGCCGTTTAATTGGGATTGATAAATTGCAAAGTGAGTTAAGTTTTGTTGAAATGTTAGAGTTTATGGTGTGCAAGAATGGATGAATGCATGAAGAAAAAGGTAAGTATTGCTCTCTGGAATTTCGGATTCCAGAGAGCGTTTGTATGAAAAATATAAGAGAAGGATGAAGAAGAAAGTGGCGACTGGGCGCGGGAGGTGAGGGGCGACTGATCGCCCCTGCTGTTTGGTGCATAAGCGATCGATCTCCAAAAATTATGGAGATCGATCGCCCCTCCTGTTGTTGCCCTCGGCGATCGATCTCCTGAAATATGGAGATCGATCGCCCCTAATGTTTTTGGCAGCCTTGACGTTTCTGCCCTCCCCTTTAATTGTTTTTACTTTAATTATTTTTGCTTTAAATTGTTTTAAGGTTAATAATGGTTTTGTTTTAAATAGTTTAAAACATAGACTTCAATTCCGATTTTCGGTTTAAATTCCGCCTAGAGTTTATTTAAAGTATAGGGATAAAAAAAAAATATTACGGGAAAATGGGTACAGTATTAGGGTCGCTACAACAGCACATGTGATCTTATCCTCTTCCTCAACCTTGGCATAGTTGAACATGTCCTCAATTGTCCGAATCCATTCCTCAGCATGAATAGGATCCGAAACTTGTCTATTAAATGCCGGAGGTCGAAGTCGGAAAAATCGCTTGCCACTTTGGTCATGAATTGCACTTGAACTAGAGTTCCCTTGCTCCTCTCTAGCCACTAGACGCTCAATCTGACGGGATTGGCAGTGAACCAATTCCGTTAGTTGAGCAAATGTGTTACTTTCCTCATTGATTCCTTCACGTTGTCCCCTCACCATCTTGTCAATCCTAATCACATCATAAACAACTTAACTTAAAATGATATTACTAAAATCGTAAACACTTACAGTTGTTGGAGAGTACTCATGCGGCGATTTGTGCTGGTAGGCAGTCTGCAGAACCAATTTTAGAACCCGGGTGCTCTGATACCACAAATTGTCACGACCCGAAACCCAATGGGGGCCGCGACTTACATAATCGTGTTTGTATTCTTATTCTTGACTAGTATTATTTTTTTTTAAACATGTAAGAGGAAACTACTCAAAAAAAACTTTACGGAAGCGTTTGAGAATCATACCTAAAACTCATTTGAAATTTCTTGAAATTAACTTAAAACATTGATGGATTTGAAGAAGAAATAAGATAAGGAATACTCTCGGTTTTAAAAGAAAAGAAGAGGGGTAGAACGGGGCAAGTAAACAGAGCCGATCGATCGGCCAAAACAAGCGATCGATTGCCCTACCCCAAGTATACACAGTCGATCGATCGGCCAATTCAGCCGATCGACCGCCCTACAAAATTGCACAGCCGATCGATCAACTTCTTCTCTGGACTCGAAATTTCCAAGACACATGTTGCCGATCAATCGCGCCTTTTGCCATTCGATCGGCAACCTCTCTGCCCACATCACTCTGTCAAACAAAACTAAGCCGATCGATCGCCCCTCTGGCCGTTCGATTGGCTTCTCCTCTGGAACTTGCAAAAATCTCTTCCTAGCCACTTGAACTTACAACAAAATATAAATCACAACTTCTCCTAAATCCTTCAACCAAAACTCAATTTAAACTATTCAAACGAGAAACTTTAAATCCCTAAACCATCCATCGTTGAAAATTATGAAAGAACAAAACATTTAGACCGTAGCGGAAGACAAAACAGGTAAAAATCCCTTAGTCATAAATTCATCTTAAAATCATAAAAAGAAAAACCGTCAACCATCCTAGTATTTGTCATCACATGAAAATCCTATAAAAATTCCTTTCTACCTATTTTCATAACGTAAACTTTTACCAAAACTTGCTAGGAGCACCATCCTCGGGTCAAATCGCCGGCCAGTCATAAAACCCTGCCATGAGCACCATCCAGCAACCTGACTTAGACTTCGTCGTTAGATTTGAGGTCCTCACTTTCAAATTCGTCACCTACATCAAAAGGTTTAAACTATAAGCCTAATGCTTAGTAAGAAATATAAACATATACGTGAATGACCATGTATGCATGAATCGTAAAAATCATGTTCATAATCTTATTTCATATTCCACTTGTCTTGGGTTAAGGGGGGCACAAGGAATTGGCAAGGAAATCGTTATCGTGGTCCTCTCGGACAATAACCGTAATGATTAGCCCGACCCACACAGTAGTAGGATCCGCGAACCGACCGTGCAGTGTCAACTCGGCCCCCACCAGCAGGAGGATCCGCGAACCGTACACATTATCTCAAGAATAAAAAATCATGGCCAATTAACCCCGTCCCACGCCTAACCATTTACATACATTTCATGGTCTAATCTTATTAACTCAAATCATATGCATAAAACATTTTCATGTGCTTTTAGAGAAAACCATGATGCATGAACGTGAATGTACATAGAGACGTAAGGGCATTATACAATGAGAAACAAGTCATCCAACATTCATCATATCATAATCCCGACAAGCCATATTCATCAAACAGTCATAAATGCTAAACTCTTAGTACCCTCGTGATGTAGGGCCCTAACGACCGACATCCTAACACACTCACTTACCTAGGATCCTTTAGCAACGTCGTGCCTTCACTTTATGCCCTCTTCACCTAAGACATTTCATATTTCGATGTTAAAATCAATCATAAATAATCTAATTTCCAAACTAGCAAAATCCTAGCTAAAGAAGTTTCCTAAATCTCCAGTTTCTCTCATTCGGGCATTTTATCGAACACATAGTGTGCATAGCTTAATTTCACTCACAACAATGACATTTAAACTTTCCAACTACCAAAATTAAACCAACACTCATTATTTCTCAATCTACTATCGATAATATCCTTAGATCCTCCATTATTACTCATTAATACACAAAACCTAGCAATTCCCAACGTTACTCTATAACTTTGCAATTCAAACACTACAATCCTAATAAGTACAAATCCCTAAATTGAAATCTCGACTATTAAATCATCTTGAACTTACCTAAGGTTTGAATCTTGAAGAACGCGGAAGAAGGAATCGGCTAGGAGAAGGACCGTGGTCGGAGGAAGGAAGAAGAGTCGATGGGAAGGGAGATCGTAGGGGAAGAGAGGAGAGTCGGCTTGGAGGAAAGGAAACGTGGGGGGAGAAAAGAAATTTTAGGTTTTAATAAATTTTGGCAAGCAAAATTACATTATTGCCCCTTATAATAAACCTTTACTTAATTTCACTAATTTATCCTATGATTTGATTTTCTCCAAAATAATCTCAAACTACTAAAATCATTCAAAAATCCATAGGGTTCCAATAAAATTTCTTATTCACGAAACGAGCCTAAATCACTAATTTACGGAATAAAACACTATACGGCGAAAAAACGGAGGTCAAGAAACAAAATACATAACCCAAAAATCCGAGTGTTACACAGTCACTGTTGTCGATTTTGACATCCGAAGAGTATACAATTTTATTTTTAAAAAAAATTTATTATACCACGACTTCTTTTATAGTTTTGTCAGTGTATCCTAGATTTGTTTGGCAGTTACAATTTTCGAGATACTTGAGAGCAACTCCAGTGGTGGTTGCTAAAGGCATTGCTTGTCAAAGCAACTTACCACCAAAGATGCTAAACCATTGTAAGCAACCTATGGCCCACCAAAGTTGCCAAAGAGATTGCTTTCTTTTGCACCTGTTGAGCAACGGTTCTTTGAAGTCAAAAAATAATATTTTATTCTCCTTTACTTTTTGTATCTATAATATAAATATTTCATTTAATTTTTCCATCACAAATTCTTCTCACCTTCCTCAATTTCATTATGGATTTTGATAATTCTTCAAATTCTACTCATTCAAATTATCAAAATCTATTTTTTTAATTTTCTCAAAGTGCTGCCAAATTCTCAAAATCCATTTTTTCAATTTTCCCACAATTCTAAAAATCCATTTTTCCAAAATTCGCAAATATCTCCTAATCCAAATTCCCAAAATCTATTTTTTTAATATCCTCAAGTACCCTTAAACTTTAACAATTCACAAATTTTCAATATCCATAATTTCATTACCTAAAATTGAGTTCTTTTGAAACACCCCAATATTCACCATCTGTCCCGTTTGGAAATTCACAACCATATGGTTCACCTCTCTCACACCGAACACCATCCACTTCTGCTTCTGAATCCCGACCTGCACGCAGTGAAGACGGGTTAGAGAATGCGTATCTACATGATGAAGAGAATCCACCTCAAAAATCTAAACGAAAAACCAAATAGAGTGATGAAGCAAATATATTTCTGATAAGCGGATGACTCAACACATCTAAAGATTCTGTTGTTGGGATTGACCAAACAGCAGCACATTTTTAGGAATCAGGATTGCTGATTATTTTAATGAACACCGCGAAGATGGGCCTAGCAGAATAGAGAAACAATGCAAGGACCATTGGAACAAGGTAAATCTTAAGGTACTACGTTTCACTGGTTGTTACTAACGAGTTTAATGAGCACGCCATAGTAGGTGGTCCGATGACCAAATTATTGAGCATGCCCACCAAATGTATAAATCTAAAAATGACAGCTCTCACTTTCTGCTTGACTACTGTTGGAAGTTGTTAAAGGATGAGCCGAAATAGAATATTTCATACCAACTAGAAGGGTTTAAAAGAATAAAAGTTTCCGAATCAGGGGCCTATACTTCGTCGTCTAATCCAGACAAGAGCGACGATGAAGTACATGAAGTGCGCTCGATAGGCCAAAAGGCAGCCAAAAGAAAAGGAAAGGAAAACAAAGAAAAAAAAAGGGAGCCTTCTGACTATTTGCAAACTCAAACTCGGAAAGCAGCCGCATTAGAGAAATTAGTGGAGATAGAAGCTAAAAAAGCATAAGACGAGAGGATAACAAAGTACATGGACTATCTCATTATGGATACGTCATATATGACTGATCAACAAAAAAAGATCATAAACATTTGTATGATCATATTATGATTAATATCTTGAAAATTTAATGTATTATTTTGGTAGAAAATAATTGTTATAAGACAGTGAAGCATGCATTTAGTATTTTATTAATATTTCATTATGTCTCATTGTAACTGTATTTATGTAATATTTTAATGATATTCATATTTGTGTGATTTTTTTATTTGTATTTTAATTATTTAGAATTAATTTTTATTTTTTGTCTAATTTCAATTCTATGTAATATTTACTCCATTTATTAAATATAATATGATTATATATTTGTTAAGAAAAATAAATATAAAAATTTAGATATGAGACCATAATGAGAAACTTTAGAGGTTGCTCACCACTGGAGTGTTTTTTTAGAGAAGTTGCTTAAAAATGATGTGGAGGAGAGAGAGAGAATAAAATTTATTAAATAATAATGATGTGGCTTTAATTAATATATTGTGGCAACTTAAGGAGTTGCTACCACTGGAGATGCTTTGACGAAATTCTATTTGCTAGAGTATGATGCAAAATGGATATAACATCTTCATCTGCTTTGTTCAATTTCTCATCTTCAACGTTCGTCGGTCTGTCGCCTATGGCCATAGCGCAACTATCTCTCCGTAATAGCGCATTAATTTTTAATTGTCACAGTAAGAAATTATTTTCGTTGAATTTTTCAATTTCAATCTTTCCCACCATAATAACGAGGCTCTGATACCACTTGTTGGGAATAAATAATTGGTTGGAACAATAATAATGTCGCTGCTATAAAATATAGAGAGTACTGATCAAAATAATTCTCAGGAAAGACTGTACTAGACAATCTCTTAGACATAATTACTTTTCTAAGTAAGTTCCTAAGAAAGGCTGAAGGGGTCACAAACGATCCCACTTAAAATCCACTCTCCTAGGCAGAACTCACTTACACAGTACAATTACACCACTAAATAAGCGTTATGAAATAATGATAACAAATGAGATCCAAAGAATACTAGAAATATTTTCCCACGCCGTTAAATAAACGGCCAAGAAGTGAGAGAAATAATAAACACCGATAATTTTACGTGGAAACCCAAATCGGGAAAAAACCACTGGGACCGAGTCCAGAAAGATCTCATTATAAAAAATAGGATTTGTAATATTTGTCTAGATATCGAATATTATAGAAAATATTCACTAAGAGATATCACATCTCTTAAAATTCTCACTGTACTCAAAAGTACCTTATCTATTTTCCCTCATCCTCTTTCTTTTCTCTTCCACAAATTCTCTATTTCCTCTCCATCTTCTCACAGAAGAAACTTTCTTCTTGGCTGGATCTTTGAATGGGAGGATGCTCTCTTCAAGCCTCTATAGAGGCTTGAGGAAGACACATTCCACAAAATGAGAAATGAAAGTTGCAGGAAGAAGGAAAAATCTTCTTCTTGCTGTAAATGGAGACTTTAAAAGTCTATATTCACACACAAGGGTCCCTCATCATTAAGGAGGGACCCCACAATTGCATGAGCTGGCTCGACAACAAAGAATCAAACTTATGGTCTTGCACCTGACCAGACCCGGGTGATCGCTTATGGCCTTGAAGCCTGCGATTGTCCATTTATCTAGGTGATAAGGAAAATTTTGATATCTGACAGAGAGAAACCATCGGAGGCGGAAGAGCTTCTACTCAAGGATTTGAAGAGAGAATAAAAGAATCAAAGAGAGGGCTGATAATAAAAGGCTGGGCTCTCCAGTTACTCATTTTCCCGTACAAGTCGGTACGTGGTTTCATGAGCCCCTGCGGCTGGAACTTCGTGATGGAGACGGTGAGCTGCGGAGTGCCGTTTATTACCTGGCCGATCACCTCCGAACAATTCTACAACGTGAAGTTCATAACCAATGTGTTGAAGATGGGATATTCAATGGGAGTTTGAATACGAGGAGCCGATCCGGGAAGGAGACCCCCATTCTCGAATCACGTGCAGTGCATGTTGAATAGGGGGTCTCCCCACCCCCCCCCCCCCCCCCCCCAACCACATCGACCCCCAACCAAATATGTCCAATGCCACATAAGCACTAGACAGATTGGGGGGCCGTTCATTTTAGATCAGCCCTCTAATTTCGGCGTAAATAGATAACAGAGAATGATCGGCCCCCCTCCAGGATTTGATTTGTTACATTTTTTATAGTTTAAGATTTGAGTTGTTGAAATTCAAATTGGTTTTAACCCTTTAATTTATTAACCAATCAAAGTTTTAAAATGCATTAAGCCAAAAAAAAGTTTCAGATATAACTGTATAGACCCCTTAATTTGGGTTTCTAAGTGTTTTTGGCAACCGTGACACTTCATTTTTTAGAATAACTTTTTTAGTAGTTATTGATCGTAGTAAGAAATTTTAGTTCTTAGAATATTGATTTCATAGATTTATGAGACTGCCCACTTTTAACAGTAGGTTTGGACACTTGTATTAATGTTTGCTCCCATCTTCCTTGATTTTTGACAATGTAGATCAATCTTTGATGTGCCTTGTTAGTGGTCTTGTCTAACTCCTCTTGTTGAATCTTCACGACAAATCTTCTTGAAGTGTTTAGCTATAGTTTTTTGTAACTAATCCAATTGACCCTGTGATTGGTTAATCAAACTATTCTATTGATATGTCGGCAGCTGTGATTTTGGCTCTAGAGCAACTAGTACCTTTTTCATGTGATCATCATGCAACACCTTGATGACAACTTGAAAAATAAAATTAAATCATAAAGTAACATGAGTTGCTGAATCATTAAATTCAGAAAAGTTAATTGTGAATTTTATTTGGGATTGTATGTCATCTAAAATGACAACATAAATGTCAAAATCTTTTGGCTAGCCTAGTAGTTAAATAAATTGGGTTCATAGGTGACTCCATTAAGTTCTCAATCTTAGTACCCACTGGGCTTTGGGATTTTAGTTAAGACTAATAGTGCCCAACATGGCTCCAGAAGGTCATACTCTTAGTTGCTATTTGGGCAAGTGGACTAGTTGAACAAACTGTGACCAAAATGGTTCCATAAGGTCGTAATCTTAGCAGTTAGATAAACAGCAACCAAACTGGCTCCATGGGATGGTAATCTGAGCCAGTAGCTAGACAAATAGCATCCAAAGTGGCTCCATAAAGTCGTAATCTTAGTAGCCATTGGGCTAGTAGTTACACAAATAGTGACCACATTGGCTCTAAAAGGTCGTAATCTTAGTACTCATTGAGCTACTAGTTAGACAAATAGCGTCCAAAGTGGTTTCATAAGGCCGTAATCTAAGTAGCAATTGGGCTAGTAGTTAGACAAGTATCGACCTGACTGACTCAAGTAGTTAAACAAAGTGGCTCCATGAGCAATTCCTTAGAGAGCCCATCAACAATATCTTTAAAAATACATTATATTACATACGTTGTGAAACGCACTGGAATTAATCAAGAATAATTGAGAAGAAATCAAAAACACGAAACAAAACTTCATACGTTGATATCTCAAAAGTTCATCAACAAAATTTTTATTAGAGAATAAAAAAAACAAATATTTCGATAATGTTGTAGCATCACGCGTAGCATCATTCGAGATTACAATAAAAATAGCATTTTCTTATTTTTTTTTTTATTTTCTATCTGGCTCTTCGTTTAGATCTGATTCTCCTTTACTTAATTTGAATTTCACCGGACCTCTCTTTTGATGCCCTCCAACTTTCTCACTCTTCTATTCAAAATAAAGTAAATAAATTGAACAGGATAAAATATATATATATATATATAATCAAAAGGATTGATATGAGGTGAAGAAGAAGGATTGATAGTAATAGAACATCAGAGAAAGGAGATGGAGAAGTTAGAAATCAGAATGCTGTCTCCTTTTCTCATTATGATTCTTCCAAATCAAACTTCTGAATATTATTAAATTGAAACTTCGCAGATTTTAAAATGAACAATAATAACTCTTGTTTTGTTTACAGTAATTCCAATCTTTTATGTAGAAACTGGAATACCAGTGAAAGAAACCCTCCCAAACCCAAAATGGCCAACCTGATCATACAACTCCAACCAAATCTTCTCCATTTGAAACCTCGTACTTCCTCCATATCTTTCATCTTCTTCCTCATCCTGCAAACAATGATCCTGATCTACCTTCACTCTTCTCAGATTCTCATCTTTCTCAAGAATTACACGTCTGACACTGCAACTTTCGCCATTTCTCCTGCATTTTTGTTTCTCCTCCACTTTTTTCTGAGCCTTCTCTTCTTCCTCATCCTGCAAACAATGATCCTGATCTACCTTCACTCTTCTCAGATTCTCATCTTTCTCAAGAATTACACGTCTGACACTGCAACTTTCGCCATTTCTCCTGCATTTTTGTTTCTCCTCCACTTTTTTCTGAGCCTTCTTCTTCTTCTTCAAACGCAAGCATTTTCGGGCAACCATTAATGGGACTTTGACAAAAGCGAGAGCCAGAATGCTCATTACTGCACAAGGGCAACAACAGATTGCTACGCAATCGGCTATTGCACCTCCGGTACATGATCTGCAATGCTTGCCGGAGCACTCTATCAAATCTTCATCTATCTCATATTCAATCTCCATTCTTCTTTGATGGTTTATCATCTTCCGGCTACCATTTTCAGGTGAAGCTCGATATCGGTTTTCCCTCCATTGTTTCTCTTTACTTGTTTCAGACCTTCAAAACAAGCAGTAAGTCTTCTATTTCCGCTCTCTACCCTGACACATACATATATAACACGAATGAGCATTTATAAGGGTTTGTTTTAAGCGATGATGCTGTGTTTTAGGTGAAGTCATAAATGCGTTAAATCACGTATTATATTATACGATGTTATGAGAAAATGACAGGCACTAACAAAAACTTATCATAATCTTATTTTGTGTATCTTCTTCTACTAAACATGTGTATCCACAAATTTTAAATTAGTGAAATTGTCGAACTAATTTTTCACATTATTCTAAATCAAATTATTTCATATTGACTCAAATTTATAACTCGTTATCATTAGGGCACGTGTGATTTTTTTGATCAAATGGTTAAATCTATCAAAAGATGAGAGTTACCTTGTAGCTAAAAAATCTGAAAATAATATTAGGTAAATGGGAAACTAATCATATGGAGTTTTGGATAATGTTCGAACTTCTAACAAATCATGATTTACATATGTTATTTAATACATATAATATAATAATGTTTTATATTATATATATTATCTAAAATAATCAAACATTAAAATTTATTTTAAAAGGGGGCGCCGCTTTTTTTGTCGGCAGAAAAGAGCAAGAGCGAGAGAGGAGGAGAGGCCATGGAAATTTTTGGCATTTTGGACTTCAATCTATGCAAATGTGGTGTGGAGTCCCGTGGTTCTCCCAATACAATATTGAATGATTTGGGTCAGAAGTCGCACAAATTTATTCTTGGAGTTAGCCCAAAAATGTGTTATACTAAGTAGGAGGGAGAATTTTACTTATAAACAGCTCAATTTCTACTCTCGCAAGCGATATAGGATTGTGGCACCCTACTGGTATGGGCTGAGTCCTCACAATTAACATAATCTTAGGTCGTCATTGCCTTCACAAGACGTACTGTTACAATCTCCCCTCCCCCTGGGAGTCTGACGTCCCCGTCGCCCACTCTTCTAGTTGGGAATTGGCTATAATATCATTTGTGACGTCCCCGGTGCTACAAGTACATATTATCTGCTTTGCGTCGAAGCTCACACAAATTTATTGTTGGAGTTAATTCAAAACGCATTCTATTAGGTAAGGAAAAGAATTCTACTTATAAACTATGCATTTTTCACTCTTCTAAGTAATATGGGATTGTGCACCCCCACTGGTATGGTATGGGCTGGGCTCTACTGGACCCTCACTGCCTTTACGTGGCGGACTGTCACAATCACTTCCAATTGGGCAGTGGCTTTGATAACATTTGTAATGCCCCCGATACTCTCAGTACAATATTATACGCTTTGGGTCAGAGCCTATACAGATTTGTTCTTGGGGTTAGCCCAAAACTGCATTTTATTAGATAAGAAGATGAACTCTATTTATAAACAATTCAATTTCTACTCTCCTAAGCGATGTGGGATTGTGGCACCCACACTGGTATGAGTTGTATCTTCACAGTCAATAAAATCTCAGGTCGTACTTGCTTTCACAGGACGGACTGCCACAATCAGGTTCTTCGACACAATGTTTTTATTGGCCCGCTTGGAGGTCATGAACTTGTATTAGACACTTTGGCCATTCATGGATGAATCTAAATCTCGACCTTAGAAAATGACATGTTTCCCATGATAAACAGACCTTAATGGGCATTGTGGACGAAAAAGGAGAAGCTCATATTCTAGGAATAGAGACAAATTGGAGAAATAGGTAGGGTTCTCGTGAAGTCTAGATCTCAGATATGGCTGTTCATGGAAGTAACGTCCATACAAAAAAAGCTTAAAAGTGAAAGAGGCCATATTTATGAAAGACTTTCCTTCCACATATGCTTTCCTAAATGGCCCTAGGACTAACTTTTCAGTTTCATTCCTCATTTAGCTTTTCATTTGGATACTTACTTTCTATAGAAGATGAGATTTTTACAAGTACTTGATAATGTTTGTGGACACTACAATAGTTTTTTAAAATAATAGAAACAATTATACTGAAATTTATTTGTATATGTATAATCAGTCACGAAATCTTTTGATTTTACAGATGGTTAAATAAATTTTAAACCAATAGTTAAAGTTTTTTAGACCAATATTGATTTGTTTTGAGTATTAGATTATGAGATCTAGATCTCAAGTTTGATTTATGCATCATCACAAATACCTACTAAAAGAAAATTAAAAATCAATAAAATGATTAGCCTACCCATTAAGAGACATGTTAAAACTACAAATGATTAAATTAATTTAAAGACAATATGTAATAGTCTGCCTTGAGGTAACGACGGTTTAAGATTATGTTGATTGAGAGAATTTAGATTATACAAGCGATGGTGCAATATCTCACGTCGCTTAAGAGAGTAAAAAGTGAATTATTTATAAGAGTTCTTATTTCTACCTAGTACAATAAATTTTGAATTAAGACGAGAAACAAATTCGTACAGACTATGACTCAAAACAGATAATATTACATTAGAAATACTGGGTACTCATCATTCAAACTTTTAAAGTATGAATAATAAATCAAAATCTAATAATTTCTCAACTCCTAAGCTCCCATGTGGCTTACTTTTTTTTTTTTCTTTGAAATCAAATTATGGAGTTTTTAGCTCATGACTTGTTCTTGCACCAAAACAAACCAAAAACTTATAAAAAAAAACATAAAAAATATAATTAATTACACAAAACAGATAGAAATAATTTAATATTTGCAACAAAATATAGTCTTTAAAGTAGGAAGTATTTCTCTATTATCATACCTAATAGTTATGGGGGTTCACATGGAGTCGAATGGGCCAACAAATAAAGAAAAAAAATACAACACATTAAAATATTGTAAGACGTACAGCTAAGGACGAAACTGGGTGACTTTCATTATAATTTTTTTAAAATTTATAATATTTAAATATTATTTATTATTTGCACTTTTTCGAAGTGGCGTAGACATTTTAAAAATATTGTTCGTATAGTCAAACTAGAAACGTGAAGCTGTGCACTCCAAAATGAAGTATTTAAAGTTTTTTGTTTTTAAATCTGTACTTGCAAATAATATGCGTTGATTACTTTTGATCCTACAAAACATTAATCACATGGGAGATTGAACTAGTTTCATGAGCTTATACCTTCGAATAATCTATTGTCTTGACGCTCTCGACACCCCCTTTATAAAAATATCACCAAACGTATAGGAGACAAACCAAAACGATCACATTCTTTGACTTCCTTAATCAACGTATTAATACATGTCAAAAATGTTGATATACAAAGATTTTTGTACTTCTGTATTAATGGTTTTTGAATCAAATAATTGAATAACCTACCCATTTCATATTTATAATTGTTGTTCAGTTATAACTTTTTTATGCAAAGAGTTTATATGTGTCAATTTGTTCTGTGAAGGCAACTACGATCTAATATTCTTTTGATTGTAAGAGTCCAGCCAATAACAGTAGGGGTGTACAAGCCTACATCACTTAGGAGAGTGGAAATTGAGTTGTTTATAAGTAGAATTATTCTCCCTACTTATTACAATATGTTTTTGGGTTAACTCTAAAAGTAAATATATACGGGCTCTGACCAAAAGTAGACAATATTATACTGGGAACACTAAAAAATTTCACGTTATAAGCATCATATTTTAGAATAGTTTAGGTTCTCAAGACTATCTATCTCGTTTTTGGAGAATACACCATCAATGGAGAGGTAGAAAACGATTTAGAAGAGCACAAACCAGTAGACAAGTCATCCATGTTTGCAAAGAACATCAATGACAGAAGTTATTTGTAATTTTTTAAATTTCTACATTTGATCTATATCCACAATGTTTAAGGTTTCTAACTGAAAGGACAAATTTATTTGTTTTGACTAACATTGTTTTTTCGTTCTATGTTTAGCAAATTCATGAACTGATTTTTATACATACATACTAACTGTTATGCACTTATTATGTCAACTGTCAAAGCACCATGGTTCTGAAGTTAGTAATGCAAGAATTCTATTAAAATCACAGACTAATTCCACTAATAGTCGTTAGCATTTAGCAAGTTTAATGCTTTAAAGAATTCATCTTTCTTGAAATTACGATTTAAAAAATAACGAAAACAAACAGTTTTTCTGTAGTTCCAAGAACATAGATCTAGCCTTCAGAAAATTCAGAGTTTGATCTACTAAGGTCTCTAACTAGACATGTAGAAAGCCGGAAACTGACCCTTAACAAGGGATCAACGAAAGTGTGCTTATTTCAAAGCTCAGTTGATTGAAATGGATGAGTAAAGAGATGACATGGCAGAGAGATAAGAGAGAGAGAACTGAAATGAAAAGCTTACCTGAGGAGAAGAATGAGAATGGCAGATGGCAATGCTATTGCACAGTGCAGTGAAGAAGATGAAGCAGGGAAGGGGAAGTGTTGGAGTTTTGTTGAAGATGGTGGCTGCTTGAAATGAAAAAGCAAAGAGAAGAAGACGGATCAGGTGCTTAAATACCCACATTTCTCTATTCTCTAATATCACTTGGAGATCTCCAAGAGACGCACAAACTCTCTATCTCGTCTAATAATTAAACCTGGAGAGATTTGTTTCATATAATGCACCACATAGATTATTAATTTAAGTTTCCTTTAAAGTAAGCTGGTAGAATGAACAAGTCAAGTATAAAAATACCCGAGCCATCAAAGCGTAAAAATAAAATTTTAAACGAACTAACTCACAAGCTCTGACTTAAATGAGTTGAGCTAAACAAATTGAATAGCTAAACTAGACAAAATAGGATTACTATCACTGCTTCTTAATGTTCATTTACTAAACTTAGCTAATGAGAGAGCCAAAAGAGGGTCATGCAGTAAGGGTAAGGCCAAAAAGAGAGGCTTGGTTAAAGAGATGAATCACGTTTGGACGCCCAGAGATAATCGAGACAGAAGAGGCAGCTCAAATTCTGAGTCTAACTTAAACTTAACTCGAGTACTGGAATTCTGAGATCGACGCAGGTGGGTTGAGGTTTAGCAAGCAGCTATCTTAAATTATAATAATTAAATATCAGTAATATATAATAATTAAATATAAAATTAGAAAAAAAAAAAAAGGATTGACTAGTAGATGTGACAGGGAATATAGATAGTGTTCCTCTTCAACCGAGCCACTGTTTTTATTATATTCTGTTGTTTTTCAACTCCTTGACGATCTGTCTTCTTCTTGTTCTTCTTTTTTGGTTTGTATAATTTTGTTAGTTTTATAATTATGATTAGTACTTATATTAAGATAAGTAGATATTAATCTCCATGTGTGAGGTCACCTTCGGCCACGTGGAGCTTGATTAAAAAAATTCTTTAATATTAATAATTTGATGTTCTTAAATAAAGTTATAAAATATAAAAATTTGGCTGATATGAGATGAGATGGCCACATGGGACGTCCAGATTATAACTTGATCATGCAAAAGCCAGACTTTGTGAATGGCAAGTTCATATTATTGAAACATTGGAAAAAAGAAACTTGGGGAAATGTTTTTCTAAAAGCTACTTCTAACAACCAAATGGGTATTGGAAAATATGCATTGTTGGTGTTTTGGAAGCTCTCAAGGGTTCATGAACTCGATATCGCTTGAGACGAGATCGAGTTTAAACCCTTTTCATCGCTAGAAGATAGAGCTCGATCTAATGCTTCACATTTAGACACTAATGGCGGGATTATTGTTATATATCATCTTTGTAGTACTCATTAGAAGTACTTATTAGGGTTTTGTTCCTTCATCAGCATCCCCATAACTCAACTTCCCCATGCCCTCTCCTCATGGGACTGCACCAATTTTTACGAGGTGAAACTAAATATATATTCTAATTTTACTCTTCAATCATACACTTTTGATAAGCTAATCAAGAACACGTCTAAACATAAAAGATGCTCATTTTTATATTGGAAGACTATTTAAAAAATCTTATCCATTCTTCATCTTCATCAATGACATTTTGGCTTTCAGGCCCACCAAAGGGAACTCAAAGTCTGAGATGTACGACCAAAGTTTGAAATTATTAGGTATAGATTATGGGAAAAGGATGGGAGATTAGGACTTTGTCACTCAAATTCGTTGTATATTTCCCATAAATTATTAAATTAGTTGTGGTGCATTTATTCACCATAATTTCCACGTATGCCATAAGATTTAGATATGATATCTCTTTTGAATTCGAGAACAATGAACTGAATTTTTTGAGTATTTTAGATTATCATCAACCCCAGTCCATCTAACAATTGTGTTTGAAACAAATAATTATCATTTACTCTTATCTTAATAGCCACGTATTAAATCAAACTCATAAATATGGACAGCGTATGATCTGATATGCAGATTCTTTGATCTATCAAATCAACGAATTGATATTGAAATTCGTTGTCAAGGAAAATTTCAGAGAGATATAGAGGCGAGTGAGGTGAGACTGAATCGGCTAAATGGGGGAGAAGGATTTCTGTTCTTTTCTGAATTCCAAAGCTCCCGCGAGAGCAACGAAGGAAACGCACCAAAATAAATTCTTTCCTTCCCGATTTTTATTCTCTTATTTTTATTTTTTTTTTGGGTAAAATCCAAAATTTAGATTGAACTTTGAGTCAAGTGTAAAAAGTAGATCAAAAAAATTTTTCGTACAAAAAATTTCTCAAAGTATCAAAAATAGACAAAAAATAGATTCGTGGCAAACCGATATGCCCCCGCGGAGAGTTTTCTGAAAGAGAACTGTTTACTGCGTGCGGAGAACGGCAAACCGTTCTCACCGAGGGGCATTTGTGAGGGTGAAAACCCCCCGCGCACGGTGAGAACAGTTTGCCGCGTGGTGAGAATGACAAACCATTCTCACTGAGGGGGCACTTGTGAATGTGAATACCCCCCGCGTCCACGTACCCCTCACGTGCCCTCATTTCGTTATGATCCTCTAAACTTCAAACAGCCATAATTTTTGATACGGGTATCCGTTTTAAACCGTTAAGATATCAAATTGAAGCTCTCATCGAGGCTCACGCATTTCATGCATTTTTGGGCTCGAAATCTATTGTTTAAGCCTTTAATTCGACATCCAAAAATTTTACAAACTATTTTCTGTATTATTTGATTTTATTATAATTTCCTTAAATAGTTAGCTATTTTATTTGGGTTGTATTCCGAATTCGACAATTATTATTCAAGATTATGAAATCAACGTTATTATTCTTAAATAGTTAGTTACTTTAATTGTCGAATTCAGAATACAACCCTAAATAAAATATAAGAAAACAACAAATTAGCTATTTCCTTAAATAGTTAGCTATTTGAAGATTATGAAGTTAAAGTAGGCTAACTATTTAAAGATAATAACGTTAATGAAATAGCTAATTTGTTGTTTCCTTATATTTTATTTAGGGTTGTATTCCAAATTTAATAATTATTATTCAAGATTATAAATTTAAAGCAGCTAATAAGTGCCCCCTTCAGTGAGAACGGTTCGGCAAACCATTCTCACCGTGCGCGGGGGTCTTCACCCTCACAAGTGCCTCCTGGGTGAGAACGGTTTGCCGTTCTCCACACGCGGCAAATCGTTCTCCTTTAGAAAACTCTCCGCGGGGGCATATCAGTTTACCGCGAGTCCATTTTTGATACTTTGAGCTATTTTTTGCATGAAAAATTTGTTTGATCCATTTTTTGCACTTGACTTAAAGTTCAATCCAGATTTTGGATTTTACCCTTATTTTTTTTACAAGGTATTACAAATAGTTGACAATTTGTGGTTTTGTTCCTTCATTAATAGAATAATTAGGATATATTATAAAAATTTAACATAATATATCATTAGCATTAATTAATTAATGACATGTTAACATAGATTGTAGTGTTAATGTAATATCATTGTAAAATTAGCAAATTTTATATTAATTAAATGTCGAGTAAAAAATTTGCATTATTTGATGTCAACTTGTTTGTATTGAGTTGAAAATTTTCGTAAGTTGTTAATATTTAGACGCATGTAATTTTTTGTTTAATATTCAAACTGGTAGATTTGGAAGTCGCGTGGTAAAAATCTGAAATAGTGTTGGATAAATTGAGATTTTTTCTCGAATATGTTTTTGTAGGGATTTTGATTAACGTCTGAATTTCTGATGAATCAATATTAATAATTTTATTTAATATATAAAATATAATATAAGTATTATATTATACTTTATATATTAAATAAAATAATAAAAATTTTATTTTATGAAAAGAAAGAAGGAGCTCCTTCCTTTCTCATTGAGCGAGTGGAGACCAAGAGAAAGTAATAGAGAGTCTTAGACGTTAGATTAGTATTCGTAACTCTCCGATCTTCAACTTTTATTTAGGTTCGTTAAGGATAAGTTGATTTCTAATATCTAGTTCGTTAGTTTTCTCGTTTTGTTTTCTATTAGTGTCAGATTTAGCCTTCAAACTTGGAACTCGAAGCTTTACAAGAAGAAAACAAAGGTCTTTCATTATCACATGATCTCTTGGAAAAATTATATATTGGCTAAAAAAAAAAATTACTTTATAACTCTCATTTGAAATTATTTCCTGAAAAATTACGCTCAAGATGGATGGGCCCTTTTGTTTACTAATGTATTTTTTCATGATGCAGTTGAAATCAAAAGTGTAGGAACGGATAAGATTTTTAAGGTTAATCACCATCGTTTAAAACCTTTTTATAAAGGTTTTTAAATGTATGAAATTAATCAAATCAATTTAGAATACCCAACCTACAAAGAGTGAAGAAGATGCAACGTCTGGCCAAAGTTAAAGCAATGTGCTTTTTGGGAGGCAACCCAATGTTTTATCAATTTTTTCTTTTTCTTTTTCTTAGTTGTTGTTTATTTCATTATTTTTGGTAAATCTTGACTCTACAAATTATTGCTCTTGTGTCCTTTTAGCTTAGAAACAACAAGGAAAAAATCTAGATAAAGCGCGTGCCCACACCATATATCTATAGTTCATCATAAAAGAATGAACAAACCATCAGAAGAGAACTCAAAATAAGACGTACCCACGCCTTATTCATAGAGTTCTTCCAAACAAAGGAAGAATTAACTAGATGCCCATACCACTCATGGCATCTAGGAAAATTTCTACTTCCTTACATCTATATTTTTTTGTGCTTAATTTGTTTTCCATGAGCATCTTCATCGCATACATTGAGGACAATGCATCCACTAAGTATGAGGGAGGGGACACTATGCGCATGTTTCTATTGAATTTTTTTATTTTTTTTTCATTGAATTGAATCTAAAATACAATAAAATTCAAGTCTATTAATAGTTAAGTTTTTGCTACTAGACAATGAGTAATCCCCTTGTTGATTGATTGAATGAATACATGTTGTATTATCTAACATAATTAACCCTCTTGTAAGTTTTTTTGACCCTGTGAGCATGCATTATACCTGCTCTTTAATTTTTTGATTGTCATACATAATTTGATTGTTTCTAGAAATTGCATTGTTATGCATGATTGAGACCATTTAATTGAATTGGAATGTATTGAGATGAAAAAGGCATTTAGGATTAACTAATTTTGGCCTTATTTAAAAAGCCTACCTTGGTAATTAACCACTACAAGCCAATTTTAAACCTTAGCCTTTTTATTTGGAAAATAGTCATATTACAGGCCATATTTGAACCACGTGTGTGATTTCCTCTGTTTGCACCTGATCAAAGAGTTGTATGAACTTACATACATGAAATTCAATTTTTGTCTTACTTGCATAGAATTTGAGATATTTGCTTCAAGAAAACATTAAAGAGGTTGAAAAGAATCAAAATTGAAATGCCTTAGTGTAACTCTAATGTTTCTTCACTTTGTCCTCATGAATCATCAAATTTAGTTGAGAAAAACTTTTGGGATAAAAAAAAAGAGAGAAAAGTTATGACATTTGAGCTGTGATCTCGTCAAGACGATTTGAATCCATAATTTTCCTTGTAGTTTTATGAATTTGAATTCATTTGAGTAG
This sequence comes from Begonia masoniana, assembly GCA_022432975.1. Lineage (NCBI taxonomy): Eukaryota > Viridiplantae > Streptophyta > Magnoliopsida > Cucurbitales > Begoniaceae > Begonia > Begonia masoniana. The sequence goes on along the minus strand of CM039514.1, from coordinate 10,953,002 downwards.
TCTATATAATTCTTTGAACAAAAGTTAAATATTTTCTTCTCATCCTACCTAGACCCAAGCCCCCTTACAACCTATTTAAAGACTTTTCGATCTTTTCGTACAATTCTTTATTCATTGGTGGAGATGTGGTATATTTGCAAGCCTATGGTAAACATTCTTCTATGTTTTAACTTGAGGATAAATTTATACCTTGAAACACTAAGAGCGTAACGAGTGAATCCATGGTGAGTTTGTTAGATTCTACTACATTTGGATTTTGAAAGATTATCAGGTAGATTGTTCATTTGTGTTAGTTTGTAATGACTCATTCTATGAATGAATTTTCTCTTATTTGCATTTCATATTTGAAACTTTGGAACCTAATGATTCAATTTCATAGAAACATGTATTGTTAGTGATCTCAAATCATTCTATGCTTGAGGAGAAGCATTGTTCTAGTATGGGGAAATTTGATAAAGCTCAAATCTCATTCATTTCATATGATTTTTGTCGTATATTTATTATTTGAAATGTCTAAAATCTTGGCTTTTGATTAAATTTCATGTTTTACAGAATATGATGAAAGTTTGGATCGATTGGAACCAATTTAGAGGTTTAGAAACCAAAAATAAGCTTGGGAGAAAGTCTGAAAATAAAATCTTTTCAATATTGTTGTTGAGATATTATTAGTGGTTGACCTATGAATTTGGATAGAGGTTTAGATTAGGAAAGAGAAAAGACTCATATTTTAATTATTTCAACTCGGGTAAGATCTCTTTTTGAAAACTAAGAATCTTCTCTCTTCTTCTTCTCTCTCTTTCTCTTCTTTTCGGGGGGGATCCGATCTCTCTTGCATGTCAATCTCTCTTCTTCTCCCCAAGGTTTTCTCTACTCTTTTATGGATTGCTAAATTTTTATTTCTAGTCAAGGGATTAATTGAAGTTTTGATTAACTAAAGAACTGTAAAATCTACTCTTTTTCTTATTGAGGATTTATACATCTTCTATGCTTCATAATATTATTATTTTGTGGATTATTTGAACCGGTCATTCTTCAATTTATCAATTTGATATACAGCTATTTAGGACTTTTAAATCAGTAATTGTTTAAGGGTTTTAATACATGTGGCAAATTACATAGGTTATGAAGGTGTATGATCTAGTCTAAATTATTTACGTTTGTTGAGAAGGTTAGCTAAAATTCGGTCTCTCTAGTTCTTAATGCTATTGATAAATTAAATCCTAAGAGCGTCTCTATAGTGTTGTTCATTAATAAGAGAGTTAATTTATAGTGCGTCTCTTGGTTATCGAGAAACTAAAGAGAGATTAAATTGTTAGAGCATCTCGGTAACTATAATAAATTTATTCAAGAAGATTAGAAATTCATTCATGTTTCAATGATCAGTTCACCAAATTAAAACTAAAATCATCTCTTGAAAAACTAAAATCATCTCTTGACTAGATAATCATTCTCCATTGAAATCTCATTTTATTATTTATTGCTTATATTCAATTTTCAAAACTCAAAACCTCTTATTTGCTTGTGCTATAATTTTTATAGAAATAAATATATTTACTATTTTATATAGATTCAACCTTGCTTACCAATTTACAAATTCATATATTTTTAGCAAGAATTATTTTTAATATTTTCGACATTAGAGATGTTAAACGAGCCGGCCGAGCCTAACAAACATGCCAACCCTAATGAGCTGATCTCAAAAAATTTTCAACCCAAGACGACTCGCGAGCCACAAGCCGAGCCGAGCAAGCCCAACAAGCCTAACGAGTTGAGCTTACATAAATAAAATTAATTTATATAAATATATTATATACTTCATTAAATTTTTATTTATTAAAACTATAATAAATATTTATTATGGTAATGATAAAATATGATATATACTTAGTCGTGTAAATAATAGAAATTTTTAATTAATACAAAATTGACATTTAATTATAAAAAATGGAAGAAAACAAATATATAAAAAATATAACCTTCATTATAAATTTGACATTTGTATCACTACAAACTAGACACGTCCCAACTAGGTTGGCACCCATCTAATTGTCAATCATGTTCAAAATGTCAAAAAAAATTACAAGTTGAAAAAATACTTCAAAATTTAAATTACAATGCTAATTTTAAATATCCAAATTTTTAAAGTCTTTAAGTATTTCGTCCTCTTGTTGTTGGTTTCTCGTAATGGCGTCATTCCAATCCTTCATGCAAATGAGTGCCTCCACAAGATCGGGTGCAAGTCGTCTTCGGCGTTCATCGTACACACGTCCACCTGTACTAAAAGTAGACTCCGATGCTACAGTAAAGACCGGAAGTGTTAGTAGATCTCGTGCCATTATAGAAAGAATACGATATGTGGTGGAAAATGTGTTTTTTCACAAATCTAAAATATCAAAGTTTTCTTCACGAGAAAATTGATATCGAGTGTCAAAATAAATATTTAGTTCATTTTGCATAGAACTATAGTAAATATCTGTATCTAATTAACTCAAAATATCGTGAATACTAAATTGTGAACCTACAATATTTCCACCATCACTACTTAAACTAGCATGTGAAGAAACACGTGAACGACTAACATTAGAATATTTAGATTCATAAAAAGAATATAAACTAAAAATTCTATTAGTTATTTTATCCCAAGAAAGTAAAGAAGTTGTAATGCCCCGAGTTTTCTGAACCCGGTTTGTTACTCATAAACTCGAACTTGACTAAGAAACTTTGGACCAAATTTAAAATTTCGCTCGAAAGTCTAAATTTGACATTTTCCAAAACTTCAAGACGTTTAAATACTTGCAGCGGAATTCATTTGAACAAAAATAGAGTTAAACAAAACCATAGTACAATGTTTGACTAATCAGTTGAGTTGTTAAAGAACAATCGGCCAAAAGAAATAAAGGGTTTAAATCGCAAAATACTTTAAAAGTTGTAAAAGTCAAACTCATCTGCCGCTGAACTAAGTCAACGAAAGAACAGAAGCAAACAGTAGTCTTTCACCGATGACGTCAGCCGGATGAATTAATCCTCCAACTTCTGCCGATCGCAAACGACGAGTTTTGCTACTCTCATCTACCGATGACGTCAGCAGGATGATTCGTTCATCCAGCCTCTGCCAATCATAAGACGACAAAAGACTTTACTCACAAAACAAAACAAACAGTATACATTGACCGGTCACTAAATGACAAAAGTCTTCCCGCATCTTCCTATAGACATAATATACAATGTCCACCGATCACTAAACGACAAAATCTAAACTTTCTACCGATGAAATAAACTACACCATTCCGATAGATTTAACACGCTACTCCTACCGGTAGAAAACAACCATCTTCTACCGATAGAAAACGATGTCTTCTATCGATTGATTACCACTTGCCGGTAGAAAACAGAGCAATTTTTTTCACAATTCATACTCTATACAAAAACAACTCTACTATTATTCGCTTCAATGAAACCTTTCGAAAAAAACTCTAATCCCTACATTACTCAAATCCAGTAAAAACCAATGCTAAATCAGCAAGGTACTATTTCCAGAAGATTTCAAAATGTGTTTCCAAAACATTGAAAACTATTGCTGTCTTAAGACTCAACATACTTAAGTGAAAACATTGTCGACTGAACCAGAGAGCTTTCAAACCTAAGATCAGGACATTAAAAGTTGATTCTGTCAACGAAACTTAAACACAACTCAGCTATCTAGTTTTTTTTTTTTTACTACAATGCACATGTACAAAACACTGGTTAAACCGCCTCATCAATTTACCAAGTCATGGCCTGAATGCACTTCTCCAACATCATCTATGCATTTGTGAACTCAGGGAAATCACCTGCAGTAACCTCAACACCTACATCACAAAACTCATCTATTAGCCTAATGCTAAGCAAGCAAAGCAATAATGAAATAATATGCTGAAACATAAAACCTAAACATGCAGTTTCTACTTTCTCATCTCAGTTGTACATTCGCTCGTTTACTGATATGATCCCTCGGTTCCCTTGGGAGTGGGATCAGTTCTCCCAATGTTATACATCCTCTACTCGATTAAGGGGCGGATGAATTCCCTTAATAGCTATTCTGATCCCTCAGTTCCCTTGGGAGTGTGATCAGTTCTCCCAATGTTCTACATCCTCTACTCGATTAAGGGGCGGATGAATTCCCTTAATAGCTATTCTGTCACTTTCGGTTCATGCCTTATCATTCTTCACATGAAAATTTATTTTCGTAATCTTTCATAAAATATGATGCATGTCATACAAACTCATTCGCACAAATGCATAATCCTAATATTTTGTGATGTAGGCTCGAAGGCACATTCATACTTTACTTACCTGGATTCCTGGGGAAATGTTTGGTTGCTAACCACTTTGGGTTCTGCTCAAACCTAAAACCATAGACAGTGTATTAGTTAGACTTCATTCTAAACTATCCAGGAGTCTTAAGGAAATTAGTTTGGAAGCTCAGATCTTCGTGTATTCCCGATTCTGCACTACACCTGAAACTATACACATTCACAACACTCCCAAAAACCCATACATTGCACTCCCTCTGTTATCTAACTGTCAAGTCATAAGGAAAAATGAAGGAACTCACCTAAATCGGAGAAATCACTGGAGAAGTCGGAGGGAAAATCGCCTGGAGCTCTGATGAGCTTGAGCTGAATACCGAGAAAGGAAAAATGAGGGGGCAGTGGCGGCTAAACCTCATTAAACCCTCCCTTAAATACGTTATCCACAATAAATTGTAATTACCATTTTGTCCTTACTCATTCACTTATTAACCTAATCACTAAATCACCCAATTTAACTTTTAAAGCACTCTAAAAAAATGAAACAAGGTAAATCGGTTAATAGAAACCGGGTGTTACAATCTACCCTCCTTAAAAGAATTTTGTCCTCAAAATTCAGTACCTGAATAATTCTGGATGTTGGTCTAACATGTCTTGCTGGCGCTCCCAAGTTGTCTCCTCAATATTCTGGTTACGCCACAATACCTTCACCAATGGAACTTCCTTGTTGCGCAATACCTTCACTGCATAATCTAAGATCCTTACTGGTTTCTCTTTATAGGCAAGGGTAGAATGAATCTCAAAATCTTGTTGTCCCATGACTTGGTTTGGATCCCTTATGCACTTTTTCAACATAGAAACATGGAATACATCATGTATCCCTTCCATAGAAGTTGGTAGTTGTAACTGGTAAGCTGTTCTTCCAATCCTCTTCAGAATCGTGAACGGTCCAATGAACCTGGGGTTCAACTTGCCTCTCTTTCCAAATCTCACAACTCCTTTAAATGGTGATATCTTAAGAAAAACTTCATCACCTAATTCAAACTCTAATTCTCTACGCCTCTTGTCGGCATAGCTCTTCTGTCGGCTTTGAGCTGTTAAGATCCTCTGGCGGATGTGGGCAATTTTCTCCACTGTCTGCTGCACAATGTCAGGACCAATCAATCGTACTTCTCCAACTTCATCCCAATACAATGGAGATCTGCATCTTCGTCCATATAATGCCTCGTATGGTGCCATGCCTATTGTTGTCTGAAAACTGTTGTTATAAGAAAATTCAACTAAGGACAAGTGTTTGCTCCATGAACCTTGAAAGTCTAGTACACATGCACAGAGCATATCCTCTGATGTTTGAATAGTCCTTTCGGATTGTCCATCAGTTTGAGGGTGGAAAGCTGTACTGAAATTAAGCTGCGTCCCCATAGCCTTGTGTAAACTTTTTCAAAACTTAGATGTAAATCTAGAGTCTCGGTCTGAAACTATGGTGCTTGGAACTCCATGCAGTCTAACAACTTCATGCACATACAACTCAGCAAGTTGATCCATCGAGTATGTCATCTTTATCTGTAGAAAGTGGGCAGATTTGGTTAAACGATCAACTATTACCCAGATTGCATCATGTCCCTTTGCTGTTCTAGGCAATCCCACAACAAAATCCATCGTTATTTGTTCCCATTTCCATTCAGGGACTGGTAGAAGTTGCAATGTTCCTTAGGGTCTCTGATGCTCAGTTTTAATCTGCTGACAACACAAACATGATTCTACATACTCTACCACACTCCTTTTCATACATGGCCACCAATAATGCTGTTTAAGATCCTTGTACATCTTTGTACTTCCGGAGTGAACAGAAAATCGAGAAGAATGTGCTTCAGAAAGAATCTCATCTCGAAGTTCCTTAATGGCAGAAACAAACCATCTATTTCTAAACCTAAGGATTCCATCAGCGGAATAGTTAAAATCCGACTTGTCTGTAGAGTCCATGCAGGACTTATACTTATTGCATTCAGTGTCGTTCCTTTGAGCTTCCTTTATTTTCTCCAAAATAGTAGGCCTTAAGGATATGACCGAAAGCATAGCTGATACACTAGATACTGCTTCTAGATTAAACTTTTGGAATTCAGACTCTAAAGCTAGTGGCATGTCTATAATCATGGCTGAGGCTGATGTTGTCACTCTACTCAAGGCATCAGCCACAACATTTGCTTTGCCGGGGTGGTACTTAATCTCGAAATCATAATCCTTTACGAATTCCAACCATCGACGTTGCCTCATATTTAATTCCTTCTGTGTGAAGATATACTTCAGGCTCTTATGATCTGAAAATATCTCACAAGATTGTCCATACAAATAGTGTCTCTAAATCTTTAGAGCAAAAACCACAGCAGCTAACTCTAAGTCATGCGTAGGGTAATTCTTCTCATGTGTTTTCAACTGTCTAGAGGCATAAGCTATTACTTTTCCATCTTGCATTAGAACACAACTAAGACCAATTTTGGAAGCGTCACAGTAAATGCTAAACTTACCATCTTCAACTGGAAGGGTTAAAATTGGAGCATCGGTCAGTTTCTGTTTCAAGATCTGAAAACTATGCTCACATTCGTCAGTCCATATATACTTCACATTTTTACTTGTTAACCTAGTAAGGGGTAGCAATCTTCGAGAATCCTTCAATGAATTTTCTATAATATCCTGCTAGTCCAAGAAAACTCCTAATATCTGTAGCACTCTTCGGTTGGGGCCACTCCTTAACTACTTGAACTTTTGCTGGATCAACAGATATGCCATCTCCAGAGATGACATGTCCTAGAAAGTGAACTTGGTCCAACCAACATTCACACTTAGAAAACTTGACGTATAGTTGGTGCTGTTTTAATATTTCCAACACCAAGGTCAGGTGCCTAGCATGCTCATCCTTAGTACGTGAATAGATTAAAATGTCATCTATGAACACTATGACAAACTTATCCAAATACTCATGAAACACTCTATTCATGAGATCCATAAAGGCTGCTGGTGCATTTGTCAATCCAAAGGACATGACCAAAAACTCATAATGTCCATACCTTGTGCGAAAGGCAGTCTTAGGAATATCCTCATATTTGACTTTTAATTGGTAATAACCGGACCTAAGGTCAATATTAGAGAAAACACGTGCACCATTAAGCTGGTCAAATAAATCATCAATCCTTGGCAATGAATACTTGTTCTTGATAGTTAACTTATTTAATTCCATATAATCAATGCACATTCGCATCGACCCATCTTTCTTTTTGACAAAAAGGCCAGGTGCACCCCACGGTGAAAAGCTTAGGCGTATGAACCCTTTCTCCAACAGATCTTCCAACTACTTCTTTAATTCCTTAAGTTCTGTTGGTGCTAGCCTATATGGATTTTTAGACACAGGCTCGGCGCCGGGATAAACATCTACAACGAATTCGATTTCCCTATCTGGTGGTAAACCAGGAAGGTCATCTAAAAACACTTCAGGGAAGTCTTGGACAATTAAGACATTTTGGGGTGTTGCTTTTCCTACGAATTGTGTATCTAGAACACTGGCCAAGAAGCATAGGTACTCTCTGCATGGTGAGGGTCTACAATTTATCGAAGTCATAACAGACATTCCCTCGCTCTTCTTTAGAGCTTGGAAGGTATGATTTAAACTACCAGGGGGTTGGAATCTAACTACTCCAGTCCTACAGTCGATTGTGGCATAATGCTTAAACACTTTTTTTTTTTTTTTTTTTTTTTTTTTTTTTTTTTTTTTTTTTTTTTTTTTTTTTTTTTTTTTTTTTTTTTTTTTTTTTTTTTTTTTTTTTTTTTTTTTTTTTTTTTTTTTTTTTTTTTTTTTTTTTTTTTTTTTTTTTTTTTTTTTTTTTTTTTTTTTTTTTTTTTTTTTTTTTTTTTTTTTTTTTTTTTTTTTTTTTTTTTTTTTTTTTTTTTTTTTTTTTTTTTTTTTTTTTTTTTTTTTTTTTTTTTTTTTTTTTTTTTTTTTTTTTTTTTTTTTTTTTTTTTTTTTTTTTTTTTTTTTTTTTTTTTTTTTTTTTTTTTTTTTTTTTTTTTTTTTTTTTTTTTTTTTTTTTTTTTTTTTTTTTTTTTTTTTTTTTTTTTTTTTTTTTTTTTTTTTTTTTTTTTTTTTTTTTTTTTTTTTTTTTTTTTTTTTTTTTTTTTTTTTTTTTTTTTTTTTTTTTTTTTTTTTTTTTTTTTTTTTTTTTTTTTTTTTTTTTTTCCTAGGATTACATCAAATCTCATTATATCCATAATAATGAGATCAGCAGGTAGACTCACGCTTTCTACTAACACATCACTGTCAAGCATCACCCGGTTAGAGTGCATGCATTCACTAGAGGGTAAAGCAACACTAAACACATGCATAGAAGGGGTAAACTGTGCATCTAACTTAACAGCAAAAGTAGATGCTATGAATGAATGTGTTGCACCAGAATCTATCAATGTAAAAGCAGGTATAGAGTTGACCAATATAGTACCTGACACAACAGCAGACTGTTCATCATCGCCTGACTCCATCATGGAGAATATCCTCGGCTTAATAATAGCAGGGCCATTCTTAGGAGCTGGACAGTCCCTAACGACGTGGCCAACCTTGTTACAGTTGAAGCATCGGGTGACTCTAGGCTTCGGGCAATCCCTGAATGTGTCCAATTTCCTCGCAATTGAAACACTTTCCCGAACCGAACCTGCATTCGCCCAGGTGACTCTTCGAACATTTTGGGCACAGGGAAAACTTCCTGACATCCGGCATTTTCTTTCCTGCTCCTTGGCTATGCTGGCCTTCACTAGGCCTCTTTATTCCACTTTGATGATGTGGCTGGACCGACTTCTATGGGACCTCTTTTATCTGATTTCTAATTCTTAGAATATCTATTTTAACTTTTATATAGGAGTATATAGAAAATGGTGCGTCCACGAAATGATCGAGATGACCGCGACGATACGATAGACACACTTAAGGATTTTATCGCCCAGCAGTCCCAGCATATGGAGCGACAGGCTCAGCAGATGGAGAGGCAGTCCCAACAGCTGGGTACGCTGATAGACCGAGAGGGCACTAGAGCTCGGGAGGCAGCCATTCCGGGTAATCGAGGGATGGAGAGGTTCCAGAAGCTCCAACCCCTTATATTTAACGGACAGTCTACGGATCCCTCTTCAGCCGAGGAGTGGATTCGCACCAGGGAGGACATGCTGGCGTATGCTAGCATAGAGGACGGGGAGAAGGTTGCATTGGTGACCTATCACTTGGCACTGGACGCTCGGTTTTGGTGGGATTCCATCAAGACGACCACGGATGTGACGATTATGGGTTGGGAGCGATTCAGAGATTTGTTTTATGACAAGTACTTCAGCCATACCGTACGAGCGGCGAAGATGGTTGAGTTTATGCAGTTACGGCAAGTTGGTACGATTGCCGAGTATGTGAGGAAGTTTGAAGTCCTTTCTAGATTTGCGCCACGTCAGGTCAGCATTAACGAGGACAAGGTACGCCGATTCTTACAGGGACTTAGCCAGGAGTTCCGGTTGCGCCTTACTATATCTGGAGTACGAAATATATCCTATGATGAAATTGTAGCCAGGGCTCTTGACATTGAGGCAGTTGACAGAGATTCTGCCAAACCGAGGGAGCCATCTAAGGGTTTCTTCTGAGAGATACGTCCTCAGTCTCTGAACCGGGGCTGGCAGCCTAGAGCACAGCCCCAGCAGCAGCAGAGGGGTGTTAAAAGGCCTCTAGAGGGAAGTAATGATCGAGGTAAAGGGAAGCAAGTACAAGTGGCTTCTCAGATACTCTCTGCATGGTGAGGGTCTACAATTTATCGAAGTCATAACAGACATTCCCTCGCTCTTCTTTAGAGCTTGGAAGGTATGATTTAAACTACCAGGGGGTTGGAATCTAACTACTCCAGTCCTACAGTCGATTGTGGCATAATGCTTAAACAGTCAATCAATTCCTAGGATTACATCAAATCTCATTATATCCATAATAATGAGATCAGCAGGTAGACTCACGCTTTCTACTAACACATCACTGTCAAGCATCACCCGGTTAGAGTGCATGCATTCACTAGAGGGTAAAGCAACACTAAACACATGCATAGAAGGGGTAAACTGTGCATCTAACTTAACAGCAAAAGTAGATGCTATGAATGAATGTGTTGCACCAGAATCTATCAATGTAAAAGCAGGTATAGAGTTGACCAATATAGTACCTGACACAACAGCAGACTGTTCATCATCGCCTGACTCCATCATGGAGAATATCCTCGGCTTAATCATAGCAGGGCCATTCTTAGGAGCTTGACAGTCCCTAACGACGTGGCCAACCTTGTTACAGTTGAAGCATCGGGTGACTCTGGGCTTCGGGCAATCCCTGAATGTGTCCAATTTCCTCGCAATTGAAACACTTTCCCGAACCGAACCTGCATTCGCCCAGGTGACTCTTCGAACATTTTGGGCACAGGGAAAACTTCCTGACATCCGGCATTTTCTTTCCTGCTCCTTGGCTATGCTGGCCTTCACTAGGCCTCTTTATTCCACTTTGATGATGTGGCTGGACTGACTTCTATGGGACCTCTTTTATCTGATTTCTAATTCTTAGAATATCTATTTTAACTTTTATATAGGAGTATATAGAAAATGGTGCGTCCACGAAATGATCGAGATGACCGCGACGATACGATAGACACACTTAAGGATTTTATCGCCCAGCTAGTCCCAGCATATGGAGCGACAGGCTCAGCAGATGGAGAGGCAGTCCCAACAGCTGGGTACGCTGATAGACCGAGAGGGCACTAGAGCTCGGGAGGCAGCCATTCCGGGTAATCGAGGAATGGAGAGGTTCCAGAAGCTCCAACCCCTTATATTTAACGGACAGTCTACGGATCCCTCTTCAGCCGAGGAGTGGATTCGCACCAGGGAGGACATGCTGGCGTATGCTAGCATAGAGGACGGGGAGAAGGTTGCATTGGTGACCTATCACTTGGCACTGGACGCTCGGTTTTGGTGGGATTCCATCAAGACGACCACGGATGTGACGATTATGGGTTGGGAGCGATTCAGAGATTTGTTTTATGACAAGTACTTCAGCCATACCGTACGAGCGGCGAAGATGGTTGAGTTTATGCAGTTACGGCAAGTTGGTACGATTGCCGAGTATGTGAGGAAGTTTGAAGTCCTTTCTAGATTTGCGCCACGTCAGGTCAGCATTAACGAGGACAAGGTACGCCGATTCTTACAGGGACTTAGCCAGGAGTTCCGGTTGCGCCTTACTATATCTGGAGTACGAAATATATCCTATGATGAAATTGTAGCCAGGGCTCTTGACATTGAGGCAGTTGACAGAGATTCTGCCAAACCGAGGGAGCCATCTAAGGGTTTCTTCTGAGAGATACGTCCTCAGTCTCTGAACCGGGGCTGGCAGCCTAGAGCACAGCCCCAGCAGCAGCAGAGGGGTGTTAAAAGGCCTCTAGAGGGAAGTAATGATCGAGGTAAAGGGAAGCAAGTACAAGTGGCTTCTCAGATACTCTCTGCATGGTGAGGGTCTACAATTTATCGAAGTCATAACAGACATTCCCTCGCTCTTCTTTAGAGCTTGGAAGGTATGATTTAAACTACCAGGGGGTTGGAATCTAACTACTCCAGTCCTACAGTCGATTGTGGCATAATGTTTAAACAGTCAATCAATTCCTAGGATTACATCAAATCTCATTATATCCATAATAATGAGATCAGCAGGTAGACTCACGCTTTCTACTAACACATCACTGTTAAGCATCACCCGGTTAGAGTGCATGCGTTCACTAGAGGGTAAAGCAACACTAAACACATGCATAGAAGGGGTAAACTGTGCATCTAACTTAACAGCAAAAGTAGATGCTATGAATGAATGTGTTGCACCAGAATCTATCAATGTAAAAGCAGATATAGAGTTGACCAATATAGTACCTGACACAACAGCAGACTGTTCATCATCGCCTGACTCCATCATGAAGAATATCCTCGGCTTAATCATAGCAGGGCCATTCTTAGGAGCTAGACAGTCCCTAACGACGTGGCCAACCTTGTTACAGTTGAAGCATCGGGTGACTCTAGGCTTCGGGCAATCCCTGAATGTGTCCAATTTCCTCGCAATTGAAACACTTTCCCGAACCGAACCTGCATTCGCCCAGGTGACTCTTCGAACATTTTGGGCACAGGGAAAACTTCCTGACATTCGGCACTTTCTTTCTTGCTCCTTGGCTATGCTGGCCTTCACTAGGCCTCTTTATTCAACTTTGATGATGTGGCTGGACCGACTTCTGTGGGACCTCTTTTGGTCCAGCACACTTCCTTTCATCTTCTTCCACTTCCAGAGCAGTGGACACAACCTCGCTGAATGTCAAGCCTTTAATACCACAAAATTTAACCCCTCGGTAGATTTCTGGCTTCAGTCCATGCACAAACTTGAATACCTTGTCCTCGTCCCTAAAAGCAAAATGTCCAGCAAACCTGGACAGAGACTCAAACTGCCTACTATACTCGGCTACAGACCCTGTCTGCTTCAAGTTTAGAAATTCCAACTTCTTTACAGTTTGGACAGTACTGTTGAAATACTTCTCGTAGAAAATGTCTTTGAATTGCGACCAAGGCATCGCCAAGACATCAGTGGTGGTCTCTACTGTTTCCCACCAGAGTTGAGCTTCACCAGCCAAGTGAAATGTCGCCAACGTGACCTTGTCTCTTTCTCCTATGTTGGCACACCTAAACATACTTTCAATCTTCCTAAGCCACCCTTCAGCAATAACTGGATCAGATGATTGTCCATCAAACATGAGTGGTCTTAGTCTCCGGAATCTATCTCCAGAATGTTCCTTACTAGAACCCGAGTTAGCACTTCCTTGTACCTCTCGGTTCAACAGTACTCCTAGTTGGTCAGACTGCTGGCGCACTAAATCAGTTTGCTGACGCACCAGCTCTGTCAGCTGCCTAATCACACTAGGCTCCTCTCCACCACTCAGGTTTGGCATTTCCCTTGGCACTCTAGGTCTCCCTGGGCGTCTGGCCATTATACTAAATTCCTGTACAGGGTTAATTACACTCTTAAATATATATTAGCTAATGTTAACATAAACACTTACAGTTGTTGAAGCACTTCCATGCAACGATTGACACTGATGAGTAATCTTTTGAACGGTTTAACCGAATGTCTCTGATACCATACAGTAACGCCCCGAGTTTTCTGAACCCGGTTTGTTACTCATAAACTCGAACTTGACTAAGAAACTTTGGACCAAATTTAAAATTTCGCTCGAAAGTCTAAATTTGACATTTTCTAAAACTTCAAAACGTTTAAATACTTGCAGCGGAATTCATTTGAACAAAAATAGAGTTAAACAAAACCATAGTACAATGTTTGACTAATCAGTTGAGTTGTTAAAGAACAATCGGCCAAAAGAAATAAAGGGTTTAAATCGCGAAATACTTTAAAAGTTCCAAAGTCAAACTCATCTGCCGCTGAACTAAGTCAACGAAAGAACAGAAGCAAACAGTAGTCTTCCACCGATGACGTCAGCCGAATGAATTAATCCTCCAACTTCTGCCGATCGCAAACGACGAGTTTTGCTACTCTCATCTACCGATGACGTCAGCCGGATGATTCGTTCATCCAGCCTCTGCCGATCATAAGACGACAAAAGACTTTACTCACAAAACAAAACAAACAGTATACATTGACCGGTCACTAAACGACAAAAGTCTTCCCGCATCTTTCGATAGACATAATACACAATGTCCACCGATCACTAAACGACAAAATCTAAACTTTCTACCGATGAAATAAACTACACCATTCCGATAGATTTAACACGCTACTCCTGCCGGTAGTAAACAACCATCTTCTACCGATAGAAAACGATGTCTTCTACCGATTGATTACCACTTGCCGGTAGAAAACAGAGCAATTTTTTCCATAATTCATACTCTATACAAAAACAACTCTACTATTATTCCCTTCAATGAAACCTTTCGAAAACGACTCCAATCTCTACATTACTCAAATCTAGTAAAAACCAATGCTAAATCAGCAAGGTACTATTTCCAGAAGATTTCAAAATGTGTTTCCAAAACATTGAAAACTATTGTTGTCTTAAGACTCAACATACTTGAGTGAAAACATTGTCGACTGAACCAGAGAGTTCTCAAATCTAAGATCACGACATTAAAAGTTGATTCTGTCAACGAAACTTAAACACAACTCAGCTATCCAGTTTTTTTTTTTACTACAATGCACATGTACAAAACACTAGTTAAACCGCCTCATCAATTTACCAAGTCGTGGCCTGAATGCGCTCCTCCAACATCATCTATGCATTTGTGAACTCAGGAAAATCACCTGCAGTAATCTCAACACCTATATCACAAAACTCATCTATTAGCCTAATGCTAAGTAAGCTGTAATACCCGGCTTTACGGGATGTTATTATTTTAATATATGATGGTATTTTTGTAAATATGTCAAATCAGGTCCGTTTTACGAAAAGAAAGCATCATTATGATCCTAACGATTAATAGGAATTTTAAGGAATTTACGGGAATTTTCGGAGTAATAACGCTATATTCCGAGTAATTACATTTCTCGTAATATGAAAGATGTTTTAGTAAAAATAGTAAACAAGGTCCGAATGGCGAACATATAGTTTTGTTTGAACCCAAATAATAAATTGGACTTATTAGAGAAATAAGAAAATTTGGAGAAGCCAAATCGCTAGCCGATTAACGAAACGAAGGACGAAACAAATAGAAATAAGTGCTTAGGGCATTTTAGTAATTTTCAAATCAATATTATAAATTAACCTAAATCTATTTCTTCTTCACTTCTCCCCTGTTGCGTGAAGAAACCAGAGAGCTTTCTCTCTTCCTCCCTCACGGCGACTTCAACGTTTCGACCTCCGTTCGTCCTCCAATCGTTCCGTTTTCTTCGCATTTTCTCCTCTAATCGACGCTCTAGGTATGATTCTAAAGTTTTAGAGCGTTAAATTCTGAGTTTCGTAGAGTTAAACCAATTAGGGTTCGTTTAGGGTTTCGATTAAAAATGAGATTTGGAATTCGAAATTTGTAGATTTGCTGTAATTAAGTATATATTGAACGTATTGGACGTTATTGGACTAATCTAGTTGATTTAGGAAAAATGTTATAAATTGTGAAATTTCGAGATTTTAGGGAAAACTCGTAAATTAGGAATTTAGGTACCGAGCGTAAATTGCTCGAATAAACAGCTCAATGAATTGGATTAGAACTTTAGAAAGTTCCGTAGCTAAGGTTTTGTAAATTTGGGCGATCGATAGCTTAAACTCGTTTAACGTTGATATTATGTTTTGCCTCAGACAAACAACGCTCGTGGACGGAGCTTGAGCTGCTTTGGACACGAGGTAAGTTCTCGTGATCTTCTCTGGCCGATTGGCCTACATCGTACGTCGAATGTCGTCTCGAGGAGTTTTGGAGATGCGTCTGTTTAATTTTGCTTGGTTTGGGTAGCTAGGTTTAGTGGTTTATAGGTTATGCTTTACAGTCTTGATGGTACACGTTATTGCTTGTTTACTTTATGATATAGAATTGTTCACGCATCACGTGTTTTAAAGAAAAGCATGAAAATGAATTTCTGCATGAAGTTTAAAGATAATGCAAAGAATAAAATTGGGCCATAAGGCATATAGTTTACAGGCCGAAAGGCATACAGGCCGAAAGGCATACAGTTTATAGGTCACGCGAGGTGGGGCTCAGGCACGGCTGTACGTGTTGTAAGCGTGCACCCCCCTCCTCTAGCTGGAAAGAGTAGTCCGCCCGCTGGATGAGCTCTCTCTTGTTAGGGGGATAGGATCTCGGTGACACCTACAGTGCATAGCAAGGCATAGCATGAAAATGAATTTCTGCATGAATTTTGAAGATAATGCAAAAAATAAAATTGGGCCGTAAGGCATATAGTTTACAGGCCGAAAGGCATATAGGCCAAAATGCATACAGGCCGAAAGGCATACAGTTTATAGGTCACGCGAGGTGGGGCTCAAGCACGGCTGTACGTGTAGTAAGCGTGCACCCCCCTCCTCTAGCTAGAAAGAGTAGTCCGCCCGCTGGATGAGCTCTCTCTGGTTAGGGGGATAGGATCTCGGTGACACCTACAGTGCATAGCATGGCATAGCATAGCACAACATAGCATAGCATAGCATTTGCATTTACGAGTCTTGCTGAGATTTTTATCTCATAGTGTGTTGTATGGTGTAGGTGATTTCGAGGAAACAGGTATGGATGAGATCCCTCCACCTGAGGAGTGACGCAGTTGACGGAGAATGGTTGCGATGGTGTGCTGGCGCAGTCGACGCTTACCTAACCCGTGGGGACGTATGTATAGATTTTGGGGTTTTTAGAATGTTTTGGATTGATAATTGTATAGACATTTTAGGATGTTTGAGAACTGGTAGTTGATAGGTTTACATAACGATGTTTTGAAACGTATTGGAAATGGATTTTATAATCTTTTGTTGATTTCAAAACAGGAGGATTTGTTTAGGTTTTAAATATACCCATGCAGTTCGTTTTCATAAAGTTTGACTACGTTTTGAGTTAAATGTTTGGACGATTAAGAGGTGTTTAGTATGTTAATTGAGGATGAAAATGGAGATGTGTTAAAGTAGTTATGGCAGGGGAAAAGAGAAGGAAGAGAGAGAGGTAGCAGCACCTCTCTGGTATTCGTAAATCCAGAGAGGTTGCCGAACGATCGCCAATGAGGGCGATCGTTCGCCCCTCATGGTAGCGCTCTGGAAGAAATTCCAGAGCGCCTGCCGAGCGATCGCCAGGCTAAGGGTGATCGCTGGGCAGAGGTGATCGCCAGGGGCGATCCACTCGGCGAGCGATCGCCGGGGTGCGATCGCCATAGGGCGATCGATCGCCAGTTTTGGGCGATCGATTGCCCCTCACTTTTTCGGGACAAATGTCCCTTCTGCCCTTAGCTTGGCCGATGTTTTCTTTTAAATGATTTTTAACTGTTTTAAATAGTTAATATAAGTTTTATTTAAATTGTTTTAAAAGTTGAATTTCAATTTCGATCTCGATTCTGGTTTCGATTTCGGATTTGGTTTCGCCTAGAGTTTATTTAATGTATAAGATAAAAAAAATATAGTATGGAAAATTGGGTACAGTGTTACGGTCGTGACAGTTATGGTATCAGAGCCCCCGGGTTTTAAAATTGGTTCTGTAGACTGCTCGACTGCACAGCCACTACGCGGACATCCTTCATCAACTGTAAGTATGTTTATCGTTTTATCTGATTTCTAGTTCTTAGAATATCTATTTTAACTTTTATATAGGAGTATATAGAAAATGGTGCGTCCACGAAATGATCGAGATGACCGCGACGATACGATAGACACACTTAAGGATTTTATCGCCCAGCAGTCCCAGCATATGGAGCGATAGGCTCAGCAGATGGAGAGGCAGTCCCAACAGCTGGGTACGCTGATAGACCGAGAGGGCACTAGAGCTCGGGAGGCAGCCATTCCGGGTAATCGAGGGATGGAGAGGTTCCAGAAGCTCCAACCCCTTATATTTAACGGACAGTCTACGGATCCCTCTTCAGCCGAGGAGTGGATTCGCACCAGGGAGGACATGCTGGCGTATGCTAGCATAGAGGACGGGGAGAAGGTTGCATTGGTGACCTATCACTTGGCACTGGACGCTCGGTTTTGGTGGGATTCCATCAAGACGACCACGGATGTGACGATTATGGGTTGGGAGCGATTCAGAGATTTGTTTTATGACAAGTACTTCAGCCATACCGTACGAGAGGCGAAGATGGTTGAGTTTATGCAGTTACGGCAAGTTGGTACGATTGCCGAGTATGTGAGGAAGTTTGAAGCCCTTTCTAGATTTGCGCCACGTCAGGTCAGCATTAACGAGGACAAGGTACGCCGATTCTTACAGGGACTTAGCTAGGAGTTCCGGTTGCGCCTTACTATATCTGGAGTACGAAATATATCCTTTGACGAAATTGTAGCCAGGGCTCTTGACATTGAGGCAGTTGATAGAGATTCTGCCAAACCGAGGGAGCCATCTAAGGGTTTCTTCTGAGAGATACGTCCTCAGTCTCTGAACCGGGGCTGGCAGCCTAGAGTACAGCCCCAGCAGCAGCAGAGGGGTGTTAAAAGGCCTCTAGAGGGAAGTAATGATCGAGGTAAAGGGAAGCAAGTACAAGTTGCTTCTCAGATACCTATTTGCCCTAAGTGCCAGAGGGAGCACAGTGGCCAGTGCAGATTGGGCACGGGTGTGTGCTATCGGTGTGGAGACCCGGGCCATTTTGCTAGAGATTGCCTGAAGCCCGACAGAGATCAGTTAGGCGGTGATCAGAGGAGAGTTATGCTGAGGATCTTTGCATTTATAGAGCCTGGCGATGCATTTATAGAGCCTAGCGATGTTAATAACGAGGATCAGCCTGCCATGATAGCAGGTACTATATTAGTTACTGGTGTTCCTGTATTTTCTTTATTAGACACGGGGGCTACGCATTCTTTTGTTTCCACCGCTTGTGTGTCTAGATTGAGGCTTGCGCCGGAGTTAGCAGCATGCGAGTATAGTGTGATGCTACCTTCAGGAGAGCGTATGCAGTCAGGTCGTATAGTCCAGGGCAATATTATCTTGATTGGGGACAAAACCCTCTATGCTCGCCTTATTGTTATGGGCATCGAGCACTACGATCTCATCTTAGTGATGGATTGGCTATCACAGCACTTCGCCACCATCGATTGTCGATCCGGGATTGTGACCTTCCGACCCCGGGTAAAGCCTAGTTTTCTTATCAGGCGATGAGCAGATTGAGTAGCTCGCCTATTTCTTATTCCATGAAGGTCAACGAGCAGTTTAAAGGTGCGTGCTCTATTTATTTGGCCTCTGTATTTGATTGTCAGTTGCTCAGCAGAGAAAAGCCGAGCGACATTCCTATTGTCAGAGAGTTCTCTGGGATCTTTCTTGATGATCTTCCCGGGTTACCACCAGACCGGGAGATCAAATTCACTATTGATGTCTATCCAAACTCCGCATCGAGGTTTAAGAACCCGTATCGGTTGGCACCAGCTGAGTTGAGGGAACTGAGGACTCAGCTTGACGAGTTGTTAGAGAAGGGTTTTATTCGACCCAGTGTTTCACCCTGGGGTGCACCAGTTCTGTTTGTTAAGAAGAAAGACGGGACCCTCAGGATGTGCATCGATTACAGAGAGCTGAATAAACTTACAGTGAAGAATAAGTATCCACTGCCCCGGATTGATGATTTATTTGATCAGCTGCAAGGTGCCCGAGCATTTTTTAGGATTGATCTACGCTCGGGTTACAATCAGCTGAAGGTCCGGAAGGATGATATACCGAAGACGGCATTCCGAACGAGGTATGGGCATTATGAGTTCCTTGTCATGTCTTTTGGACTTACTAATGCCCTTGCAGCGTTTATGGATTTGATGAACCGTGTCTTCAAGGAGTATCTGGACAAGTTCGTGGTGGTTTTCATCGACGACATTCTGATCTATTCTAAGACGAAGGAAGAACACGAGGAGAATCTGAGGATTGTTCTAAGGACCCTATGTCAGCACCAGTTGTATCCGAAGTTCTTCAAATGCAAATTTTGGTTGGATCGGGTCAGTTTCCTTGGCCATATCATATCACAGGAAGGTGTTTCTATGGATCCGAGCAAAATTCAGGTGGTCAGAGATAGGCCACAGCCGAAGAACGTACGTGAGGTACGTGGATTTCTCGGATTAGCTGGCTATTATCGGAAGTTCATAGAGGGGTTTTCGAAGATCGCATTTCCTCTTTCACGATTGACTCGGAAGAACGAGAGATTTATATGGTCGTCTGCTTGTGATAACAGTTTTATGGAGTTAAAGCAGAGACTGACCACCGCTCCAGTATTGGCGTTACCTGTTGAAGGTGACAAGTTCAGTATTTATTGTGTTGCGTCAGGAGTTGGACTAGGTTGTGTGTTGATGTAGGAGGGGAGAGTTATTGCTTATGCTTCTCGGCAGCTGAAGTCGTATGAGCAGAATTACCCTACGCACGACCTTGAGTTAGCAGATGTGGTCTTCGCACTGAAGATATGGAGACATTATTTATATGGGCAGCAGTGCGAGATATTTTCCGACCACAAGAGCCTGAAGTATCTATTTACGCAGAAGGAGCTGAATATGCGTCAGAGAAGGTGGCTTGAGTTCGTCAAAGACTATGATTTTGATATCAAGTACCATCCAGGAAAGGCGAACAAAGTTGCTGATGCTTTGAGTAGAGTGCCTTCTGCGAGTCAGCCTTCGTTAGCAGCGATGTCAGTTACGCTGCGGTCTGAGATTGAGAGATTCGATGTGGAGATAGTGGCAGAATTATCCAGTATGCTCACCAACATTTCTTTCAGGCCGACTATTCTAGATCGGATACGTGAGGCTCAGCACAATGATACGGAGTGTGAGGAGCTTCGATCGAGCATGACATTGGGAGACTCGTCAGATTTCCATTTATCAGAAGATGGTATTCTGAAGTTCAGGCATAGGTGGTACGTGCCTAACGACGAAGATCTGAAGAAAGATATATTGGTCGAGGCACATTCTTCGACGTATTCTGTGCTCCCGGGAAGTACTAAGATGTACCGGGATTTAAAGCAACACTTCTGGTGGCCGAACATGAAGAGTGAGGTTGCCAGGTACGTTGAAACCTGTCTAGTCTGCCAGCAGGTAAAGGCAGAGCACCAGAGACCGGCCGGAACATTATTGCCACTGCCGATTCTGGAGTGGAAGTGGGAGCAGATCTCCATGGATTTCATTGTGGGGCTCCCGAGGACGACGAAGGGCCATGATGGTGTTTGGGTGATTGTGGACCGATTGACAAAGTCAGCCCACTTCTTATCTGTGAAGATGACTTCTTCGATGGATCAGCTCGCCGAGCTGTATGTGCAGGAGATTGTCAGGCTGCACGGTGTGCCAGTTTCTATAGTCTCAGATCGTGACCCGAGATTTACTTCAAAGTTCTGGAAGAGCCTGCATAAAGCTATGGGGACTCAGCTTAATTTCAGCACGGCATTTCATCCTCAGACTGATGGTCAGACAGAGAGGACGAATCAGATTCTTGAGGATATGCGCAGAGCTTGTGTGCTGGAGTTTCAGGGCTCGTGGAGCCGATATTTGCCTCTGATTGAGTTCTCGTACAACAACAGCTTCCAGGCTACCATTGGCATGGCACCATATGTAACGCCCCGAGTTATCTGAACCCGGTTCGCTACTCATTACTTGATCATAACTAAGAAATTTCGAATAAATTTAAAACTTCATTCGACATTCAAAATTTGACATTTTCTAAACGTTCAAAACATTTGAAAACTTTGCAGCGGAAAAATTATTTAAAACTACAATGGGGATTTAACTAGCTGTGAAAATATTGTTGGAAAGATTAATGGAAATGTTTAAAGTATTCGGTCAAGAGAAAATAAGGTTTTAAATGATGGACTACTCAAGGAATTACAAAAGTCGAATTCATCTGCCGACGACAAAGTCAACGGAAGGAAACGGAACGAGGTTCCTGCCGATGACGTCACGAGTTGAACTAGTCTGCCGACGACTAGTCAACGGAAGGAGCAGAAGCAGAAAACCAAAGGCTTCTGCCGATGACGTCTACACAAATTCACCCACGACTTCATCTGCCGATGAAATCATGGTAACTTCACACACCACTTCATCTGCCGATGAAGTTAACATAACTTCATCTGCCGATGAAGTCAGCGCAATTTCATCTCTCCATAGACAAACACACGTCATCTTCCGATAACAACAATATGACTCCACGCCTTCCGATTCGCTAAACGACAAACGGGTTTCTCCCTCTTCCGATGGAATGGACTACATCTGCCGACACGTGCTACTCACGTAACTCCTTAAAGCATCTACCGATAGACTATAAAATTTACATCTTCCGATGGCTTTTCTGAAGACATCTTCAGATAGAATTTAAAATTTACTCAACATCTACCGACAGATATCATCTGTCGATAGAGAGCAAAACAACAACTCTAATCGCTTCACTTGCAAATCCAGTAATAAACCAACAGAATACTAAATTCAGAGAAAACTAAGAATACTTTTGAAAACTTCAAATAACTCATTCTTGCTAAAACTAACCAGAGACAATCCAAACCTTTGTGTCACTAGAAACTCATAAGTACTATCTTGAAATCCCAACAGAATATCGTTATCAGAAAAGAAACTCAAAAGCGAATTTTAAAACATTAAAATTTCTACTGTCATGAAAGCTCAGTATAATAAATTTGAAATACTGTCAATTAATCTTTGTTAGTCAATGACACCAGTCAAACCGCCCCATCAGATGCCTGACCGTTGCACAGCCGTGCTCCACCAACCTCATCTACTTGGTTATGCTCTCAGGGAAATCACCTGCTGTATCCTCAACACCTACATCACAAAACTCATCTATTAGCCTAATGCTAAGCAAGTAAAGCATTAATGAAATGTATGCTGAAACATAAACCCTAATCATGCAGTTTCTAATTTTCTCAACTCAGTTGTGCATCGTTCATAAACTGGTCTGATCCCTAAGTTCCCTTGGGAGTGGGATCGGTTCTCCCAATGTAATAAATCCTCTACTCAGTTAAGGGGCGGATTACTTCCCTTAACAGCTAATACAGATCCCTTAATTCCCTTGGGAGTGGGATCGGTTCTCCCAATGTAATAAATCCTCTACTCAGTTAAGGGGCGGATTACTTCCCTTAACAGCTACTCTGTTTCATTCAATTCATACTCATCATAACCTTGCACATAAATTCATTTTCGTAATTCTTCAAAAACTTAATGCATGACATAAAGAAAAGAAACACTCAAACATGCATAAACCTACTGTTTTGTGATGTAGGTCCGAAGGCTCACACATTACTTTACTTACCTGGCTCCTGGAAATCGTTCGGCTATATGCTACTCCAAAAAAAATCTGCTCACCTAAAACCATTGACAGATTATGGATTAGATCTCCACTAAACTTTATCTAACTATTGAAGTCTAAGGAAGCCAGTTTGGGGCTCTACTGATTAAGCATTCCCGATACATCACTAAACCCCAAAACCCAAATCTCTCACCCGCAGCTTATCGAAGATACATACATTGCAATCCTTCAGCTACCCTAGCACTAGAACGGCAAGTAGTTGATTCAAAACTCACCTTGGTTGGAGAAAACCGGAGGGGAAATCGCCCAGAGGTAGTCTGCTTGAGCTGAGAGGTAAGAGTAATAAAACAGTGGCGGCTAAACCTCACTAAACCTTTCCTTAAATACCTTATCCACAATATAAATTTGCAATTACCATCTTGCCCCTGCTTAGTCATTTACAACCTAATCAACATTTCACTAAATTTTAACCATAAAAATTATATACCACCGTTTAATAACTTATTTTGATTTATTGAAACCGGGTGCTACACCATATGAGGCTTTGTATGGTCGAAAGTGTAGGTCTCCGTTATGTTGGGACGAGGTTGGCGAGGCCAGCGTCATTGGTCCGGAGATTCTACAACAAACGGCAGAGAAGATTGTCATTATTCAACAGCGTATTGAAGTAGCTCAGAGTAGACAGAAGAGCTATGCTGACACACGACGGAGAGAGCTAGAGTTCGAAGAAGGTGATGAGGTTTACCTTAAGATTTCTCCGTTTAAAGGCGTTGTGAGATTTGGAAGGAGGGGCAAGTTAAACCCTCGTTCTGTGGGGCCCTTTCCTATTCTGAAGAGGATCGGGAAGTTGGCGTATAGACTGCAGCTTCCGGCTTCTATGGAGGGTATCCACGATGTATTTCATGTATAGATGCTTCGGAAGTGCCTACGCGATCCATCACATATTGTCAAGGCTAGAGAGATTGAGGTACAGCCTACCTTGACATATGAGGAGAGGCCGGTACGTATTTTGGAGTCTTCCATTAAAGTCTTACGCAACAAAGAGATTCCGCTAGTCAAAGTCCTATGGCGGAACCACGAGGTGGAAAAAGCTACATGGGAGCGACAGCAGGATATGATGACTATGTATCGTGAGCTATTTGTGTAGTTAAATTTTTTGGACAAAATTGTAAATAAGGTGGGTGGAATGTAATACCCGGCTTTACGGGATGTTATTATTTTAATATATGATGGTATTTTTGTAAATATGACAAATCAGATCCGTTTTATGAAAAGAAAGCGTCATTATGATCCTAACGATTAATAGGAATTTTAAGAAATTTACGGGAATTTTTGGAAGTAATAACGCTATATTCCGAGTAATTACATTTCTCGTAATATGAAGGATGTTTTAGTAAAAATAGTAAACGAGGTCCGAATGGCGAACGGATAGTTTTGTTAGAACCCAAATAATAAATTGGACTTATTGGAGAAATAAGAAAATTTGAAAAAGGCCAAATCGCTAGCCGATTAACGAAACGAAAGACGAAACAAATAGAAATAAGTGCTAAGGGCATTTTAGTAATTTTCAAATCAATATTATAAATTAACCTAAATCTATTTCTTCTTCACTTCTCCCCTGTTGCTTGAAGAAACCAGAGAGCTTTCTCTTTTCCTCCCTCACGGCGACTTCAACGTTCCAACCTCCGTTCGTCCTCCAATCGTTCCGTTTTCTTTGCTTTTTCTCCTCCAATCGACGCTCTAGGTATGATTCTAAAGTTTTAGAGCGTTAAATTCCGAGTTTCGTAGAGTTAAACCAATTAGGGTTCGTTTAGGGTTTCGATTAAAAACGAGATTTAGAATTCGAAATTTGTAGATTTGCTGTAATTAAGTATATATTGAATGTATTGGACGTTATTGGACTAATCTAGTTGATTTAGGAAAAATGTTATAAATTGTGAAATTTCGAGATTTTAGGGAAAACTCGTAAATTAGGAATTTAGGTGCCGAGCGTAAATTGCTCAAATAAATAGCTCAATGAATTGGATTAGAACTTTAGAAAGTTCCGTAGCTAAGGTTTTGTAAATTTGGGCGATCGATAGCTTAAACTCGTTTAACGTTGATATTATGTTTTGCCTCAGACAAACAACGCTCGTGGACGGAGCTTGAGCTGCTTTGGACACGAGGTAAGTTCTCGTGATCTTCTCTGGTCGATTGGCCTACACCGTACGTCGAATGTCGTCTCGAGGAGTTTTGGAGATGCGTCTGTTTAATTTTGCTTGGTTTGGGTAGCTAGGTTTAGTGGTTTATAGGTTATGCTTTACAGTCTTGATGGTACACGTTATTGCTTGTTTACTTTATGATATAGAATTGTTCACGCATCACGTGTTTTAAAGAAAAGCATGAAAATGAATTTCTGCATGAAGTTTAAAGATAATGCAAAGAATAAAATTGGGCCGTAAGGCATATAGTTTACAGGCCGAAAGGCATACAGTTTATAGGTCACGCGAGGTGGGGCTCAGGCACAGCTGTACGTGTTGTAAGCGTGCACCCCCCTCCTCTAGCTGGAAAGAGTAGTCCGCCCGCTGGATGAGCTCTCTCTGGTTAGAGGGATAGGATCTCGGTGACACCAACAGTGCATAGCATGCAATAGCATAGCACAGCATAGCATAGCATTTGCATTTACGAGTCTTGCTGAGATTTTTATCTCATAGTGTGTTGTATGGTGTAGGTGATTTCGAGGAAACAGGTGAGGATGAGATCCCTCCACCTGAGGAGTGACGCAGTTGACGGAGAATGGTTGCGATGGTGTGCTGGCGCAGTCGACGCTTACTTGACCCGTGGGGACGTATGTATAGATTTTGGGGTTTTTAGAATGTTTTGGATTCATAATTGTATAGACATCTTAGGATGTTTGAAAACTGGTAGTTGATAGGTTTACATAACGATGTTTTGAAACGTATTGGAAATGGATTTTATAATCTTTTGTTGATTTCAAAACAAGAGGATTTGTTTAGGTTTTAAATATACCCATGCAGTTCGTTTTCATAAAGTTTGACTACGTTTTGAGTTAAATGTTTGGACGATTAAGAGGTATTTAGTATGTTAATTGAGGATGAAAATGGAGATGTGTTAAAGTAGTTATGGCAGGGGAAAAGAGAAGGAAGAGAGAGAGGTAGCAGCACCTCTCTGGTATTCGTAAATCCAGAGAGGTTGCCGAACGATCGCCAATGAGGGCGATCGTTCGCCCCTCATGGTAGCGCTCTGGAAGAAATTCCAGAGCGCCTGCCGAGCGATCGCCAGGCTAAGGGTGATCGCTGGGCAGAGGTGATCGCCAGGGGCGATCCACTCGGCGAGCGATCGCCGGGGTGCGATCGCCATAGGGCGATCGATCGCCAGTTTTGGGCGATCGATTGCCCCTCACTTTTTCGGGACAAATGTCCCTTCTGCCCTCAGCTTGGCCGATGTTTTCTTTTAAATGATTTTTAACTGTTTTATATAGTTAATATAAGTTTTATTTAAATTGTTTTAAAAGTTGAATTTCAATTTCGATCTCGATTCTGGTTTCGATTTCGGATTTGGTTTTGCCTAGAGTTTATTTAATGTATAAGGATAAAAAAAATATAGTACGGGAAATTGGGTACAGTGTTATGGTCGTTACACAAGCAAAGCAATAATGAAATGATATGCTGAAACATAAAACCTAAACATACAGTTTCTACTTTCTCATCTCAGTTGTACATTCGCTCGTTTACTGATCTGATCCCTCGGTTCCCTTGGGAGTGAGATCAGTTCTCCCAATGTTATACATCCTCTACTCGATTAAGGGGTGGATGAATTCCCTTAATAACTATTCTGATCCCTCAGTTCCCTTGAGAGTGGGATTAGTTCTCTCAATGTTCTACATCCTCTACTCGTTTAAGGGCGGATGAATTCCCTTAATAACTATTCTGTCACTTTCGGTTCATGCCTTACCATTCTTCACATGAAAATTCATTTTCGTAATCTTTCATAAAACATGATGCATGTCATACAAACTCATTCGCACAATGCATAATCCTAATGTTTTGTGATGTAGGCCCGAAGGCACATGCATACTTTACTTACCTGGATTCCTAGGGAAATGTTTGGTTGCTAACCACTTCGGATTCTGCTCAAACCTAAAACCATATACAGTGTATTAGTTACACTTCATTCTAAACTATCCAGGAGTCTTAAGGAAATTAGTTTGGAAGCTCAGATCTTCGTGTATTCCCGATTCTGCACTAAACCCGAAACTACACACATTCACAACACTCCCAAAAACCCATACATTGCACTCCCTCTGTTATCTAACTGTCAAGTTATAAGGAAAAATGAAGGAACTCACCTAAATCGTAGAAATCACTGGAGAAGTCAGAGGGAAAATCGCCTGGAGCTCTGATGAGCTTGAGCTGAATACCGAGAAAGGAAAAATGAGGGGGCAGTGGCGGCTAAACCTCATTAAACCCTCCCTTGATTACGTTATCCACAATAAATTGCAATTACCATTTTGTCCTTACTCATTCACTTATTAACCTAATCACTAAATCACCCAATTTAACATTTAAAGCACTCTAAAAAAAATGAAACAAGGTAAATCAGTTAATGGAAACCGGGTGTTACAGAAGTAGTATGTAAATTATTAGAAATTTTATTATTCATGAGGCATACTGTAACGACCCCTTTTTCCAGCAAGATATTCTCCGCTCTGGGAATTGGGCCGTAGCCCAATATCCTTCCCTCACGGTTTTATTTGGTGATTACTTCCAAGTCGGTCACCCAACCTGGTACTACTCTCGCCGAAGCACTTTTAACTTCGGAGTTCTTATGGGATCCGTTCCCAATTATGCTCCAAAACGCGTCTTACTATCTTGGGAGGGTCTCTTTACATATGTTTTATTTTCATATACTTCCCCAAGCGATATGGGATTGTGACGACTTTTTTTTTACACCCGTCACCTTCCAGTTTGCCCGCGCGGACGTACCATCATCTGGGTTCCGGTTCATGCAGCTATCGTACACATACTCACACATCCGGGTCATCACAATCACCCCCCTCGGGGGCCCAACGTCCTCGTTGGCCACATTTCTGGTTGGGTACAAGCTCTGATACCATTTGTAACGACCCATTTTCCCAGCAAGATATTGTCCGCTCTGGGGATTGGGCCGTAAACCAATATCCTCCCCTCACGGGTTTGTTTGGCAAGGACTTCCCAGTCGGTCACCCAATCTGGTACTACTCTCGCTGAAGCACTTTTAACTTCGGAGTTCTTATGGGATCCGTTGTCAATTGTGCTCCAAAACGCGTCTTACTATCTTGGGAGGGTCTCTTTACATATGTTTCATTTCCATATACTTCCCCAAGCAATGTGAGATTCTTTTTTATGATCCGTCACCTTCCGGTTCGCCTTCGCGGACATACCGCCATCCGAGTTCCGGTTCGTGCAGCCATCGTACACTTACTTACACATCCGGGTCATCACACATACTCCTCTTAATTTATACCTAGCATCCAATATACATGCATAACAAAAAATAGGAGAAATGTCAAGCCAATATTTTTTAATTTTTTTTCCATTTTATTAAGTATATCTCTAAATTCATCTATTTTTTGATATTGTGCAAAATTACCCATTAAGTTTATAAAAATTGGGAAAACAAGATGAGAAGTAAGATAATAAATTCTCGAACATTTATTTGTAGCATCATAAAATGGTTTTAAAAAATCAAGAAATATATTAGCTACATCGTAACTAGATTTATCAAGATTAATACATGGTGTTTTCTCATTAATAAAAGCACAAATAACTTGTCAATATGACCTAGCATTTTCCAACATTAAATGAGTAGAATTCCACCTATTATCTATATCGATTTTTAATTTTCATGGTTTAAGTTGGGCAGCTTTATAAAAATCTTTATATTCTTGTTGCCTCGAATTAGATCTTATTATATAAGAAATTGCGTATCTAATTAATTTAATATGAGACAAAATATATGTCATACAATCATTAACAACTAAATTTACAATATGACAAACACATCTCGTATAGAAAAGAATATCGTGAGTAGTATCTAATTGAAAATAATTTTTAAAATGAGAAATAGCAACATCGTTAGCACTAGCATTATCAAGTGTTATGCTAAATATTCTATCTGGAATAGAATATTCTTGCAATATCATTACAATATATCTATAAATAGTAATACCAGTGTGAGGATATTTACAATTACGAAATCCTAAAATTCTTTTATGTGATTGTCAAGAGTCATCAATAAAATAAAAAGTTACAACGACATAGCCTATAGAATTACGTGCACTCCATAAATCAGAGGTGATACAAATAGACATTAAAGGGGCGCTTGAAAAAAGTGAAATAAGTTCATTTTTCATATTATTAAACATTTTAATAATATCATTTCTAGTTGTACTTCTAGGAACACGTTTAAAATTAGAAGTAGCATACTCTTTCTAAATTTTTCAAATTCATCACTATCGGTGAACGCTAAAGGAAACTCATATTATGCTACAAGTTTTGTTATTCCTTCTCTCATTCTACTTGTGAATATGTAAAAATGCCACTACCATTAAAATTTAATTGAGATTGTGTTGAATTTCGTGTTTCTTCATTTATATGATATTTTTGAAAATCTCTACCAATTGTGCTAGTTGTAGCGTCCCTTAGTCCTATCCCTTAAATTTCCGTAAAAATTTTTCTTTTTAAACCTCTAAATCAATTAAAAACATCCTCAAAACCATTTAAATAAAATACATTAAAATAGAAGAACAATCTGCCAAAGGAATCGGGGGGAAAAACGTCAGAAGCGAGAAAATCAAAGGGGCGATCGATCGGCTGGTCGGCAATCGATCGGCTCACGTTCTGGTATTACTTCAAAACGTGGCCTTCATGAGCCGATCGTTCGCCCCTTTTTGGCGAATGATCGGGAAACTCTCTGTTTTTCCAGAGAATTCTACGTTCGATCGCCCCTCTTTTGGCGATCGATCGCCTCCTTCTTTTTTTCTTCTTTCCCTTCTTTTTTTTGCTTTCCTTTCCTTCCCCTTCCTTTTCTCACGCCCCCACTCCCCCTTTCCTTGTAAATATATCATTTCATCAACCTACTTCTAAGCACAATATATAACAAACACTATAAACATGACTTAAGCATTTAAAGCGGAGTAATTTCATGAAAACGAACCGCGTGGATCCATTTAAAAACTAAACATTTTCTTCTGTTTGAAAATATCAAAAACCAACAAAATACTATCAATCCTCCAAAACACTATACATTACCAATCTAGTTGCCAAACATCCTAAAATGATTTAGCTATACAATTTTCCTATCCTTCTATCTATCAAAATCCCTAAAACACTTACTTATATTCCCACGGGCCAAAATACGCACCGACTGCCAGCGCACTCTCACGGGCATTCTTCTTCAACTAGCTCATTCCTCGGGTGGAGGGATCTCATCCTCACCTGTATCGAAGTCACCTACAGCATAAAGACAACTATGAGCTAAAGGCTCAGTAAGCTTCGTAAATGCAAATGCATGCTGTGCTTATGCGGTTCATAAATCGTGCAGACATTTTTATTGTTTCATTACATAATAGAATGTCACCGAGGTCTAACTCTCACCAGATGGAGAGGGCACTTCTGGCGGTTAGACAGCCCTTTCCATCTATCGGGGGGAAAACATACTTTCATCCGTAAATAGCCATGTTTGAACCCCACCCCGTCGTGACCAGATTACGTACATTGTTTCTTTACATTAATTCATTTTTTTTCATAAAATCGTGCAAAAACTCATTTTTCATGCTAATTTGAAAATGTGATGCATGAGCACGAATTATGCAATACGAGTAAAGAAACATAGAATAATGCATAAAAAGAACCTAGGAAAACATTCTAATATAAAATCAACCTAAACTACCCATCCAACCTACACTTAACAATACTTCACCAAATATCCTCGAACAATAACTCTTCTATGGTGTAGGCCGGATCGGCCAAACGAGTCACGAAGACTTACCTCGCGTCCGTAGCACAGCGAGCTCCTTCCACGAGCATTGTTCACCTAAACCAATTCATAGAAATTATCATCAAAACCGGTCCTTGGAAATCGAATTCTAAAGACTAACGAAGTCCCTAGCTAAAGAAAATTCCCTAAAAACTCTATTTCACTTCGTTGAGACATTTTATCGAGCAATTCGCACTCATAATTTCTAAACCCTCATTAATGGAGTTTCCAAAATCTCCAACCACCAAAAACCTCAACAACCCTCATTAAACCAACTAACTCTCACCAATCACCATAAATACGCTCATTAGAGTCATAATTATGCTAAACCTATCGATTTCAAACTTTAATCCACATTTTTTAACAAAACCATAAACGAAACCCTAACCGTATAACTTCGCGAAAACCAAAATCTAACGTTCGAAAACTATAGAATCTTACCTAGGGTTGTGATTGGAGAAGAAAATGTGAAGAACGAACCAGCCGGAAGTGAAGCGTTGGTTGTCGAATAGGAGAATCGCGTGAGGGAGATGAAAGAGTCCCCTGGAGGTGAGGAGAAGAACAAAATTTGCATAAGTGTGGAAGAGGGAGGAAGAATTGATATTTTATTAAAGATTTTGGCTTGCAAAATTACCATAGCGCCCTTCTATTTGATTTTTTTATTAATTTTCTTCTTGTCTCGTTAATTGACTAACAATCTGGTTTCTCTAAATTTTCTTATTTCACCAGAAATTTCAATTTATTGTTAGGGCTCTATTAAAACTCTCTGTTGGCAAAACGGACTCTATTTGATATATTTACAAAAATGTCATTATTTATTGGAATAATAAAATCCCGTAAAACCGGGTGTTACACTAGTAGAGCTACCAGAAGTATAAGCATAATTTTTATTACAATACTTACATTGAGCCCCTAGTTTCTATTTTATCCGTAATTTTAACATCTTTTAAATCAAAATGTTTTCATACATCCAAAGTTTTATTTTATTTTATTTCTAGATGAAGATTGTGAAGTGAATGCTTATGCAGATGGTTGTCCCACAGAAAATGTAGGAATTAATTCCATAATTTCCTCTATGTCATCATTATCATCAATAATATAATTGAGATGAACCATAATAAATAAAACTCAATATAAAATTAAATTTTTAATAATAAATTGATACCACAAAGTAACATCAATGTCCAACAAAAGCTTGTAGGTGGTGTGAATTAATCAACTCCACGTATACGAAACCTATAAAAAATTAATGCAAAAAAATTTAGTTAGTATAACTTCAATTAAAAATTATGTAAATATATGTAAAAAAAAAACTAAAATATACCTTATTGAACAGAGAAAATAATGAATTGTAAGAAAAGAGAAATTGGTTGAGACTCAAAACAACAAATTGATTGAGAGCGCAGAGCACTAGAAATGATTGAATAGAAGAGATTGAGAAATATTTGGTGAAAATAAACGAAGAAAGGGGGAGAATTTATAGGAGAGGAGCTGAGGAGGGCCTGAGGGGGAAGAGGGTAGCCATCACTCAGCAAGCGCCAGGCAGCAACGGACATCTCCCTCTCCACTGCAAGGCTGCAACGGTCTTGTGACCGTTGCTCATGCTTAGAGAGAGAGCAACGGTCTTGTGACCGTTGCTCAGAGAGAGAGCAATGGTCTTTATGACCGTTGCTCAGAGAGAGGGGAATGAGAGGGCCTCTGTTGAGAGTCAAAAGAGCAATGGTCTGAGTCTGGATTGTTGCTCTCTGGCCTCTGTTTGCAACATAGGGCCTCTGTTGCTCTCTGGCTTCTTTCTCGAGCTTCTACAGAGACCGAGAGAAAAGAGCGATGGCGATTGGCTGATGTCGCGATGGCGATGCTGGGGCTCTCCGTTCTCTATTCTGGATGTTCACTCAGAGCTGGGGAGATGGCGATGGTGATGCGATTGGCGACGGCGATGCCGCGATGGTGATGCTGAAGTTCTCGGTTCTTTGTTCTAGATGTTCACTCAGAGTTGGGGAGATGGCGATGTGATTGGAGACGGCGATGCCGCGATGGCGATGCTGCGATGGATCTATGATCTGTTCACTGGAGATGGTGATGCTGCGATGGAGCCTCCAAAGAGAGAAAAGGAAGTGACGAGGCTTCAGGATGTTCACTCGGAGGCTCGGAGCTGTTCGTTGGAGATGCTGATAGCACTGCGATTGGCGACGCCGCGACGGCGATAGAGCTGGGCACTTGGCAGCCTGAGTCGCAGGGTGGGATCACAAGCCTGGCGCGTTCGAGCCTGTCAAGCTGGCTTGTTGGCCGGCTCGTTGGGCTCAGTCCATGGCGGGCTCACGAGCCTAGGTCCTAGGCTCAGCTCGGCCACCTATTTGGACTAGGTCGAGCGGGCAGGCTGTCGCACTATACGACATGCATCAAATTTTATACTTTTTTATGATAATGACTTAAAAATTTACTTTTATGTTACGTTTACGATAATATTGATTCGATGATAACTTATATTATAAACTCTTGAATATGACACTTTAATGGACATGAATTCGAGGATATGCTATATAATAAGTTGTTTCTATGTTTTATCTTTATAACTATGGTGATGTTGCTCGAGGACGTGAAATTATAGGCCTGAGATTGTGAAACATAATGAACATATGGATGATTTGCAGATATGTCATTATTTTGTAGTTTGTTATTAGTTGCCTTTATAACGATAAAATGAGGTGATGCTTGCATGATAATGAATAGACTGCCGTTGAGATTGTAAACTGATATTCTATTTATGTTACATATATCATATTCATATGTATCTCTCACGAATCATGAAAAAGGTTTTCATTAAGAATAATTGAAAGACTGAACGACTGAATAAAGTACGTAAATAGTTGTTATGGGGTGGGAATCGAGTTTGTTGTTCCGTAAGAGGTGGACCAAATGGTGACCACTCCTTTCCCTCGATTATATTACATCCAACAACTGGATTGTTAGTTGGAAGAAAAGAAAAAACAAAGACTAAAAGAAGATAGATGATTTTACAAACTACATATCATGATCATAATATTTACACTTCTTTTACTGAGCATTATACTCATAAGTAAACTTTGTGATATAGGTGAGGAGATTAATTTTATTAATGAAGAAAAATACTGAAAGAGGCAGTTGAAGAGGTGTACCTATTGGCGAGGTTACGACAATGTTAGTGCGAAATTGACCTGTGGAGTTATGGCTAAATGAATGTGTTTTTCTTTAAAAGAGTGATTTTTTTTATTGATTATTATTTAGTTTTTTTTTATTGAGAATCGTTCTATTTAAATTTTTTATTTGTGAATTTCTTTAAAGACCATATATTTTCCTTTATATATTGATCTTTATTTAAATGAATTGAAAGTCTTCCGCTTTATATTTTATTTTCAAAGACATGATGTTTACGTTTTACACAGCTTAAAGAAAATAATGAGAAAAGTAAGACACATACTGTCAGGAACCGACCCCCGCCGGATCCCGACAGATAGGATTCCCGAGGTAGGAATTTATTCAACGACAGACCGACAACCATTCAACGCAAACGACTTTCATTTATTCTTTCCTACGTGGCATCCTAAATTAGGATCTATCGAAACACCAAAGAAATCAAATACCCATTAAAATATTTTTACAATCAAATCAGAGTTTGACAGTGGAAATAATTTGAAATACAAGTAGCCACGACATGTAACTTTTCAAACCCACAAGACTATCAACCCATGATTTTTTTCACATAAGCCTCGTAGTATGCATTACCTTGACCTTGGTTTTTTTTTTTCCTGTCTAGTGAACATTTCTGATATCTGAAATATAGAAATAATCCACAAATGAGCTTTACCCTTAGCAAGTAAAACAAACACATAGAATAATTAATTTAGGCTCTATCCCATAATTTATGACCCAACATCCTTCATCCATCTCTACTTTGATTTTCTTTCAACGTCATTTAAATTTAACTCTTTTCAAAACCTTCCGTATTTCATAAAAAAAATACTTATTGAAATCAAAAATTGTGAAAACAATTTCACCAATTAACGTCAAATGCAAAAGAAAATATAATGATTTGAATAAAATAAAATAATATGATTTTAGATTAAAAATTTTGATTAATTAATCAAAACTTACACTATTACTAAGTGCATGTCCAAACACTATGTAAAAGGTAAAAGGTGGCTGCTTATCACGTGGAGAAGAGAGGAGAAAAAGTGTGAAAAGAGCGATAAAGGAGGGAGAACAGAGAGAAAACCAGAGACGAAACACGGAGGAAAATCGTGAGGGAAGATAGGAAAAAAAACGGGTAGATGTGAGATTCGTTGATCCGTTCTTTAGCAAAAGTTGTTCAACACGTCGAGAGAAGCGTTTTGGCATAGAAATCGTTGGGGTCAGTGGAGATTTTTCTAGGTCTTGGTGGAACCGACAATTTCGGTAAGTGAAATTTACACTTAGAATACTTAATTTAATTTTATTTCATCAACTAGGTGGAGATACGTTAATGATGTTTGGATTGGTTTAAATTTTGGATATCATATGCTACGGGGCATTATAGAGGAGGTTGGTGCTTGGACGTGTGAATCGCCACATTCCAATATTTGGAACGCATTCACAGGGGTTCGTGCTTCATCCCTTGTGATGGGTTTTTTTAGAGTGGTAAGTTTTTCTTTCCTTTTTAGGTTTTGATAGTTAAGGTTATTATTATATTTACATTCGAGCTTGGAAACTCGAATCCATCAGTTATGTCTGGTTTATTTGAGTATGACTAAGTTGTATGTATGTTATTTGGGTGATTAGTAGTGAGGAACAACAAAGGAGGGCATTTTTCGCGACTTTTTCGTCGTTGGAAATCGTAAGACATGTACACTATGGGGCATTATAGAGGAGGTTGGTGCTTGGACGTGTGAATCGTCGAGTTCTAATATTTGAGACGCGTTCACAGGGGTTTGTGCTTCATCCTTTGTGATGGGTTTTTGAGAGCGGTAAGTTTTTCTTTCCTTTTTTAGGTTTTGACAGTTAGGGTTATTTATTATTAGATTTGCATTCGAGTTTGGAAACTCGAATCCATCAGCTATGTCTGGTTTATTTGAGTATGACTAAGTTGTATGTATGTTATTTGGGTGATTAGTGGTGAGGAACAACAAAGGGAAGCATTTTTTGTGACTTTTTCTTTGTTGAAAATTGCCCAAGTGTCGACCGTTGTGGAAGATCGTTGACACTTAAAGCCCTTGTCGTTGGAAACAGAAAGTTCAATGTGTCTACCTTTTTGAGAGGTTTGTCAACAACTAAAGTGTCAATCGCTTGGTGAAGTTGTCGACCAACAACTTTTATTTTGGAAGTCAACACCTTAGGAGGAAATGTCGACCGCTAGCGTATTTTGTGTTAGGACCCGAGAGATAATATGAAGTGTCGACTGCTTGGTGAAAGCGTCAACCGTAGGCCCAACCCCAGTGTTATAAGTGTCGAATGGTGGGTTGACCCCACTTATAAGTGTCGACCCCTGACTTAAAAGTGTCGATTACATGACTTTTGTTTTAACTTTTATCGCTTCAGCAAAGTTTACAGCCATTTATTGTAATAACCAAAAATGTCATCGTACACCCTATTACTCGTGCATAGTATTTTATGATTTAAAACTTCTCAATTTTAGAAATAAAGAGAAGCAATGGAATCTTGAGAAGTCAATAAATATTAGACCAATAGCAATTAACTATAACATCTAAAGAAGAATGATGAACCAATTAAAGAGAGTTTCAAAGTCAAAAGAAAATAAGGACCAATAGGAATGAAGAATAGTGTTGAGTTTGAATAGTCAACAATGAAGAACCAATGGAGGGGAGGTATGAAGGAGTCAAACTTTCAAAAGACAAAGGGAGAAGGAAACCATGCTGGAAATCAAATGAAGAAGTGAAGAGAGAAAAGGAGGATAAACATGAAGAAAAGTCAAAATTTCTCCTTTAAACCTCAAAATGACACTTCACCTCCTACTCATCTTCATTCTATGTAAAGTAACTCTTAGTATGACCAAGAGCCACGAAATTTCTCCTCCATTTTCAGAGCTCTCCCTTCTCTCAAAGCTCGGTCTTTTGTAAGAAGAATCAAGGTAAGTTAGATTTTAGGTTATGTTCATGTAAAATACTAGTTATAGATTGATAAAATTGGAGATTTCTTGAGATTATGGAGAGGTTGATAAACCCTAGATGGCTGCACGAAAATTTGGTTTTCCCTCCTTAATTTCTTGATGTTTTAGGGTTTGAATGAATTGTAATGGTTGCTTATGATTGAAAATGAAGGAAAAACATCAAGTAATGCATGAATAGTTGAAAATAGTAAAATACAGGGCAGATTGGAAATCTGTAATTTCGATACATTGAGCTAGTTTATCTTGATAAATTGACCTTACCATTTTAAAGTAGACTCCTTAAGGATTCCATAGCCTCAAGAATTATCGAATTTGGTTATGTATAGCAAAAGTTATGAGATTTTGAAATTTGTTGTTTATTTGAAGGGAATTCCGAAAATTAGGTTGTTAAGTGAATTTTTATGAATCTTGTTAATTGACATGCTTTAGGTATACAAGTCAAGAAGGAACTTGAGCACATTAACGAAACCAAACTCAAGAGACGAGGTAAGTGTATGTATGCATGCGTTTTGGCCGATTGGCCTACACCACAAAAGATTATGAGATTGAGGATTTGGTGAATGTAGTTTTGAGAGTTGGTTGGGTAGAACTCTTAGGTTGTGAGTGAGTTAATTATGCTAGTTGTTTGTTTAATGAATGATTTGCTTATTAGTTATATTATGTTATAGAATTGAAGGATGTGTGTGCAACATGTAATCATGCATCATGGTTTTCCTAAAGCATAGAAAATGGTTTTTATACATAGTTTTCATGTAAACAAGAGTAACAGAATATAGAATAGTAAAATACTTAATAGTTGTTGTGGGTAGAGAACTGAGTTTGGTAGTTCTGCCAGAGGAACCGGTTCCGTCAGAGGGACTGTCATATATGCCATCCCTCTTACCCTAGAGCGAGTTGGTCGTCCCGCCAGGTGGACAATCAGTTAGGCCATCTCTTCTCTAGAAGCAGTACCCCAATAACTCATGTCATGCAAGAAAAATAAGAGAAGACTCAGTACATGCTTTTACGAACAGCATAGCATAATCATGAGCATGCATTTTATTTTACTACATCACTTACTGAGCATTAGGCTCATTAGTTTATTTTGTGGTGTAGGTGAATTTGATACAGGTGAGGGCCTTGATCCTTAAGAAGGTTGATGGAGCAGTTGGTGGAGGACGTCCATGGGGTGTGCTTGTAGCCGCTAGGGCGATTTTGACCTGTGGGCGAATGCATAGGTAATTTTGGGATAATGTATGGACAAAAGGTTTTGAAGTTGCATATTTGTATATAAATGACAAGTTTAGTTGTCTTTAAACGTAGTGTCTATTTTGATGTATGAATATATTTTGGAAATTATATTAGAAATCTAGTTTCACATTGCAGGTTTTGGTTTTATAGTTTTAAACGTTATATTGTCGTTTTTTTTTTATCGATAGTGAATGTAAAAAAAGATTTCATTCTCCTATTTTATTTAGTTCAAAGATTTTTATAATGGGTCATCTATGAAGTAATCTTTTCTTTCTGTTGCAAACAGATAATGTTTTAATGATGTCGTTTTAAACAATGGGTAAAATTTTAAATTTATATGGGTTTTCGAGTACGGTTAGACACATGAACAGTAAATGTGACGAACTGGGTTTAGATAACTCGGGGTGTCACAGAGTTGGTATCAGAGCCCAGGTCAAAATCGTTTCTGCAGACTGCCTAACAGCACAAGCTGCCACATGGATATTCTTCATCAACTGTAAGTATGTTTATGCATTCTTTGTTGGTTAATATTTAATTATAGTTCTAAATGTGCTAGGAATAACAAAATGAATAGAGGACGAAGGAGAGATCAACAAAGAGAACCAGCTGATCTGAACAATGCCGTCAACCGATTAACAGATTTGGTGGATCGCCAATCTCAGATAATCGAAAAATTCATTAACAAGGAAGAGCAAGGAATTCACAATTGAAGGTACAAGTAATCAGAGTGGGGATCGTTTCAGGCAACTCAAACCTCCAATCTTTGATGGACAGTCTTCAGATCCTACTTATGCTGAAGAATGGATCCACACTGTGGAAAGAATGTTTGATTTTGCAAAGGTAGAGGAGACCAATAAAGTTACTTGTGCCGCATTCTACCTTTCCAAAGATGCCGGGTTTTGGTGGGATACCATAACGGCTACGACGAATGTGAGGGGGATGACTTGGGAACAATTTAAGACGACATTTTATGGTCAGTACTTTAGTCGTGCGGTCAGAACAAGCAAAATGGTGGAGTTTGCCCAACTACATCAGACTGGCTCTGTAGCTGATTACGTTCGTCAGTTTGAGTCTTTATCCCGATTTGCTCCTCACCTGGTGAATAGCGATGAGAATAAAATTCACCAATTTGTACAGGGCTAGAAGGCGGAAATTTTCAGAGGTGTAGAGATAGCGGGAACCGAGGATATTCCCTATACCAAGGTAGTAGCTAAAGCTCTGGCAGTTGAAAGGGCTGAGCAGAAATGCTATCAACAAAGGGAGTCCACCAGGAAATTCTTTCGAGAAGTCCAGCCCCAGCAACAACAAAATAAAGGAGGGCAATGACCCCAACAACCGCAGCAACAACAACAGCAACAACAAAGAGGGGTAAAGAGACCTAATGATGGAAAGACTATGCAAGGGAAAGAGAAACAAGTACAAGGATCTTTTGTGCCCCAGTACCCGCAATGTCAAAAATGTCAGAAACGTCATCCTGGTGAATGCAAGCTTGGTTCAAATCGATGTTTTATTTGCAACGAGGCTGGTCATTTTGCTAAGAATTGCCCGAAGGGAAACCAGAGTCAGACAAAGTCAAATGTAATGCCAAGGGTGTTTTCCCTCATTGAAGCTGAAGATGCAGAGCAACCTTCTGTTATTTCAGGTACTATTTTACTGAATGATGTTGCTGCTTATACATTGATTGACTCAGGGGCTACACACTCATTTGTTTCTGTAGTTTTTGTGCTTAAATTGAATTTGTTACCTATGCTTGCTGAGCACTTTTATGATGTCATGTTACCATCGGGAGAAATTATGCATTCAGATAAAGTAGTGCAAAACTGTGTTATGTCTGTGGGGGATTATAAGTTGCCGGCTGATTTGATAATTATCAACATGAAGGGATACGATGTTATATTGGGAATGGATTGGTTGTTCAGGCATTTTACCACCATTGATTGTAGATCAAGAACAGTCTGTTTCCAACCCCCAAATGGTGGTAAGTATTCGTTTCGAGCTGTGAAAATTGTTAGTGCTATATCAGTTGTGTCCTCTATTAGAGCTCAGCGATTGTTGAAGAGTGGATGCACTGGGTATTTGGTGAGTATGGTTGACATGAATAAGCAAAACAAAGTGAAGATTCAGGAAGTACCAGTTGTTCAAAATTTTTCAGAAGTTTTCTTGGATGAATTACCTGGTTTGCCTCCGGATCGGGAAATAGAATTTGAAATTGATGTAATTCCAGGGGCTGCACCAGTATCAAAGAATCCATACCGTATGGCTCCTACGGAATTAAAAGAGTTAAAGACACAGTTGACAGAACTAGTAGACAAGGGATTCATACGCCCTAGTTTTTCACCATGGGGTGCACCGGTTCTTTTTGTGAAGAAGAAAGATGGATCCCTTAGAATGTGCATTGACTATCGGGAACTTAATAAGTTGACGATAAAGAACAAGTATCCTTTGCCACGTATTGATGATTTGTTTGATCAACTGCAAGGTGCCAAAGTGTTTTCAAAGATTGATTTGCGATCTGGGTACTATCAGTTGAAGGTTAAACCAGAGGATATACCCAAGACTGCCTTTCGAACTAGGTACGGACATTATGAATTCCTAGTGATGTCATTTGGTTTAACGAATGCTCCTGCAGCTTTTATGGATCTTATGAATCGGGTATTTCATGAATACTTAGACAAATTTGTTACTGTGTTCATTGATGACATTTTGATCTATTCCAAGACGAAAGAGGAACACGAAGAGCATTTAACGACGGTTTTGTCAACTTTGAAGCTTCACCGACTGTACGCAAAATTTTCTAAATGTGAGTTCTGGCTCGATCGTGTCAATTTCCTCGGTCATGTCATTTCGAATAAAGGAATTTCAGTTAATCCTTCGAAGATTCAGGCTATTATTGAATGGCCTCAGCCTAAAAATGTTGGTGATATACGGAGTTTTCTTGATCTAGCAGGATATTACATAAGATTTATTGAGGGTTTTTCAGGAATAGTCTTTCCTTTATCTCGCCTGACCAGGAAAAGTGTAAAATTCTGGTGGTCCGAGGATTGTGAAAAGAGTTTTCAGACACTTAAGCAGAAATTGACAACGGCTCCTGTATTGACACTACCAGCAGAAAACGGTAATTTCAGCATTTATTGTGATGCTTCTAAGATCGGGTTAGGTGCTGTTTTAATGCAAGATGGAAAAGTTGTGGCTTATGCATCGAGACAGCTCAAAACCTACGAACGGAACTATTCGACACACGATCTAGATCTAGCAGCAGTGGTTTTTGCCTTGAAAATATGGAGACATTACCTTTATGGCCAGCAATGTGAAGTCTTTTCTGACCACAAAAGTTTGAAGTACATATTTACGCAGAAAAAATTGAACCTGAGACAGAGACGGTGGTTAGAATTTGTAAAGGATTACGATATTGAAATTAAATACCACCCAGGAAAGGCCAACAGGGTAGCAGATGCCTTAAGTCGGAAATCCACCGTAATGCAGCCTGAAATGTCATCTATGTCAGTTGAGCTCAAATCAGAATTTCAAAGATTTCATATGGAGATGGTTGCAGATTTGACGGCTACACTTTCAGCTATATCATTAAAGCCTACACTGTTGGAGAAGATTAAAGAAGCTCAATAGCATGATTCGGAATGTGAACGATACAAATTAAGCATGACATCAGATGATTCTTCAGATTTTAACCTATCTATTGAAGGAATATTAAAATTTTGAAACCGGTGGTATGTGCCTAATGATCTTGAGCTACGTAAAGAAATTCTATCTGAAGCACATTCGTCTACTTTCTCTGTACATCCTGGAAGTACAAAAATGTATAAAGATTTGAAGCAGCATTTCTGGTGGCCGAACATGAAGCAAGATGTGGCAAAGCATGTCGAAGCGTGCATTACTTGTCAACAGATTAAAGCAGAACACCAGAGACCAGCCGGAACCTTACAACCACTACCAATTCCAGAGTGGAAATGGGAGCAGATTTCTATGGATTTCATTGTTGGACTACCTAGAACAACGAACGGGTATGATGGCATATGGGTGATTGTGGATCAATTAACCAAGTCAGCCCATTTTCTACCAGTAAAAATGACGTTTTCTATGAGTCAGTTTGCTAAATTGTTTATTCAGGAGATCGTCAGATTGCATGGAGTAGCTATATCAATTGTGTCAGATCGAGACCCCAGGTTTACATCACATTTTTGGAGAAGTCTCCATAAAGCCATGGGAACTTAATTGACATTTAGTACAGCATTTCATCCTCAAACAGATGGACAGACGGAGAGAACAATTCAGATTCTGGAGGATATGTTGAGGGCGTGTGTATTGGAGTTTTAGGGTTCATGGAGCAAGTATCTACCTTTAGTGGAATTTGCATATAATAATAGTTTTCAGTCCACTATAGGCATGACCCCTTACGAAGCACTTTACGGCCGGAAGTGCAGGTCTCCTTTATACTGGGACGAGGTTGGCGAAGCCAGATTAGTTGGTCCTGATATTTTGCAGCAAACCGCAGAGAAGATTGCAATCATTAGACAACAAATTTTAACAGCTCAAAGCCGGCAGAAAAGCTATGCAGATCAAAGGAGGCGAGAATTGGAGTTTAATGTGAATGATGAAGTGTTTTTGAAAATTTCGCCATTCAAAGGTGTAATGAGATTTGGAAGGAAAGGCAAGTTGAATCCAATATATGTGGGACCATTCAAAATTATAGAACGAATTGAAAAAACAGCGTATAGATTGCAGCTTCCAGACTCTATGGACGGAATCCATAATGTCTTCCATGTATCTATGTTGAGGAAGTGTATACGAGATCCTTCTCAGATTATGGAACAAAGAGAAATTGAGATTCAACCAACCTTGACGTATGAAGAAAAACTAGTGCAAATTTTGGAGTCAACAGTAAAGGTACTACGCAATAAAGAAATTCCACTAGTAAAAGTGTTGTGGCGCAACCACAATGTCGAGGAGGCAACTTCGGAGCGTCGACAGGATATGCAAAGCCGTTATCCAGAATTATTCGGTACGTAAATTTTGAGGACAAAATTTTAATTAAGGAGGATAGGATGTAATAACCAAAAATGTCATCGTACACCCTATTACTCGTGCATAGTGTTTTATGATTTAAAACTTCTCAATTTTAGAAATAAAGAGAAGCAATGGAATCTTGAGAAGTCAACAAATATTAGACCAATAGCAATTAACTTTAACATCTAAAGAAGAATGATGAACCAATTGAAGAGAGTTTCAAAGTCAAAAGAAAATAAGGACCAATAGGAATGAAGAATAGTGTTGAGTTTGAATAGTCAACAATGAAGAACCAATGGAGGGGAGGTATGAAGGAGTCAAACTTTCAAAAGACAAAGGGAGAAGGAAACCATGCTGGAAATCAAATGAAGAAGTGAAGAGAGAAAAGGAGGATAAACATGAAGAAAAGTCAAAATTTCTCCTTTAAACCTCAAAATGACACCTCACCTCCTACTCATCTTCATTCTATGTAAAGTAACTCTTAGTATGACCAAGAGTCACGAAATTTCTCCTCCATTTTCAGAGCTCTCCCTTCTCTCAAAGCTCGGTCTTTTGTAAGAAGAATCAAGGTAAGTTAGATTTTAGGTTATGTTCATGTAAAATACTAGTTATAGGTTGATAAAATTGGAGATTTCTTGAGATTATGGAGAGGTTGATAAACCCTAGATGGCTGCCCGAAAATTTGGTTTTCCCTCCTTAATTTCTTGATGTTTTAGGGTTTGAATGAATTGTAATGGTTGCTTATGGTTGAAAATGAAGGAAAAACATCAAGTAATGCATGAATAGTTGAAAATAGTAAAATACAAGGCAGATTGGAAATCTGTAATTTCGATAC
This sequence comes from Begonia masoniana, assembly GCA_022432975.1. Lineage (NCBI taxonomy): Eukaryota > Viridiplantae > Streptophyta > Magnoliopsida > Cucurbitales > Begoniaceae > Begonia > Begonia masoniana. Next base: position 10,908,511 of record CM039514.1, on the reverse strand, counting down.
ATTGAGCTAGTTTATCTTGATAAATTGACCTTACCATGTTAAAGTAGACTCCTTAAGGATTCCATAGCCTCAAGAATTATCGAATTTGGTTATGTATAGCAAAAGTTATGAGATTTTGAAATTTGTTGTTTATTTGAAGGGAATTCCGAAAATTAGGTTGTTAAGTGAATTTTTATGAATCTTGTTAATTGACATGCTTTAGGTATACAAGTCAAGAAGGAACTTGAGCACATTAACGAAACCAAACTCAAGAGACGAGGTAAGTGTATGTATGCATGCGTTTTGGCCGATTGGCCTACACCACAAAAGATTATGAGATTGAGGATTTGGTGAATGTAGTTTTGAGAGTTGGTTGGGTAGAACTCTTAGGTTGTGAGTGAGTTAATTATGCTAGTTGTTTGTTTAATGAATGATTTGCTTATTAGTTATATTATGTTATAGAATTGAAGGATGTGTGTGCAACATGTAATCATGCATCATGGTTTTCCTAAAGCATAGAAAATGGTTTTTATACATAGTTTTCATGTAAACAAGAGTAACAGAATATAGAATAGTAAAATACTTAATAGTTGTTGTGGGTAGGGAACTGAGTTTGGTAGTTCCGTCAGAGGAACCGGTTCCGTCAGATGGACTGTCATATATGCCATCCCTCTTACCCTAGAGCGAGTTGGTCGTCCCGCCAGGTGGACAATCAGTTAGGCCATCTCTTCTCTAGAAGCAGTACCCCAATAACTCATGTCATGCAAGAAAAATAAGAGAAGACTCAGTACATGCTTTTACGAACAGCGTAGCATAATCATGAGCATGCATTTTATTTTACTACATCACTTACTGAGCATTAGGCTCATTAGTTTATTTTGTGGTGTAGGTGAATTTGATACAGGTGAGGGCCTTGATCCTTAAGAAGGTTGATGGAGCAGTTGGTGGAGGACGTCCATGGGGTGTGCTTGTAGCCGCTAGGGCGATTTTGACCTGTGGGCGAATGCATAGGTAATTTTGGGATAATGTATGGACAAAAGGTTTTGAAGTTGCATATTTGTATATAAATGACAAGTTTAGTTGTCTTTAAACGTAGTGTCTATTTTGATGTATGAATATATTTTGGAAATTATATTAGAAATCTAGTTTCACATTGCAGGTTTTGGTTTTATAGTTTTAAACGTTATATTGTCGTTTTTTTTATCGATAGTGAATGTAAAACAAGATTTCATTCTCTTATTTTATTTAGTTCAAAAATTTTTATAATGGGTCATCTATGAAGTAATCTTTTCTTTCTGCTGCAAACAGATAATGTTTTAATGATGTCGTTTTAAACAATGGGTAAAATTTTAAATTTATATGGATTTTCGAGTACGGTTAGACACATGAACAGTAAATGTGACGAACTGGGTTTAGATAACTCGGGGTGTCACATTTATAGTATTCCATATTGGGTTCCTAGTCTCGGTATAGGATTCATCCACATGTTTCTCTTAGTGTTGAGTGGGGTATTCATGACATTGATTTTCTTTTTAGGCTCGGACGATATGACCCTCTACTCGATACTCAAATTGTTTATTTTTAATAGGAATCAATAAAAAATAAGAAATATTGGAATCCGATTTGATTTCTTCCAAATGTACTAGGATAAGAATAAAGGAAACTATTCTCATTTCATCAAAATTTAAGAATTAAAGAATTTCGTCATAATTTAACTTACATATTGGGGTAATATGAGAGGTTTAAATTGAATTCGGATCCAAAGCAAAGAGGAAAAAGAATCGAATAATTATTCTATGTTAAAAATAGAATAACCATTTATTTTGTGTGCATAAGGAGTATACACTATACAATTAAATATAAAAACCTCGGGATGATTCATGAATTTGGTCTAAATCTATAGAGTTTGTTGATTTTGAGTCAGTGCCAGAGGTTACCTGCGACGACCCGAATGTGTACGTATGAGCATGATTGCAGGGCAAATCTCAGGTTGCGGGGCAAACCTCGGGACCTAAGCCGAGTGTAGGCAAATCTCAGATTCGAGTATAGGCAAATCATGGGTCGTAAAAAGGGGGTTGTCACAATCCCACATCGCTTAGGGAGGTATATGGAAATGAAACATATGTAAGGAAACCCTCCCAAGATAGTAAGACGCATTTTGGAGCACAATTAGCAGCGGATCCCATAAGAACTTCGAAGTTAAAAGTGCTCCGGTGAGAGCAGTATCATGTTGGGTGATCGACTGAGAAGTCTTTGCCATACAAATATGTAATGAGAGGATATTGGGCTGCAACCCAATTCCAAGAGCGGACAATATCTTACTGGGAAAATGGGTCGTTACAAATGGTATCAGAGCCTGAACCCAATTGGAAATATGGTCAACGAGGACGTTGGGCCGCCGAGGGGGGGGATTGATTGTGATGACCCGAATGTGTACGTATGAGCACGACTATGGGGCAAACCTCGGGACCTAAGCCGAGTGTAGGAAAATCCCAAACTCGAGTATAGGCAAGTCCTGGGTCGTAAAAAGGTGGTCGTCACAATCTCACATTGCTTGGGGAGGTATATGGAAATGAAACATATGTAAGGAAACCCTCTCAAGATAGTAAGACGCGTTTTGGAGCACAATTGGCAACAGATTCCATAAGAATTCCGAAGTTAAAAGTGCTCTGACGGGAACAGTACAATATTGGGTGACCAACTGGGAAGTCCTAGCCATACAAATTCGTGAGGGGAGGATATTGGGTTACGACCCAATCCCCAAAGCGGACAATATCTTACTAAGAAAATGGGTCGTTACATTACCGCTCATGTAAGAAAGAGTAGTAGTCATCGTCGAGTAGGGATTTTTTGCTTTATGCATTGTATAGCATGTTTTTTGAACATTATTATTTTGGTGGGTTGCCACCTGTAAAAGTACGATGGGGCCTTGTCGCCAAAACGTCAAATTTATAAATATATGTGTGTGTGTGTGTGTGTGTGTGTGTGTGTGTGTGTGTGTGTGTGTGTGTGTGTGTGTTTTTTTCTCATGTTTAATTTTAAGGATTACATCATTATGATTTTGCTTTGGTTTGTTGAGAGGGTGAATCTTGATACTTTCGACGGTTTCAGTGTAAAAGTATCACGAGGCTATCCTGTTACACCTTCTATTGCGTGAAGCTTTTATTGTTTATACATACAGAAAAATGTCAGTAGGGCGATGATGACGCATCATTGGGTTCAAATCCCAAAACCTAATCAGGGTGTTGATTTTTCGAGTTGGTGTCGTGGATGATTATCAGTCACCAAACACTCGAGTGAAGAGCTAGATCTCAGATTGCTATCACGATTTCTTTCGATCTCAAGAGATGTTGTTGGATTTTTGGATCACCGTATTTTTGAGGTTTGTGCCAGTAGAGTCATTGTGTGACTTTCCTTTTTCACTAATCACGTTTTCTATAGAAAACATTGAGGTTATTTTTGTTGTATAGCCACTTATGTATGTTACGTGTTTTATAACTACCTCATTGAAGGCTCGTGCAATCGGTTTTGATAAAAAGAAGAAAAGAGATTTCCTTAAAAACTATGTAAACTCATGCATAGTTTTGAAATAAAAACACATTTTGAAACGAAGATGAAAACTCGTTTTAAAAACAAGTGCATTTGGTATAACATTTCTACTAAGTTAGTCACTCACCCTAAGACCCCTCTCAATCAATGTAAAGATGATAGTGACTAGCTTTAGTGGAGATCTGGAGACAATTTTTTATTTCATTTTTCGTTAGAACTTTGTTTGTATTTCCTTGGTAAATATTTAGTTGCTTAATTTGGAACTGTAACCTAATTGTTGAATTTGAACTTTTTATTTTTCTGCACAGTAGAATATTGTTAAGTATTTATCTTATTGCACTATCTACTCTTGATTTCATTTTGTAGGCTTACTTATGTGTTTATTTTAAGATTTCCATTGCAAACCTAGTCTTGGATTGGGTAATCGAGTTCTCTTTTTGAGAATCGGGTCGCCTGATCAGGCGTTTCTGCTCCGGCCCGTCCCTGGGTGCTGACAATGAGAGGTAATGGAGAAATAGCAGTTCAATTGTGTAGGGAAGTAATATAGAGGGAGGGAATTAAGGAAAGAAAGTTTCCATCCCTGCGATGAAGCCACTCGCGAACAGAGGAGTTACCAAAATAAAAAAAGTTTCTTTCCCTTTTCATATCTACAATTGCGGTTATCACATGTTTACCGTGCAAAGTTTGACATTAATTTTGGTAAAAAAGAAGTTCAAAGTTTAAGCTGAACGAATGTCAAACTTTGAGATTCATTTTGTTAAAAAAAGTCAGAGTTTAAGTGGAGTAACCCCCAATATTTAGGGTTTAAGCCGCACTTAATCTTATTATTAATTTATTCAAACTTGCGTCATGAAATCTCAAAAGTACGTTAAAAAAACCAAGTGATTAATTTAATATCTTAACCCAAGTGAGTAAAGTTCTTGATATCATTTTTAATAAGTTATTATATGAGAGCTTGAGATCTCTAGTTTGAAACTACGCATCGTCATTAAAAAATTATAACATTTATTTATAATTATTAATAAAAAATTAGTCTCGAGGAGAGGAGACTGTTGGATATGATTTGACAATTACACTGTAAGTTTATATATTTGATGATACTTTTATATTATAAGTTATCATACAGTCAGAGCCTATTATAGAGTGTTCACATAAAATTTGGTCATCTAATAAATATGAGAATTTAGGTTTCATTGGTCTCTCGTGTGAGATTTGTAAGGAGATCTCTTAAGCGAAAATATCTCATGCGAAAAGGTCCAACAATTTGAAATCATTTAAGGTTTAAAAGAGAGTACACTAAATAAACCAGCAATCTAAATCATCGATAGTTATTTCTATTTTATTCTGCAGTTGATTTAAATGTTTTAATTTAAAACGTAAAGCATATTTAGATTGTTGTAGAATATTTACAATTTTGCACATCAATATCTAGACACAACAAATACTAATTCTAATATTAGTGACCTAGTTAGGGTTTGGGGCTAGATCAATGTATAATAATCATAACAAATAATTAACTATACGAAAATAAATAAAATGTTTTAATATTTGAAATATTGAAACAAAGTATGGAGAAGTTATATCTATTCATGGGGATTGACATGGAATCAAATCGGAAAAAATAAAATAAATAAATCACATTAAAATATTGCCTTACGTACAACTGTGATAAAAACCAAGTGATTTTCATTATAAAATATCATTTAATTTATAATATTTAAATAATCTTTGATTAGAGCAAGATATTAATTATTTATTATTTTTACCTATTTCTAAGTGGTGTTAGGTGATTTCTTCAGATCTAATACTTCCAAAAAATAGGGGTTGAACATTGGAATCAAATAACATCGATCTCATTCTTCGATTTTTTTTCAAAATAACTTGTTTCTTCACGTGTTTCGTGCATACTATTTTATCCACGCACTATTTTATATGCATACACATTAGTTATTATGTACTTGTGTCAATTATGATAGCACCAAGGCATTGAAATTTTATAAACAAAGACTAATTACTCCAACTAGTAGTTAGCATTATTAATTTAAATGCTTTAAAAAATTCATCTTTATTGCAATCAAACAGTATTTTCTGCAATTCCAATGACACAGATCTATATCTGGCCTGATTTATCAGCAAAATTAGTTTCAATGAGATTCAAAGAGTTCTATCTAGTAGGAATCAATGACAATGTGGTTACTTCCATGTTCAATTGATTGAAATGGACCAGATTTACAAAAGTAGATTTTTTGGTAATTGTGATTAAAATTTGGTGATAAAATAATAAAAATGCATGTTTTAATGCAATAATTCATTTCGGCATCAGAATTTAATAAAATAATAATTTTTATTTTTTTTTAAAGAAAATAGTTCATTTGTCGTTAATGTTTGTTGCAATTGATGAGCTGAGGTGGACGTTAAAGATCTTTGATGATACTTTTCTGAAGTAGAAATTAATCAAGTAATTTTAACGAGAGTTGATTAAAGAATTTTCTAAATCATTTAATTCGATTGTTGTGGTATTCGTTACACCATTTGTAGTAAAAATTACATAGTGAATGAAATCAAATATGAGCAATGTGTCATGGACTGAATTTCTTTAAATTCGTGTTAATCTCTTATTTCATTATTGCCCCCATCATTTTTCTCAAATCTCTACTCTACTTAATTTTAATTATTGATAAATTTTGTCGTTATCGAATCGACATTTGACTTATCTTTTATTACTTGACGGCGACACATGCACTTGTGTAATGTTTCGATTTTGCACTACACTAGTAGAAATGCTACTTGGCGGTGCAGTGCAGTAGAGAAGATGAAGAAGGGAAGGGAAAATGTTGGAGTTGGATTGAAGATGGTGGTTGCTTGAAATGGAAGCAAGGAGGGGAAGATGGATCAGATGCTTAAATACCCACGTTTCTCTATTCTTAAATATCACTTAGAGATCTCCAAGAGACACTCTGTCTCTGCATCACCCATAAACTAAACCTGCACAGGTTTATTTAATTTATTGCACCAAAAATGGATTATTAAATAATGTATGTTCAGTGTAAGAGTATCAAGTGAGTGACTCCACTCCTGAAAAGTTCGGCTCAGTTTAAGCTAAAAAGCGCCGTTTGATGAGCCTGCGTAGTATTAGGTAGTCGGTGAGGTAAAAGCTGGCCAAGCCAATGTCCTACTGGGGAAGGGCCTAGTAAAATTTTATTATGAGGTGAAGTACACTTTATACTTCAGACATAAGAAATCCACTCAATTGATACTCTAAACTGTTTTTATCTATGAATCATAAAATTTTATTAACAAAATAAACTTTGGTGTTGAAAAGTCTATAGGATTTAGCATGGTACACATTATAGATCAATCAACTTAATTTAATTTTAACTTTGCATGTATCACTCACAAATTGACAACAGTTTGGATCTCTGTGTCATGTCAAACTCAAAGCTCCAACCTCGCGTTTTATGTCATGGCCCCGTACTCATTCTCCTCGAAACTCGGTACATGTGATGTGGATTCTCCACCGAGAAGACAACATGTGACCACTAATATGTTGACTAAATTATGATATCGTTGTATTACACTGTAACGCCTCGAGTTTTGGCAACCCGGTTCGCTACTCATAACGCTGAACAAAACTAAGACAATTTGGGAAGAATTTAAAAAAAACTTCACTCGATGGTCAAAATTTGACCTTTATTTAAAAACATCAAAAAAATTTGCAGCGAAAATTCATTTGTATAAAATAGAGTTAAAACAAAGGACAAACAATACTTGTGTAAAACAATTAAATAATAAAAATAATCGACCAAAAGAAACGAGGACATAAAGGTTTTGAATATTTAAAGGTCGTAAAATTTCAAACACATCCTCCGCCAAATATCCCAACGGTAGAAGCAGAAACAGACTACTTCTTCCGCTAAACAGTGTCAGCGGTAGAAGTAGAGACAGAACTGTCTCAGCGGTGGAAGCAAAACAAACTACATCTTCCGCTGAACAGTGTCAGCGGTAGAGGTAGAGACAGAATAGTCTCAGCGGTAAAAGCTGAACAAAATAAATCCACCGCTCGCAAAACGACAAAATTTACTACCCACATCTACCGCTCACATTCACCGATCACGAAACGACAAAATCTACTACTCACATCTACCGCTCACATCCACCGATCACAAAACGACAAAATCTACTACTCACATCTACCGCTCACATCCACCGATCACAAAACGACAAAATCTACTACTCACATCTACCACTCACATCCACCGATTGATCTCTGTCACTCGACGTCTGCCGAACGACAAAGAACCACATTAGCATTTACACTCTAAACCATCGGACAACTCTGTCTACTAAAAGAACTTATAAATTTTACTGCAATAATTCAAAATAACTTAAAACCACAACTTTCTAAAAATCCAGAATAGCAAGTTACAAATAAACCAATCGTGTTTTCATAGTCAGGATAATCCCAAAATATGTCAAAACATTAAAACTACTACTGTCATTAAAATCTTCAGCACATTTCGACAACACACTTGTCCACTAAGACTTCACATACTGACATTTGTTAAACCGCCCTATCAGTGCACCAAACCGCGACATAAATGTGCTCCATCAACTTCGCCTATTCATCTGTAAACTCAGAGAAATCACATGTTGGAAACTCAGCACCTACATCACAAAACTCATCTATTAGCCTAATGCTAAATAAGTAGAGCAAATATGAATGAAATACTGAATTCATAAATCCTAATCATGCAGTTTCTACTTTCACATCTCAGTTGCTTTTGTATTCATTTCTCTGATCTGATCCTTCTGTACGATGGGAAGTGGATCAGTTTTCCCAAAGTATAAATCCTCTACTAGATTAAAGGGCGGATTAGTTCCCTTAATAGCTGATCTGATCCCTCTGTACGATAGGAAGTGGATTAGTTTTTCCAAAGTATAAATCCTCTACTAGATTAAGGGGCGGATTAGTTCCCTTAATAGCTGATCTGATACAATTTGTCCATATCTCACCATGCCTTTACATGTAAATTCATTTTCGTTCTCATTCAATAAAATATGATGCATGACATACTGAAAAACATTCATAAACACACATAAACCCTACTGTTTTGTGATGTAGGCTCGAAGACATACACATACTCTACTTACTTGGTCTCCTGAAAAAGTTTGGTGGAAGGCTACTCCGGGAGCTTACTCGAACCTAAAACCATAGACAGAGTATCGATTAGATCTTCACTAAACCTCATTCTAGGCTATCCAGAAGTCTAAATAAACTAGTTGGAAGTTCAGCTCCTCGAACATTCCCGATTCATCACAAAACCAGAACTCAGCTCTCACTCACAGCATTCCTAGAACACTCATTCTACCGTAAGCAAATCATCAAATGCATATTCTATATTCATCCTAAACCATCAGCAAGAAGAACTCACCTAAGCTGAAGAAGAATCAGACAGGAAAATTGCCGAGAGAAGGTTTGTTGAGCAAGCTGAATACCAAATGAGGAAATGAAACAGTGGCGGCTAAAACCCTTAGCTAACCGCTTTTATACACTAATCTTTGCAAATTACGCATTTTCCCTTGGCTAACTAACTTTAACCTAATTGAGCAACCAATCAAATTCACTTAATTCTATAAAATAAAAGTCACAAAAATGTAGCTATTAAGAATATCAAGTTAGACAATTACCGATTGCTACATACACTATTTTAATACCCTATCTTAGGATCTATCTCAATGCACTCCCAACTAAATGTACCATAACTAAATCCAAATAAAATTTTCTTTTATTTATTGTACACAAAAATCACAACTTACATTTTTTTACATTTAAAACCATGCATTAAAAAGTAACATGTTATTTACAATTTTAGATAAACACAACTTAATTAGAACACTTTGACTACTAAATGTCACCCCTAACATTTTACAACTCACAAAAAAGAAAGTAGATCCACACACACACGAGGCCCAGGAGTTAAAACCTTGTAACCTACTCTTACTGTTTTGCCTCTCGCTAAGATGTCTTTGTCTTATCTTTTTAGTTGTCACCTTTGAAAAATAAAAAACCACAAAAATTTGTGTTAATAAAGCACAATTAGTAAATTCAATACTAAAAAATTAAAATATCATGCAATTCATAGGTATAAGACTAACTTTCAATCTCTAGATAAGAATCTAGACTTCTATCTAATATAAATATTATGAAAATGTTCTACATGCCATGTAAAACATACTATGATTTGTGAATTAATGTATAAGTTGACCTCAAACACCCATGTTATATGATAACTCGATACTATGATTCTACATGGGTTTGATATTTAAAACAAATATATTAAAAACTCTTTTTATAGAAAATAGTTTTTTTTACACAACAATGAAAAATTTTGAGTTTAGAAATATATTTTGTGAAAATATTTAACTTACTATGTTTTTCTTATTATCTAGGGTTAATTATTTCTATTTTGAAACTCTAATGTGCATTAAAGAATTCTATGAAAAACTACGGGAAATCACCTAAAGTTGACGTGTTGGAAATTTTAGAAAGCTAAATAAGGACATTCGGAATATTAAAATTTTGGAAAGCTTTACAAATCTAGGAGATTGCTTGATTCACACCTTGACTTTCAACTTTAAATAGTTGATGATTTTCCTCATTAACGCATCCAATTCAGTCACTCAGTTTTAGGGTAGATTTCTTTTCCAACAATAAAATTAGGAGTAGAGGAAGAACTTGAATGTTTCAGCAAGCTGGTCTTTAATGATTGACGTTTGATAGTTTACTGTTTTATTTATTTTCTTCGTCTCTTGATTATGTTTAATTCTTTTGCATTGTTTTTCATGTTTTCCATTATGAACTAACTTCCTTTGCACTGAGGATAAAGTACCAAACTTTATAATTGATGTTCATGTGTTACTAATTTGTTATATTTTTATCAATTAGTTTATTCAATATTGTAACTCATCTTATTATGGTAAAAGGGTGATTGTTTGAATCATCAATTGTTTCTCACATGTGTCGAATGGTAACTTAAATATATAACTCTTATTGAATAGTGTGTGTTTAGTTAGCTTTAAACACAAAGTTAGTATTTGCATGCATTCACTATAGACATATAGGTTGGTGTCGCATAACTCTTTTGAAACTCACCTTTATATTTTATTATATCTTTGCATAGACATATGACAAAAATAACTAAAAGAATATAGCATAATTGACCAAAATATTATGGTATTATATAATTTAAAGTTTTGAGTTAGGTAAATGATATTGTTATAACATACATGAGACATACGAAGTGAAAATTTCAAGAGGTGGAAAATTGATTCTTAATCATCTTCATATTGATTTATCATCACTTTTGTTAGTTTGTTTTCTTTTAGTTATTACTTGTTCATCATCACTTACAATCATAAAATATTTAGTTACTTTTCACATGGAGATTTTAAGGAAAACTTTTATACAGTTTCTCTGTGGGTTTGACAATCGATATCAATCACTTATTACTTGTTACAATAGCATACACTTGCGATTGTTAAATATATTATACAAGTTTTTGGTGTTGTTGATGAATAATTTTTATAGTTGCTTTTTATAGAATCAAATGAAATTTATGCAGTGCTTTCGTCATTAAAAATCTGGTGTTTATTGCAAGTACATAACTTGCTTGAGCGTTAAAGACGATGAGCCAGAATTGAAGTAACTTGACCTTGAAATCGAATGTATCTTTTGAGCTAGAAAGAAGAGCTACAGTAAACTTTAGGTAATAACAAAATGGCTAAAAAAGTTGTGCAATATTCCAAGAACAACAAGAATAAGCCTGTAACACCCGGCATTTTGCCTATGTAATAATTCCCCGAATATGTAAGCGGAATTTCTCCGATATTAATGCAATAATTGTTTTTAATAAAATTGTCGACGTGTTTAATCGAACGAGGGTGATTCGTGAGACCGAATCGATTAACTAAATAATGTTTTAGTTAAAAACCAATGGAAGGGCAAATTAGGAAGAAATTAAGGTTGGTGGGAGAAATCAAATTGATGATTGACACTTGGCAAACTTGTGGAAGAAGACAAGCCATGTATCCCATTTCCTTCTCTTCCTCCTACGTGAGACATTTTCCCTCTCTGCTCTCTCTCATTTTCCTCTCTGCTTCTCTCTTTCGGTTAAAGAAAACCAACGCAAGGAGTTTCTTCCTTCTCTGATTTTCCTCCTGCTTTTCGGTCTAAGGTAATCATCTTAGATAGAAAACGATTTTTTTTTGTTTATTCATTTGCTAGTTTCGTGATGTTTAGGGTTAATGTCCGTTTATGCATGCTATAGGTTCGCGAACCAACATTGTTGTGCGCGCATAGCTTGCTGCATTTCGGACAACAGGTAAGTTCATACGTTTAGGTTTGGCCCTTAAGGCCCTACAACACGGAGGTACTAGGTTTATGTTGTCGGGATTTCTGTTGGGTAGTTAAACCATAGGTTATGTTTAGGTTAAGTGTATTCTGTTTTATATTCTGCTTAATCTGCTTATTATTCTGTCGCCTGTCTATGAATGTTCATGCATACACGTTTTCTCTGAAAGTCATGAAAATGTTTTCTGTACACGGTTTGAAGTTAAGTAAGATAAAACCTGTAATGAAATGTATGGTTAAGTGTGGATGAGGACTGACATCCTGTCATGTACTCCTGTTATGTCCTATTGTGGCATGTACTCCTGTTGCGCCAGCTCCTCTGCCCACTTATACCTTCCTGTCCAGTGAAACGTAATGTAATGAAATGTAATGTTCATGTATTTGAAAATGTTCATGCATAGCATATGCACACTGCATTCTAGTATGTCGTTACTGAGCTCTAGGCTCATAGATGAACTTCATGTTGTAGGTACGGATACTCCAAATGAGGACCTTGTGCCTCAAAATGACGAGCTAATGTAGTTGATGGATAGAGCTCACGGGGCTGCTGCAGTCAGACAAGAGTTAATCCTGTGAGAATGTGTTTTCTGAAGTTATGTCCAATATTGTATAGCTTTTGAAATTTTAAAACATTTAAAATGAAGGTCCAGTTCTGTACTACTTTGTGGTTTGTAAAACGATGTATGGAACCTGTATTGATGTTTAAAACCTCTGTATTTGACAGTTGAACTATGTTTTGAAGTATTCTGGAATTTGTTTGGAATATTTTCTGTTAGTCTGTGCATGGACAATTTCTGGTTTTAGAGCTATCCATGTAGTGTGATTTTTCCTTAAGTTTCTATCATGTTAGAGCCATCCATGTAATTTGTTTTTCCTTAAAATTCCGTGTTTTTCCCGATATGTTCAAAATCATGTTTTGAATCGTTTTCTGAAGTTTGAAGTTTTCATACATTCTGTTTCCACAACTTCTGTTTTCATGTAATCATGTTAAAAGTTGCCAGTTTTGTCTTTTAAGTTTTATTCATCCGGTCATTGTTCACATTTTTCATCAACCGGTCACTGTTCACAATTTTCATCATCCGGTTACTATTCACAATTTTCATCATCCGGTCACTGTTCACATTTTTCATCATCCAGTTACTGTTCACATTTTTCATCAACCGGTCACTGTTCACAATTTTCATCATCCGGTTACTATTCACAATTTTCATCATCCGGTCACTGTTCACATTTTTCATCCACCGGTCACTGTTCACATTTTTCATCATCCGGTTACTGTTCACATTTTTCATCCACCGGTCACTGTTCACAATTTTCATCATCCGGTTACTGTTCACAATTTTCATCATCCGGTCACTGTTCACATTTTCATCATCCGGTTACTGTTCACATTTTTCATCCACCGGTCACTGTTCACAATTTTCATCATCCGGTCACTGTTCACATTTTTCATCATCCGGTTACTGTTCACATTTTTCATCCACCGGTCACTGTTCACAATTTTCATCATCCGGTCACTGTTCACATTTTTCATCATCCGGTCACTATTCACATTTTTCATCATCCGGTTACTGTTCACATTTTTCATCCACCGGTCACTGTTCACAATTTTCATCATCCGGTCATTGTTCATATTTTTCATCATCCGGTTACTGTTCACATTTTTCATCCACCGGTCACTGTTCACATTTTTCATCCACCGGTCACTGTTCACATATTATATCCACCGGTGCACTGTTCACTTTTGTCTTATTCACATCATCCACTATTTACATCTTCCGCCCTGCCTCCTGTCTTATTGGTTTAATTATTATTTGAATTCATCGCTGCCTTTTTAAACTAAGTCTTCTGCCTTCATTTCCTGTTTCCTGCTACTGCTAATTGCACTGTTTCATTTCTCCTTCTGCCATTCATTTTGTAGTCTAGTTTTGAATTGTTTCCTTTTCTCTATTCTGATTCCAAATCCCGGAAATGTTTTTCCTTCTCTGTTAATCTTTAGGGTTTTACTCTTAAAAGTTCAGTCTGTTTTCTGCTTGTTTAAAAAAAAAAAATAGTCCCCGTTTTCTGTTAAATGTCCCGGAGTGACGGCTCGGTTCTCGGATCCCGATCGGGTTTGGTTGCGGGCTGTCACAAAGCCAATCCGTGACTATGCTACTTTGAGGACGTATGGATTAAATTTTGGGATTGTAAGACCTATTATTAAAATAAATCACTTCAAATTTAAACTATGACGTTTCAAATGTTACAAACGATTGGCAACTTAGTGTGTTAGCTACTAAAACCCTCATCTACATCTCAAGTTTTTAATGGAGATCAACGACTCATTCATCATATATGGAGTTTTCAAAAATGCATTCCTATTTGTAACGCCCCGAGTTTTCTGAACCCGGTTTGTTACTCTTAAACTCGAACTTGACTAAGAAACTTTGGACCAAATTTAAAATTTCGCTCGAAAGTCTAAATTTGACATTTTCTAAAACCTCAAAATAATTAGAGACTTGCAGCGGAAATCATTTGAGCTAAATAGAATTAAACAAAACAATAGAACAATGTTTGAATAATCAGTTAAGATGTTAGAGAACATTCGGCCAAAAGAAATAAAGGTTTAAATCGCGAAATGCTTTGAAAGTTACAAAAGTCAAACTCGTCTGCCACTGTACAAAGTCAACAAGAAGGCAGAAATAAAACCGAAAGTCTCCACCGATGACGTCAGCCGGATGAGTCATTCTTCAAGTTTCAGCCGATCGCAAAACGACAAGTTTTGCTACTGCATCTACCGGTGACGTCAGTCGGATGATTCGTTCATCCCGCCTCAGCCGATCACTAGACGACAAGTCTTTTACTCACGCCTTCCGGTATAAAATACTCGACATCATCCGGTTACAAAACGACAATTTACATCCTACATCTTCCGATGGATTTTACACACGACATCCACCGGTGACTAAACGACAAAACTTCTACTACATCATCCGATGGATTTAACACTCGACATCCGCCGGTCACTAAACGACAAATTACATTCTACATCTTCCGATGGATTTAACACCCGACATCCACCGGTCACAAAACGACAAATTTTCTACTTATATCTTTCGATGGCTTCCACTGAAGACATCTTCCGATAGACAACAGAACAACAACTCAGCATCTGCCAATAGACATCGTCTTTCAATAGAGAACAGAGCGACATTTCAACTACTCCTTGCTATACAAACACAACTCTGACTACGAAAGGAAATTTACTCACTTCACTGTAACAATTCAGAAACAACTCAAAACATTGCATTACTCAAGATCCAGTAAGAACCAACATTAAAACTCAACAAAATACTATTTTCAGAAAGATCTCAAAGGCGTATTCAAAATATTGAAACCACTACTGTCATGAAATCTCAACACGCTTAAATTGAAACATTGTCAACTAAACCTTCACACCAACAGACATCAGTTAAACTGCCTCATCAGGATACCAAAACGTGGCATGAATGTGCTTCAACAACTTCGCATATTCCTCAGTAAATTCAGAGAACTCTCCAGTAGTTACCTTGACACCTACATCACAAAACTCATCTATTAGCCTAATGCTAAGCAAGTAAAGCAATAATGAAATAATATGCTGAAACATAAAACCTAAACATGCAGTTTTTACTTTCTCATCTCAGTTGTACATTCGTTCGTTTACTGATCTGATCCCTCGGTTCCCTTGGGAGTGAGATCAATTCTCCCAATGCTATACATCCTCTACTCGATTAAGGGGCGGATGAATTCCCTTAATAGCTATTCTGATTCCTCAGTTCCATTGGGAGTGGGATCAATTCTCCCAATGTTATACATCCTCTACTCGATTAAGGGGCAGATGAATTCCCTTAATAGCTATTACATTTCAATCTGTACTTGCCTTTCCGTGCCACTACATATAAATTCATTTCCGTATTCTTTCAAAAACATGATGCATAACACGCAGAAAATACTTAAGCATGCATAAACCTACTGTTTTGTGATGTAGGCCCGAAGGCGCACACAATACTTCACTTACCTGGATTACTGGGGAAATGTTTGGTTGCTAACCACTTCGGGTTCTGCTCAAACCTAAAACCATAGACAGTGTATTAGTTAAACTTCATTCTAAGCTATCCAGGAGTCTAAGGAAATTAGTTTGGAAGCTCAGATCTTCGTGCATTCCCGATTCTGCACTTAACCCGAAACTACACTCATTCGCAACACTCTCAAAATACACACATTGCACTCCCTTTGTTATCTACCCGTCTAGTCATAAGGAAAAATGAAGGAACTCACCTAAGTCAGAGAAATCGCTGGAGAAATCGAAGGGAGGGCCTCCTAGAGCACTCTACTAAGCTGAGGAGCTGAGAGTCGAAAAGAATTGGAAAACAGTGGTGGCTACAATGCATTAAATCCAAAAACCTATTCCTTAAATACGTTATCCATTTTAAATTTCCAATTATTCTTATGCCCTTGCCTAGTCATCCATTAACCCCACTTTTACTTTGTCATTAAAGTGTTTCATTAATTTAGAAAGAAATAAGACTTGGTTCTATAGAACCGGGTGTTACACTATTGAAAAATTTCCCTATTTATACAAGGGATGGAGCTGAAGCATGATTAAACTCTATATCACTGAATTCTATAAACACTTTGGATGAGTTGACAAAACAATTTTTTGAAGAAATATTTCCCACTTATCAACAAAGCTAAGCTGAGAAATGAGATTACTTCACAACTCCTATAACACCCGGCATTTTATCTATGTAATTATTCCCCAAATAATTAAGCGGAGTTACTCTGATATTAATGCAATGACTATTTTTAATGAAATTGTCGACGTGTTCAATTGAATGAGAGTGATTCATAAAACAAATTCGACAAACTAAATAGTAATTTAGTTAAAAACCAATAGTTAGAAATGCATGGAGGGATAAATTGGGAAGGAATTAAGGTAGGTGGGAGGGAGCCAATGGATGGTTGCCAAATGTCCATAACTTGCTGAGAAACCTACCTATTGTCTCCTCTTCTCTTTTCTTCTACGTAAACCTCTATTTTTCATCCTCCTCTCCACTCTCTCTTCCAGGCAATTGAGACAAACTTCCAAAAATCTTGTTTCACCTATTTCTTCTGTTTCCTTCAGCAAAAGTAATTATCTAACCTAGTTAACGAGTTTGGACAAGTTAAGATGTGAGTTTTGTGGAAGTTTAGGGTTAAGGTATTTTGGAGAAAACTCACTGTTTTTGGATGAAGACACGTTGGCTTGTTTTCTAAAGATTTGAATAGAGTTTGCTGCATATTCTACTAAGTTATTAGTTAGCATTTGCAGCTCTGTTTATTTTCTTTACGTGCATGTTTTAGATCCGTGCATAACCGAGACATTCAAGACTTGCAACTCTACAGCAACAAGTAAGTTCATACGTATAAGTTTGGCCCTTAAAGCCCTACAATACAGAGGTACTAGGTTTTATGTTGTCGGGATTTCTGTCGGGTAGTTAAACCATAGGTTACGTTTTAAGTTAAGTGTGTTATGTTTTATATCATGCTTATTATTCTGTCGTTTGTCTATAAATGTTTATGCATACACATTTTCTCTGAAAGTCATGAAAATGTTTTCTACACACGGTTTAAAGTTAAGTAAGATAAATCCTGTAATAAAATGTATGGTTAAGTGTGGACGAGGACTGACATCCTATCATGTACTCCTGTTATGTTTTGTTGTGGCATGTACTCCTGTTGCGCCAGCTCTTCTTCTCACTTATACCTTCCTGTCCAGTGAAATGTAATGTTCATGTATTTGAAAATGTTCATGCATAGCACATGCATCACTTTGCATTGTATGTTCTTACTGAGCTCTAGGCTCATAGTTGAACTCCCTGTTGTAGGTATGGATCCTCCAGAAGAGGACATTGTGTCTCAAGATGATGAGTTGATATAGTTGGCGGGATGAGCTCACGGGGTGGTTGCTGCAGTCAGACAAATGTATTTCCTGTGAGGATGTATTTTTCTAAAGTTATGTCAAGTTCTGTACAGCCTTTGGGATTTTAAAACGATGTACAAACTTTCTGTTGATGTATTGAAAACCTCTATTTGACAGTTGTATCTATGTTTTGAAAACATTCTGGAACTGCTTGAGTCCTCTTTTTAGGTTGTGCATGGATGGTCTCGAATTTTAGAGCTATCCATGCAGTTTGTTTTCTTGAATCTTTATCATTTGTAAAGCGTGTTTTATAACTTTGTTTTGAATCGGGTTTTGAGGATCTGAAACTTTTTATGCCTTCTGTTTTAAGCTCCTTGTTTACATGTCTTCCTATTAAATGTTTCCAACTCTGCCTTTAAAAATCACATCCACCACTGCCTTTAAAAATCACATCCACCACTGCCTTTAAAATCACATCCACCGCTGCCTTAAAAATCGCTTCTTCCGTCTGACGTCATCCATCCACATCTTCCGCCCAGTTCACTTCTGCCGGTGAACAGTAAACTTTTGCCTGTAGTTCATTTCTACCGGTGAACAATAATCTTTTGCCTGTAGTTCACTTCTACCGGTGAACAGTAATCTTCTGCCTGTAGTTCACATCTGCCAGTGAACAGTCTACTTCTGCTTGTAATTTACATCTTCCGTGTAACGACCCCTTCTTTACGACCCAGGATTCGCCTATACTCGAGTCCAGGATTCGCCTACACTCGGCTTAGGTCCCGAGGTTTGCCCCGCAACCCGAGGTTTGCCCCGCAGTCATACTCATACGTGCACATTCGGGTCATCACAATCACCCCCCTTGGGGGCCCAACGTCCTCGTTGGCCACATTTCCAGTTGGATACAGGCTTTGATACCATTTGTGATGACCCCATATCCCAGCAAGATATTGTCCGCTCTGGGGATTGGGCCGTAGCCCAATATCCTCCCCTCACGACTTTGTTTGGCGAGAACTTCCCGGAAGGTCACCCAACCTGGAATTGCTCTTGCCGAAGCACTTTTTAACTTCGGAGTTTTTATGGGATCCGTTGCCAATTGTGCTCAAAAACGCGTCTTGCTATATTGAGAGGGTCTCTTTACATATGTTTCATTTTCACATACTTCCCCAAGCGATGTGGTATTGTGACGACCCCACTTTCAACGACCGAATCCTCCGGCCCAACCCTCTGGGATCCGCGGAGTTTTCGTTGAACCCTCTGGCCCAACCCTCTAGGATCCGCGGAGTTTTAACCCATACTCGGGCCCCAACCGGGTACATACGTCCTCTGAGGATCCGCGGAGCATGGGTGGTTCCACCACATACGTGTCAAGTCGGGTCATCACATTCCGCCCCGGTTTATTTACCCTTTTCCGCCTTGCTTCTTCCGCCCTGGTTTATTTACTTTCTCCGCCCTGTTTAATTGCTTCTTCCGCCCTACATCACCCGACCCTGTCATTCACTGTAGTCTTTCTTCCGGCATGACTTCCAGTTTTGTTTCCCATTTTATTATGTTTCTCACTGCATGTCAAGTCGTCCATTTCTGTCTGCTTATTTCATCGTCCATTTCCGTCTCCCCGTTTGCAATTCACCCTGTCTCCCTACACTTGTCCAGAGAAGGTTTACGTCCAAATCCTTAAGTGTTTCAATCTTTCTACTTTCTCTCCTGTCATTCGTTCTGTAGTCTGATTTTAACCGTTTCCCATTTTGCTTTTAATTCCAGAGAACGCTCTCTCTCTCTCTGTAAAGTTTTAAGGGTTTATTTTTAAAGGTTCAGTCTATTTATTCAAAAAAAAAATAGTCCCTATTTTGAATGTTCCGGACTGCTGGCTCCTCGGACCCCGATCGGGTCGGGGGCTGTCACAACTCCACTGTTTATTACCATTGATACCGCAACAAATAGAGAGATTTTAATGAAAACATACGACGAAGCTTATGAAATTCTAGAAAGAATGTCGGGTAATCATTACCAATTGCCTACTGGAAGAACGCCTCAAAAAGTTGTACGAGCACATAAAGTGGATGTTATAACATCAATACAAGCTCAGATTTCTTTGTTAACCAGCATGGTCAACAATCTTCAACCTAGAGTCTAGCAGCATGGTACAACAATTTTGTACATATTGCGGACGAGAGAAGTCTTTTGAAAACTACCCTTTAAATCATGAGTCAGGATGTTATGTGGGAAATTAGAATCAAAATAAAAACTTCGACTTGAATAACAATGTCTACTAAAACACAATCCATATTGGAGACAACACCTAAATTTTAGTTGGAGTTTTCAAGGTCGATAGTTGGATCTTCAAATGTTCAAAACATACCTCATCTAGTTGGTTTCATGCAACAAAACAGATATCAAAAACATGTGTCATCTTTAGAAAAGATATTGAAAAATTTTGTATAAAAAATTGAAGTTGCAAGCCAAAGCCAAGTTGCACCTTTGAGAAACTTGGAAAACCAGTTTTGACAGTTCGCAAGTTCATCAAATAGGAGACCTCAAGGTGCTCTACCAAGCAATACAAAAATTACCGAGCTAAGAATAAGGAGCATTGCCAAGCTATAACATAAAAAAACAGAAATATTATTGAAACTCTTCAAGCACAAAAAAGACAACAAAAAGACGCTATAATAGTGACAAAAGAGCATCCTACAAAAGAGACAGTGGAATAAGTTGCCAAAAGAACGATTTGTTAGAGCAACACCACAAAAACTGTTGGGAATTATGTGCCCAAACAAGCAAATGTAATAGAACAGTTATATTATTTAAATTGATTAATATTATGCTTGCATTTAAAGATCATGCTTTATAAAATTCAGAGAAAATTCCTTGGTTATTTGTGCAAACTTTATATTGACATATATATTGTATATATGAGGGATATAATATAAAGAGTAATAACCAAAACAAGTCTATGACTTATATTTGAAATATGGAATCTTCAAATAAATCATAGCCATAAACTTAGTTTATCTAATTAAGAATGTATAGTTATATCTCGACTATATATATAGTGACATAAGGGAAATAAGTTTTATATAATATAATTATATAGGACTGGACCAAATAAAATTATAATGTTCTTATAATTTCCGTTAAACCTAGAACAAATAACTTTATCATAATGATGGTCATATGTGTGTAATCTTAATTCATTGTATTTAACAAACTCCTATTTTATTTTAATTTATTCTTTAATTTACTTGGTAAAGTTTTGTATGAATTACAATTCACACACCTCGTATATTGAGAATAAATTAAAATGAATAGCTGGAAATGTTAATATCGATACAATGAAATCCATTTTATTGGCTTCCCTTTTTTGTTAGTTAAAAGATCGAATAATTAGCGCGCAAATTCATAAATCGTTATGAATTAATTATTCAATCAATGACTAATGGTAGTTAAGAATAAAGATGTAATATGTGAGGTTAACGGATTATAAACCTAGCACTATTACGAATCTAAATGGAGGGTTAGTACATATGTAATGACTATATATATGGACATTACTTTGAGTAAATATATTCTATAGTTTTAAGAGTGCAACTTTAAGTATTTAGTGGACTTACTTTAGAGTTAATAATTACGTTAATTGATATAAATAGTTTATATTAATTAACGGAAAAATTATTGAATCTTAAAATTATAGGTCCATCGATTCTTTTGTCACATTCTATCATTATTCGAATAATAGAAAAATGAACAAAGAAGATTAAATAATTAACTATGAGTTAATTATTTAATACACTCAATAATAAGTTTATTATATTTCATTAAATGAAATATAATAATAATCAACTTATAAGACACATGACAAAAGTTGTCATAATTAATATGTTTGTTATGTTTTATTAAATGAAATAATTGAATTGTTCAATTAATTAACAAACATAAAGTTGTTTTTGAAAATAGTTTTTTTTTTAAATGAATTTTGTCAAATCATGATGCCAAGTGTAAGGCCATGATGAGAAGTTGTTTTGATTTCCATAACATCTTTTGTTATAAATGTTATTAAGAAATCAATTCTAACTTAATGGTAAATTAAATTTTGTAACTTTTGTTTCTTTTAAATATTATTATAACGCCCCCGAACCCACCCTGGCTCGGAGCGCTACTTTGCTAACCAATCCCACGTCAAAACATAATTTAAATATAATTTTTGAAAATTTATCGACTCGTTTTCAGGTCTTCCGGACCCTCGAAATTTATTGGAAAACGGCCCCAAAATACGTTTAAAATACGTCGGAAAATGTCGGGTCAAAACATTGTAGAACTAGGGAAAATTTGAAAAAAAACCGAAAATGGGCTCAAACTGGGGCGCGCACGCCTGCGCGCTGGGGCGCGCCTGTGCGCCCCACCGCGACTGGTCGCGGTCCGAGGCCCGACCGATCGGGCCGGCTCGGGTTTTCTCGACCCAAAACACTTAAAAACCTTCTATTTTGACCCATTTTTACCTTTCCCCACTTTTCCTCATATTTCTCCACCCCGAACACCTCCAATAATCACGAAACTTTAACCATACCTTCCCGACACGCGAACCATCAAATCCCGTAAAAATTTTAGAAAACTGACTTCAACCGAATATTAATAAAAATAAATAACGTGACCCGACGTCAATGGTTTTAAAATCAAAACCGACAATATAACGGCTAAATAATTCTAAACCCGAAAACCTGAAAAACAAATACTTAAAACAACGACTCAACCCAGTTTACACCAGAACAAATCCACAACCATTTACACTAAACAACTCTCACTAACCGACCACAAAATCCCAACTACAAACCAAAATCTCACCAAAACGATCACCTAGTCTCACAATATCAACTACAAACCACAAAATACCCCATTTGCCGAACACCAACCCCACAGCTCCGAAGACTTTGGCCGAGGCGCCCCGACCACTAGCCTGCACCGATGAGCTCCGTGTATCCCCGACTGCCCCTAATCCTGATCCTTGCTATCAAGCTCACCTGAGAACGCTCCGTCACCTACACCACAGAACACACACACACACACACGTAAGCTTACGCTTAGCAAGTAGGGATAACAATTATAAACAAGAACAATGCACACACCACCCTACCCTAGCACAACAACACAACACCACTCAACATGACAACACGACCAAACAATTCTAGTTGCCCGCACCCGAAAGGATGCCTTAGTTGCCCACCCCGAAGGGCCTTAGTTGCCCGCACCGAAGTGCCTTAGTTGCCCACCCCGAAGTGCCTTAGTTGCCCGCCCCGAAGGGCCTTAGTTGCCCGCACCGAAGTGCCTTACACTTTAACCGACTACCATGCCAACCAATGCAACACCACACGACAACCAACCAATGCAACACCACACGACAACCGAACACCACACGACAACCAACCAATGCAACACCACACGACAACCAACCAGTGCAACACCACACCGCAACCAACCAATGCAACACCACACGACAACCGACCAATGCAACACCACACGAAACCAAACAACCAACCAACCCAGGAGGCACACTCCCAATGTTAAACAATGCAACACAACATAACAATGTCAAACAATGCAACACCTCAACAAAACAGCAACACATCACTAAGCAAAAACAAATAACCATTACTTACCGTTCTATGGTGTAGGCCCGAAGGCAAAAAGGATGACAACCACTACTTACCTGACGTCTCGGTATGTGTTCGCTCACTTCGTCCAACCGAATTTCACTCTCGATCACCTTAAAATAATGAAAACTCAACTTAGTAAATCACTAATAAAATTCTAACGGATCCTAAAACCAAAACTAACAAACACTTCAACCTAAATCTACAACTTAACTCAAAACCCGATTTTTTACTCCAAAATTGACCGTCCAACTTCAAACGGTCATAACTCCCTTGTTTTTCAACAGATTTTGACGCGCCACCCCAATTCGGAAACCTCTACACGTCTACTATCCATTGAACCACTCAAATTAACCAAACAAAACACTTAGCACCTCCTAAAACCATAGGACAGATTCGGCCACCCTAGTATTCTTAAACCGGTTTTTGTGTAACACTCCTCCAATCTTCAATCTATCCACTCAAACAACCTAATCTATCCATTCATCAACTAAACCAACCAATTTGGAAGGAAAACAACCAATTGAAAACCAAAATTCGGAATCCCTAACCTAGGGTTTTCAAACATTCACAAAACTCAACCAAAATACAATAAAAACATTTCCAAACTCCATCCAAATGTACACAAACCAAAAACCATGAGAAATTACCTTGGATTGCCTTGAGAAAACGAAGAAGAAAGGAGAGGTGGCGTCGGCTATGGAGGAAAAGAGAGAGTGTCGATGGAGAAGAAGAACCATGAAGAAAACCTAACATTTATTATCCTTTTCTTTCCCCTTTTCTTTATGCATTTAATAACCATTGAAAATTACCATAAAGCCCTCTCTTTCACTCTTTAAATTCAACGCCAAAGCCTCTTTAAATCACCACTTTATCATCCATTTTATTCACACAATTTTACTAAAGTTTGATTGGTTAAAAGAATTGGACTTTTCAACTCAAAATTATCCACCAATCACATTTGAGTTTGACTTGTCAACCTCTCCACTTCTCCCTACACTTCTAATACCTTTCAATGTACACTAATCTTGAATAATTAACTATCATGCTTGACCTAGACTAGGGTTACATACGTTTTGGAAAAATTCCAGGTGTTACAATTATGATAATTGTTACAAAATTCTTACACTATAAATAGAGGTTAAGACCTCATTTGCAAAGAGATGGTGTAGGAGAATTCATTTTGAGAAACAATTTATTTTAAGAGCATTTCCGTGGTGGTTTGGAGAATTGTTCTCTATATCCATATAGATCGTCTCATGTGTTGAGAAAATGATCTATCACAAAATTGAGTGTGATCTTTTTATGTTCATCACACCCACACGTCCTTATTCGAGGTGAAGAGGATTGATAAAGAAAATCGAAGGCTATTCGATATTAAGAAATTATTCTTCAAAGGTAATTTCTTTAAATCTAACTTATTTATTTTTATTGCATATAATTATTCATATATCATAAATGACGAACTTATTATTATTGTGAAAAATTGTTTTCATAATATTTAAGTTGCGCACGTATGAGTGTTATGAACACCATTAATTCTGCCGTGTGATGGAACTTAAATTCCAACAAAAACATCAAGCAGAATTGCAAATTGTTCAACCACCACCTCCTTTTCACAAAGATTATAGAAGCAACAGCATGATAAGTAGTTCAAAAGATGTTTTAAAATCGGTGCACATAGGGGATTGAGCGAGTTTGAAACTAATTCAATGACTAAGGGAGCAGTGCACTTCTGTAGAATAAGTTGTCACGACCCTTATTTTCCCACATTATTATTTTTTTTTTATCCTTTATACTTATATTATTCCTGTAAACTTATAACTTTAAATGAACTTAAAGCAGAATTAAAAATTATTAAATCGGAATCGAAGTTCGTTTAGAAAATTGTTTAAAATAAAACCCTAAATCAATTAAATAAAACTTAAAAAATTAAATAAACCATTAAACAATTAATAAAAACTATTAAAACAGAGCAGAGGGCAGAAACGTAACTCTGCCAAAGAAAGGGAAGGGCGATCGATCTCCAAATTCAGGAGATCGATCGCCGAAGCTACAAATAGGAGGGGCGATCAGTCGCCCCTCACCCTCGCGCCTAGTCGCCGTAGCAATCAGGCGATCGCTAGCCCATTTCGGCGATCGGTAGCCACTCACTCTGGCATGTATAAAATGCCGAACATGCTCTCTGTAACCAGCACTTCCAGATAGCAAAACATCACCCTTTTCATGCATTTTTCCCACTCTTCAAACCATAACTCTAAGCATCACTTAACAATCTTAATACCGTTACACTACCATCCACGTACATTTCACTCTACCAATCACCCAAAACCGCCTCAAAATACTTGTAAAGTATAACCAAATTTCATAAAACAAACTGCGTGGATACGTTTAAAAACTTAACCTTTCCTCCTGTTTAAATCACCACGCAGTTTATCAAAAATCGAATTAAAACCTTAACAATCTTTTTTATAAAACTAACTTATCAAAACATTAAAACATCGTTTAACTATTATCTAGAGCCAATCATCCTAATATGTTCTATCTGTACAATTTTCCTATCTAATCAATTTTCTACAAAATATTTACCTACGTCCCCACGGGTCAAAATCGCACCAACTGCACCAGCGCACTCCCACAGGCATCTTTCTTCAACCAGCATGATCATCTAACTGAGGAACGTCTTCCTCACCTGTTTCAGGTTCACCTACACCATAAGGACACCTATGAGAATAATCTCAGTAAATTCTACGTAAATGACAATGCATGAACATGTATATGCAATTTTCATAAGTTCCCGTGCATTCATTTCATTTATCATATCGTGCATTCCTTTCATTTATCATATCGTGCATTCATTTCATTTATCATATCATACATTCATTTCATTTATCATATCATACATTCATTTATCATATCATGCATTCATTTATCATATAGTCGTCTCATGTAAGTCGTCATAGTCGTCTCATGTAAGTCGTCATAGTCGTCTCATATAAGTCGTCATAGTCGTCTCATGTAAGTCGTCATAGTCGTCTCATTTTAGTCGTCATAGTCGTCTCATGTAAGTCGTCATAGTCGTCTCATTTTAGTCGTCATAGTCATCTCATATAAGTCGTCTCATTTCATGTCATCACATTTCCTTTTCTTTCATGAATTCCATGCATAAATTCGTTTTCATGACGTTTATAAAACAATGATGCATGACAATACGAGCGTAACATAAACATACAAAGTGCATACCATCAAACAATACAAGCATAATCTATAAAAGGCCTAACCCTAAACTACCAAACCAAAGCGAATAAACACACATAACTCCAAATATCCTCGACAACGAAACACGACATATGGTGTAGGCCTATCGGCCACAGCAAGTCACGAGAACTTACCTGATGTCCTTAGCAAATCGAGCGCCGTCCGTGAGCCTTGTTCACCTAAACCAATTCACAATGGTTGTCGTTAATACGAGCTAAATCCGTTAAACGTCCAAACTAACAAAACTTTAACTAAAGAAATCTCCTAAAATTTTAATTCAATTCGTTGAGGCATTATATCGAGCATTCCACGCTTAACTCCTCATTAACGAGTTTCTCCAAAAACCCTAAAATTCACGAATTCTCATATTTCTAAACGAATCTATTAACTTCGTCCAATAACGCTCAATACGTCCTTTATATCTATAATTACGGCAAACCTATCGATTTCGAACCCTAAATCGGATTTCTAACATAAACCCTAACGAAAACCCTAACCGTAAAACTTCGTTAAAACTGAAAACTAACGTCCGAAAGCTGTAGAATCTTACCTAGAACGTCGATTGGGGAAAGAAACGTGAAGGAACGACGTTGATCGGAGGAGAAATCAGCGTCG
Organism: Begonia masoniana; assembly: GCA_022432975.1. Lineage (NCBI taxonomy): Eukaryota > Viridiplantae > Streptophyta > Magnoliopsida > Cucurbitales > Begoniaceae > Begonia > Begonia masoniana. Next base: position 10,881,138 of record CM039514.1, on the reverse strand, counting down.
GTTGAGGGAGAAACGTCGGCGGTGTGCGTGAGGGAGAGATCGCCAGAAAGGGTTCTGGCGTTCACGGGCAGAGAGGAAAAATGAGGGAGGAAGAAGAGATTCTTGATTTTAATAAATTTACTTGGCAAATTACTAATTTGCCCTTCCTCTAATTTTCTATCTGTTTCGTCTTTTGTTTCATTAATTGGCTAACTATTCGGTTTCTCCAAATCTCTTTATTTCACCAATAAATCTGTCTTATTATTTGGGTTCTATTAAAACTGTCCGTTCACAAAACGGAGCTCGTTTACTATTTTTACTAAAACGTCTTTTATATTACGAGAAACTTAATTACTCGAAATATAGCGTTATTACTTCGAAAATTCTTGTAAATCCCTTAAAATTCCTATTAATCGTTAGGATTCTAATAACGCTTTCTTTTCATAAAACAGACTTGATTTGACATATTTACGAAAATGTCATTATATATTAAAATAATAATATCCAGAAAAGCTGTGTGTTACATAAGTTGCCACAAAAATTAAAGGATCCAGGCAATTTCATAATAATTTGTGTAATCGGAAACAACTAATTTGGCAAAGCACTATATGGTAAGGAGCTAGAATAAATTTAATGACTATGTTAGTTTTGTAATACCTGGTAAATTAGCATATTAGTTATGTGATATATATATATGGTTCATCGAATGATAGTGGTATTTAATTGAAACGTTAGTAATTGAAGGATTTAGGAATTAATAAAATGGAGAGTTAAATGTTGGAGAAATATATTAATTAATTATGGAAATAGGTGTGAATAAGGAAATGATTAAAGGCTTCAAATACATAGTTTAGGTGTTCAAAGAAGGTTTATGCATGAAAGACTTAGTGATGACTCACGGGACACCTTGCAATTTTATTTCGTGCATAATTAGAGGGGGTGACTTCCTTAGAAAGTCACTTTGTGCAAGCTAAAGATGACACGGGGTCCCTTAGGCAAGGGGCCCGTGTACAACCCACAAATTGCTAGGTTTGTGCTCGATTGTGTGAAAGTGTGCGATATATGATTTAATGAAATAAAATACTAAACTAAATGCATTAAATAAACAAGGAAGCTAATTAGTAGTATGGCCGAAATATATATGGAGTTAGAGAGAATGAAATGTGCAAGAAATTAAGAGAACAAGATGAAATTAGATGTTAGGGACAAGAGAAAATATAAAGCAAGAAATAAGGAAATAACAAGGAATTTAAAGGTGAGAGTGGGTGCTATGGTGGAACCGAAATGTAGAAGTGAAATGGTGTGCAAAGTGTAGGCAATAAAAAGTAAAATATACCCTTGTCGGATCCGAGGAGCGAGCTTACGGTTTAAGCTCCCGGATTCACGTTTTCCGTGAGGAAAACGACCACCGTAGGCCGGGAATTTTCGTCCTCGTTTCAACTCCCAATGGAGAAGATGAGGGAATGGATAAGAGCTAACCTAGCAACCCAAGCTAGGTTAGCAATGGAGGCTAACTCCTCTTGGTTCAAAGAACCAAGGAAAAACTCTAAGGAAAACCTTGAGAGAATAGAGAAATAGTAGTGTATTGATTTGGGCAAAAGTTGTTTACAAACACCAATCCTATGCTTAAATAGAAAATCCTAGGGTGGATGATTAGGGTTTCCATAAGGATGAATGAATGGTGGCCCTTGGATGAAAAAGGATGGATGGCCAAGATCAAGGCAAACAAGCACACATCCTATGGAGGAGATGAATGCCATGCCTAAATGGATCAATGGAGGGAATCTTGCCACATCATCAATCCATGTTGCCACTAACTCTTGTACTTGCAAAATTATACCTTTTTTGTGGGCTCTTCTTTGGGCCAAGGCTTCCATTGGGCTCCATTTATTGTAGGGTCTTTTCCTTTGAATATTTTGTTGAACTTCCTTAAACCCAAATCCACCACCATACATCTAGTCCTAACCACACAATCTAATGCATGAAATGCAATTATAAAATCCTTACAATAAAGGCGAATGTATGCCAAATAAGTTCGAAATAAAAATTACATAAATAGGGCCCAGGAAGACAAATTCCCATAGGGCAAAGTAATGACTCCTCCAAGCGATCCAAATGCAATCCTTCTTCACAAATTTTCCTACAAAAATAAAAACACGTAATAAATAGAGAATTTAGATAAGGCACGAGATTCTATTAATTTTCTTTTAAAATGCATCCTAAGGCATGTCATCCTCTCTGGGTGATTTGAGGATTTGACCTCAAATCCGTTGGTTGACTTCTTTTCAAGGATGACTCCAACAATTTCTCATCTATTAGTTTGTTTATTACTTTGATAGGTTTGAGTTTGAGGCAATAAGGATATGTTCTTCGTTAAAAATTCTAGGTGACATGGAGGATGGATGATCTTACTAAAATTTTCTTTGGCAAGGGTGGTGAGATGGAATTCAACGGCTACTTTGGAGGGCGATTGCTCGGTGATGGAAGGAAATTTTTCAAAGTAGGTGAATTTCGACAATTAGTAAGGTGGAAATGCTAAAATCCTTCAACCAAAGAAATAGCCCAATAAATCTTAAGACCACAAAAGAAAATTTTCTACCAATTGAACTTTAACTCTAGTTCTATGATAGAATTTATGATAGCAAAACGGTGGGAAATGAGGCTTTGGTAATCCACCAAATTTAAAGATAAGGCGCTTATGGGCTACAATAGGAATAAAATGCCTAATTGTGTGTGTAGCTCTAAGAATAGAAATAGGAAGGTGAATGATTGGCTCTAGGCCATAGATTAGCCTCTTCCTTAGGGATGGAATGGATCGAAAAATTTCCTCAAGTTTTGGACAAAAAAGGAAAGGAGTGATGATCATACTACCTATCCCAAAAATAATTTCGTCATTTAATCTCGTCTTCTCATGAGGCCATATAATTTCATTCTCCAATTGGCAAGACAATTCATTGGCAAATAAAGGATTTAGGTGTGTCTTGATAATTGAAGGAATTTTCTTTAGGTTTGGAAATGGAGCTACAATCATATTTCCTAATCCACAAATGCTTCCTTCACTTATTTTCCTTTCTTCAAAATTTTCCAATGCATAGGACACCTTTTCTTCGTATAAGGGATTGTCATGCCAAATGATAGGAGGGGGTTCTTGACTTTCACTCAACCCGCATTTTGACAATAGTAAATTTTCCTTTGATTTTCCTTTTTGGCGGGTGGCCTTATCTTGAGCAACTTGCTCGGGAGTCATTGGTAGTAATTTTAACTTTCTTCCTCCAAAATTGAAAGTGTATCGGTTGAGGAATCCGTCATAATGAACTCGGCGGTCATAATGCCATGGTCGTCCTAGTAAAATGTGGCTGGCACTCATAGGAACAACGTCACAAATAACCGAGTCTTGATAATTTCCTATGGTGAAATCTACGGTTACTCGCTTAGTTATTACATGTTCATGGGTATCGTCCAACCATTGAAGCTTATAGGGTGTAGGATGGGTAACGGTTTCTAATCCCAATTTGTCGACCATGTCTTGGGAGGCCGCATTTATGCAACTTCCCCCGTCGATAATAAGTGAACATACTTTTTCTTTAACAGCACATCGACTATGAAATAAATTTTCACGTTGACAATCCTTGTCCACATGCTTAGATGTCAATGCTCGCCTAATGACCATTAACAAAGGTCCATCTTGGGGCTTGCATTCTTCGGCGTCAACTTCGCTTCCCTCAATTTCTACTTCTTTTTCCAAATTGTTATATTGACCTTCATCGTCCTCACTTTCCCACTCTCCTGTTGACTCCTTAATAACCATGACACGGTGGTTTTTACATTCATTAGCGTAATGTCCTTTCCCTAGGCACTTAAAGCATTGGACATCGCGTGCTCTTGGTCCTTTAGGTAGGGATTCTTGGCTTTTGTTTGGTGGGGGATGGTGAGGGGTATTGGGAGTTTTCGGGGGCCAATTTCGGTCGAATGGTCTCTTCTCTTCATGTCGTTGGATGGATTTCTCGGGATTGAAATTACGGGGAGAAAATTTGTTAGGCAAGTCGGTCCTACGCTTTCTTTTCAATTGTCTCTCCACCGTGAGGGCTAGTTGGATGACCAATTCCATGGTCTCCAATTGTTGAATTTCAACGGCATCTCCTATGTCGCGGTTCAAACCTCTTATAAATCTAGCGATGAGTTGTTCTTGGGGTTCATCAATTGCGCATCGCATGTTAAGGGTTTCGAATTCGTTAAGATATTCATCCACCGAGAGGCTATTTTGTTTTAACGTGTGAAGTTGATGAAAGAGTTCGTGCTTATAGTGACGAGGGACGAACCTATGATGCATTAAGTTTTTCATGGAAGTCCAAGTTGTAACGGGAGATCCTAAGGCTCTAATTCTTTGGGCTTTAAGGTTGGACCACCACAAGGCGGCGTGACTCGTGAGTTCAAGAGAGGCTAATTGAATCTTTACTCGCTCGGAGTAATCATGGCACTCGAAAACTCTCTCAACTTTATCAACCCAATCTAGATAAGTGTGCCCGTCACACGTTCCATCGAAAGGGGGAATTGTAATCTTAATATTTCGAAGGTCGTCGATGTCCCTACGACGACTTGGGCGATACTCTTCATCATCAACCCAGTCCTCATCCTCCGAATAATATCGTTGTCTCCTTCTTCGGGGTTTACTCCAATCTTCCTCTATAGGTGGTTGTGGGGTATGATTACGACGTCTAGGACGTTCGGGAATAATCCTAGAGGAGGTCTCTTGAGAGGGGACACGTTCATGAAATTCTCTACGAGGAGGATTGTTCAGCATAGTTTGGACTTGTTGGGCAAGGCTATTAACTATGTTTGTTAAGGCATCAATTTATTCTTGCATGCCACCTTGAGAGCTAGCTTCTCCTTCGTAACGGGTGTGTTCGGGTGGGGGAGTATCCCTAGCCCGATGTGGTTCTTGGTGTGGTGATTCTCGATTGAGTCCACTTCGATTAGTCATGGTTGAGTGATTTAATTAAAAATTTCAATGCTTGTCTAAGTTGTTTATCCTAATTGGTGAGGGACTTATATGATTAATGCCTTAGGAATATTTTAAGCACTAAGGAAAGTTCTTAGCTAAGACAATAAAATTGGGATCATTCTCACTTAAGGAAACAACTTAATGATAACATTAAACACACAACAATTAATTATAGGAATGAATATTTCAATAAATGCTAATCACCACAAATTTAGCCCAATTAAATCCAAGTTATCAATTTAAAGCAAATCCACTCAAGAGAATAATGATATAAACTTAATTATTCCAAAAACAGCAAGTAATAACATTAATTCACAAGTTTAATCAATAGAAACATGCTGAAATTTTCAGAATAATAAGCAGAATTTTAATGTAGTGTTTGGTTCAATTGTTGCCACTTTTAATGATGCAATTGCTAAACTCTTATAAACCAATTTTCGTGCATTTAATTAACAGCATATAATAGGTGAGTTTATAAGTTAAAACAAGAGCAATAATCAGCAAATTAATAGGCAAATTTGAACATATCATGAAGATGCAAAAATCGATGATATAAGGCTATAATAATCCGATTTCGATAATGATAGATCCAAGCCGATTTTTAACACCAAAAATTCCAGAAAATTAATATAATTATTGGACAATATCTAAGTGTTAATCATGGCTCAAATGTCAACAAGAAGTGCTAAGAAACCGTGGCTAAAGATTAGATAAACCGAGAACAAGAAGAAGCAAAAACCATGAAAATTATGCAACAAATTATAACCCGGTTTTGCAATTTCCTTTAGGCCGATTTCATGCTTACTTTTCTACCATATTTTCAGCAAAGTTTCGGTTTAGATCTAGACGATTAAATATAAAGCAAATATCATAGAAGAACCGAGGCCAAGATGAAGAATAGACCGAAAAGGAAAAGAGAGAATAAACTAGGAAAAAATTTAACTATACCTTGGCCGATTTCTTCCTCTATTGCAAACCATATTTCAACAAGATATTCAAGTTAATAAATAGCATTAAAATGACAGCAAATAAAAGAGTTAGATTAGCACCAAGTTAGCACAAAGTTAGATCAACAATATATGGAAAATAATGCGGAAAAATAAAAGAGCCGCTATCCCGGTTTTGTGTCGATTTTGACTAACGTCATGGCAACTAAAACCATATGGGAAGCCTTGTGGCTCTGATACCACTTGACACGGGGTCCCTTAGGCAAGGGGCCCGTGTACAACCCACAAATTGCTAGGTTTGTGCTCGATTGTGTGAAAGTGTGCGATATATGATTTAATGAAATAAAATACTAAACTAAATGCATTAAATAAACAAGGAAGCTAATTAGTAGTATGGCCGAAATATATATGGAGTTAGAGAGAATGAAATGTGCAAGAAATTAAGAGAACAAGATGAAATTAGATGTTAGGGACAAGAGAAAATATAAAGCAAGAAATAAGGAAATAACAAGGAATTTAAAGGTGAGAGTGGGTGCTATGGTGGAACCGAAATGTAGAAGTGAAATGGTGTGCAAAGTGTAGGCAATAAAAAGTAAAATATACCCTTGTCGGATCCGAGGAGCGAGCTTACGGTTTAAGCTCCCGGATTCACGTTTTTCGTGAGGAAAACGACCACCGTAGGCCGGGAATTTTCGTCCTCGTTTCAACTCCCAATGGAGAAGATGAGGGAATGGATAAGAGCTAACCTAGCAACCCAAGCTAGGTTAGCAATGGAGGCTAACTCCTCTTGGTTCAAAGAACCAAGGAAAAACTCTAAGGAAAACCTTGAGAGAATAGAGAAATAGTAGTGTATTGATTTGGGCAAAAGTTGTTTACAAACACCAATCCTATGCTTAAATAGAAATCCTAGGGTGGATGATTAGGGTTTCCATAAGGATGAATGAATGGTGGCCCTTGGATGAAAAAGGATGGATGGCCAAGATCAAGGCAAATAAGCACACATCCTATGGAGGAGATGAATGTCATGCCTAAATGGATCAATGGAGGGAATCTTGCCACATCATCAATCCATGTTGCCACTAACTCTTGTACTTGCAAAATTATACCTTTTTTGTGGGCTCTTCTTTGGGCCAAGGCTTCCATTGGGCTCCATTTATTGTAGGGTCTTTTCCTTTGAATATTTTGTTGAACTTCCTTAAACCCAAATCCACCACCATACATCTAGTCCTAACCACACAATCTAATGCATGAAATGCAATTATAAAATCCTTACAATAAAGGCGAATGTATGCCAAATAAGTTCGAAATAAAAATTACATAAATAGGGCCCAGGAAGACAAATTCCCATAGGGCAAAGTAATGACTCCTCCAAGCGATCCAAATGCAATCCTTCTTCACAAATTTTCCTACAAAAATAAAAACACGTAATAAATAGAGAATTTAGATAAGGCACGGGATTCTATTAATTTTCTTTTAAAATGCATCCTGAGGCATGTCAAAAGAGGAAGTTTTACGTAGAGAAAAGCTCTCACTTGGCACTCCTTCAAGGTTTACCAACCTTCAAGGATTATTGAATAAGTGATTTAATTGTGCCAAGAAACCAAGATAAGTAGTATGCGTATGGCTTTTGAACATACATTAAGGGATGCTCGGTTGAAATGATTGCATGGAAAATATGGTGACAACTAGAATTGTTTATTTGATAAATATTTTGTTTTGATTGTTGAGAATGGTGTTGTAACGCCCCAAGTTATCTGAACCCGGTTCGTTACACAAAAGTTCGTACATGACTAAGAAATCTCAACTGTATTATTATTATTTTTTTTTAAACTTTGCTCAACATTCAACATTTGACATAAGCTAAAGTCTCAAAACATTTAAAACTTGCAGCGGAAATCTTTTGGACAACAATAGAGTTAAACAAAACTATGAACATTGTTTGAAATGTAAGAGATAAACGGCTAAAAAGAAATAGAGGTTTAAATCGTGAAACACTTGGGAAGTCGCAGAAGTCAAACGCATCTGCCGATGGATAAAGTCAACGAAAGAAGCAGAAACAGCAAATAGAAGGCTTCTACCGATGACGTGGATCAGAAGAGTTGGAAACAAAAGACACCTCTCGGTGGACTGCATCTACCGATGACGTCAGCCGGATAAATCAATTATCCAACATCAACCGATCGCAAAACGACAAGCATAATACTCACTCATACCGGTAGCGCAAAATCTACATCTTCCGATAGAATTAAACCTACATCATCCGATGGCTTTTCTGAAGACATCTTCCGATAGAATTAAACCTACATCATCCGATGGCTTTTCTGAAAACATCTTCCGATAGAATTAAACCTACATCATCCGATGGCTTTTCTGAAGACATCTTCCGATAGAAAACAGAGTGACATTTCAACTATTTCTTGCTATGCAAGCACAACTCTAAGTACATAAAAGAATTTACTTATTTCACCACAACCATTCAAAAACAATTCAAATCATTGCATTACTCAAGTCCAGTATAATCCAGTGTTATAAACCAACGGAATACTATTATCAGAAAAGTCTCAAAGTACTTTTTGAAAACATCAAAGCAACTTCTATCATCAGAAAGTTTAACATACTCAAATTGAAATCATTGTCCACTAAACCTTCACAACCACTGACACCAACTAAACCGCTCCATCAGATGCCAGATCGATGCCTGATTGCACCCCTCCAACCTGCCTAGTCCTTAACCAACTCAGAGAATTCACCTGTAGTATCCTCAACACCTACATCACAAAACTCATCTATTAGCCTAATGCTAAGTAAGTAAAGCAGTAATGAAATGAAATGCTGAAACATAAATTCCTAAACATGCAATTTCTACTTTCTCATCTCAGTTGCATTCACGTTCATTCATAAGCTGATATGATCCCTCGATTCCCTTGGAAAGTGGATCAATTTTCCCAATGTTATACATCCTCTACTCGATTAAGGGGCGGATGAATTCCCTTAATAGCTGATCTGATCCCTCTGTTCCCTTGGGAGTGGGATCAATCCTCCCAATGTTATAAATCCCTTCATAAGTTAAGGGGTGGATTAGTTCCCTTAATAGTTTGTATTTCACATTCAGTTCATGCCTTACCATCCTTACATGGAAATTCATTTTCGTAATCTTTTAAAAAAACATGATGCATGACATACAAAATCATTCACAAGATACATAACCCTACTGTTTTGTGATGTAGGCCTGAAGGCACATGCATACTTTACTTACCTGGCTTCTGGAAATTGTCTGGTCGCTAGCTACTTCAGAAATCTGCTCACCTAAGTTCATAACAGAATATAAATCAAAACTTCACTAAACCTCAGCAAGAATAAAACAATGGTTCGAGGAATCCAGTTAGAAACTCTACTACCCGAGCATTCCCCCTTTATCACTAAAACCCGAATCTACGCTCAATCTCAGCATCCTCAAAATCCTCACATTGTACTCCTTCAGGTATTTAACCACTATATCATAAGAGAAATGAGGAAAACTTACTTAAGTCGAAGGAGAATCGGGCGAGAAAAATCGCCTAGAGAGCTCGGCTGCTTGAGCTGAAAACCCGAAGAGAAATGTATGAAATGGTGGCGGCTACAGTGCATTAAACTCAATCCCTCTTTCCTTAAATACGTTATCCACTTTTAAAAATGTAATTTACTCTAATGCCCTTGTCTAGTCTAATCATTCAATAACCCTACTTAAATTATTGACTAATAAAGTGTATGCCATTAATAATAAAAGAGCTGGTTCGATAGAACCGGGTGTTACAGGTGTGGTGGTGTATACTGTGAAAGTCTCTATTTAAAATTCTAAGACATGCTATGATAAATGGTAATAGTATTGTAATATTTAATATGAATTGCGAATTGTTTTTACACACGTTATTATATTGCATGTTTTATTTGAGTCAAGTATGTACATGAGCAGTTCATGCATCATGAATCATGTTTTGAAAGAGGAAAAGAAAATGTTTTAAAGCATATGTTTTCATTAAAAAAGATTGAAATAGTAATAAAATATGAAACAGGTAATTGTGGATGGGGTTGAGTTGGATTGTCCCGAGAGATGTCCGCTCATTCCCCGAACTCGAGTTAAGTTGTCCTGTAAAATGGACCAAATGATGTTTACTCCCTTCTAATGGTTGCACTTACGATCGAATGGTCAAGTAGAAACAAAAAATGAAACTGAATTACATGAACAATTATATTTTTCACGAAACTCATATGATACGTTGCATAATGTTTGTGTTTAAGTAAAGTAATGATGCATTATGTTTACATTTATTGTTACATATTATTTACTGAGTAATAGGCTCATAGATGAATCTCGTGATGTATGTAAATTTCATAATGATGATATTCCTTAAAGTTAACCTGATTAAAGGGGAGGTTGATGAGGTAATTCAGTAGAGTCATATTTGTATTGTTACGACTATCATGATTAGTGGGATGAGGTTCACAAGAAGATGCTGGATTGATGGGAGGTACATGGAAGTATGGATATTTAACTAATGTTTTATGTAACATGTAAAAATGAATTTTTGTAAACTAATACAGAGACATCAGTTATTTTGGTAAACAGATCTATGGTATTATAATATATAGAAATATTAGTTATATCAATTAACATTTTTATATATGTTTGAATTTTTGTATAAAAAGTTAAAAATCTTTTAAAATGACATTAACATTCGGATTTATTTAAGTAAAGAAAAAGATTTCCGCTACGTTAACGGTTTTCAAAATATAAGATTTGATCATGTTTTATTGAAAGTTATGAAGGTAACGCAAAAAAAAAAAAAAAAAAAAAAAAAAAAAGAATACGTTACAAGTTTTCAAACAACTTGAGTTAGGGAATAGTTAATTGTGAGCAATTCCTTTCAAATATTGGTCAAGACATGCATTCAGTTATATACCAAATCGTGAGATAATACTCCATAGTTTAAGTGAATCTTTCCATGTGTTGATCTCATTGGCCAGAGATAAGCTAATTTTGACGATGGTGGAAATGGTTCAAAAGAGTTTGATGTCTCAAATAGTGAAGAGACACCAAAAAATGTTAACATGTTAAGGGTTTTTGTGTCCTACAATCAAGAAACAAATTGAGAAATTACAGAACATTGCACAATGTTGGTCTCAAATAGCTGCTGGAGGTGAACGTACTTTCGCTTAATGGATTTTTGGGTTTGAATTTGGCATACTTTTGTATACTTTAATGTACTATTGCTTATGAATTTAGAATAAATTTGATATATTTTGGAAAGTTCTAAACAATAAGTCATAAATATTTTTAAATTTTGCCCAAAATAAAATTTCACTTATCCATTGCATTAAGACATATATTACCTACAAGTACATATAAATATAATCTGTGTAGGGTTTATGTTACTGGTATGTACATTGTTCCTTCAAAGACCAATGTCAAAGTTATATTTTATGGCATACATAAATTGCAAGTATGATTTTGGGTTGAACACTCAATCAAAAACGATTAAAATGTTGAGGATCACTCTTCACGGGGGCTCTAATACTGTGACAGCCCGGAACCGGATCCCGATCGAAATTCGAGAGCCAAGCCGTCACACCGGACATTTAACGAAAAACGGTGACTATTTTTTTTTTGTTTATCAAAACAGACTGAACATTTACAAAACTATACACAGAGGGAGAGAAGATATTCTCTGGTTTGAAAGCAAAACGGGTTTCAATGAAGGATGGCAGAAGAAAACCGAAATGCAGGAATGTAGACGGAGAACAATTAGGAATCAGAATACAACAAAGTGACAGAAGGAAAACAGGAAGACAGAGATATTAAAGAGAATCTTAAACTGGAGAAGAAACATACTGTGGAAGGCTACAGTGTATAACAGAAACCATAGACAATCGGGGATGAATAATAGAAGAGAAAAGGGTAAAAACAGAAAACAGAAATGAGCGATAAAACATAGAAACAGAATAAAACAGGAAGACGTAGGCGGAAGACTTAGTTTAAAAACCAATAAAATACTATTGGGCGGAAGATGTGAGCTGACGTCAGGTGGAAGATGCATTTGCAAAGACAGAAATAAGGATGACGTCAGGCAGAAGATTAAAGCTATTGGTGGATTCAGATACGACAAAAGACGAACAGTATTCAGCGGAAGAGGCTGAGTAAAACTGGGCGGAAGAGGTGGTGACGTCAGCCGGAAGATAGGTGACATCACGGATGAGGTGATGACGTCAGCCGAAAGATGGATGACGTCAACCGAAAGATACAGACAGCAGATGAGATCAGATGAGGTGATGATGTCAGCCGGAAGATGGATGACGTCAACCGGAAGATACAGACAACAGGCAACACCGGATGAGATGAAGACGTCATCGGATGAGATAATTGAACTGGGCGGTGAAGGTGGATGACGTCACCGGTGGATATACACTTAAACAGCAGTGGATGTGATCGGATGATATAGTCTAAAAGGGGCAGAGTTTGACAACTTTTAACAGAAAGACATACGGGCAGGGAGCATCAAAACAGAGGGCATAAGGGTTTCAAACCTTCAAAACCCGATTCAAAACAAGATTTTTGAAACACACTTTGCAGATGATAGATTTCAACTGACAGATTTAAGAAAGACAGACTGCATGGATAGCTCTAGAATTCGAGACCATCCATGCAAACCTTAAAACAGGAAAATATTCTAAAACAGTTCAGAACATTCAGGACATGAGTTCAACTGTCAAATACAGTGATTTCTAAAGCTGAGACATCAGAACTTGTACATTGTTCTAAAAGTAAAACCTCTGAATCAGTATAGAACCTAACATGCAATTGCAGAATCTACCAAAAGAAGAGTTTTTACAAAATTTTACAACACAACCAGAACTTCCAGAAGACTTTACAGATATAGACATTACAGAAAACTTAAACCTCGGGTCAGAATTTGTCTGACTGCAGCAACCAAACCCCCATGAGCTCGATCCACCAGCCACCTATTCATCAGACTGAGGCACAAAGTCCTCATTTTTGGGTTCAGTACCTACATCGGGGAGTTCACCTATGAGTCTAAAACTCAGTAAGATCATATATATGTATGCAGTGATGCAAAATGCTATGCATGCAGTTTTCAGAATACAGTGACAGTACAGAACATTACGTTTCAGTGGCAGAGGGGTATAAGTGGGGCTTATAGGGGAACTGGCGAACAGTGGGTGCACTATCAGGCACAAACAGTAATACAGTACAGTACAGAAACAGATCTGGAGGCCAGTCCCCATCCCGCACTTAACTGGTACATTTCAGTCAGATTTTATCTTGCTTAACTTCAAAACCGTGTTTAGAAAACAGTTTTGCATGAACTTTCAGAAAATCGTGTATGCATGGACATTTACAGTGCTTACAGTTGATACAGCAGAGAACAAGAAGATAAAACAACAGAAACCTGAACAGAAACCACAGAACTTAACTCTAACCCTTCTACCCGAAACCAGCCAACAAAATGTAAAACCTAGTACCTCCGAGATGTAGGGCCTTAAGGGCCAGCCTACGGATATGAACTTACTGTTGCTGCAGAGTTGATAGTCCTGAACGTCTCGGAAATGCTCGAACCTGTACATGCACGTTCAGAAAATAAACAAGCTGCAAATGCTAACAAATAAGTTAGAAGAATTTGTTCCAACTCATTCAAACCTTTAGAAAACAAATCGGTGTGTTTTCATCCAACAACAGTGAGTTTTACCAAAGTATCACAATCCTTCACTCCAACCAAAACTCACTTTAAACTTGTCCAAACTTGTTAGCATTTAAAAGATGCTTACCCTAGTAGAAAAATAGAAAGGAGCCGAGGAGATCGAAGTAGCTTCGATGGCTGATTGTCGACTGGAAGAGAGAATGTCGAGAAGAGAATGGAGAGAGAGCAGAGAAGTGAAATGAAAAGGGTTTCACGTAGGAGGAGGAACTTAACTTCCTCAACAAGCTACCATGTGTCAGCTATCCATTGGCTATCTCCCACCAACCATAATTTCTCTCCAATTTGCCATTCCATGCATTTCAAACTTAGTGTTTTGTTAGTTACACATTAGTTAGGTTCTCCCCACACTAAATGCTCCAACATTTTACAATGAAATTGTTATCGTATTTATGGCAATTTAAATCCATACAATAATTCAACAGATTATTACACGGCCAAAATGCCGGGTGTTACAAATACCAAGTATGGATGCTCGGTCCTGAGCCATATGCCAAAGAGAAGAACTTGCATATGCCCAGACCTGATGAGAATGTGTGCCACATATACCCAGAGGAAAGTGCGAAGGACTAGTCTCGAGGCACTATTTTTCGAAATTCAAATGGTAAAAGCTCAAGCCGATTATGATTACCTCATAAAGCTACTCTTGATCGGCGACAGTGGTACGTGAGTTTGTTCTTCTTCCCTCAATTGAAATGATCTCGTGGCTCTGTAGAATTGCGCAATTTGCGAGAAATTATCATGGTTTCGTGCCAGGTTCTTGTTCATAATCTCTCTCTTGCTTCTTGTTTGCAGGTGTGGGGAAGAGTTGCCTTCTTTTGCGTTTTTCGGATGGTTCATTTACTACGAGTTTTATTACGACCATTGGATTGGTGATTTCTGGACTTTTTCAAAGACAAGATTAAATGTTTGTTAAGCGGTTGTAGGTAAATGACAAAAAAAAAACAGAAATTCTCTTCAGTAATGAAGCTTTTTTTCCTATAAAACAATGGAGGAATTGGAAGAGAGCGAAGGTAGGAGAGAGAAAGAGAGAAAGTATTTTTGGAAGTAAAATAAGGCATGTGACGAAAATGTGCTATTTTAACGGAAAATATGACGATATGGGTCATATTGTCCATTATCAATACATTATGGTTGTTTTTGCCTATTATCCAAGTTTACGGTGTAAATTGTCTATTTCACCTAGTTGTAGGGGCCAAATTGTATTTTAGCCAAGAAAAAATTACGGAACAAGTAAAACAAATTTGTAGAGCAAAGAGAGAAAATAACATAGAGGAAAACAACGTGGATCACGACAAAGAGCCTTTCGCTCATTCACCTCCTCTTCTCTAAGCTGCACATCTACATGTAACGAGCTAAAAGCCCAGCCCATGGAAGATCCAGCCCGGACCATGTGATCTCAAGAACTATATACTGGGCTTTTAAAGGGAACTCTGTCAGCAATCGTTTATATAAATATAGGCCTATCAACACCATATCGTTCTCGACTGTCGTCTTGGTAGAACGCAAACCCTAGTTTCAGTTTGTTGTCATCTGGGGCCTTCTTCTTCTCTTGCTCTCTATTAGTATTATTTTGATTTTTTTTTCAGTTTCTTTGTACAATGGCGAAGATGAAGTGTGCTTTAATTCTGACACCTCTTGTATGAGAAGGGCTTTTGCTCTTCTTTGAACGCTTACAGCAACACTCTGAGCCTCTTCAACCGCTCAAATGTTTTTCTAATCGTTTTGTTTTTTTTATGTGGCTCTCATTCCATTTCTTCTCTTGGAAACACGCTACTTGAACTTTCGAGCGATTTCGGTTGGAACCTAATTATATATTGCGTTTGATTTGTGTACTAATTTACTTGATTAAGTTGCCATGGTGCTAGTGTTGATTACTCTGTAGGCGCCTTTATTTTCCAGAACTCTACGAATCAAAATGAAATCTTCTTCTGTTCATTTTTATTGATTCGTAGCGTCTTCTGGCATTGCCATGGATTCATGTGTTTTCTAATATTTCCATTTAGTCATTCATTTTTCTACATTTGAGAGCAGTGATATCCGTTTATTTCTTAAGACTTACTGTGGTGATTCAACGGTAAGGTAATGATGCTTTTAAGGAAGAGTAATCGAAATTTTAATCGGTAAGGTAATGAAAGCGTCTTTTTCACTGGCTTTTTTTTTAGTTAAAGTACATAACAATGATACCTGGCAATGGGTTTCATAGAAAATGATACCTTTTTTCTTTAAAACTTCTGTTGATTTGTCCCTAACCTTGGGAGTAGGTCATTCATCATTGTTGCAAAATTTTTAGTATTCTCGAGCTGATGAATTCGCATATGCTTAGAGATTAATATAGCCCTGTCATTTCTTGAAATAATTATGTGTTGCACAATACTTCAACTTCCAATGATATATGTCTAGCCTGCCTAATTTTATGGACATATTTTCTCACGTTCAAACACTATCTAGAATTGTCGATGAAATATTCAACAGGGAGGAGATGACAAAGAGAATAATTGGACTTCATTCTGTCAAATTTCATTGTGTTGCATAATTATTTTACAGCTATGCATTTTGATGGTAGCAAGCTGAGTTTACATGTGTATATGTTATATTTTTATATAACCAAACTCTACCGATAGATGCCCAAAAAATTGACTCAAATTGGGATCTGATTTTCGTTGTAGCAGCAACGAAGATTTCCTGACATTATACCTAAAAGCTTTCTGTTTGATAATTGAAACTTAGTTGTTGAATTTTCTGTTGAATTTTGGCAAATTTTGTCAACGGACACGCTCGTCTCTTTAGCCAGCTTCTCTGCTTCATTTTCTGTGCAAACTATGTGATCAAAACACAAGTATCTGCCGAAAGTGTTCTCTTTCATAGCTTCAAATACCGAGACGTGTGCTTTAGCCAGTCTTACAACATCAACTGCTGCTAGCAAACCACTCTCATACATCTCTTGAGCACCTGCAATTTGTGATATAATCAGATGTCACTTAGATATCTGAAATCTTGTTAGTATAGTATGTTCCTTGATATTACAATTAATGAATAGTATTTGAGGTTGTACCTTTGAGATATGCAATTGTTGGTGTTGGATTTCTGTTAAAGTAATCCTGGCCAGTTATGAGACCTGGGCAGATTGTTGATAATTTTATACGTCTTTCGTTGGCTAATCTCCAAGCAGCTTTTTCTGCTCTTAGTTTGGCCAAAGCATACCAGAGCTGCAATTCAAAAAGATATTATTTGATCATCAAGTCTTCAAGTAATTCCTCCTATTTTGGAAATTAAGAATTTAGAGTACAATTTAAAAGAAAGTACCTTTTTTTGAATGCAGATTGATTCATTGCTCCAGGTTTGATGATCAATAAGAGTAGAGATTTCACCTTTGGAATGGTCTCTCCAAATGCAGGCCAACAGTGAGGAGGTGAGCACACAGCGGCGTAAAGAGGAAGTCCTTGCACATGCTTCCAGCACGTTCTCAGTTGCAGAAACTTCTATTTCGCCAATTGATCTCTGCAAAACCCATTTGCCATTGATGGAGATTCAAGGTTAGGTCCCTAAAAGTTGACTCAAAATCTGACTTTCAAACGATCAAATTTCATAAAGTGAAGAGAGAATACTGAAGTAGGTAGAAATAGAGAAGAAAATGTCAGACTGTTGTGAATCATGACTTAGCAATCGAATTTATGATCATTTATGGGCTCCACCCTCTAAATAAATGAAGAGAAACCAACCTTCATTAATGAGGACGAACTCCTCAGAGGTTTTGTTCAGAAATTTAAACAATGGACACTCAGAAATTCTACAGACGACCACCTACAACTCGACTCTTCAATAAGATTAAAGTTACACGTTGAGGCCATAGAATGTGTTATTTATTTTTAAAACATTTACTTAAAAAGTCCAACCAATACTGAGAAAATGTCAAAACAATTAGATCTGTGATACTGGAATGGAATGAATCAAACTACTCAGCTGAATTCAAACGATTGGATTGAACTTTTGACCAAAATCCCAAAAACTCAAGAGTTGACAAATAGGATTATAAATCAATCAAACTACTCCCACCCAACCTAACTTTTAGGCTCTATTTCGAACCGACCCAAAGCGAATTTGTCAAAGGATGGAATCATAGGAGTTAAAAAAGATACATACAGAATAGCCGGATATGCCAGCAGGGTCTACAAATGCTGAGGTATGGAAAACGCCTCGACAGCCCTCGAAAGCCTCCACCAAGGAGTCAATCTCTGTAAGCTTGGCCATTACTGCCGAAACTCCATTGTTATTGCTCGTCCTCATCTCCCCCCTGCTTTTCATCTCCTTCAATTTCTCTATGTCCTCTGCAATTTTGGAATATGACTTAATACAACAACTTGCCCAAAATGATTCCATACGTATAGCTGTGGTTAGAGGAAGGAGGGCGTGGCTGAATGATTGTAAATTAATTAAATCATCATTTTAATTGCAAGAAACTGCATGTTTCGCCAATCTTCATGTCCACTTCATCATATCATCAGATTAAAACGTATAATATGTTTCAAAATCTTGAAGGTAAAGTTGAATTGGGAAAAGTAAAGATTACCAGTGAATCATCTGGAAGATAATGGGTTACCTGGATTATCGACGATGATTCGGACAGAGTAGCCGCGAAGCAAGAGCTGGTTGATAATGGCGACGCCTAAGAACGAAACACCGCTAGTCACACAGACTACCTTCTCCTCCAAATCAAAGCTAATGAGTTTAGAGGGATTTCTTATCTCCTTCATTCCATCTTCGTCTTTCCGGCGACTGAGGTCTGCGCAGGCCACTAGAACCTGGCGGAGCTCGTCCATTGCCGCCCTCTGACTCTCCTCCGTCTGTACAAAAATACCCATCTCTTCACCACCGAGACAGGCCAAGAATCAGTCTCGTATGGCCTTCTAGAGCGGAGCCTCACTCGACTCGGTCGTACTGCTGAGAGAAAAGTTCGTTCTAGAGAGAGAAAGATGACAGAGAGAGAGAATCCAGAGCTACTCATGGAAAGAACTCTCCGCTAAATAACCACAGATCGCAGCCTCAACCCTCAACTTAATTACCATGGAAGTAATTAATAAATACCACAATCAAATTAAAAATGCCCCCACTCATTTCTGTAATTGATGAACAATACAACGGCCCAATTTTCAGATGTCATCAATGGATCAATTTATTGATTTATATGGTCATTACGATAGATCTCTGACACTTCTCAATGGATAAATCTCTTCCATTTGTAGATGAATAACATGCTAGATTATGAACTTAAGTAGTCAAAACTTATTGACTGTGATCATAAACTAATCACAATTATTGAAAAGGATCAAACAAGATTAATACTTTACGGGAAAACAAATTAAGGGTAATATTCAAAATTAATTTTTTTGTCAATTAAATTGTAAATATAAAAACAAGAAATGACAAAGGAAAGGAGTAGTTGAATGGAGTCCTCACGTGTTGAATGACCAGTATGCACGGCAGGCCTACTTTACACACCCTTTGGTTAGTTGAGACAGCTTAGAAAATTCTCTCTTAATTATATTTTATATTTTATTTTCTCTTTCTTTTTTGAAAAAATATTAATAGTTCCATCAATTTTATATATATACTTCCTTTAACAAAACAAATTGACATAAAATTTTATATATATACATTGCAGAGAGATAAATGGCTCTGATACCATAAATGGCTTTGATACCCTAAATGGCTATGATAGCTTTATTCTTATAAATAAATTCTTGGTTTGATTTTGACTTTATCTGATTGACTTCACATTGTGAATGTCTAGCTCAAACCATTAGAGGTGAATGATCTCATTTGAGATAGTAAAAATTAAATTGTTTATAAGTAGAGTTTTACTTATTATTTAATGCAAGCGTTTTGGGTTAGCTTCAAAAATAAATTTGTGTGAGTTCAGACTCAAAGCGGACAATATAGTACTGAAAACACCAAGAAACTCCACTAGTTTAGTGTTTGTTTTTTGACCCACCTCGTCATTTGAGGTAGAAAACAAGAACTATACATAGTTTTATGTTAGTATTTAAATTAGGGAGATAGGAAAAAGAGACAAGCACTATTATTAAAAATAATTCATAGAAAATTATTATTATTATAAGAATTGGAGGAACATTTATCTTGTGAAGCAAGTTTATATAAAAAGGAAGGTGGGAGGAATGTACATAATGGTGTTCATAAAACCCTACACTTGAAATATATGTCACGTGGTCAATATAAGTGACTCCCTCCTTTGGAAGTACATGTTTGAATGGATAATTTTTTAAACTCTACTTTAATCATGCATCGATCGAGAACATTGTTAGGAAGTTGTTGCTATAACATGTTCACAAGTTATTAAGCACGCTACACAAAAGTTTAAAGTAATCGTTAAATTATAAAATATATTTTGGTTTCTCGTTGAAAGTAAATTAGTTTTTTATTATTTAATGTCGTAAGTCTAATTAAACCTACACTTTATTGTATATTTCAATTAAGTATTCATTTAATATCTTCGATCATCGTAATATAATATTGTCCATTTTGAATAGAAAACAACACGGTTTTGTTCTTGGTTAACCCAAAACGCGTTGTACTAAATAAATAGAAGAATCATACTTATAAATCATTCATTTTTCACTCTCCTAAATTATGTGAGATCTTCACATGGCGGGCTGTTACAATTCAATAATAAAATTTTTCGTCTTCTTTGTTTCTTCAATTTGGATTAACATCTAAGGTTGTTATACCATATTTATAAAAAATATTATTATTATTTTTGAAACTTCATTGTGATGATAAAAAAAAAATCATATTTCTTGATTTTAATTATCATACAAAAATAAAATTATTAATGACGGAACAAAACCAATAAATAACCAACCCAACGTAGATGATTGGATCTGGGCTTGTTCATTCCGGGTCGCAGGTAGTTGTCCTTCAGTGTTCTTCTCTAGACTTTCGGCTTTAATGGGCAGCTCAAGCAATCTCTTTCCGGTTGCTAACAAGAAGCTTTCTTTGGACGTTAAGGTACACTTTTCCCAAGTTTTCTTCGTTTAAAATGTTGTTGTTAGTTGCTACCTGAATGAGCACAAACACTGCAAATGTTAGAATT
Organism: Begonia masoniana; assembly: GCA_022432975.1. NCBI lineage: Eukaryota > Viridiplantae > Streptophyta > Magnoliopsida > Cucurbitales > Begoniaceae > Begonia > Begonia masoniana. Next base: position 10,860,348 of record CM039514.1, on the reverse strand, counting down.
TGGAGTCTGTATGCTGTTTTAGTTGAGAAAGGGTAGCTTTCATATGTGGTATCCTAGGCAGCCACCGCATAGGTTTGTAAAGGGTGGGAGAACATAACAATGAGGTAAAAGCGTATTGGTTGAGTATTTCAGAGGAGGTGCGAGAATTGAGTTCTTAGAGTTGGTTTTGCTATCATTTAATGCACTTTAAGCTCTTGAAATTTGGAAAACTGTATTTGCTCATAAACTGTTAGATGAAATGCCAATTTGGGACCACAGCTACCCGTCAACCTCCAAGTGAGTGTATGCCTTCTAGAAACAATTGTGAATTAGGAGAGGAGATGCAAAAGATATCAACATTATTGAGGGTAGAGGTAGTCCACGCTTTGTGGCGTGGAATGGAATAGGTTAGACCTTTCTCCATTGGGCATGGGTTAGACATTTGTAGATTAGGGTTGGTTTCACTTTAGTCGCCATCGTTTTAATTGTCTCATGAAAGTGTTTATAGTTTTAATTTGGTTTTTAAATAATCTTTTCATCCATCTTTGCCTTTAGAGTTAACGAAATAAGTCATGTTGTAACTTTATTTTATCCATTCATATTGTCATGTCATGAATTGTTGAACCATATCACTAAACAGAGATTATTTGAATTTTTCTCTCTCTGTTCTTTTCCTTTTGTCATTTTTCATTATTAGATTTAGGCTTATAAAACCATCTATCTCTGTTGAGCCAAGATAAGAAGAATACAATTTCCAATCAATCTTCTTCCTTCTTCCCACTTCTACGCTCTCTGACATGTATCGGAACCATAAACAGCTCCTTTCTCCTCTACCCTCCCTTCCTCATCTGCCCTCACAAAATCAACCTTTAACTATCAAACTCGACGATTCAAACTTTTTTCATTTCGAAAAATCAGCTACTAAATGTAGTCATTGCCAACGACCTTGAAGACATTCTCACTAGAACCCGTCTCTGTCCTTCCAAAAACTATGAAGTTCATCCTCATATCATCAACTCTGATTTTCTCTCTTAGCAGGGGTACAATCGTCTCGTAATGAGTTGGATCTATGCGTCTGTTCACGAACAAATGCTAGGACAACTAGTATGCTACTCTTCGACCTTCGAGATCTGGGAGGCACTCGAACAACTTTACTTTGCTTCATCATTCGCTCAGATCTCGGAGCTTTGCACAAACCTTCAAGCCTTTCGCAAAGATGGTCTCAGTGCTATGGCTTATGTTCAAAAGTTCTGAAGTCTCTGCAACACACTGGCTGTAATCGGTGAACCAGTCAGCTACAAGGATCAACTTCTGTATTTCCTAAATGGATTAGGTGCTGAATACAATTCATTTGTCACCGTTATTTCCACTCGCAATGATCAACCCTCAGTTGGAGAACTCAACAACTTACTATTAAGCTATAATGCTCGACTAGAACGCCAAACTGCCACTGCCTCACTGAGCTCCCTTCGAGCAAATTACATCAATTTTGTTGGAAATAAACCTAAACCTAAATTTTCTTCCCCACCCAAACCTCATTCTTCATTTACATCCAACAGACCAAGAGGCCCACGACCACCCTTCTCAAATCTTTTACTTCCAACTCCTCCTAATCGTCCTCCTCAATTCTTTTTTCCTCAAAACTGACCACTATTTTGACCTCGCTGTCAAATTTGCCTTAAACCCAGACTTAGTGTCAATGTTTGCTACCACATAACTAACCTTCAATATCAACCCACCTCAAACTCTCCACGAAACTTCTCTGTTGTTCTTCCCTCACAATCTGTTGACTCAACCACAACTGCTACAACACTAGACCCTGCCTAGTACATGGACTCTGGAGTGTCTCATCATTTTACTCCTGATCTGAACATACTGGACTCGGCTACCCTATACTCAGGTGATGATCATATCATAGTTGGTAATGGTATGGTTTCCCCTATCTCTCACATTGGTCATGCATCCCTTCTAACTTACTCTTCTTCTTTAAATTTGTGTACTGTTTATCACTCTCCCTCTCTGCAGAAAAATCTACTTAGTGTTTCAAAGTTATGTCTCAATAACAAAGCGTTCATTGAATTTCATACTTACTTTTTTGTTGTCAAGGATCAGGTATCCCACAAAATTCTCCTCCGGGGAATCCTTGACAATGGCCTCTATCGAGTCTGCTCTCCTTCTCCGTGTCGGCCTTCCTCTGCTCAACTCTATACAATCTCCAGCAATCTTTCAAATCGGTGGCACTCTCGCTTGGGACATCCTTCATCAAATATAGTTAAGTCAGTTTTATCTAGTTGTAATATTTATTCTGCTTCGTCTGGATTTATGGATTTCTGTTCATCTTGTCAGTTACTCCCGATCTGAACATGCTGGACTCGACTACCCTATACTCAGGCGATGATCATATCACACTTGGTAATGGTAAGGTTTCCCTTATCTCTCACATTGGTCATGCATCCCTTCTAACTTAGCCCTCTTCTTTAAATTTGCGTACTGTTTATCACTTTCCCTCTCTGCAGAAAAATCTACTTAGTGTTTCAAAGTTATGTCTCAATAACAAAGCGTTCATTGAATTTCATCCTTACTTTTTTGTCGTCAAGGATCAGATATCCCACAAAATTCTCCTCCGGGGAATCCTTGACAATGGCCTCTATCGAGTCTGCTCTCCTTCTCTGTGTCGGCCTTCCTCTGCTCAACTCTATACAATCTCCAGCAATCCTTCAAATCAATGGCACTCTCGCTTGGGACATCCTTCATCAAATATAGTTAATTCAGTTTTATCTAGTTGTAATATTTCTTATGCTTTGTCTAGATTTATGGATTTTTGTTCATCTTTTCAGTTAGCAAAATCTCATAAGATATCATTTCAAAGTTCTGTATCTCATGTTACTGCCAAGTTTGAATTGATTCACACTGATTTATGAGGTCCTTCCCCAGTTTTGTCAATCACTGGTATTAAATATTTCCTTCTATTTATTGATGATTTTTCCAGATTTACATGGCTATACCATCTCTATTTTAAAGATGAAGCTTATAATACATTCATCAAATTCCAACAAATGATCCAAATTCAATATAATAGTGTTATCAAACGAGTTAGATTCGATTGTGGTGGTGAATTCAAGTCTTTGTCAAAATTGTTCTCAACTCAAAGCATTTTACATGAAATTTCATGTCCCTATACCCTGCAACAAAACAGACCAGTCGAACGCAAAAATTGACATGTCGTCGAAACGGGTTTAGCTCTTCTTGCTCAGGTTTCTATGCCTTTACAATACTAACCATTTGCTTTCAGTACTACAGTATACTTAATTAACAGACTCTCATCCAAAATTTTGTTAAATGTAATACCCAGGAATTTTCCTTAAACATGAGTTGCCCTTGGATTTAATTACGTTAGGAGGGCATAACTATGATCATAGTATTATCATAAGCATTTGATTTAGAAAGTGGAGGTTGGAGAAAAAACAATAGATTAAGGTAAATTGTTTTGCGTAATTGTTGTTTTAAATAAATAAAAAAAAAAAATTTGATAGAAGAAGAGTGAAAGGAGTGGAGTCTTCCATGTGGGGGGAAGAGTGAAGGTGAGGGGAGGGGGTTGATTTTATAATTTACCATAGTTAGTGGTAAATTGTAATAAGGCAAAGTGGGGTTTTAAAAATGGATAAGGTTAAGGGATAAAAGACAATTTCATTGTCTTCTTCCCTCCTCTCCCACGTTGTCAGCCATTGGAGAGCCTTCCCTCCACGTTTTCCTCCAATTTCATTAAGATCTAAGGTTAGTTTTTGAAGGGTTTTGTGATTTATGCATACCTTTAGAGGTTTTAGCCATTTTTAGTGAGTTTTGGTGAGTTTTGGAGAAGATGATGAAACCCTAAGTGAGAATTCTGAAATTTGTCTTGTCCTTGCTGTGTTTTCTTGCTATTTCGAAAGTTTAGACATCATATAGAGTGATATAGATTGATTATATAGAAAGATTAGAAGTTTAGTCGAATTTCGTTGAAAACCAGAAATTTGAGCTACATGTAATTGGTTCTGTTCTGCTGACCAATTATGCTGTTTGGTTTTGAGAAATAGATTGAGGCATTAGATAGTAGACATATAGAAGTTTACGGAATGCATTGGATCGTTAAAATCCAATGAAAAATGAGAGAGTTATGGCCGATTGAAAATTGGGCAACAAAAATGAGGAAATTTTGGAATTTTTGGTTAAATATTTTAAAGTGAGTTTGGTTTGTTGCTACAGTCAAAATAGGCATCCCTTATATTTGTTTTGATGATTACTAAATTAATTCCATGAATATGTTCGGTTAACGAGTTGAACAATTGACATAACAGAAGCGAGTGAGTACTTTATGGAGGTCCAGGTAAGTAGTGGATTGCTTGTGTTTTGGCTTAGGGCCTACACCATGGAATGGTAGGGTTTGGTTTTTTTGTTTGTTATTGTTTTGTTGGTTGATCATGTGTTGACATGCATCATGGTTTTTGAAATACGAAAAACGAGATTTGAGCATGTTTACAAAACAAGAGTATGAAATGTAAGAAGATAAGAAGAGATGTAATATGGTCTCGAGTAGAGTTGCCTCATCGAGAGATGGTGCTTATGGGGTAGCACTTCAAGAGGGTCTGTACGAGAAAATCACTAATGAAAATACGTAAGATTGTCGTGACTAGGAACGCCTCGTCGTTAACATGCTAGTGAGAAGACACTAGAGGCTTTTATGATCGATGTTGGGAGGAGATCGTCGTATGGCCGTCTGTTAGTGTTTTTACACACTTACACGCAAGTGCACGTGTCGCTAACAAAGTAATAGAGTAAGTAGAGTATCGATCCCACGAGGATAACGTTAGCTATATTTAAATTGCTATAAAAATATGATAAAAATACTAAATTGCTGGATAAAAATTAGAAATAAAATATGAATAATGATGCAATAAAATAAAGCAAGTTTAACGAGGTAAAATCAATGAATAAAGGCCTTGGCTAGGATCGATTTCTTCGTTACGATGATTCTGCTACTAATGCTCTAGTAATGCTCTGCAGCATTATCTAAAAAACAGCAAGAATAAAATTGATTTCTAGGATTCTTTCGAATTGCCTAGGTAAATTCAAATCAGAATTTCTTTCTACCTTGAAAGAATGTGACTAAAATTGAATTTCCGATATGTGCTATTCTTATTGCCAATCAAATTAATGTTAACCACGTTGTAACAAAGTAATTCAATTAATTATTCATGCATCTAAAATTTATATCTATCTATCGATACAATATAAATATGAGTAGTCAACCTATCTATCGATATGATCTGACTTAAGCAAGAAACATCACAAATAATTGTTCAATAGATAAGCGCAGAAACAAACCAAGATCGTAGCAAAATATCGCAACAAATACTATCGTCGTAACCAAGATTAAAGGGTTTAGCTACTAGACATAATTAAAATAAAACTAAAAACAATTGTGTTCATAAAAATATGCAAGAAAAATAATAAAAGAAGGAGAATTCGCAAAGCTTGGCGTCGGTGGTCTCCAGATCCAGATCTTCCTGTTTTTCCCCTCTGCCAAGCAAGTTGTTACACCAGAATACCCTTCCCTCTTTTTATGGAATTTTCGAATAATCCGTTCCAAAAAGATATGCAATCTGCTTCTTCTTTTCTATCTTTTCTTTATATTCCATCTTCTCTCTCCTATGTGGGTCCCCCTTTATTTTCTATTCCAGATTAGCTTTCTTTCTCCCAATTAGTTGATCCACGTGTTTTCATCATTCCAAATCTTCTTCTTCCAATTTGTTTTTCCCTCCTTTTTTGTCTTTTTCTACAAGCCATGTGTCATCTCCTCTTTTCCATAAAATCTTCTTTCTATTGGATTCTCCTTGATCGTAGTGATTTCTTCTCTATCTTCTTGTATTCTGCATCAATTTATAATCTAAATAAATCCTGAAATTTTGGCAATAATAATTTTCATTTAACAAATCCAAATTTTAAACTTGATTTTTCCCGCTATAATCCTTGCATTCAAATATGAAAATATAACATTCAAATTAAAGAGAAAAATCATGCTTTTCATAGAAAATTAGCATTAAATATATTAAATTAAATCAACACCCTAATGCTGTAGCAATTCATAGCATTTATAGTAAATCCTTATCAATTTGTTATTGCAATCACTCAATTTGTATAAATTTTCTTATATAAAATTAGTATAAAATGACTCTAAAATAAGAGTCATCAAATACCCCCAAACTTAAACCATTACTCGTCCTCGAGTGATGCAAACAAAAATGAATTTCCAAGGTAACGTTGACAAAATCGATATAATTTCAAAATATCTACTAATTTGTAATTTATTGAAAAATTTCACTATCACAATTAAAAGCAATCAATATAGATTCAATTCCCAATAAACTAGTCAAAATGTGTGTGTGCTCAAACTCCATTTGAATTGCTAAATTCAACCATCAAAACTAGAAATCACAATGTATATCATAGAGTGTCAACTCTCTAATGTCCTTACTAAATCCATTAGCATTCAAAGATTCTTTTTTTTTTTTTTTTTTTTATTGACTTTATCTATAAGTCACACTACCTTTTTACGCGATTGACAACATTGGTGATGAAGTCCTCCGGTTACTCAATAGTGTCACCTCAAGATAGATACTCATATAAAATAGAGGAGTATAGTCAACAAATATGCAACGGAGTTCCTCCCAAAGTTCCTCTAATTTATTTCTACCCATTGAGTATCCAACAGGCTCACTCGAAATTGAAAGTAGATTAGGAAGTTGCACTTTTTTTTTTTTTTTTTAATATTTTCATAACCCACAAACTTATTGTTTACTATATATTTTTAAGAAGAAGTCTTTAATTACTAATTTCTTTCATCAAGCACTAAATTATTGACATCTAGATAAAATTGTAATGTCTAGAAAGGATAATATTCCTAAACAACCAAAAAGAGTTTGTGTGTTAAGAACAACTAAGCTTATGGGAATAAATCTTAATTAATTTCAACTAATGTGTGACAATGATATTATCCACTAACTCACTAAATTAAAAGATATTAGGAAATTATATCAATTTTTGTTTCTCAAATAATCTATATATCCAGCAGCACACTACTGACCAAACAAATAAATAACATGACTTAACAGAAGAGCAAATAACACCATTTAGCAGAAAAGCAAATAACACAAGTTAACAGAAAAAAAAAATTAGGCAATCATGCAGCACATTAACAATATTACGAATATAACTACATGTTCTAAGCAGTTTTCAAACATTCCAAATTAAACAGACACAAAACACCCATTTTAAACTTCAAGACATCCAAACAAGATCAAAGTTCATGCACCCCCAAACTTAAAATTGGCAGTGTCCCCACTGCCAAACAAAATAAGGTTCAAAGAAGAAAATAAATTAAGTCCACTAAAACGAAAAGAAGAAGAGATTGGAAATTCAGAACTTCCCTGGCGTTCATGCTTCAGGTTCTGACTCATCATCCGAGGTAGGTAACCTCGCTGCAGGTTCTGACTCATCATCCGAGTCTTGTAAAAGTGTGGTGGGAAATTGCGGGAAGATAGGAGCTGGATCTTTCGGTTTTTTAGCAAAGCTGGACGCTATTGCTGAATCACGGAGCTTGGTGTATTCCCAGAATATCATATTTTTACGTTTTAAAGTCTGCATAGATTTTTGCAACCTGGAAAGGTCCATCCTATTCCATTCGAGCTTAAAGCGTACTGACCCCAAAGTGGCGAGTATTTGCTGTTGGGTATTGCTGTTACTGGATGTTGCCGCAGCTCCACTTGTATCATTAGCTGCAGGTTCTGGTTCTCCTGCTCCCATTCCTTCCGAAGCAATTCTCCGTATAATCAGCGGTGTCATTACAGGACCAGGGGCAAGTTCTTCTTCATCGGCCTCATACATTACGCCAGATAATAGACATAATCTTGACACTAAGGAAGGAAATAATAGCTGCCCTTTTGGCTTTTTAGCATTGGCACATAAATTGCGATAAATCACTAGTCCCACATTTATTTTCTTATTTGTCAACAAACAATAGAGTAAAACTGCTCTTTCTCTTGTTAAATGCTGGCCGTGAGATGAAGGAAATAAACGGAGTTTTAAAAAGTGATACCAGACTTTTGCCTTTGGAAGCAGGGCAAGCCGAGGAATAGAAAGAAATCCTGTTTTCGATTTCGCCCATTCTGTCCCAGGCACAGTTATTGCTTGCAACGCCTCATTCAGAAATTCCGGTGATAGATTGTCTTCATATTTATAGAACTCATCTTCAACTTCTTCCAATTCGTAAAACTGATTAATTTCAGATGGTCCGAATCTCACTACACATTTTCGAACCTGAATACTTTATGGTAAATCGCCCTCAAAATTTGCATAGAATTCCCGTACAATATCCTTTACCACTGATTCTGGAGAAGCACAAAATTTTTCCCACTTTCGCTCCTGAATAATAGCTCCAACGTAACTTGGGTACCTGGATAATTGCTCGCCCTCTACCAGGAATCCTTTTTCTTGAGCGAAAGTGCGCTGTTGTAAACTGCGCTCATACCTCAATTTTGCTTCCTCTGAAATAAAAGCCAATCGATGCACCTTCTTGGCATTTTTCTGTCCTTTCTGCTTTTGTCTCATTGTTATAGCGAGAATAATGCACAATGCTGTAGCGTTAGTAGTAGCGGTGGGGGGCAAAAGAATTGAGGAAGGAGCAATCTTACTGAATGTCGGCGGCGGGGTGCTGCAGAAATTAACCCTAAATCGCTTTGAGAGAGATTGGGTGAAGATGAGTGAGAGTGAAATTCAAAAATACTTATTTAAACAGAAAAAATTATATAAAAATAATAGATAAAAAAAATGCAACTTAAAATTAACGCATAAAATGATATATTTGAGGGTTGCCTCCCTCACAGCGCTAAGTTTATACTTAAGTCTTCAGCCAGACTTCTCTTTTACTCATTTTTCTTCCAGATTTTGTAGAGAAATTGACATAATCCTTGTCAATTTCTCTCCAAAATAATGCTTAATCCGTTAACCATTTACCTTAAAAGTTCTTCCATTTTTCTCATCATGCAACTCTACTGCTCCATATGGAAATACCTCCATTATTTCAAATGGCCCAGACCACCTCGATTTTAGCTTGCCTGGGAAGAGCTTCATCCTGGAATTAAATAACAATACTTTCTCACCCTTCTCAAATGTCCTGGCTTGCAGCTTTTTATCATGCCATTTTTTAACCTTTTCCTTGTATAGTTTGGCATTCTCATATGCGCTTAACCTTAATTCCTCCAGCTCCTGTAACTGCAAAAACCGATCCTTCCCAGCTCTTTGTAAATCCATGTTTAGGGTTTTTATTGCCCAGTATGCTTTATGCTCGAGCTCTATTGGTAAATGGCAAGCTTTCCCATAAATCAAATTGTAAGGAGTTGTGCCCAAAGGTGTTTTATATGCTGTTCTGTAAGCCCATAACGCATCATCTAATTTTAATGACCAATCTTTTCTGTTTGGATTCACCACCTTCTCCAGAATTCGTTTTACTTCTCTGTTAGATACTTCTGCTTGTCCATTACTCTGAGGATGGTAAGCTGTAGTTATTTTATGTCTGACTCCATATTTTCCCAGTAAACCAGTGAACATCCTATTGCAAAAATGAGAACCTCCATCACTTATAATTGCTCGCGGTGTTCCAAAACGTGTGAATATATTTTTCTGCAGAAATTTCAGAACACTTTTCCCTTCATTATTTGGAAGTGCCACTGCTTCAACCCATTTAGATACATAATCCACAGCCAACAAAATATATTGATTCCCGAAAGAAGGTGGAAAAGGTCCCATGAAGTCTATCCCCCATACATCGAATATTTCCACTTCTAAAATATTTGTAAGTGGTAACTCGTGTTTCCTGGAGATGTTCCCTGTTCTTTGACACCTGTCACATTTTTGAACAAACTCATTAGCATCCTTAAAAAGAGAGGGCCAGTACAAACCTGATTGTAGAACTTTGGCGGCTGTTCTGGTTCCTCCATAATGACCTCCATACGATGCTGCGTGGCATTGCTGCAGCACTGATAGTATTTCTTCTTCAGGAACACACCTTCTTAACAACTGGTCAGCACACTGTTTGAAAAGAAATGGCTCGTCCCAGAAATAATACTTAACATCTTTCATGAACTTTCTTCTCTGCTGATAATCCAAATCAAACGGTATTATATTACTTACAATGTAATTCACAAAATCAGCATACCAAGGAGCTGAAGATACTTCCAGTTTCAGTAATTCTTCATCAGGGAAAGACTCTTTAATCATTCCTTCAGCTTGTTGCTCCTTCACATTTTCCAGACGAGATAAATGATCCGCTACCTGATTTTCACATCCTTTTCTATTGCGAATCTCCATATCAAACTCTTGGAGTAACAACACCCATCGAATAAGCCTAGGTTTAGCATCCTTCTTGGCAACCAAATATTTTATTGCTGCATGGTCCGTGTACACAATAACTCTTGTGCCGATTAAATACGCTCTGAATTTGTCGAATGCAAATACCACAGCTAAAAGTTCCTTTTCAGTGGTTGTGTAATTCTTTTGAGCCTCATTCAAAGTTTTACTGGCGTAATAAATGGAGTGAAACAACTTGTCTTTCTTCTGCCCGAGAACTACTCCCACTGCATAATCGCTAGCATCACACATTAAAATAAAAGGCGAGTTCCAGTTGGGTGCAGCTATTACTGGTGCTGTGATCAGTTTTTGTTTCAGCAAGTTAAAAGCTTCCAGACAGTTTTTGTCGAAGTTAAATGGTATATTCTGCTCCAGTAAACTGCATAAGGGCTTCAATATTTTAGAAAAATCTTTGATGAAGCGCCTGTAAAATCCTGCATGCCCCAAAAAGCTTCTGATTCCCTTCACTGTTTTTGGTGGAGGCAGTTTCTCAATAATTTCAATCTTTGCCTTATCCACCTCTAACCCTTTGTCTGAAACCTTGTGTCCAAGAACTATGCCTTCTGGAACCATAAAATGGCACTTTTCCTAGTTTAAAACCAGGTTAGTTTCCATGCATCTTTTCAACACTTTCTCCAAGTTTTTCAGACACTCGTCAAAAGAATCTCCAACAATGGAAAAATCATCCATAAAGACTTCCAAACTTTCTTCAATCATGTCCGAGAAAATGGCCATCATACAACGCTGGAATGTAGCAGGAGCATTACATAACCCAAAGGGCATTCTTCTGAAGGCAAATGTTCCATATGGGCAGGTGAAAGTCGTCTTCTCCTGATCTTCTGGTGCTATTGTGATCTGGTTATAACCTGAATACCCGTCCAAGAAACAGTAGAATTTCTTTCCTGCTAACCTGTCCAGCATTTGATCTATAAAGGGAAGAGGGAAATGATCTTTTCGAGTTGCTTTATTCAACTTCCTATAGTCCATGCATATCCTCCACCCTGTTACAGTTCTTGTTGGAATTAGCTCACTTTTCTCATTCGCCACTACAGTTGTTCCTCCTTTCTTCGGAACACAATGAATCGGGCTGATCCACGAGCTATCAGAAATGGGGTAGATAATGCCCGCATCCAACCACTTGAGTATTTCTTTCTTCACCACTTCTTTCATAATCGGGTTTAACCTTCGCTGTTGATCTATGGTTGGAGTGATCCCTTCTTCCAATCTTATCTTATGCATGCAGATGCTTGGACTTATTCCTTTTATATCCTTCACTGTCCATGCTAAAGCTAGTTTGTATTTCTTTAGAATCTCCACTAATTTTTGTTCCTGCATGTTAGACAAAGTAGTAGAAATAATAGCAGGAAATGTTTCATTGAGTCCAAGAAATACATACTTTAAATGTGGTGGTAGCTGTTTGAGCTCCACTGTGGCTGTTTCCTTGCTGGAATGCTCTCCATCTTCTTTACTATCTTCTGCTCGAATTAATGCCTCGAAATGCCTTCTGTAACCGCCTGATAATTGTTTAATTTCTGCTGATTTGATTTCTTTAGAAATATTAAAACACTCTTCTTCATCATAGGGGCACTTCATGGCTTTCAAAACATTGAAGGTAACTTGCTGGTCATTAACTCTCATTGTGAGTTCTCCTCTCTGTACATCAATGAGGGTCCTGCCAGTTGCTAAAAATGGTCTCCCTAAAATTATGGGCACTTCTCGATCGGCTTCATAGTCAAGAATTATGAAATCTACTGGGAAAATGAATTTATCCACCTTCACCAACACATCTTCAATCTTTCCCTGAGGGTGGGTTAGTGATCGGTCAGCCAGCTGTAAAGTCACTGTTGTTGGCCGAGCTTCTCCAATTCCCAGCTTCTTAAAAATTGACATGGGCATCAAATTTATGCTAGCTCCAAGATCGCAGAGAGCTTTTCCGAAATAATTGTTGCCGATGGTGCAAGGAATAGTGAAGCTACCAGGGTCCTTCAATTTTGGTGGGATCTTATTCTGCAAAATGTAACTGGTTTCCTCAGTCATAGCCACCATTTCGTATTCTCCTAACCTCCTCTTTTTTGATAAGATGTCCTTCATAAATTTAGTGTAATTCGGCATCTGTTCAAGAGCTTCCACAAGTGGTACATTTATATGGAGTTGCTTCAAAACATCCAAGAATTTTTTAAACTGTTTTTCCTGGTTGTGTTTTTGTAGCCTCTGGGGAAATGGTGGAGGTGGTCTCTGGAATTGCTCTTCTGCATGTCGCTGCTGTGGCGATGCTGCGGGCGAAACTGCAGCATGTGTATTAATTTCTCCAGAATTAGAATTATTCTCTTCGGCCTCTTGAGGTCTTTCTTTCTCAATCCCCACTTCTCTTTCCTGTAAACCCTCAGTACTGGGTTGTTGTTCTGCTTCTCTTTCTTGATCATTCTTCTTTGCTTTCTCTGCCTTCGGTGGTTTCTCTGGGATCTCCACTTCTCTACCATTTCTTAATATTATTGCTTTACAGTGTTCTTTGCCTGATCTTTGTGGAATTTCTGTGTCGCTAGGTAATTGTCCATTGCTCCTCGAATTCGAAGATTGAGCTAGCTGCCCCAGTTGGATTTCAATATTCTTTATTGAAGCTGCCAAATTCTGCAAAACTATATCTGTTTTTGCAGCATACTCCCTTGCAAAGTTGTCTGATTTTTCTTGAACTGCTGGCTTTTGGAGTTGCTGATTGTAGTTCTGGACATAGTTTTCAGCAGATCTTGCAAGTACAGCGTTATTCTGTTGCTGTGAACTCCATTGCAAGTTTGGATGCTGTCTCCATCCAGGGTTATACGTCTGTGAGTATGGATTATTGTTTCGGTTATAACCCACGTAATTTGCTGACTCAGGATTCGTCGGGCATGAACTATCATCATGGTTCTCCCCACAGAAAATGCACGAAACCTCCCTTGCTTGTGGCTGCTGCTGTTTGTGCATGGCTTTAATGGTATTTTCCAGTGAGGCTATTTTTTCATTAAGAGCAGCCACTTCATCTATCACATAACTTCCAGGTGCTCTCCTTGTAGATTGCATTCTATCTGAAGGCCACTGATAACTATTTACTGCCATTCTCTCCAGTAGATCGTAAGCTTCGTTGAAAGATTTAGAAAGCAATGTTCCATTTGCTGCTGCATCGATGATTGATCGAGTTTGCCCATTTAGCCCGTTGTAAAATGTTTCCAGATGAATCCAGTGAGGAATCCCGTGATTTGGACACTGTCTCAGCAACTCTTTAAATCTATCCCAGGCTTCATATAGTGATTCTCCATCTCGTTGCTGGAAGCTTGTTATTTCATTTCTCATCCTCGCATTCTTCACTGGTGGGTGATATTTCATAATGAACTTTTTAGCTAGATCCCCCCATGTAGTTATGGTATCTAAAGGAATGCTGTTCAACCAATCTCTGGCGCAATCTCTCAAGGAGTATGGGAAGAGCTTCAACCTCAAAGCTTCTGCAGATACACCAGGGAAATTAAATGAATCACTGACTTCTCCAAAAACCTTTAAATGGCGATGAGGATTGTCTGTAATAGCTCCAATAAATTGTCCAACAGTTTGGAGCATTTGGAACATCACGGGTTTCAGCTCGAATCTTATGGCACGCAGATCAGGTCTGACTATTCCAGGATTAAGATCATTAAGTGTAGGAATTGCAAAATCTTGAATAGGTATATCTCTGTCATCGATTATTCTTTCAGCATTTTCCCTTTCATTTGCTGCATGTGCCATATTTTCTCCCTCAATTTGTTGTTGTTGGTGCTGTTGTCTTCTCCTTTCTCTAAAAGTCCTTTCAATTTCTGGATCTAAGGGTACAAGATCCTGTGCGTCTTCGTCGTCCGGCATAAATCAATAATATCTGAAAATAGGAAAACAAAACAAAATAAAATAACGTAAAATAAATTTAAAATAATTATAGCAAAATAACAACAACTAAACAATATCCCCGGCAACGGCGCCAAAAACTTGTTAGTGTTTTTACACACTTACACGCAAGTGCACGTGTCGCTAACAAAGTAATAGAGTAAGTAGAGTATCGATCCCACGAGGATAACGTTAGCTATATTTAAATTGCTATAAAAATATGATAAAAATACTAAATTGCTGGATAAAAATTAGAAATAAAATATGAATAATGATGCAATAAAATAAAGCAAGTTTAACGAGGTAAAATCAATGAATAAAGGCCTTGACTAGGATCGATTTCTTCGTTACGATGATTCTGCTACTAATGCTCTAGTAATGCTCTGCAGCATTATCTAAAAAACAGCAAGAATAAAATTGATTTCTAGGATTCTTCGAATTGCCTAGGTAAATTCAAATCAGAATTTCTTTCTACCTTGAAAGAATGTGACTAAAATTGAATTTCCGATATGTGCTATTCTTATTGCCAATCAAATTAATGTTAACCACGTTGTAACAAAGTAATTCAATTAATTATTCATGCATCTAAAATTTATATCTATCTATCGATACAATATAAATATGAATAGTCAACCTATCTATCGATATGATCTGACTTAAGCAAGAAACATCACAAATAATTGTTCAATAGATAAGCGCAGAAACAAACCAAGATCGTAGCAAAATATCGCAACAAATACTATCGTCCTAACCAAGATTAAAGGGTTTAGCTACTAGACATAATTAAAATAAAACTAAAAACAATTGTGTTCATAAAAATATGCAAGAAAAATAATAAAAGAAGGAGAATTCTCAAAGCTTGGCGTCGGTGGTCTCCAGATCCAGATCTTCCTGTTTTTCCCCTCTGCCAAGCAAGTTGTTACACCAGAATACCCTTCCCTCTTTTTATGGAATTTTCGAATAATCCGTTCCAAAAAGATATGCAATCTGCTTCTTCTTTTCTCTCTTTTCTTTATATTCCATCTTCTCTCTCCTATGTGGGTCCCCCTTTATTTTCTATTCCAGATTATGATGTGCCCCGTGGTCCGTGAACCAATCACAAGTTAAGGTATGTCTCCTAACTAATTTTATGGTCTAATATGTTTGTTAAAGTTTGTAGGTGACAACCCAAAAATGGAAGAGGGAATTTGTCTTCCCTTAGACAAATTTATGTAATTCCCTTTTTCTTAAGTTTTTGTAAGGAACTTAGTATTTATTTCATTGACTTTGTAATTGGCAAATTTTAGCCTTGTATTTGTTAGTTTGCACATTTGTAATAGTCTTTAGGAAGGGTAGGATTTAATCAAGGCAAGGAGAAGAAGCTGTTCGCTCATTGGGGACTTTCATCGAACAACTGGCGTACAGGAAGGAGGAAAGGCAGTTTGGCCCGAGCCCATTATCGAGCCATGAAGAAGATTAAAAACCCATGAGGAGGTTGGCCATACAAGCTTAAATTAAAGCCCATGAGAAAGATAAAGGCCCAAAAGAAATTAACCCAATTCAACATGAAGAACCAAGTAGCCACCGGTTCACCCACGATTTAGTTCACCCGATTCAGCGCCCAACGGCTATAAACGGGTAGATTTTGCAGCGCTCCTTATTTCAATTTTCTTCCTTCCACTCGAAGCTTCTGAAGCTCTTCTCCTCTGTATTTAAAGCTTCCTCTCCTCCATTTGTAATTTTTAGTTTTAGAACATTGAATATTTGGAAAATCAAAGAGTGAAGTTTATCTTCTCCGTTGAGAAACCTTGGTGGTTTTCTCGTCGGTGCTCTTCCACAGGCAGTGCTTGGCATCCGATGGAATCACCAGAAAGTGTATTCCGAGTTTGTGGGTTACTTGGGAATATTCTTAGTCGCTTCTCTTCGTTCCTCTCTGTTGAGAGCGGATACCAGAGGAAGGCGACGAAACCTTCGCCCAACGCTGTTGTTCTTCCTCTGGGAAGTCATGCGCTGAGAGCTACCGACTTCGACTCCTCAGCCAGCTTCGGGTTTTCACCACCATCTTCACCGCCGGTTTCTTCTGTGGAAGAATCATTGATGCAGGGCTTGTGTCCGATGCTGGAGCTCCTTCTGCGGAAGAAGCTTTTTCTGATGTAGCGCTAATCTGACGTCTACCGGCCGGCAAGGATTCCCTTCAATCCAGACGGCGTTCTCTGAGCTATTACCCAGCTCGCCCACCTCCCACTTCGACTGGTTTCATTTCTGACCTTTACGCCCTTTTCTGTTTATCTTCTCCTCTGTTTTTCATTGTTTCTTCAGTGTGCTTCTCTCCTCTACGTTTAGCTTCCGCAAATGTGATTCGAGTGTCACGGTTGGCACCCCGAATCCCATCAGATTAGCTTTCTTTCTCCCAATTAGTTGATCCACGTGTTTTCATCCTTCCAAATCTTCTTCTTCCAATTTGCTTTTCCCTCCTTTTTTGTCTTTTTCTACAAGCCATGTGTCATCTCCTCTTTTCCATAAAATCTTCTTTCTATTGGATTCTCCTTGATCGTAGTGATTTCTTCTCTATCTTCTTGTATTCTGTATCAATTTATAATCTAAATAAATCCTGAAATTTTGGCAATAATAATTTTCATTTAACAAATCCAAATTTTAAACTTGATTTTTCCCGTTATAATCCTTGCATTCAAATATGAAAATATAACATTCAAATTAAAGAGAAAAATCATGCTTTTCATAGAAAATTAGCATTAAATATATTAAATTAAATCAACACCCTAATGCTGCAGCAATTCATAGCATTTATAGTAAATCCTTATCAATTTGTTATTGCAATCACTCAATTTGTATAAATTTTCTTATATAAAATTAGTATAAAATGACTCTAAAATAAGAGTCATCACCGTCCCGTGTGTGGACATGACGTGTGCCTCCGATCTCGCTCTGCTGGGTCAAGATGTGGCCGTCTTGAGTGGTGATAGGATGAGTGCCTACTTGATCCACACAATAAAGTGAAAGAGTAATAAAACAAAAACGAAACGAGAGCAAAATAGAGTGTAGCAACCGCATGCGCTAGGGGTTTAATTTATGCATTGTTTTAAGTTTATTTTTCCCTACTTGCTAAGTATTAGGCTTACGTTTTGTGTTATATGGTGTATGTGACAACGAGCTTTTAGGTGTTCTTTATGAGCATGGGCAGGGTTAGGATGGCAGTTGGTGACACTTTTGTATGCCAGTCCTGACAGCGTTGTTAGGGCGCCTTGACCATGGTGGTGAGGTGTGATGATTTGTGTAGCTTTTGATGAGAAGAACTTGGATTATATATATTAGGGTACTTGGGACTCTTTTGATGTGTGGATTTGTATTTTGATGTATATAATGGTTTGATTTACAGATCTTGGTTTTCAAATGGTTAAGCGTTATGCTACTCGAATTTTAAAAAGGAACGTTATTCGTTTTCACAAATTTTTACGCTCTCGCATATGTTTTTGAATCATGTTTTCAGGGTTTTAAAGTGTTGAGGGGTTGAAAACGTTGGGAGATGGTTGGGATGAGTTTATAGGTGAAATGTAGGAGAAAGAGGTAAAGAAAGTAGAGAAAAGGTGAAAAGAAGGGAAGGTGGCGCGGGATACAATGCTGAGTGCGCTGGGCGCGCGCGCAGCCTCTAGCCGATCGATCGGCCACGTGGCGCAATCGATCGGTGCTGGCGCTGGAATTTTGTTGATCGCGGTAGAGAGTCTGCCTGTCGATCGCCTCTCTTGCACGCGCTGCCCGTGCGCGCACCGTGTGGGCAATGCGTGCGTCGCTTATCTTGTGGCCCAAAATATTTTTTTTTTCAAAAACTTGATTTCCAAACAAGTTTCAACTCGATCTTTTACAATACCTTTTAAACGTATTTTACGACCGTCCCCCACGTATTTCAAAGGATTTGAAAGACCCAAAAATTGAGTCAACGTTTTATCAAAAAATAATTTTAGTCCTCGTTTAACGTTTCAAAAGTCGAAAAAAAAATGTGTCCCGAGTTCAATGTGTTGTAAAGTCAAGTTCCGTGACATCCCGGTGGCCCGAGCGAGCCGAGGTCGTCACATTCAATAAGTCTCTATTGTAAACACTTTACAACAAAAATCCCTCCTACTCACACCTCTGAAATTTTGGTTACCAATGCTTTCCTTTTTTACGTATTTATAACTCTCACAAACTAGAGTTTAGATGAAGTCCTTGCGTCTTTCTAGGGTACAGTAGCCATCACAAATGCTACATTTGTCTTCAACCATCGACTGGTCGACTCTATGCATCATGACATGTAGTCTTCAATGAAAAACTCTTTTCATTCGGTCACACCTCATCATCTCCTATTAAAAATCTTGGAGTCCCTATTATCACTTCTCTGTCATTCACCCTACCACTCAACCTTACTTTTCTTCCACCAGTAACCCTATCTCAAGTCCAAACACTCCTTCTATCTCATCTTCAATGAAAAACTCTTTTCATTCGGTCACACCTCATCATTTCCTATTAAAAATCTTGGAGTCCCTGTTATCACTTCTTTGTCATTCACCCCTACCACTCAATCCTACTTTTCTTCCACCAGTAACCATATCCCAAGTCCAAACACTCCTTCTATCTCATCTCATCCCCCCCCCCCCCTCCTCCTCCTCCTCCTCCTCCTCCTCCTCCTCTACTATACTCCTTCTCTGCATGAACAACCTGAGAGGTTACTGGAACCATCGACTGTGAATGATCATCCAATGGTTATGCGGTCCAAATTCTGTATACTTAAACAAAGAGTGTTCTTCAGTGTTACAAGCAACATGTTGTGTGAACCCTCCTCTGACAGCGAAGCTTGTAAACACCATGAGTGGCGTGAAGCTATGCAAACTGAGTTCAATGCCCTTCAATCTTAAGGCATTTGGTCTCTTGTTCCAAAACCAAGTGCCTCTCCGATTATTGGTTCAAAATCGGTTTACAGGATCAAACTCCATCCAGATGATCGATAGATCGTTTCAAATCACGCCTTGTTGCCAAAGGTTTTCAACAAAAGTCAGACCTTGATTTTCACGAAACGTTCAAAACTGTCATAAAACCCACAACTAGCCGCCTTGTACTCAGTATTGCAGTCTCTAGGAAGTGGCGTATCAAGCAGTTAGATGTTCAAAATACTTTTTGTAACGACCCCTTTTCCCAGCAAGATATTGTTCGCTCTGGGGATTGGGCCGTAGCCCAATATCCTCCTCCCACAGCTTTGTTTGGTGAGGACTTCCCAGTCGGTCACCCAACCTGGTACTACTCTCGCCGAAGCACTTTTAACTTCGGAGTTCTTATGGGATCCGTTGTCAAAATTGTGCTCCAAAACGCGTCTTACTATCTTGGGAGGGTCTCCTTACATATGTTTCATTTCCATATACTTCCCCAAGCGATGTAAGATTGTGACGACCCCCTTTTTACGACCCGTCACCTTCTGGTTCGCCCGTGCGGACATACCGCCATCCGGGTTCCAGTTCGTGCAACCATCGTACACATACTTACACATCCGAGTCATCACAATCACCCCCCCTCGGGGGCCCAACGTCCCTGTTGGCTACATTTTTGGTTGGGTACAGGCTCTGATACCATTTGTAACGACCCTTTTTCCCAGCAAGATATGGTCTGCTCTAGGGATTGGGCCGTAGTCCAATATCTTCCCCTCACGGCTTTGTTTGGCGAGGACTTCCCAGTCGGTCACCCAACTTGGTACTACTCTCGTCGAAGCACTTCTAACTTCGGAGTTCTTATAGGATCCGTTGTCAATTGTGCTCCAAAACGCGTCTTACTATCTTGGGAGGGTCTCCTTATATATGTTTCATTTCTATATACTTCCCCAAGCGATGTAGGATTATGCGACCCCCTTTTTACTACCCATCACCTTCCGGTTCGCCCGCGTGGACGTACCGTCATCCCGGTTCCGGTTCATGCAGCTATCGTACACATACTTACACATCCGGGTTATCACACTTTTCTTCACGAAGATCTCCCGAAAGATGTTTATATGCTTCAACCTTACGGATTCATTGATTCTACTCGACCTGATTATGTCTGTAAGCTACATCGTTCTCTCTACGGCTTAAAACAATCTCCCCGTGCTTAGTTTCTCAAACTCAGTATGGCTCTTCTTAATTGGAGTTTTGTTGATTCCAAAGCTGATACATCTATGTTCATCTATCATACTACCTCACATCATTGTGGTTTTAGTGTATGTTGATGATATTATTGTGACAAACTCATCCTCAACTCTAATGTCTAAGTTGATTGCTCATCTATTCGCCATCAAAGACCTCAGCCAATTACACTTTTTCTTGGGTGTTGAAGTTCATCCGCACTCCTCTGGTCTACATCTAAATGAAACAAAATACATTCGTGACTTATTGACAAAAAGAAGAATGTTTGACTCTAAGCCTCAGCATACTCCCTTTGCTTTGTCACCACTTTCCATTCATGATGGCACATCATTATCGAATGCTACTTAATATCGTAGCATTCTTGGTGCTCTTCAGTACTGCACGATCACAAGACCGGATGTTGCATTTGCAGTTAACAAACTCTGTCAATTCATGCACGCACTTACTGATTTTCACATGCAAGCCGTCAAACGTGTTCTCAGGTACTTAAGAGGTACTGCTCACTTGGGACTATTTCTTCAACAAAGCACAAATCAGACACTATATTGCTACACATATGCTGAGTGGGCATCATGCCCTGATGATCGTCGTAGCACAAGCGCTCACTATATATTTCTTGGTCATAACTTAATTTCTTGGTCGTCATCAAAATAGCGCATCGTCTCTCGTTCAAGTACAGAATCTGAATATCGAACACTTGCGAATGGAGCTGCTGAAATATTATGGATCCAATCACTACTCACAGAGCTGCGCATATCTACAAATTCACCTCCATTGATGTATTGTGATAATATTAGTACTCTCAACCTTGAGTCAAATCCTGTTCTTCACACTCGCTCAAAGCATATGGAAATTGATCAGCACTTTGTATATGAAAAAGGAGCAAATGCTTCTCTGAAGGTTGCCTTTGCACCCTCAACTGATCAGATTGTTGACTGCTTGACAAAACCACTACCTGCCGCCCGCTTTCAAGAACTTCGAACCAAACTCATGGTCCTTCCTCGACCCATGCGTTTGCGGTGAGATGTTGAACCATATCACTAAACAGAGTTTATTTGAATTTTTCTCTCTTGGTACTTTTCCTTTTGTCGTTTTTCATTGTTAGGTTTAGGCTTACAATAGCCTCCATCTTTGTTAAGATAAGATAAGCAAAATACAATTTCCAATTAATCTTCTTCCTTCTTCCCTCTTCTACGCTCTTTGACATGAATCTTGTTCAATTTAATCTTTTATTAAGAAAATAGGAGAAAAAGAGAGTAATTTACAAAATAAACCGATTTTGTTCAAGAAATAATATCAAACAAACAAATCTCATTTAAATAAATTTGTGACGTGGCAATAGGACGTGGTAAGATAAAGCTACATGACGTTTTCCGTTAACTTTATCGGCAAAGTTGGATGAATAGACTATTTAGAAATAAAATTGAACCTATAAGAACTTTCACGAGACAATTAAAAAAATGACTAACAATGAAATCAACTATAAACTAGACCCAAAAATATATTTTGGCATACTTTTTTTGTAATAGCCCTAGCGTAGATACTAGTTGTTTGTGGTTCTTCCATGGAGTTCCAACGTTGCTTTTGTCGCTCATCTCCTCTTCCAATCCATATTTAGAGTATTTGTTGTAAATGCCTATTTACATGTTAAAAAAGAAGACTAATGATGATTAGCTTATATGTATCTCGACTAATTTCACAAAATTCATAACCTACTACACCTCGCCTTCTCAAGTTTTTGTTTTTTTCTTTACCCATCAAGATAGGTCTGTATTTTACTAATAGAGTGCTTAGGGAGCGTATATTCAGATTCAAGGCTATAATTTCAGCCGAATCTCGAGGTTAGAATACAGGCAAGATAAAATTCATGTTTGTTTGTTCATTTCAGTGTCGACGTAGTATTTAATTCAATTTCGTATCATGTGATTGTGACACTGATATTTAGTGTGGTATTTTGATTATTGCCAAAGTTTTCTTTACTGGGCCAGCAATTATAGCATGATTAGTTGGTCACGCCTACTTCTTGGCTGCCTCCCCTATTAAAATGAACCTAAGTTATTTTTCTATGGGAGGGAAACAAAAATTGATATAATTGTTTGCAGTTATAATGATCATTTTCTTGTGAGTATAAGATCACCTTTTGAATAGTTAGAATTTGATGGTGTCCTTTTCTGCGGATGGCTACGCTTTATTATTTATCTTTGACATTAAATGCAGAAGGTTATTGCTTCTCTAATCAAGTTATTGTAAGTAAAACATGTATATTTTGAGATATACTTGTTTATAAATATTGTGTAACATATTAAAAATGTGTAGCAGACAATTTTGATAAAGAAAGGAAGAACTTTCTTCCAGCTGAAAGATTTTGAAAAACTCAGCCGATGAATTTTGACGGATAAGAAAAACGTGCTCTTTCCATTAAAATCTCCCATATAAATTCAGAAGCTCGGGAGAAGAGAAAAGCATATCAAAAATCAGAACTCTTACCTCGCCAAACCTCGGCTGAACACCCTCCGGCCAAACCTCGGCTGAACCCCTTCCGACGAAAAATCCCTCTCGACCGAACTCCTATCTGGCAATATCCCGCGTGGCCGAACCCTTCTCTCCCTCGCTCGACATTCGGCGATCTCCCTCTCTCTCTCCCTCCCTCCCTCGCTCCCTCGCAGAGAAGAAGAAGAAAAAGAGAAAGAGGGTTTTTTTAAATAAAAAAAACCTGAACCGAACCGGTTTCTTTTCAGCTTGAACAGAATTGGCCAGCCAAACCGAACCGGACCAAAACAGTAAAACCGAACTAAACTGGCACTATTCATCCAAACTGACCCGAACCCAAACAGACCCGAATTTTGACCCGACTCAAATTTCGACCCGAACTGATCTAAGATTTTATCGTAAGAAATTTCTACCTAAATTCTTGTGAAATTGATTTATTAAAGTGGAAATTTATATTGGATATTTTATTTAGGTAGAAAATTTCTGAAAGTTTTACTGAATCGATTTAATTCGACCATATTCGACCTACAAGTCATGTAAGAAATTCTGCCCAATTATTCTGAAATTTGAATTTATTTAGGTATGAATTTAATACCCAATTTTTAGACAAAAAAGATTAATCCAACGCTAGGAGAAAAATATCTAAGATCATGTTCCCTTTATATCTCGAAATCCAAGTAAACAAAACACTAGGTTTTAAATGTTTTGGCCGTAGGCTTTACATTACGAAACATATATTAATTTATTTTGGATAATTATTAATTTGAACCCTGTACTATATACATTTTTTTCAATTCGGCCCCTGTACTAAAAAAACCGGCAAACCGAACCATGTACTTTGATTCTGTTATCAGTTTTGACCTTCTATCAATAATTTTATTAAACCCTCATTTAAAAAACTAACAAAAGATCTTGGATTCAGTTGAAATTTTTACCACATGTTCACTACTTAATGAGAAGATAATCTGAAAATTTGCGTGATTTTTTTAAGATATGTTAAAAAATCACGAAAATTTTCAGATTATCTTCTTATTAAGTAATGAATATGTGGTAAAAATTTCAACTGAATCTAAGATCGTTTGGTAGTTTTTTCAATGAGGGTTTAATGAAATTGTTGATAGAAGGTCAAAACTGATAACAGAATCAAAGTACAGGGTTCGGTTTGCCAGTTTTTTTAGTACAGGGGCCGAATTGAAAAAATGTGTATAGTACAGGGTTCAAATCGATAATTTCTCAATTATTTTTTTAAGTATTTAATTATTCAACTATGTTATTATTTGAACACGCATGTATAGACATTGACATAGGGATGTAGAAAGATAAAAAAAATGATATAACGTAGTGTATGTGAGTATGAAATGCATGAAAACAAATGGAATTGACGGAACGCATAAGATGACTAATGAGAGCCTGAACGCATGGTTATTAAGATGGCTGATAAAACTTTATGAGGGTAAGAAATCACTAGTTTTCTGAAAGCCTGAACACATGGTAAGGATTGGGAAATGAGTCTCATCCAGTATGTAACTTTTAAAGCATAAAATTGGATAATGTATGCAATTAAAGTCACATACACGTGTTTTTACTTACTGAGTTTATCTCACGTATTAGTCTTATGATGTAGGCGAGTTTTTATCTGAGGATGAAATGGCGCTGATCAGGAATCCTCCAGAGGCGGGCGAGTATACAGAGGAAGATGAGATTGTTGAGTAACGAATTAAAGTCATGATTTTATCATTTTAAAGAGATATTTTATATTGAGTGACATTTAACCTTGGTTTGATTTTAGTTGTAATAATTTATTTCATCAACTGTTGAATTTTTATCAACTATGTTATTATTTTTAAAATTATGAATGAAGTTTTTATTTAATATTTAATTTTCTAAACATTTATTGATAAACATTTCAAGGCTTCTGCTTAATAAATAATTTTTACTATTTTCAAAGATTTTGAATTAATTAAATTATGATTTTATAATGATCTAATTTAACATAATTTCAAATCGATTTAGGAAAAATTTTAGGGTTTCAAATTGGGCAAAACAAATTGAGAATTTTAAATTAGGGTCGTTACAGTTGGTAGCAGAGCACTAAGTTTTTAAACGGTTCTGTAGACTACTCTGTATGCTCATCATACATCTAGAAGATTATCGATCAGCAAGTAAGTATTTTATTTTATTATATTTAATCATCTATTCTATTTTGATAGAAAATTATTTCTGTGAATTTAGTGATTTAAATTTCATGATCAATTTTTACTAAAATAGAATAAATTTTACAGAAGAATAACTAAATCCCCATGATGTAGACTTATGGCCAACTATATAAGAAATTGTAACACCCAGTTTCAATATAAATCAAAATAAGTTATTAAACGGAGGTATATAATCTTATGGTTTAAAATTGAGTGAAATGTTGATTAGGTTATTAAGTGACTAGGCAGGGGCAAGATGGTAATTGCGAATTTATATTGTGGATAACGTATTTAAGGAAAGGTTTAGTGAGGTTTAGCCGCCACTATTTTATTACTCTTACCTCTCAGCTCGGCGGACATCCTCTAGGCGATTCCCCTCCGATTTTCCCCAACCAAGGTGAGTTTTGATTAAATTACTTGCTGTTCTAGTGCTTAGGTAGCTGAAGGATTGCAATGTATGTGTTTTCGAAAGGCTGCGAGTGAGAGATTTGGGTTTGGGGTTTATTGATGTATCGGGAATGTTTAATCAGTAGAGCCCCAAACCGGCTTCCTTAGACTTCAGGGTAGTTAGATAAAGTCTAGTGGAGATCTAATCTATAATCTGTCGATGGTTCTAGGTGAGCAGATTTCTGGAGTAGCCTATAGCCAAGCGATTTCCAGGAGACCAGCTAAGTAAAGTATTGTGTGTGCCCTCGGGCCTACATCACAAAACAGTAGGTTTTTGCATGTTTGAGTATTTTCTGTATGTCATGCATCATAAATTTGAAAGAAAACGAAAATGAATTTTCATGTATCATGTGGAGAGGCAAGTTCAGATTGACGGGCATTGGCGGTTAAGGGAACTAATCCACCCCTTAACTGATGAAGAGGATTTATAACATTGGGAGAACTGATCCCACTCCCAAGGAAATTGAGGGATCTGAACAGTTATTAAGGGACCTCATCCGCCCCTTAATTAATGAAGAGGATGTAGACATTGGGAGAACTGATCCCACTCCCAAGGGAATCATGGGATCTGATCAGTAAACAAACGAAGTACAACCGAGATGAGAAAGTAGAAACTGCATATTTAGGATTTTGTTTCAGCATATCATTTCATTATTGCTTTACTTACTTAGCATTAGGCTAATAGATGAGTTTTGTGATGTAGGTGTTGAGGATACCACAGGTGAATTTCCTGAGTACACAGATGATTAGGTGTGGTTGGAGGAGCACATCCATGTCTCGGCTTGGTAAACTGATGAGGCGGGCTAACTGGTGTCAGCAGGTGTTGAGGTTTAGTTGATAATGATCTAGTCTGAGTAGGTCGAGTTTTCATGACAGTAGAGATTTTAGCATTTCGAATACAATTTGAATATTATTGATTCTAGTAACCTGTTGACTTTTAAGTGTTGGTTTTACTGGATTTGATTAATGAAATGGTTTGAATCGTTTTTTAAAGGTCTTGGAGAGGCAAGAAAATTTCTTTCTGTAGTTAGAGTTGTGTCTGTCTTCTATCGGAATGTGATTTTAATAAAGCTATCAGATGATGTAGAGTGTTTTAGTCAACCGGTGATGTCGAGCTTTTGCTCGTCAGATGATAAGGGTTAAGTCATTCGGATGAGGAGATCATCCGGCTGAAGTCACCGGTAGATATAGAGAAAAGTCGTTCGGATGAGGAGATCATCCGGCTGACGTCACCGGTGGATGTCCCTGTTTGACTGACCGGATGACCAGATTTATATTTTGTCGTTTAGTGACCGGTGGATGTCCCTGTTAGACTGACCGGATGACCAAATTTTATGTTTTGTCATTTAGCGACCGGATGAAGTCTTCAAATAGCCTTCCCCCTTCGTTGACCTTGTTCAGCGGACGACGAGTTTGACTTTTCCAACCTTCAAAGTATTTTCACGGGTTAAACCTTTGTTTCTTAATCGATTGTTTCTCAACATTTCCAACGTTTTTTTTTATATGGTTTTTGGTTAATTTTATTTTTGTTTAAACGATTTCCGCTGCAAGTTTACATGTTTTATCAAATGTCCTAAATTTTGAATTTTTGTACGAAGTTTTAAATTTGGTCCAAGTTTTCTTAGTAATATTCGGGTTATAAGTAACAAACCGGGTTCAGTAAACTCGGGGCGTTACAGAAATAGTACCGAATGCGATGCTATTCTCGATCGAATGATGGATATGATTGAGAGGCAAGCCAGACAAATCGAACAATTAATGTAGACAACAACTGTCACAGCCCAAGAGGCCACTGCCACAGCCCAGGCAGCTAACACATAGTGTGACGACTCTAACACTGTACCTCATTTTCCGTACAAATTACTTTTTATCTTTATATCCTAAATAAATCTCGTACGTGTAAGCGGAATTAAAACTTTTTTAAATCGAGATCGAAGTCTAAGTTTATAAACCATTAACAAACTTTAAAACAATTTAAATAAAACTTAAAACAATTAATTAAAACCATTAAAAACGATTGGCCAGCGAAACAAGACAAAAAACAGGGGCAGAAGGGACCTTTGTCCCAAAATGTGAGGGGCGATCGCCCAAAACCGGAGATCGATCGCCCCATGGCGATCGCACACTGGCGATCGCTCGCCAGTTGGATCGCCCATGGGCGATCATCTTATGTCCATCGATCGCCATTGCCTGGCGATCGCTCGGCATGCGCTCTGGAAATTCTTCCAAAGCGCAACCAAGAGGGGCGATCGATCGCCCCTTGCAGGCGATCGATCGCCAAGTCCTCTGGAATCCGAAATTCCAGAGGACTTTGCGTCCTCTTTTCTTTGCTCATTTCTACCCTACTTAAACACATATATCTCATCCACACTTTCTTCTACAACATTGACATACAACAACCTTCACCTCCCTAAATCTTCACCAATCACTCAAAATAAACGGCTCCAAAACACATTTAAAACATAATCTGTTTTCGTAAAAACAAACTGCGTGGTTCGGTTTAAAAACTACGAACATTTACCTAATACCAAACATTTACAAAATACATTTTCAAAACGTTTTAAAAACTCAAAACGTAACCTATCAACTATCAGAACCACACACCCTAAAATGTTTCTATACAACCATCAGCCCGACAATTCCCAAAAATCCTCAAAACACCTAACCATGAGTCCCACGGGTCAAAATGTGCCTCGACTACGCCAGCGCACTCCCGCAATCATCCTCCGTCAACTGCATCACTCCTCAGGTGGAGGGATTTCGTCCTCACCTATGTCGAAGTCACCTACATCATACAGACACACTATGAGATAAAAATCTCAGTAAGCTCTACGTAAATGCAATGCGTGCTGTGCAAATGAGTTCGTAAAATCATGCAACATTTTCATTATCTTTACTATGGTTGTCACCGAGATCTCATCCCCCTAAATGGAGAGAGCACATCCAGCGGTCGGACTACCCTTTCCACTTAGAGGAGGGGGGTACACACTTACAACACGTACAGCTGTGCCTGAGCCCCACCTCGCGTGACCATAACATACATGAGTACATATTAGATGCGGTATTGTGACAGACCCCTTCGTGCCTATACAATAGATCAATAGCCCCTTTCCAGGCCGCATCGCCATTTTCTTTAAAACATTGTGCAGAAATTCATTTTCTATGCATAATTTAAAACCGTGATGCATGAACAGTTACGTACTTAAAGTAAACAAACAACATACATACCATCAAGACAATAAAAGCTATTAAAAGCATATCCTATCTAACTACCCAACCAAAACAATTTAAACCAAAAGCGTCACCAAAATTCCTCGAGACGACCTCGACGTACGGTGTAGGCCAATCGGCCAGAGAAGATCACGAGAACTTACCTCGTGCGCGTTGAACTTCAAGCTCCGTCCACGAGCGTTGTTTACCTAAGCAATTTCACCAAATTGTCGTTAAAACGAGCTTAAACAATTAAATGCTCGAACTAGTAAAATTCTTAACTAAGGAATTTCTCCTAGGGCTATAACTCAACTAATCGAGGCGTTTCAACAACCAATTCGCGCTCGATACCACGAAATATCCGTTTACGAGTTTTCCCCAAAAACCCCTAAATTCTCAAATTTTACCATTTCTCACCAAATCAATTTGACTTCGTCCAATAACGTTCAATACGTCATTTATATCCATAAACTCGGTAAACTTACCAATTTCGAACCCTAAGTCGCATTTTTAACGAAACCCTAAACGAACCCTAATCGTTTAAACTTCGTAAAAACCGAAATAAACTTTCCTAAAACCTTAGAATCGTACCTAGGGTTGCGAGAGGAGGAAGAAACGTGAAGGATCGAGACGATCGGAGACCTCGATCGTCGGAAATGGAGGAATCTCCGTGAGGGAGAAATGGTCGCCGCAGGGAGGGGGGAGGAGATCGTGAAGCAGAGAGAGAATGAGGGAATTTGTGAGTTTTAATTAAAATTTAACATGTTAATTTACCGTTTTGCCCTTCCTTTGATTTTCTATTAGTTTCGTCTTTCGTTTCGTTAATTAACTAACGATTTGGCTTCTCCAAATTTTCTTAATTTACCAATGACCCCAACTCATTACCAAGGTTCTTTTAAAACTGTCCGTTCGCAATTCGGACCTCGTTTACTATTTTTACTAAAACATTCTTTATATTACGAGAAATGAAATTCTCGTATAATTAGCGTTAAACTCCTAAAATTTCCGAAATTTTCTTAAAATCCTTATTAACTATTAGGATCGTAATAACGCTATCTTTTCGCAAAATGGACTTGATTTGACATAATAACAAAATGCCATTATATTCTGAAATTACAAAATCCTGAAATTCCGGGTGTTACACATAGGCAGCAAGCGCACAGGCAGTGAGCACACAGGCAGCGAGCGCACTGGCTCAAAATATGAATAAACCACGACGCATAGACATCAATCTTGAGAGGTTACGAAGATTGGATCCTCCAACCTTTGATAGTAACTTGACTGACATGGCAGCTGCTGAGGATTGAATAAAAATAGTTGAAGAAATATTCGAGCATACTAAAATTGTGGAGACCGAGAAGTTGCCATGTGCGTCCACAATGTTAAGAAGGGATGCACGATATTGGTGAGACTCAGTGAAGATAATGCATCCAGATACGACTATTACTTGGCAGCGATTTAAGAAACTTTTTAACGAGAAATACTTTGCTGATTCTATGAAAGACGCAAAGATGAAAAAATTCATGTCCTTGAAGCAAACTAGAAGTGTAATTGAATATGTACACAAGTTTGATCAACTCTCTCGCTTTGCCCCGCACATGGTCAACAATGAGACTTTGAAAGTGAAACGTTTTGTTCAAGGATTAAGGGCGGAGATATGTAAAGATGTCAACCTTCACACTTCGCGGGACACCCCATTCGCTGCAGTAGTGGAAAAAGCCCTTAAAACGGAGCTTAATCCTTTGTTCATAAGCATTGGAGACTTGGGTTCGAATCACTGGGAAGACATGAAACTCCTACCACAGGAATGGAGAAGGTCATGAGTTTGGGCCGAGCCGATGGCGGTGCGTCCGCGGGCCGAGTCCTTACAAGAAGAGATTTCTTTTCGAGTCTTTATCTCAAGTTTAAGTTGTGCCTAAATGTAACGACCCCGGCCAGGAGCCGTCACGTATTCATAATCTTTCATTAATCGTTCGCTTGACTTTTACTATTATTACATCTTCTCTAACTCTCGACAGACATTCACATTTGCATAATACATATTTTTTTTTAAAAAAAAACTGGAAACAGGGACGTAGGACCATCAAGGAAGACGAATCCTCTCGTGCACGATTTCCTACACCTCGTCGGCTCAAACTCTCACAGAGTCGAGCGACTAGGCTCGGTCATCGGTTTCTTGACCAAATTCGGGCAAGGAAGAAATGCCCTAAACTCTCTTAACATAATTCTACTCGGGTTTGCATGGGTTGCATATGTTGACAATTCACAGGAATTTCATCGTCCGATCATCACGTGCATTGCGCGTGACTCGCTTAACACCGCCTAAAAGGAGACATCTTCCGGTGGGCACGTGGGCCTCGCGTGCTCAATTAAAACATCATCCGGTGACATCCACCGGTCACTAGACGACAAGATAACATTTACAACTTCCGGTGACGTCAGCCAACATCCATCGGTCGCTAAACGACAAAACACATTCTACATCTACCGGTGACGTCATCCGGAAGACTAAACCCTCAAACTACTATCATTCGGCATCTGCCGATGACGTCAGCCGGAAGACTAAACCATCAACTACTATCATTCGGCATCTGCCGATGACGTCAGCCGGAAGACTAAACCCTCAAACTACTATCATTCGGCATCTGCCGATGACGTCAGCCGGAAGACTAAACCATCAACTACTATCATTCGGCATCTCGATGATTTCCTAATACCCTTGCGGTGTAGGGCCCTAGTGGCCGGAAATCTTAATACATTCACTTACCTGGTTTCCTTAGCAATCCGAGCTTCTTCCCTTTAAACTTCTTCACCTAAAACATGTACATTACAGTAGTTAAAACAAAGGTCCTAATAGTTCTATTCATAAATCGTCCTAGGACTCTAATAGCTAAAGTTACTCCGAATCCTCTGTTTGACACACTGCAGTCTGAAATCTGAAACTAGGTGGACAGGTTTTACCATTGATTAAATCCGAGTTGGTTACTTTGAAATGTTCAGAATCGGTTTGGGATGACATTTCTACTCTCAGACTTAAAAGGGTCTTAAACTACTCGGCCACTGCTAAGAAAATTCCGAACTTAAATGCCGAGCTGAAAGCAGAACTTTAATCACTAATAAATGACTACATTGTCCATTTCATACCTCGGGTGCAGATTTGTAGAGAAAAGCAGGCTGAAACCAGCCGTCAGCAAGGGAAGATTCTGGTAGCCGAGAGCAAAAGCTTGGGAGAGAGGGAATCGCCGAGAGGGAATGTCGGCTACAGTGGTAATAAAATGAGGTTTAAGGTTTCCATTTTCTATTTATACTCAACCCATCAATCTTAATTACAAAACTGCCACCCAACCTAGTTTTACTCTACTTGTAATAAATTTGTCTTAACATTAAATTTAAATCATAAAGGTTAAATAAGAGGGTGACAATGAAAATGGTCAGAGAATCACCTGGCCGAAATGTCGGGTGTTACATCCACCCCTCCTTAAACAAATTTTCGTCCTCGAAAATTGCTCAAGCAAATAACTCTGGATAATTGTCCAACATCTCCTGCTGTCTTTCCCATGTGGCTTCTTCAATGCCGTGATTCGTCCATAAAACTTTCACCAATGGAATCTCCTTGTTTCTCAGAGTCTTGATTGTATATTCCAAAATCTGTATTGGTTTCTCCTCATACTCTAGTGTCGGCTCTAAACCAATATCTGATGGCTGGATGACTTGCATTGGATCACGCATGCACTTCCTTAACATTGACACATGGAAGACATTATGAACTTTATCCAATGATGGAGGCAGTTGTAGTCTGTACGCTGTACTCCCGACTTTTGCCAAGACAGGGAAGGGTCCAATAAATCTCGGATTAAGTTTTCCTTTCTTGCCAAATCTTAAAACTCCCTTAAATGGTGACACTTTTAAGAATACTTCATCTCCTACTGCAAACTCGAGTTCCCTCCTCCTTTGATCTGCATAACACTTCTGCCGGCTTTGTGCAGTCATCATTCTTTTCCGAATAGTGGCAATCTTATCTGACATTTGCTGCAGAATATCGGGTCCAAGAAGTTTTGTTTCACCAACCTCGTCCCAGTAAAGAGGTGACCTACATTTCCTACCGTACAGTGCTTCATATGGTGTCATACCAATGGTGGACTGATAACTGTTATTGTAGGAGAACTCAACTAGCGGTAAATGTCTACTCTAAGTTGTCTGAAAGTCAAGTACACATGCTCTCAACATATCTTCGAGTATTTGAATAGTCCTTTCTGATTGGCCATCGGTCTGTGGGTGAAATGCCGTGCTGAAAGATAACTTTGTACCTAATGTGCCTTGCAAACTTTTCCAGAATCGAGAGGTAAACCTGGGGTCACGGTCTGAGACAATGGATACAGGGATTCCATGTAACCTAATAATTTCCTGAACATAGAGATCAGCGAATTGGTCCATCGTATAGGTGGTCCTTACTGATAAGAAATGGGCTGATTTTGTCATCCTATCCACCACAACCCAAATACAATCATGTCCTTTTGTCGTCTTAGGTAGTCCTACTACGAAATCCATAGCTATGTGTTACCACTTCCATTCGGGAATAGGCAAAGGCTGAAGAGTACCTCCTGGACGTTGGTGCTCGGCTTTGACTTGTTGGCATACTAAACAGGACTCTACATACTTAGCAACATCCCTTTTTAGGTTAGGCCACCAGTACAGTAACTTCAGGTCTCGGTACATCTTGGTGCAGCCAGGATGTACAGAAAAGGAAGATGAGTGCGCCTCAGCTAAGATCAACTTACGCAATTCCACATCATTAGGAATGCACCACCGATTCCTAAACCTTAGGATTCCATCCTTGGAGAGACTGAACTCGGAAGTGGTGTCTTTCAACTTATTCATCATGCTGATATTTTCCTCTGAATCCCTCTGTTGCGCATCCTTGATCTTTTCCAAAATTGTTGGTTGAATAGTTAACTCAGCGAGCAGGATTGATAACTTTGGAACTATCTCCAAGTCAAACATCTGAACTTCTGTTCTCAAAGGTATAGACATGGTTGAAACCACGAGCTGCATTGTTGTTGACATCCTACTAAGTGCATCAGCTACAGAGTTAGCCTTCCCCGGGTGATACTTGATCTCAAAATCGTAGTCCTTGACAAATTCCAACCAACGTCTCTGTCTCATGTTCAACTCCTTCTGTGTGAAGAGGTACTTTAGGCTTTTATGGTCAGAAAACACCTCACATTGCTGTCCATATAAATAGTGTCTCCAAATCTTCAGGGCAAAAACAACAGCAGCTAGTTCTAGATCATGGGTGGGGTAATTCTGCTCGTGATTCTTTAGCTGCCTAGAAGCATACGCTATAACTTTACCCTCTTGCATCAGGACACAACCTAAACCGACTTTAGACGCATCACAGTAAACACTAAATTTCCTTCTTCGGTTGGGAGGGTCAAAACAGGGGCTGTTGTTAACTTCAGTTTCAATACCCGAAAGCTATCTTCACAGGCTTCGGTCCAAGAATACTTAATGTCCTTCTTCGTCAAACTCGTCAGGGGTTTAGCTATCATAGAAAATCCCTTGATGAATTTTCTGTAATAGCCTGCCAATCCAAGGAAGCTGCGGACTTCACTGGCATTCTTTGGTTGTGGCCAATCCTTTACAGCCTGAATTTTGGTCGGGTCCACTGATATTCCATTAGCAGAAACTATATGGCCAAGGAAATTAACTTTGTCCAACCAAAACTCACACTTAGACAATTTGGCATAAAGCTGGTGCTCTTTCAATGTCGTCAAAACTACTCTTAAATGTTCTACATGGTCAGCTTCAGTCCGCGAGTATATCAGGATATCATCTATAAACACAATCACAAATTTGTCCAAGTACTCCCGAAATACTCGATTCATTAAGTCCATAAAGGCTGCAGGGGCATTTGTCAATCCGAACGACATGACCAAGAATTCATAATGTCCATAGCGGGTTCTGAAGGCTGTCTTTGGTATATCTCCTTCCTTAACCTTCAGTTGGTAGTAACCCGAACGTAGATCTATCTTTGAAAATACCTTAGCTCCTTGTAATTGGTCAAACAAATCATCAATCCTAGGCAAGGGGTACCTATTCTTGATTGTCAACTTATTTAGTTCCCTATAGTCTATGCACATTCTAAGGGAACCATCTTTCTTCCTCACAAATAAGACTGGTGCACCCCAAGGAGAACTGCTGGGGCGAATAAATCCCTTGTCAACCAATTCCTGCGGTTGGACCTTCAATTCTTTCAACTCAATAGGTGCCATACGGTAAGGATTCTTAGATACAGGTGATGCCTCGGGGTATGTATCAATTACAAACTCTATTTCCCTATCGGGTGGTATACCTGGTAAGTCATCCAAGAATGCCTCGGGAAACTCTCGGACTATAGGAATATCCTGCAGCTCAATTCTATTCTTCACCCGGTCATCCTTCACACTAGCCAGGTAGCTCTCGCAACCACATCTCAGCATTCGATATACTTCTAGTGAGGATATAATTGGTATCTTACTTATTTTAGGAATAGCTTGGAAAGAATAATGATTGCCATTTGGGGGTCTAAAATCAACTATTCCAGATCTACAACTTATCGTGGCATGATGTCTAAATAACCAATCCATCCCTAATATCACTTCATACCCTTTTATGTCAATGACAATTAATTCCGCATAGAGATTCTTATCCCCTAAGGACACGACGTCACCCTTAACAATCTGTTCTGAATGTAGGGACTTCCCTGATGGTAACACGACACTACATGACCTTTTAGCTAGCAAAGGTCCTATGTTATGTTTGCACACAAACAAGGTTGATATAAACGAGTGTGTGGCCCCTGTATCTATGAGTGTATAAGCAGCAAAACCACAGATCATGATAGTACCTGATATGACTGTATGCTGAACAGCTCCCTCATCTTCCATCAACGCATACACTCTGGGTACAACTCTTGCACGATTCGGGTCTGGCGGCATGGGGCAGTCTCTGACTAAGTGTCCGGTCTTATCACACCTGAAACAGCGGACAGAAAGCAACTTGCACACACCAGGGTGGTTCTTCTGACATGTAGGGCATAGAGGTGCCAGAGGTCTCTTTCCCTTTCCCTGGTCACCATTCAGGTTGAGGGGCCTCTTTATTCCCTGCTGTTGTTGCTGTGGTCCCTTGTTCTGTCGCGGCTACCACCTTTGTTCTGACGTGGTGGCGGTGGAATGTCCTTCATGAGTTTCTTTGGCTGCTCGCGCTGTGCATATGCTGTCATTTCTGCCTCTTCCAGCTCCAAGGCCTTAGCCGTCACTTCACCATAAGGTACATTATGTATCCCAGCAGTCTTCACTTTCATGTACAGACTTGGCTTCAGTCCTTGAACAAACTGATAAATCTTGTCTTCCTCATCCTCAATCATACGGGGAGCAAACCGTGATAAGGCATCAAATTCGCATATGTAATCCGTCACAGAGCCAGTTTGTCGAAGATTCATGAACTCCTTCTTCTTGTTGGCCCGTACAGTCCTATTAAAGTACTTGTCAAAGAAGGCAGTCTTGAACATCCCCCAGGTCATAGCTTCGGCATTAGCGGTGTTCTGGATCGAGTCCCACCAATGCCTTGCACTTAACTCCAAATGAAAGACAGCATAGGTGACCTTATCCCCTTCATCAACCTTTGCATACTTAAACATGTCTTCTATCTTTCGAATCCACTCCTCAGCATGAATAGGATCTGAAACATACCCATTAAACATCGGGGGTCGAAGCCGGTGAAAGCGTTCACCCCCATGATCATGAGTTACGTTAGTACTGGAGTTGCCTTGTTCTTCTCTAGCTGTCATCAGTCGTTCTATCTGGTGAGATTGGCGCATGACTAACTCAGTCAATTGAGCAATAGCATTGCTATCCTCATTGGTCTCCCTCTGTTGACCTCTAACCATCTCGGGATTCCTAGACAAATCATTACAGGCATAACTTAACTTAATGACATACATGAAATCATAAATACTTACAGTTGCTGGGGTGTGCTCAAGTGACAGTCAGTGCTGGAAGGCAGTCTACAGAATCGGTTTTAAGAACCTGGTTTTGCTCTGATACCATAATTGTAACGACCCCGGCCAGGAGCCGTCACGTATTCATAATCTTTCATTAATCGTTCGTTTGACTTTTACTATTATTACATCTTCTCTAACTCTCGACAGACATTCACATTTTGCATAATACATATTTTTTTTTTTTTTAAAACTGGAAACAGGGACGTAGGACCATCAAGGAAGACGAATCCTCTCGTGCACGATTTCCTACACCTCGTCGGCTCAAACTCTCACAGAGTCGAGCGACTAGGCTCGGTCATCGGTTTCTTGACAAAATTCGGGCAAGGAAGAAATGCCCTCACTCTCTTAACATAAGTCTACTCGGGTTGCATGTGTTGCATATGGTGACAATTCACAGGAATTTCATCGTCCGGTCATCACGTGCATTGCGCGTGGACTCGCTTAACACCGCCTAAAAGGAGACATCTTCCGGTGGGCACGTGGGCCTCGCGTGCTCAATTAAAACATCATCCGTGACATCCCCGTCACTAGACGACAAGATAACATTTACAACTTCCGGTGATGTCAGCCAACATCCCCGGTCGCTAAACGACAAAACACATTCTACATCTACCGGTGACGTCAGAAGACTAAACCCTCAAACTACTATCATTCGGCATCTGCCGATGACGTCAGCCGGAAGACTAAACCATCAACTACTATCATTCGGCATCTGCCGATGACGTCAGCCGGAAGACTAACCCTCAAACTACTATCATTCGGCATCTGCCGATGACGTCAGCCGGAAGACTAAACCATCAACTACTATCATTCGGCATCTCGATGATTTCCTAATACCCTTGCGGTGTAGGGCCCTAGTGGCCGGAAATCTTAATACATTCACTTACCTGGTTTCCTTAGCAATCCGAGCTTCTTCCCTTTATAAACTTCTTCACCTAAAACATGTACATTACAGTAGTTAAAACAAAGGTCCTAATAGTTCTATTCATAAATCGTCCTAGGACTCTAATAGCTAAAGTTACTCCGAATCCTCTGTTTGACACACTGCAGTCTGAAATCTGAAACTAGGTGGACAGGTTTTACCATTGATTAAATCCGAGTTGGTTACTTTGAAATGTTCAGAATCGGTTTGGGATGACATTTCTACTCTCAGACTTAAAAGGGTCTTAAACTACTCGGCCACTGCTAAGAAAATTCCGAACTCAAATGCCGAGCTGAAAGCAGAACTTTAATCACTAATAAATGACTACATTGTCCATTTCATACCTCGGGTGCAGATTTGTAGAGAAAAGCAGGCTGAAACCAGCCGTCAGCAAGGGAAGATTCTGGTAGCCGAGAGCAAAAGCTTGGGAGAGAGGGAATCGCCGAGAGGGAATGTCGGCTACAGTGGTAATAAAATGAGGTTTAAGGTTTCCATTTTCTATTTATACTCAACCCATCAATCTTAATTACAAAACTGCCACCCAACCTAGTTTTACTCTACTTGTAATAAATTTGTCTTAATATTAAATTTAAATCATAAAGGTTAAATAAGAGGGTGACAATGAAAATGGTCAGAGAATCACCTGGCCGAAATGTCGGGTGTTACACTAAACTTTGTTGGTATCAGTTGTTGATTTAGCTCTGCGAGGTCTTTGTGATAGATGATGATATTTTTTGTCGGAGTTTTGACGATTTGTTTTCTTGCATCATAAATTCTTTGAATATAAATATTGTTAGAGTTCAGCATTTTGGATTCATTTTGGCTTGGCCAGAGAAGTCTGCATTTTGGATCTTTCATGTGGAATTTGTGTTAGTGTGCAAATTGTTAGAGTTTAGTGTAATCCAAATTCTAGTTGAACCGAGTCGGGTCCATACTCAATATTAGAATTTTCTACATTGTTTGCTATATATTGTTACTTGAGTCACAAAACTCATTAGTACCTTGATTTCGATATTGTGAATTTCTCTTTTGTCTGTGATTTTTTCTTAAAAGAGTTTTCTTATAAATTTCGGTGTCCTTATTTTTCACGTATATTCTTTTTTCGATTAGCATTAGATTTTCAACATAAA
Source organism: Begonia masoniana (assembly GCA_022432975.1). Taxonomy (NCBI): domain Eukaryota; kingdom Viridiplantae; phylum Streptophyta; class Magnoliopsida; order Cucurbitales; family Begoniaceae; genus Begonia; species Begonia masoniana. Next base: position 10,821,472 of record CM039514.1, on the reverse strand, counting down.
TATTTATTAACTACCCTAGATCGAAAACTTTTATGCCCAAGGGGCTGGGAGAGGGTAGAAGGGAAGGTCGCCGAGCTCTTGAGCTGGCCTACGACCTCAACTCATGGTCGACTCGAGAGCCCTGAACCTGGGCTCGGCTCGACCTCGCTACAGTAACGGGCCGAGCGGGCAGGCTGACTAACCCAATTTAGAAGAAGAGAAAGAATTTATGAAGAAAATTCACTATGCCAATATAGTTGGCAGTGAGATGTACTCAATGGTATGCACATGTCCGAATCTCTCCTTTGCCATAAGTGTACTGAGTAAATATGTGGCTGATCCAAGGAAGAGTTATTGGTATCCACTTAAGTGGCTTTTGCGGTGTATTTCAAACTCTGTAAATATGTGTTTGGAAAATGGTATAACAACTACAAAGAATAACTATGTTGGTTGGCCCAACACTTAAAGATCCAAGTCTGGATGTATATTCACAATTCATGAAGGTGTTGTTAGCTGGAAATCTTTCCTTCAGAAATTTTGTTGCTCCATCAACAATGGAAACTGAATTCATATCGGCTACTAAAAGAGTAAAAATGGAATGTAGCTTAAAGGTTTGTTTTCAGAGCGCAGTATAGAAAGTTCTGGTCTGACTATTTACTGTGATAGCCAAAGTGTTATTCATCTTACGCGAAATCCAACTTTTCATGAAAGAACCAAGCTCATTGATGTGCAGAGTCATCGAAGAAGTATAATTGTGAAGAAAATTGCTTCCAAAGAAAGTCCTATTGATGCATTGACGAAGGTGTTATCGATTACCAAGTTTAACTATTGTTTGATTTGGTAAGAATCCGGAAAAGATAAGCTCGCATTGGAGCTAGTAGCTAGTGATGCAATCTTTTACTGTTTTTTGTTGAGAAAACGCAGAACCAAGGTCGAGAATTGTGGAGTTTTTTATTCAAGTTTGAGTGCAGGTTGTTCTTCAGTGATATATTTTTTGCTTCAGCTTAGAGGTGGTTTTACAGTAGGAGATATTCTTTCACTCTTCAATCACACTGTGAGTGTAGTGCTTCAGGTGTTGTCCCTCGTTTTTCGTATAGTTTATGTTAAATTAATTATACGGTAAAGTTAAAAAAAATCCATTAACAAATTCTCCCTCGTCTTCGAAGGTCCCGTTAAAATTTGTTCTGGGCACCTGCCTTTGAACACCGAGTGTCAGCAGGAAGCCTACTCCTGAGACACTTTTTCTATTCTTCAATTTATGGGCGCCCGTTCCAAGTCGCAGACACCTCGTATAATGAGCAATTTTGGTCACAGATGCCCGAAAATTTAAAATGGAAGCTGAATCTGTAAGCAATGTTTGTCAATATTAATTCATGGACGAACAATTTTAAGTAAGTGAGTCTGTCGCAGATCCGTACTGAGTGTCTTGCCCTATCAAATAGACTATTTCACAGACGCCCGATATTTAAGTAATTTTAACTAAGTTTATCGCAGATCCGTACTGAGTGTCTTGTCCTATTAAATAGACTAACCTCGCAGACACCTGATATTTAAGTAAGGGTGTTTGCCATTGACGTGCTCACTTAAAACTGGTAAACCAGAGTTAGATTGTCACTGATCCTATATTTGAAGTTGTTTTTTTTAAAACTTAATCCTTTAGTAACAAGTATAAGAGCATGTAATAGTAAGCGTGTTCAAAATTGACCTAGAATCGAATCGGAGCCGGTGAAATTGGTCCGTATCAAATCGGTTTTGGCTCTAATTTCTTCTTCTCTCAAGTCCCGCCAACTTATCAACTCTCTGGTCGACGACCACTTTCGTTCCCTCGACAATTGATACTCTATGGTCGCTGTTGTTCTTTCTCCCACTAGGTACGTTCTGTTCTCTGCCATTCTATTATTCTACTTCTATTGTCCTCTTTTTTGTTTTTTTGGCAATGGTGAAGGTTTAATTTTTGGTTTGATGTTTGCGTTGGTGCTATTGAACTCGTAAATAGCAAAAATCAGAAAATTAATCAGTACGTTCATCTTTCTAAAGCTCGAGGAGAGGTTTTCAAATGCAGCGGCGTTAGAGATATCTATATCAATTAAGTAAAATTGTTTGTTTGGAGGAGAAAAAGCATCTATCAATTTCTATTATATTGGTATATAAAATTAAAAAGATACATATTAATTTATAAAGGGAGTAGAAAGAACCGAAATCAGAAGTCGGTTCCTACCAAATGTTCCTTCTATTTTAGTTCTAATTTTTAAAATTTGAAAAAAAATCAATTTGATTTGGTTCAACTTCAAAACTGAACCGAACTGAACCAGTTTGTGCACGCCACTAGGAAGTAGATGTTTGAAATTCAAATTCAACTATGAAAATTTGATTTTTTTTTTTTTTTTTTTTTGAGAAAAATCTAATTTGAACTTCAAACTATAAGGCGGGGAACAAAATGACATACACTATGTTTAGTTATAACTAAAACCTTAAACTATTTCCCACCGAACAAGTCAGTCATCATTTTCACACGCAATTGCTGCGTGCGAAAATTTGATACTAACCCAAAAAATTTGATACGGTCCTAAGGCTCAATCTTCTCCTCTCGCAATCTTCGCTCATCCCTCTCCTTCATGTAGCTTTTGTCCTCCAATGGAATTTGAGTTTATGTTGGAATTTGATAGAACTGCGAGTTCAATTTGCTCTCTGATCTACTACCAATACTCTCTCCCCCTCTTTAATTTAGTTCATTCAACTACACTGAATAATCCATTAGGATTTGTTGTCCCTTCAATGAACTCATATAACAAAAAAACTCATAAGAATCTTTTTAGAATTCAGATTGCAAAAATTAAGAATATATTTGAAAAAAATAAATAAAAATTTAAAATATCAACAGCAGAACGCAGAGGTATTCGAAAGAACTAAATATCGAAAGATGCATCAAGTTTGAGAAGGTGTAATGGAAAAGTGGGCGAAGAGAGAGGGTGAGATCTACCACCACCGTCGCTACCGCTACCCGGCATCGGAGTTGGCACACCAAATATTCAAATTTATATTAGGTCACTCTCACTTAAACTATAGGCGACCGTGAGTATATTTAACAACGCCTAATGAAAATGACTGACTTATTTGTTGGTAATAGCTTATGATTTTAGTTGTACCTAAACATAGAGCGCAGGGATTATTTTGTTCCTCACCTCATAGTTTGGGGTTCAAAATGATTTTATTTATTTATTTATTTTTATTTAAAGTCTTTACTTTATTTGCAATGAATTGTAAATAATCTACGAGCACAATCTAGAAATTGTGTGAAAGGCTGCCCCTTCTTCCACGCCATTTATTTTGTTATTATTTATTTATTTATTTTTGTCTTTTCTTCCCCACTTCTTTTCTTCCACAACCACTAATCTTCCTCCTTCATACACCATCCATGGACTTCCACTACCCACTTCAACCTCTCCTCGTTTCTGCTTGTAAGTGTATTCTATCGGCCTCTAATGCAAGATCAAGGTGAAGTTTTGGAGCAGTGTCCGAGTTTCAACAGCTACTCCTTCGGTGGACTTGCTGACACTGCTGCGCGAGTTATCAGAGAGCTCGATGAATTTGATGGGGAGAGTTCTGGTTTCGATAGTTCGCTGTTTATTGGTTCGGTTGATGATGGAGACGGTGCTAGTTATGATGCCGATTTCGAGTTCGTTTCTCTTTCGAAGGCCAGTGATCTTGCTGTTTTCTTAGAAGAACCGATCGGTCCCATTTTTCCGGTTTTTAATCACGATACTTTGTCGGTGGACAATGTCAAAGAAGAGGTTGATGATCCGTATGATGATGAAAGCTCGATAAGGATTCCGTTGGAGAAGCTTATAATCCGGGATCGGGATTGCGACGGGGAAAGAGATCCAGCTTCGTCGTCTTCATCGTCGGAGGCGGACGAGCTCGAAGCGATTCCACAGGAAACGTACTGCGTTTGGGCGCCGAAGCCGGCTGAACCTGCGGTGGGAAATTGCAAGAAAAGCAAATCGATAGGATCGTCGTCGAAGAGGTGGAAATTCATAGATTTACTCCCGCGAAGCAAGAGTGATGGAAGGAATTCCTCAGTGTTTCTGACTCCCTCTTCAACGTCAACGTCGAATTCGGGGAGGAAGGGAGAGACTAAGGCAGAAATCGGAGATTCCTCGAAGCGGAAAAAGAGCTCCGGTGAGACGAAGGTCGCTGAGAAATCAACGGCGAAAGGAAATTCAAGGGGGAAGGTAGCATCTGCTCACGAAATATTTTACACGAGGAACAGAATGTTGAAGGAAGAAGGCAAAAAGAGATCTTATCTTCCCTACCGGAAAGACCTGGTTGGGTTTTGGGCTAACGTCCCTCCCTTCTAGTCCTGTTGTACAAAATTTTGACGCCACCTAATTAATATTTATTTTAATTATTAGTATAATTAATATAAAAATTAATTATTTATAATTTATTACGTTAGTTACACGTTAATTGAATCAATCATTATTTGACACATCAATGAGTATTTTGTGAGAATAAAATAAAAAAATAAACATAAAATCATCCGTAAAATTAAAGTTGTGTTATTGTCAATGAGTCAATCACATATTTATTTTATTTTATCATTATTTTTAGAGTAATTATCGATTTGAACCATGTATTATATATTTGTTTTCAATTCGCCCTCTGTACTAAAAAAAGGGTAAACCTAACCCCGTACTATACACTTTTTTTCAATTCGCTCTCTATACTAAAAAAATGCAAACTGAACCCTATACTTTAATTCTGTTATCAATTTTGATCTTATATCAACAATTTCATTAAACCCTTATTTAAAAAATTATCAAACGATCTTGGATTCAGTTAAATTTTTATCACATGTTCACTACTTAATGAGAAAATAATCTGAATTTTCGTTATTTTTTCCACACATGTAAGATTTATTGTAATTTTATTATAATATTTTATAAACATATTATAATAAATCATATAAATTTTAGAAAATCGTGAAAATTTTTCTATGATTTACTTATGATAAGTTGAACATGTGAAAAAGTTTTCAACTAAGTCAAATATCATTTGGTAGTTTTTTAAAAATTAATTTATAAAGTAAAGAAGAAACTGAGATTAATTTAAAAAAATACCAAACGATAATTGATTTATTTGAAACATTTTTCACATGTTCAACCTATCATGGGGAGATCATAGATAAATTTTCGTAATTTTCTAAAATTTGTATGATTTATTATAATATTTTTATAAAATACTAAAATAAAATTACAATAAATTATATATGTGTTAAAAAATAACAAAAATTTTCAAATTATCTTCTCATTAAATAATGAACATGTAGTAAAAATTTCAACTAAATTCAAGATCGTTTGGTAATTTTTTAAATGAAGGTTTAATGAAATTGTTAATAGAAGGTCAAAACTGATAACAAATTAAAGTACAGGGTTTGGTTTGCTGATTTTTTTAGTACAGGGGACAAATTGAAAAAACAAATGTGTAGTACAGAATTCAAATCGATAATTATCCTTATTTTTATTTGATGGTAAGTATTTTTTCAATATCAATTTAAGGTTAAAATAGTTAACACCCATCCATACACTAAGCTATATTATTATATGGACTAAAGGCCATCTAATCATGTTCTTAAAGGGCGACATGCCAAAAAATTCAATCAAAGGCACTATTGAACATGAATAACGTTGCTTATGTTTCATGAACATTAATGAGCTTGTCAAGAGTTTGTTGAATATGTACAACAAGCCCCTTTTCTCATTAGACTATAGAATAAAATAATTCCCAATCTATTCTATACAAACCCGGAGCGGAATCTCCGGCTTATGACTCGTCAGGCTTTGGCTCTAGAGTAACGGGTATCTTCTCCATGTGATCCCCGCGTAAAACCTCGACCGTCACCTGAAAAAAAACAAACCAATCGATTATCTCGTCAAACATCTTTATTTTCCTCAGACATGCTTCTCAATTCAGAGAGTTTAATAATAGAAGGAACTAGCATAATCTTTCTTATAAACGCACTCTTATCACTTGTTTACATCAAACCTTTTCGCCAACTTTACACTGATCGAGAATTCGGTACAAATCGCTGCCATTCGTCACCTTTTTCCCATTCACTGACGTTATTATGTCCCCCAGATCAGCCTGCCGTATGCATCTCGCTTTGTCGAAAGCAAGCCCTGAATTACATCAATTTTAGGACTTCTCTAACGAAGAAAATCAAGACTGATATTATGTTCACCCTATAATTTACTTTAATTTTACGTGACACTCATTTATTAGCGAACTTAATATTTTATTTAAATCATTACTAATTTATCTTGATAATTACACTAATTATTGACTGACACGTAAGCGCAATGTCATGAAATAAAATTATGATTATATTTTATAGAAAAATACTAGGTTAATAAAAAAACATACAGCCTTCCCAGCCGGGCCATTCGGAGGAGCATCCAAAACAAGCACCCCACTAACACCTATCTGCTCAACAGATTGGTCCGGAGCAAACTTGATTCCTAGGATGGGTCTTGTCACTTTTCCAAATCTCACCAACTGATCAACAATGCCACTGACCTGGATAGATTAATTTTTAAATAAGTCAATATTTCTATAAATAAATTTGTTCAAACCAATAAGAATATGATTATCTATATCTACTCACAGTATCAACTGGAATTGAAAATCCAACACCAGAAGATGCACCAGAAGGAGAGTATATAGCCGTATTTATCCCGATCAGGCTACCAGAACTATCCAGAAGCGGCCCTCCGCTGTTGCCAGGATTGATGGCAGCATCTGTTTGTATAACATCTTGAATTGGTCGTCCAGTCGCTGCAGAGCTGATTTCTCTGCGGAGCCCACTGTGAAGATGAAAAGAAAGACATAAATGAAATCAATATTCTTCGCTATGCAGGCAATGCATGTTTATACAACCATCAACAAACATGAAAGGCATATGCGGTCTATTAGAATAATATTCTATTTATTTATTAGGATAAACAGAAAATTAACATATAACCAAATGATTGGTTTGTTTCCACTATTCATAAACTCCATGCTCAATAGATAATCATAATGTACACCAAAGTGGTGCTCAAATGTTCATATAAGATCTGGATTGCCTAATTGTAACATTTTCTTTTTAATTTTCACCGGATTATTCTTCAGTTTACGACTCGAACAAAGAGAAACGCCTTATATATCAAGCACATTAAATAAAAACGAATAGGGAAAAATTTTTTAAAAAAAAAGTTAAACTATGAAGTCAGTGACAAATTGACCCTTAAACTACGTGGTTAACAAACTATGCTTCATTATCAAATTCGCCTTTGCCGTTGTAGTTTCCGTTAAAAATCGTTCCGGGTGCCAGCCTTTAGAACTAGGCGTTCGGTCGGGCCGCCTGCTGCCCATCTGAAAATCCACTCCCAAGCACTTTTTCTACTTTTCAAATTTCAGGCGTCCGTCTAAGCTACGGACGCCCAATCTCAAGAGTAGTTTTGGCCGCAAACGCTCAGAATGTAAAGCGAAAACCAATCTCGAGACAATGTTTGTCAATATTAACTGGTGGACACCCGATTTTGAGTGAGGGCGTCCCTCGTTAAAAGGAGGGCGTTCGAAGTAAATTTTTACAGAAAATTAAACGGGAATGATAAATTTGTTAATGTACCATAGTTTATGGGTTAGTTTATTAACAAACATAGTTTATGAGTTAGTTTATTAACAAGTATAGTTTAAGGGTCATTTTATCACTAACCCTATAATTTGTTTTTGTTTTTTAACTTAACCCAAAAGAATACCAAATCTAAAGAATTTCATCTCATCCTGTAATACCTGATGACGCCGGTGGTAAGAGTATGGTCAAGTCCAAACTGCACAGACACGATTATTGCTTTTAGGTTATATCAAACAGAAAATGAAAGGAAAAGGAAAAAAAAAAAGAGACCTTCTATCCAAGAAGATAAATAAGCAATGATCAAGCCATAGATAAAGTGTAAGCATGTCCCATTCAGTAATTTGGGCACTATTACTTCATAATATCATTTCATTACTACCATTCTGAAGTTAGGCTCATAGAAAGGCAGCAAAAGCAATTTTCTCATCAATATCAATTTGTCCTTTTTAACTCAAAAATAGTTTGGGACTAGTGCCAGAAGTAACATTTAGTCCATGTTTTGCTTTAATCCAAACTATGACTGGCAAATAACACGTCAAACAAACAAAATACATAGAACAAAGCAAAAGAAGCATGCCCAAAAGTATACAAACCCCTTGGACTACTACGAAAAAGTTCATAGGATTCAAAATAGTACGATCTAATTCAAAAATTACATTCAATTGAGCATGTTTAAAATATTTTTTTCACAGTAAAAGGCTCACTCTCCAAGAGCAACTCTTCTCAAAAGGTGATGAGCGATTTTATTCCATTGGGTTCACCACTATGAAGGGATTAATAGAACGGATTACCCTTTTACCACTAAACTATACCCATTATAATGTTTATTATTGCACATAAAAAGACTTTTTTTCAACACAAAAAATAGGTCATTGTTATAAGTAATAAAACAAACGATCAGAAACAAATCATGAAAATGAGTGCGTTGACATATTTTTATCAAGAAGACTGATGAAATTACATTGAACTAATTAAATGAAAAGTTTTTTTTTTAACTAGTATAAAAAAGTGAATAATAAAAGAAAGAATAATAAGAAACAACACTTCGATTCTATATTATTTGATTTCGTATCATAAGCATCAAAATAATCCTTCTATTGACTATTCCTTAACAAGTCAAATACTTCCATGGCACATTTTCATCGCATTAGGGAAGAAATATCATAGGATGAAACATGCTAGAACAAGAAAGTACGATGCATATATTGTTACTCACTGGGTTTCCTATAGCATACACTTTCTGGCCAACGAGCAAGTCGGCAGAGATGCCAACCGGAATAGGTCTTAATTTGTCTTTAGGAGCATCAATACTTAATACAGCAACGTCCTTGTCTTGATCAAATCCAACAACTCTTGCATCATAAGTAGTCTGGTCAGCAAGAGTGACCCTGCAAATAATTAGAGCAAATTAGAAGCAGAATTAAAGACCAAATGAATTTTCGCTCTATCAAAATACCTATGAATTGATAACAATAAGTTAATTACTCTATTCCATCAGACAAATTTTAAGAGGCAATGTGATAGGAATCTAGATTGATTCCCAAAGATTACTCAAGAAATAGTCTTCTTGATTATTCACAGAAAATGAACTACTACTTAACTAAATATTCGTGAGTCCAGGCCACTCTCCTACATTGGATATTCAATAATCCAGACTACTCTCTTCACGCTTTCTTTCTCCACAAATTTCCTTATCCCCCTCCTCAACTACACTGAGCCTTTACATAATAGACTTGTCTTACAACTAACAATTGGATAACCACATCTCCTAAACTCATGCAACCCCCAACTTGCTAACTTTCATTTATTAACCTTCTAACCAACAATGAAATAGCACAAACTAATGGAATCTGAATAAGATTCGTTTACTGTCCAACAAGACTAGCTTATGCGCCACCCTCACTAATCATTTGGAACTTGATCAGTTAGCCTTAGATGTTTCATTATATGAGGCATGATAAGTCGGTTGTTATTACCATTACAGACATGACCTAAAATATATTTGGGCATGAACTTGAACTTTGAATCTAGAAGAGAACATACCTTCAAAACCAAAATGTTTGGCCAGTTGAACTACAAGAGTGTATTAAGAAACTTCAGAGAGTAAAAGCCACCTAATATTTCAAGCCTATGAACTATTTGTACAACTCTCTTGAAGTCAGCTAGAAAGTTGAAAACGCCTAAAAAACAAATGAAGCAGTGGCGAAAAACTAACTTGAGATCAGAAGCCCCGCGAATTACATGATAATTAGTGACAATGTGACCATTTTTATCCCACACAAAACCAGACCCTGATCCTTGCGGCACCTCCAACACATCCAAAGTGAAAGCGTCTTGCCTGAATCCAAAAAACACCCACTTAATCTCAAATAATATTCGGAAATTCAACAAAATTGACCTCAGAAATACAGACTTAACGGCTAGATTGGTGATGTAAACGACGGAGGGAGTATTCTGCTGAAATAGACGAACTGTAGCGAGCTCATCGGTCTGCAATTTCCTCGGCGTCGTAACGACAAAGGCGGCGGCGGAATCTACGTCGGCGACAAGCAAAGAGAGGGACAACGTCACCGAGGCGCAGAGAACGAGAAGCGAATCGAAAACTGTGTTAAGCGAGATAAAATGAGAAGCCGGTAACCTCGGCTGGATATATTTGAGATGGGGTTTGCTGTGGCGGAGAAGGGAGAGAATCGGCGAGCAAAGATGGTTTGGGCAAAGGGAGGTGGATTTGGAGAGAGAAAGAGACTTGGGTTTTCTGATTGGAGAGGAAGAAAACGAAGAGAAAACAGGAGAAGAGTGGAGGACAGTGGAAATGAGTGAAGAAGCAGCAGCCATTTGTTTAGCAGAGCAGTGGACAGCTGCTGCTGTTAACTAAGAAGGGATTTAATGCATGGATTCGATCGCCATAGTAATATTATGCAGTGAACTCAAATTACAGAAAATGGGCAAATCATTACTGTCATCTTCTTCTTCTTCCTTGAATGGTGTTTCTCTGCAGAATCATCCAAAGATGGCTCAACACTACAAGTTATGGCAAGGTGAGACTTTAAGAAAGCCGAAAGCCAAACTTGTGTTGGTTAGGCCCCCAATTGTCTATTCAAATACACCATCTCACTTTCGAACCACACCTTCACCCTTCCTCTCCATTTTCACTTCTATTCGCGTACTAGGGTTTGTTTGGTCTATTGAACTAATAGATTATAAATAGTTTTGACCATTTATCCTCGTATTCTACTTCATTAAAATATTAACGTGTCAACTAATAATTTGTGTAATTAATTTAATAAATTATAATAGTTTATTTATTACATTAATTACATTTACATCAATTATTGTTTGACACGGCAGCAGGTATTTTAAGAGAATAAAAGAAATCTTCTTACAATTAATATTTTATTTTAATTAGGGTAATTATCGATTTGAACCCTGTACTATACACTTGTTTTCAATTCGCCCCTGTACTAAAAACACCGGCAAACCGAATCCTATACTTTGATCTTGCTATCAATTTTGACCTTCTATCAACAATTTCATTAAACCCTCATTTAAAAAATTACCAAACAATCTTGGATTAAGTTGAAATTTTTACCACATGTTCACTACTTAATGAGAAGATAATCTGAAAGTTTTCGTTATTTTTTAACTCATGTACAATTTATTGTAATTTTATTTTAGTATTTTATAAAAATATTATAATAAATCATACAAATTTTAGAAAATCACGAAAATTTTTGTATTATCTACCCATGATAGGTTGAACATGTGGAAATGTTTTCAAATAAATAAAATATCGTTTGGTATTTTTTTAAATTAATCTCAGTTTCTACTTTACTTTATAAATTAATTTTTAATAAAATAAACAAACGACATTTCATTTATTTGAAAACTTTTTCACATGTTCAACCTATCATGGGTAGATAATAGAAAAAGTTTCGTGATTTTCTAAAATTTGTATGATTTATTATAATATTTTTATAAAATACTAAAATAAAATTACAATAAATCGTACATATATTAAACAAGCACAAAAATTTTCAGATTATCTTCTCATTAAGTAGTGAACATGTGGTAAAAATTTCAACTGAATCCAAGATCGTTTGATAATTTTTTAAATGAGGGTTTAATGAAATTATTGATAGAAGGTCAAAATTGATAACAAAATCAAAGTACAGAGTTCGGTTTGTCGGTTTTTTTAGTACAGGGGGCGAATTGAAAAAAAAATATATGGTACAGGATTCAAATCGATAATTACCCTTTTAATTATATATTATTTAGCCAATTAACACATATGTTATATATTTATGGATTTTTCTTATTTCCTTCCATTTAATGGAGCTCATGTTTGCAACGGCAAAGTAAAAAAAGAAGACTTTGTAATGAAAAGATCCTCCGAATTATCGACGAAATCACAAAAGTTTGCCCAAAGGTATCAATTCTTTTTGGGAGTCAACTATGATACTCTCTTATTCTACTTTCTTAAAATGTTGACTGATGTATCAAATAATAATTAGTATAATTAAAATAAAATTAATGTAATAAATTATAATAATTAAGTTATTACATTAATTGCATTAATAATTATTTAGCACATCTACGAGTTTTTTAAAAGAGTATAATAGAAAGTAAACATAACATTTTTCTTTTTTTGGTTAAGGTGGAATTGAATTGATCAGTTCGATTTCATTTTTTTAGAAACCGAAACCGAACCAATCGGTTCAAACCGAAACACACTAATTTTTTCGATTTTACAAGCTTCGATTAAGTTCAGTTTTGGTTCCTTACTTTTTCACTTTAAACTCAATTTTGGTTCGGTTTTATCTGGTTTAAACTCTTGTTGATAGGCTTGGGCATGGTTCGGTTTGGGTTTGGGCCCGAACAGAATCGAACCATTTGGGGTTTTCGACCCACAAAGGGAGTGGAATCGATCCCAACCGAAACCGAATCTCGGTTTAGGTTTGGGTTCAAATCGATTTTTTTTTTTTTAAAAAAAGAAAAATAGATTGTGTATTTTACTATAATCCCTCCATCTCGACTATTTTCTTGACAACAGTAAGCATGTAAATAAAAATCAAATCATAGAAACAATACGAAAACTACATAACAATTGAAATGAGTTGCAAACACTATAAAATCGAACGAAAATAAAGCTTAGAAAATAAAGCTTCAGATGCTACTGCAAACTCAATTACCATAGTGAAAGGCTCGATTCAAGCACTTCTTTGAATGATTTGGGAAAATGCTAGACAGAGCCGGAGGTGAAGAAATTCAGAAGAGGTGAAGAAATTTAGAGTTACTGTAATGCCTAATTTTTTTTAATTTTTTTTCCCAATTTGAAACCTAATTTGAAAATTTTAATAATTTTTTCTGAATTGATTTATCAAATTAGATTTAAATTTGAGCGTTATAACCTTAATTTCAGAATATTGAAAGCCTCTTTAAATAAGAACTGAAACATTAAATGCACAGAATTTTTTAAAACGATGTTCAAATATTAAATAGCTTGATCTAAATTGAAATAAATACATAATTAAAACAATTCATAAAACTTTATTAATGATAAAGTCAACATAACTATTCAAGGGGGAGAATTGTTACGAACCTCTCTTATAAATGGAGAGGCTTGGTGAAGGGGGGAAAGCACACCAGAGCTATCCTCTCTTAAGTTCTTATTCATAAAAGAGTTCTTAGCTCTGGCTCAAAGTGGACAATATTATACTGGGAGTACTAGGTGACGTTACAAATGGTATCAGAGCCACTATCCAACAAGAAGTGTGGCCGACGAGGATGTCGGGTTTCGAATAAAAGAGATTGTGATAGTCCGTCATGTGATAAAGGCAAAGAAGGTCTGATGGAGCTCAGCTCATACCAATGGGGGTGCACAATCTCATATTGCTTGGGAGAGTGAAAAATGCATGGTTTATAAGTCTGAGGATGTCGGGTTTCGAATAAAAGAGATTGTGACAGTCCGTCATGTGATAAGGCAAAGAAGGTCTGATGGAGCTCAGCTCATACCAATGGGGGTGCACAATCTCATATTGCTTGGGAGAGTGAAAAATGCATGGTTTATAAGTAGAGTTCTTCTTCATACTTAATACAATGCATTTTGGAGCTGACCCCAAGAACAAATTCGTGCAGACTCTGGTCTAAAACGGATAATATTGTACTGTGAGCACCGAGGGATGTTACAGTTGTATGACCGAAACTGACTAAGAGGAGGGTGAATTAGATAGTTATGTGTAATCTGTCTCTTTTTTATTTAATTTAACCTACGAGTTTCTCTCTTAAATCTAAGTGCAACCAATAAATTAAGGAGAAAGGAAGAGAGAAATAACACCAAGAATTTTACGTGGTTCGGCCTAACTGCCTACGTCCACACTCCAAGGATCTCCTCCTTGAAGATTCACTACCACTCTCTCCGAGTGAATTGATCGCTCTTCACGGGCGTCGATCGAAAGCCTTTACACGTCTGGATTGAACTTCGAGGGTGTCAATCCACCACGTTACACTTTTGAATATGGAAAGGTTTTTCACACAAGTCTACAATCTCACAATGATTTCTCTCAAGTTCAGATCTGGAGAGTTGTAGATGATAGAAGAATTGTCAACAAAGTAAGCGCAGAGAGTGATCTTCGATCGTTCAGTAATTTTGCAAAAAGTAAAAGTACTCTCTCAGAATTCTTTTCTTCTATTTATGCCTTCGAGATCTGCTTCAATTTTGATACGGCATATTCTACAGATTTGTCATTTTCCTATTTCCATAAACTCTGCAGATGACCGTTGTGTCGAAATATATCCGTTGATGTCTGTTTTGGGGATAGCATTAAATACAGGTGGACGACTTTAGTGTTGGCGGAAAATGTAAGTGAACTTCCTGTGGACGATGCAACATTGACCTGCCATTGGTAGATGTATCTTTACAATGCTTGCGGTAGATGTAAGTGGTCAACGTCACTTTCTTCTGCAGGTAGATGTCATTCTTTGCTATGCTGGTGGAAGATGTTGTTCAGCGGTCGATGTTGCCTTTGAAATACCAGCAGTGGATAACAAGTCTGGCGGAAGACAATCAACTGGCAGAAGATATTGTTCAGCAGTCGATGTTGCCTTTGAAGTACCAGCGGTGGATAACAAGTCTGGCAGGAGACAATCAACTGATAAAAGATATATTGTTGTGCTAGCGGTAGAAGTCTTCGGAAGATATCACTTAGCGGAAGACTCTGCCAGCGGCAGATAGCTTTGTCCAACATGGCGGATGATCACACTGATGAGCCATCAATAGATGTAAACTTTGTCATTTTGCTAGTGGTGGATATCTTTTCTTCTACTTCGGTAGATATGCAGTATTTTATCAGTTTCAGCCCTGTTTTGCTATCAAATCCTGAACACTTAACCAGATTTGTTAAGCAACTAAAATACCTTTTTCAAAGGGCATTTCCACTTAAAAGCTAGAGAAATATATGATGAGGTCAATATTTAATTTATTAATCAACTTATTAATCTCATCAGCATAACTCATTAATCTCATATATTTAACTTAATCAAATTACACTTCTTAAAACACATCATCAAAAACATCGTTAGACTTAAATATTATTTAAGTCAACAATCTCCCCCTTTTTGATGATGACAAACTATAAGTATAAATTGATTAAATATCTCTCCCTTATAATCCTAGCTCCCCCACAACATGTGCATTCAATCCAATTTAATTTTCTTAAACACAGTTCACAGTATTGAGCTCAAACATGCATACTATCAATGTCATATCAAATCTACTTTCTCGTATCAGCACCAAGCAAACACATTTGCTTTAATCAGTGCTATCCTACTTTCTCCCCCTTTGACATTATAAAAAAATACAGTAAAAAAACAATCAACTACACAACATTTGTATATTGATGAAATTGGAAAATCAATGTACCAAACAAAAAACTTGTGCAACTAGTGAATCTGTAAAATTGTTCACCAAAAAAAAAAAAAAATCTCCTATTTAATCTAAGTCCAGAAAGCGCTTCCACAACTCCTTCCTAATTGAAGGAGGCACTGCATAGTTCATATTGGCATTATGGACTATCAGTGGTTCGAAATCAGAGTAGAAGCATAATGAGCAGAAGGCTGAAAAGGACTTCGATACACCACCAAGTCCATACACGGTGGAGGCTCTACCGGTGGATCAGCTAAAAGTGCAGCCATTGAACGTGGTAGCTCAGAAGGGGACTCAATGACATGGGAACCAAAAGGATCAATGAACCGAAGCTCAGCATCCTAAATATCCAAGGGCATTGAGTTCACTTCCTCATCAACCTCTGGTCTGAAGATCGGAGGGAGGAAGTCGGCAGAACAAGCCTCTGAGAAACAAAGAGGGCTAAACTGTTCTGGTTGAAGAGCTTGGATATCTGACTGCATAGACCGAAGGACCCTTGTGAGAGAGCCTTCAAGTCTATCCACCTTGGAAGCCAACTGATCTTGAACTGAGTCAAGGTCCTTGCTCAAGTCCACTCTGTTCTGATTTAGCTGGACTCCAAGAATGTCTAAAGGTACAATGACCAGCTGATCCCTCGCTCCACTTTGATGAGCCTTTAAATCTGTCTCCAGTTGATCAATTCTGGAAGACAATTTAGCAAAGGTGGCATCAAATGACGCATGCATCTGAGCCTCAACAGAACTGAGAGCAGTTCCTAAACTTGCCATGTAGGCCATCAACCCAGTTATCTGATCCTCACTTATGGAAGATCTCCTCTGATAAGTTTTTGGAGTTTAAGGAACATTTTGTGGGTTTGGTGAGGAGGTTTGGATTTGAGGAGCAGGTTGTCGAACAGGTGAAATAAGTGTTGGAGCGGCCGGAGAAGGAGAAGTAGGAATCTCTAGAAGTGGAAGAGGCATAGGTGAGTGAGCTGAAGGTGCCGCGAAGGTATGAGTTGGAAGGGATGGGATAGGGTGTCTTGGAACAGGAGGATCAAGAGACAGGCGAGAAGGTTGAGAGCGTGACCCTTGAGAGGATAAAGGTGAATTAACGAAGGCAGGGATTTCAGATTCATCCACTCCTTCGTGAGTTGACTCCTCCTGTAGGAGAAGCTTCCTCTTCCCCAGCTGGGCAGAAGGTTCCTTAGAAACCTTCTTGCGGGTCCCATCCAATACAAATTCCCCTTTTCTTGTCCTTTTGATCCCCATTCTCTTCAGAGTGGATAGCGAGTAGTAGCTTGAAAGTTGAAGATGGAAGGAATCATCTTCCTCTGGATATTCCACTTCAAACTTCTCGAAGATTTTCATGAGAAGCAGATTGTATGGAAGCGATGTAGCCTTGGTTGAGACAATCTGAATCATCCTTCTCAAAACAATAAATCCCATGTTGAAGGGGGTTTGTCGGTAGAGTGCAAACAGAACAAACAATTACATTCCACTCACTTCATCATAATGACCACCCTTGGGAATGATATTGTACCCAATCATTTGATGGAAGAGCCGAGCCCGGATGATGAGGTGCTTGCTCTTTAAGTGATCAGAAATGTGATTCGGGTCTAGAGCTATTGTCCTAAAAAACTGATGACCCTCAGGAGAGTTAAGGAGTGGTGGTTCATGCCCTAACTCATATAATTTGACATGGTCATCTAAATGGGGACTCTCCAGAAGTTCATTGATGGTTTGGGATGTTATAACTATATGTTTTCCATACACATAGCTCGTGATTGTAGAGAAGTCCGAAGAGAAGCCAAGATTGGCATAAAACATCTTAATCGCTACTGGGTAATAGAATGATTCTACGTCGAATAACCCCAACAACCCGAGACCCTTCAAGGGTTCAATTATATCCAAGCCAACTAAATCCTCATAAACTATACCATGACTTGGAATCAAGGATTTATGCTTAAAATCGTCATGATACCTTTCTTCGGCAGCATGACTGAGGAAGTAGAGAGACAGCCACTGAGTTGCACTAAGAAGCTCTCGTGGCTGACGAATTGAAGTCTTGGCCTTCTTCTTGGCCGGTTCCTGAACAGCTCTAGATGAAGATGTCATTTAATCGGTTGAACAACTTTCTGAACTTGAAACTCAAAAGAGAGGAAGATTATGGAGTGGGGAACCGACAGATAGGGCATGAGCTATAGAAAGGGCGCGAAAAGATGAAACGTCTTAAACAAATAAGTTTAAATGCTTTAGGGTTTTGCCCGGCTGTAAGAATATAGACTTGTAAATCGAATATCGCCCGATGGGTGACAAATGACAAGTGTCACCAGATAGATACACATATCTTCCGACGCATAGTGGACGATGCACGATGCACTATAGTAAGTGGACGATACACATCTTCCGACGGTAAGTGGATAATGCATATCTTCCAATGCCAATGGAAATAGTGGTCGATGTAAACACTCAAAACTTAGGTTTTTCAAAAACTTTCAATTCTAATTAGACCCAAACGAATTCTTATATCATTGAACCTCTTCTCATCCAATGGTTTTATAAAAATATCTGCTAATTGATCTGATGAGTTGACAAATTCCAAAGTGATATCCCCTTTTTATACATGGTCTCTAAGGAAATGATATCTAACCTCTATATGCTTGGTCCTAGAGTGTTGAATAGGATTTTTTGAGATGTTGATAGCACTTGTATTATCACATCTTATAGGAATCCTATTAAAGGCAAGATTGAAGTCTGCTAAAGTTTGCTTCATCCAGAGCATTTGTGCACAACAACTACCTGCAGCTATGTACTCACTTTCGGCAGTTGACAGTGCAACAGAATTCTGTTTCTTGGAATATCAAGACACAAGAGACTCACCCAAGAATTGGCACGTACTACTGGTTCTCTTTCTATCTTTCAGACTCCCAGCATAATCAGAGTCAGAATAGCCAACAAGATCAAATGATGTACCCTTCAGGTACCACAAACCTAAGTCATGAGTTCCACTTAGATATCTGAAAATCCTTTTAACAGTATTTAAGTGGGACTCCTTAGGTGAAGCCTGAAAACGAGCACAAAGACATACACTGAACACGATGTCAGGTGTGCTAGCTGTTAAGTATAGAAGAGAACCTATCATTCAACGATATTTCTTAATATCTATACTTAAACCTTTTTCATTCTTATCTAACTTAGTGGTTGTGCTCATAGGAGTTCTAAAAGGTTTGGATGATTCTAGACCAAATCTTTTCAGAAGATCTTTGATATATTTCTCTTGATTAAGAAATATACCATTGGGAGTTTGCCTAATTTGAAGTCCTAAGAAAAAACTTAACTCCTCCATCATACTCATTTCAAATTCACTTTGCATTAGTGAAGCAAATTCTCTGCAAAGTGAGACATTTGTTGATCCAAAAATAATGTCATCAACATAGATTTAGACAATAAGTATGTCATTATCCAACTGCTTGGTAAATAGAGTTGAATCGGTATTACCCTTTTTAAATTTCCTTTCCACAAGAAAATTCTTCAACCTATCATATCAAGCCCTAGGAGCTTGTTTTAAACCATAAAGAGTCTTTCTAAGTTTGTATACATGATTGGGTTTATCAAAGGCTTCAAATCCTAAGGTTTGCTCAACATAAATTTCTTCAGAGATATAACCATTTAAGAATGCACTCTTTACATCCATTTGAAAGAGTGTGAAGTTCTTGTAGCAAGCAAAGGCTAAGAGCATTCTAATTGACTCTAATCTAGCTATAGGGGCAAAAGATTCCTCAAAATCAATACCTTCTTCTTGAGAGTATCCCTTAGCAACTAGTCTAGCCTTGTTTCTTACAACGATCCCATTTTCATCCATTTTATTCTTGAAAACCCATTTAGTTCCAATAATGAGATGATCCTCAGGCCGTGAAACAAGTTCCCATACCTTGCTACTTTCAAATTGATTTAACTCCTCTTGCATAGCCAAAATCCAATTATCATCATTCTCGGCCTCTTCAAATTTCTTAGGTTCTACTTGAGAAATGAATGCTACATTAGCACATAGATTCCTAAGAGAGGCTCTAGTTTTGACACCTAAGTTAGGATCACCCAGGATGTCATTTGTAGGATGACTCCTGATGTATTTCCAGTCTTTTGGAAGTTCTTCAATTTGATGTTCAATTGAGAGATCCTAAACATTACCAGAAGACTTCCCTGGATAATTCTCATTCGGTTTTTTTATGGAGAGAGAATCCATTTTCTCTACAAGATTATCATCCTCATCCACATTTGTAGAGGGATGAGGTGATTCATCAAAGTTCACATGCATCGATTCTTCTACAACAAGGGTTCTCCTATTGAAGACTCTATAGGCCTTGCTAGTTGAGGAATATCCTAAGAAGATCCCAACATCTGATTTGGAATCAAACTTGGCAAGATTATCTTTACCGAAAGGTCTAAAATATTTGACACTTGGAGTTTTCCCACTCCAAAGCTCATATGGAGTTTTCTCTAAGATAGATCTAATGGAAACCCAGTTTAAAACATAACATGCTATAGAGACAGCTTCAGCCCAAAAGTACTTAGGAAGAGAATGCTCGTTGAGCATAGTCCTAGCCAGTTCTTGAAGTGATCTATTCTTCCTTTCAACAACACTATTTTGTTAGGGGGTCCTAGGAGATGAGAAATTGTGCTCAATCCCATGCTTGAGACACAATAGTTCAAACTTCTCATTTTTGAACTCTCCCCCATGATCACTACGAATAGCAACAATGGTGAGTTCCTTCTCGTTTTGTACTCTCTTCCTAAAACTAGAGAAGATGTCGAATGTTTCATCCTTTGTCCTTAGGAAGAACACCCATGTGAACCTAGAAAAGTCATCAACAATGACAAATGCATAGTGCTTGCCACCAACGCTAGCAATATTAGATGAACCGAAAAGATTCATATGAAGTAGTTGAAGTGGTTTAGTTGTTGAAACTATGCTTTTAGAAGGAAACAAGCTTTTGGATTGTTTGCCCATTTGGCACGCTTCGCATACTTGATCCTTCTCAAAAGATATTTTAGGGAGTCCCCTAACTAAGTTATTTTTAGATATCTTAGCTAAGGTATCCATTCCTACATGGCCTAATCTCCTATGCCAAAGCCAATTGTCACTGGGGGATTTCACAGCAAAGCACTTCTCAATTGCATAATCTACATTATCTAAGTCAATAATGTAGATATTGTCTTTCCTGTATCCTATAAACAGAACTTTGCCATTTTGTTTATCTTTTATGAGACAAGCATTAGACTTGAAAGAGACTTTATATCCCTTATCACATAATTGACTAATGTTTAACAGGTTATGTTTTAATACTTCTACTAACAGAACATTTTCAATGAAAGGGTTTTCAGGATTACCTATATTGCCTATGCCGACAATTTTACCCTTTTGATTTCCACCAAAAGTGACATTTCCTTTCTTTTTATTGACAGAGGCAAACATGGATGCATCTCCAGTCATGTGCCTTGAACAGCCACTGTCCAGGTACCACTGATTCCTTATTGGAGACGCATCATCCTGCAAAACAGAGATCAAGTGATTCTTTTAGGTACCCAAATCTTTTGGGTCCTTAGGTTAGGTCTGGTTCCTTTAGGAACCCATTTAACCTTACCACTTGATTTTGAGTTAGTGTATCTCAATGGACAAATAAATACTTTGTGTCCTAGTTCATTACATGCATGACAAGTCGTTGGTTTAACAAAGAAGTTTTTATATGATTTCTTTTTGTTAAACTTTTCATATCATAAACCTGCCTTATCAAAAGTAACCCTTTGACTTCCTAATAAAATGTTCAAGTTCTTACTGCCATTAGTAAATTTAAGAACAGTGTTATTCAAGTCATCATTTCTACTTTTAAGGTTACTAATAGTTTCTTCATGCAGGCTGATTTCTCTGGTGTGTTTTTTAATTAATTCATCCTTTTTTTTTATTACTAAATTATATTTAGTCTTTAACATGTTATACTGTTTGACTAAATCATTAAAAGCATTAATTAGCTCACCATCATCATTATCACTCTCACTATCACTCAAATTACTAGAAGAAGAAGAAGAAGAACTAACCTTATCTTCGTGTGCCATGAAGCATAGGTTGGCAACCTCTTCCTCTTCTAATGAAGTGTCGCTTTCACTATCATCCCAAGTGGCCTTCATGGCTTTCTTTTTATACTTCTGGGGAACTTTCTTTGCCTGAGGACATTCCGCCTTGATATGTCCCGGCTTCCCACACTCAAAGCAGGTAATCTCCTTGTCTTTAAGTGGCTTTTCATTCCTAGGAAATCTTCTCCCTTGCAGCTTCTTTCTTCGGAGAAACTTGCTGAATCTCCTAGTGATGAGAGCTATATCTTCATCATCTTCTTCTTCTTCTTCCTCAGAGACTTCATGTTTACTTGAGGAGGCCTTCAGAGCAATATCCTTTCTCTTTGTGACCTCTTTCTCCTTGAGGTCCTCCTTTTCATTTGCCCTCATTGTGATCTCATGCGTCATGAGAGATCCAATGAGCTCCTCAAGCTTTAGGACTTTGAGATCCTTTGCTTCTTGAATGGCAGTCACCTTCGGCTGCCAACTTCTTGGAAGACATCTGAGGATCTTCCTGACCTGTTCTTCACTAGAGCATGATTTACCAAGAGCTTTTAAGCCATTAGTTATGTTAGTAAATCTTGTAAACATAGGAAAAAACAGATTCATCCTTAGGCATAGAAAATAGCTCATACTCGTGTACGAGCATATTCAGTTTGCTCTCTTTCACCTGATTTGTGCCTTCGTGTGTGATCTCTAATAGGCGTCAAATCTCTTAAGCACTCTCACACCCTTGTACTCTATTAAATTCATCTCTATTTAGAGCACAGTACTGTAACGACCCTAACACTGTACCCTTATTTTCCCGTATTATTTTTTTATTTTTATTTTTATCTTATTCTTATAAACTTTAAGTTTAACGTTTAAGCGGAAAACATTTGAAAACCTTTTGATATAACGTATTTAAGTAAAGAAAACTAAAGAAAGCATTTAAATAAAATTGTTAAAACACATAAAGGAATAGGCCGAGTAGAACAGAGGGCAAAAATGGCCCAAGCCCAAACATTTTCCCTGTTCGCATCTATCGCTCACTCACATCCACCGCTCCTTATTCGTTCACATCCACCGCTCACTCACATCCACCGCTCACTCACATCCACCTCTCATTCACATCCACCTCTCATTCACATCCACCGCTCACATCCACCGCTCAATAGTAACCTAATACATCTACCGATTGACTTTGACCAAGCAACATCCACCGCTGATCACATCCACCGCTCAACACTTCTATCGCTCACATCCACCGCTCAATAGTAACCTAATACATCTATCGATTGACTTTGACCAAGCAACATCCACCGCTGATCACACAAATAACTCAGGATATTTGGACATCATATCCTGCTGTCGTTCCCACGTAGCCTCTTCCATGTCGTGATTCCGCCATAAGACTTTAACTAGCAGAATTTCTTTGTTTCGCAACACCTTGATGGAAGACTCCAAAATACGTACCGGCTTCTCCACATAAGTCAAAGTAGGCTGTACCTCGATCTCTCTTGTCTCTATGACGTGTGACGGATCACGCACACATTTTCTGAGGATGGACACGTGAAATACATCGTGAATACCTTCCATAGATGCAGGGAGCTGTAACCTGTACGTCATAGTCCCGATTCTTTTCAAAATAAGAAACGACCCCACAAAATGAGGGTTCAACTTGCCTCTCCTTCCAAACCGCATAACGCCCTTAAACGGAGAAATCTTTAAGTATACTTCATCACTCTCACTGAACTGCAATTCCCTTCGTCTAGTGTCAGCATAACTCTTTTGGCGGCTCTGTGCTATGTCTATACATTGTTTAATAACAGCGATCTTCTCTGTAACACTCGGTTCTTTAGAACTAAGTCTTATTTCATCATAAAAAAAAATTAATGACACACACTTTAAATGGTGATAGTAAATGTAGGGTTATTGAGTGACTAGGCAAGGGTATAAGGGTAACTTGAAATTTAAAAGTGGATAACCTATTAAAGGGAAGAGATTTAGTGATAAATGCACTATAGCCGCCACTGTTTCATCTTTACTCCTTTCGGTATTCGACTCAAGCTCAGCAGAGCTCTCGGCGACTCTCCCACCCAATTTCCCTTTCAACCTGGTAAGTTTTCCTCATTTCTCTCGAGTTTAAGCAGTTAGACAACTGAGGGAGTAAAATATGGGGATTTCACGGATGTTGTGAATGAGAGTAGATTCGGGTTTAGTATAAAATTTGGGGATGCTCAGTGAATAGAACTCCTAACTGTTCACTTAGGTTTTCTGAATGCTTTAGAATGAGGATTTGTAAGGATTGGCTTAATGCTCTGTTTATGGTTCTAGGTGAGCAATTTCGAAGCAACTCCTAACCGAGTATTCACCAGGAATCCAGGTAAGTGAAGTTTTGTGTGTGCCTTCGGGCCTACATCACAAAACAGTAGGGTTATGCATGTTTGAGTGTTTTCTTTATGTCATGCATCATGTTTTTGATGAAACACGAAAATGAATTTGCATGGAATGAATGGTAAGGCATGAACAGAACGTGTTATAATAGCTATTAAGGGAACTAATCCGCCCCTTAATTGATGTAGTGGATTTATAACATTGGGAGATTGATCCCACTCCCAAGGGAACTAAGGGATCAGATTAGCTATTAAGGAAACTAATCCGCCCCTTAATTGATGTAGTGGATTTATAACATTGGGAGGATTGATCCCACTCCCAAGGGAACCGAGGGATCAGACCAATTATGAATGAATGCGAATGCAACTGAGATAAGAAAGTAGAAATTTGCATGTTTAGGAACTTTATGTTTCAGCATTTCAGCATCTCATTTTCTTACTGCTTTACTTACTTAGCATTAGGCTAATAGATGAGTTTTGTGATGTAGGTGTTGAGGATACTGCAGGTGATTCCCTTGTGTGCACAGATGAATAGATGAGGTTGGAGGAGTACATTCATGCTTCGGTCTGGTAAACTGATGAGGCGGGTTAACTGGTGTCAGTAGTATGAAGGTTTAGTTGACAATGTTTTAATTTAAGTGTGTTGAATTTTCATGACCGTAGTGGTTCAATGTTTTGAATACCTTTTTTTTGAGATTTACTGATAATAGTATTCTGTTGGGATTTTGCGTTGGTATTCACTGGATTTTAGTAATGCAATAGTTTGAATTGTTTCTGAATGGTTTCAGTGAAGTGAGTAAATTCCTTTCCGTATGTTGAGTTGTTATTCTGTCCTCTATCGGTAGATGATGTCTATCGGTAGATGTTGAGTTATGGTTATGTTGTCTATCAGAAGATGTCTATCAGAAGATGTCTTCAGTAAAGCCATCGGATGATGTCTCAGAAAAGTCATCGGTACATGAAATAAAATTCTATCGGAAGATGTAGATTTTACACTATCGGTATGAGTGAGTATTATGCTTTGTCGTTTAGTGATCGGTGTATGCAGTTTATTCTATGGGAAGAAGGGTATGAGAGATTTTTGTCGTTTGCCGTCGGTAGATGTGAGTCGTAAAACTTGTCGTTTTGCGATTAGTTGATGTTGGATAATTGATTTATCCGGCTGACGTCATCGGTAGATGCAGTCCACCGAGTGATGTCTTTTGTTTCCAACTCTTTTGGTTGACGTCATCGGTAGAAGCCTTCTATTTTCTGTTTCTGCTTCTTTCGATTGACTTATTTCATCGGCAGATGCGTTTAACTTCTGTAACTTCTCAAGTATTCCACGGTTTAAACCTTTATTTCCTAATTGATGATTGTTTCTTAGCATTTCAAATAATGTTTCGCAGTTTTGTTTAAACCCCATGATTTCCGCTGCAAAATTTTAGTTGTATTGAGATTTTAGCTAATGTCAAATCTTAAATATTGAGAGAAGTTTTAAAATATGGTTGAAATTTCTTAGTCGTGTACGGGCTTTTGTGTGACGAACCGGGTTCAGATATCTCGGGGCGTTACATTCTCTGTTGTTTGCTGCAAAATATCTGGACCTATTGTTGTGAAAAATATGTTCGCAAGTGTACGAGTCGCAACAAATAATACAGTGATAACTAGAGTGTCGAATCCACGAGGACTTGTAATTAATAATCGAAATAATTAATCTTAATTCTAAATTGAACACACGTTTTATAGATTTTAAGAAGTAAAATTAAAATAAACAACCAAAACAATTAAACTAATGTAAAATAGCGAAACAAATAAAAAGGGGTGTAAACTTGATTAATAAAAACCTAGGTACTACGATTTCACCAAGACAACAGTTATTTCAGTTCTTCGTAATTAAATTCATAAATATTCTTCCTATGTTGATGATCGATTTCACTAAATTCTAATGCAATCTCTCTCGAGCATTGCTTAGTTTATCTAATTAATGGGTTATTCTTTCTCAGTCTCAAATCCAACATTAATCAAATACAATTAAATTAAGAAATCACATCAATACCGTAACTATCTCTAGCCTACGTATATTCATGACATTAATTTCAGTGCTCGGTTTTTTATCACCTCTCAGTCTCAAAACATCACAAAAATCAAGTAAAGATTGACCAGAAATTTACAGGCTTTAAGAACAGAAATTAAATGTGCCAACAAAATTGGAAGAAATATTCATAAAATATAATTAAACGAAGAATATAAAATAAACATCGTCTGGCTACATCGTAGCCCTAGAATAAAAACTTAGTTCATGCTAGGAGTAAAGAAAACAACAATAATAATAAAGAAGTTCATAGTTCAGATGAGAAAGGGAAAAAAAAAACTATACTGAAAATCAATTCTCGAAGCTCTCGCTTCGTTCCGGTCTCCGTCTAGCTTGGGCTCCTTTCCTCTAAAATCTCTCGCTTCTCCTCTCTTTCGTTCTTTTGCAAGGGCTACTCTTCTAAAATGTCTGAATGAGGTTGCTCTATCTGTTTCTTGAGTTAACCTAATTCTTAATTAATCTCAAGCCCACAAATCTGAAGCCCATAATTATCTTCAATGGCTGAGATTAAAACAAGCTTCAATGGTTCAGATTCAAACACCTCAACCAATTAAAATAGCCGAACGGTTGGGATTAAAATAGCCGATTGATGTTTCTTCTCTTCTTCTTTTTAACTCCGCTTTATTTCTTCTTTTTCTTCCTCTTCAAATTCGCAAATTCTAGCTCCAACCTGTTATAACTAAATTTTCTGCACACTTTCACAAAATACATCAAATTCATTTAAACACTTGAGAAAATCTTATCAAATCAAATATAAAAAGTATGAATAAGTGTGTAAAATACACACTTATCACCTATTATACTAGCTTCGCCAACCTCGTCCCAATATAGCGGAGATCTGCATTTTTGACCATACAATGCCTCGTATGGAGCCGTGTCAATCGTAGCCTGGAAGCTATTGTTATAAGAGAACTCAATCAGTGGCAAATACCTGCTCCACGATCCCTGAAATTCCAACACACAAGCTCGGAGCATATCCTCAAGAATCTGATTTGTTCTCTCCGTCTGACCATCAGTCTAAGGATGAAATGTTGTGCTGAAATTTAGCTGAGTTCCCATAGTCTTGTGCAGACTCTTCCAGAACTTCGATGTAAATCTCGGATCTCGGTTTGAGACAATTGAAACTGGCACTCCATGCAGTCTGACAATCTCCTGCACATAAAGCTCGACTAGCTGATCCATAGAAGATGACATCTTCACAGATAAGAAGTGAGCCGACTTTGTCAATCGGTCCACAATCACCCAGATGCTATCATGTCCTTTTGTCATCCTCGGGAGCCCCACCTCGCATGACCAGATAACAGATTACATAGGTTCTTTTCGTTTAGGGCGATGTGGTATTGGGACAGACCCCTTTTGGCCTACACAATAGATCAATAGCCCCCTTTCGGGCCACATCTCTTTTCAT
This sequence comes from Begonia masoniana, assembly GCA_022432975.1. Lineage (NCBI taxonomy): Eukaryota > Viridiplantae > Streptophyta > Magnoliopsida > Cucurbitales > Begoniaceae > Begonia > Begonia masoniana. The sequence goes on along the minus strand of CM039514.1, from coordinate 10,793,954 downwards.
AAAAACATAGTGCGGAAATTCATTTTTTATGCTTAATTGAAAACCATGATGCATGACAATTACGTGCTTAAAATAAACATACATCATACGTACCATTGAGACAATAAAAGCATATCCTATAAAAGAACTAATCTTACCTACCCAACCAAAGCATTTAAACAAACAAATCACCAAAGATCCTCGACACGACTTCGACGTACGGTGTAGGCCAATCGGCCAAAGTAAGTCATGAGAACTTACCTCAGGTCCTCTGTATATCGAACATTATCCGAGAGCTTTGTTTACCTACACCAATTTGTAACACACGGCATTAAGCCGAGTTTAAACCAACCGGACTCCATTAGTTTTACTTATCTATCCTCCATAATCGTAATAATTTCTATAGCTAATAATTTTCATCTTCGCGCAGTAACTTCAACCGAAACCCTAAGAAAACTCTAGCCGATTTACAGCCTTAAAAAAAACGAACACTAACTTCCAAAATGTTAGAGTCTTACCTAAGATCGTGGTGGAAGAAGAATGCGTGAAGGAAACCGATGATCGGAGTGAAATGTCGGTTGTCGGAGAAGAGAACACGGAAGGGGAAGAAATCGCCAGAGAAGAGGTTGTCTCTCTAAAAATTACAAGTGTCGAAAAGGAGGGAAGAGGAAATCAAGTTTATTATAATTTTGGCTTACAAAATTACAAGTGTACCCTTCGGTTTAATCTCTCGTTTATCCTATTATACCGCTATCGATTCGTTTTCTCCAAAATTTTCTTATTTCACCAATAATTCTAATTTATTCCAAGGGTTCTAATAACGCTCTCTGCTCGCAAAACAGACTTAATTTGACATATTTTTAAAATGCCATAATATTTTGGAATATTAAAATCTCGATAAAACCGGGTGTTACAAGTACATGGTGTTTATTGCCTTGGCATTTAGGCTCAGATTTATTTTGTCAGAATCTTTTAGCTGAACTACTGGTTTAGAAGTACTAACTCATTTTCAACTTTTACAGCCTGGAAAGGGCCGTTTTCAATTATGCCCCACATCTTATAGTCCATAGCTTGAACAAAAATTTCCATTCTAGCTTTTGACACGGGGTCCCTTAGAAAAAGGGCCCGTGTGCAACCCACAAATATGCTAAGAGTGTGCTCGGTTGTGTGCTAGTGAACAATGTTTGATTAAGGAAAGAAAATGCTAAACTAAATGCACGAAATAAACAAGAGATTAATAGTAATATGGCCGAATCTTATAGATTGAGTGAGAGAATGAAATATGAAAAAAAATAAGGGGAAAAGAGATGATAAGAGATGTTAGAGATGAAGAGAAAATGACATAAAAATAAAGGTGAGTGTGTGGATATTGTGGAGCCGAAATTTAGAGGTGGATTTGTGTGCAAGTGAAGACAATAAAAATAAAGAAAATACCGTTGGAGGTTCCTTAGAGCGATCTTACAATTTAAGCTCTAGGATAAACGTTTTCGGGAGGAAAACGACCACCGTAGGCCGGGATTTCCGTCCTCAATCCAACTCCCAAAAGGAGAAGATGAGAGAATGAATAAGAGCTAACCTAGCAACCCAAGCTAGGTTAGCAATGGAGGCTAACTCCCCTTGGTTCAAGGAACCAAGGAAAACACCCAAAAGAACTTTAGATTTTTAGGGAAATAGTAGTATATTAATTGGCAAAAAGTTCCATACAAACACTAATGCCATGCATTTATAGAAGTCCTATGGTGGATTAGGGTTGGAATAGATGAATTTGGGCCGTTGGATTTGAAGAAAAATGATGGATGGTCGAGATGGCATGATCTCTGCGCGCATGGGCGCGCCAATCAGCGAGCAGCGTGCGCCAGTCAGCAATCCGCGCGCGCGTGCCACAGCCAACCGGGGCGCACCACCTCAGCACTCCAGCGCCCGCCTACCCGCGCGCCTCCAGCTGTGCAGTTCTGATTTTCTCCTAGCCAAAACTTGATCAATGTCCAATTTTCGTCCAAGTCACCAATCCATGCCCTTCTCAACTCTCCTAGCTGCAAAATCATACCTTTGAAAGAGGGCTCTTCTTTGGGCTCGATTTGTGGAGGTCTTCGTTTCCTTGAATTTTTTTGTTAGTGGAATTTCTTCAACCCAAATTCTTCCTCCCGAATCCACCATCATACATCTAGTCCTAACCACACAATCTAATGCATGAAATGCAATTATAAAATCCTTACAATAAAGGCGAATGTATGCCAATGAGTTTAAAATTAAAATTACAAATTAAGGCCCGGGAAGACAAATTCCCATAGGGCTGCCAGAAAGCTCCGAGTGCATGATCCAATGAATGACGTGACAGGGCTTCTCCACATCCTCTGATGTCGGCTTTCAAGTGAAATCGTGTTCCAAACCTGCAAAAAGAGACAATTCATTAGAACATTGATTAAGTAAATTTTGTGCTCGAGTTTGTGATCTCGTGACGGGCCTCCGAGGCATGTCAGCTTTTCAGTAAACATAGTCATTGCCATCGAAAAACGGTGGCTTGGAAATGGACTGCCCGAAACTGACTAAGGGGGAGGGGGGGGGGGGGGGGGGTGAATTTGATAGTTATGTGTAATCTGTCTCTTTTTGATTTAATTTAACCTATCGAGTTTCTCTCTTAACTGCCTACATCCACACTCCAAGGATCTCCTCCTTGAAAATTCACTACCACTGTAAACCCGGCCAGGGCCGCCACGGAGTTGCCGTGACGTAGACTTAACATAAGACCTCAACATTTCTAATAAGAAGTTCTCCCTTACCTTTTTCCGTATATATTATCTGTTCTCTCTTAAAACTAAGCGCAAACCAATAAATTAAGGAGAAAGGAAGAGAGAAACAACACCAAGAATTTTACGTGCTTCGGCCTAACTGCCTACATCCACACTCCAAGGATCTCCTCCTTGAAAATTCACTACCACTGTAAACCCGGCCAGGGCCGCCACGGAGTTGCCGTGACGTAGACTTAACATAAGACCTCAACATTTCTAATAAGAAGTTCTCCCTTACCTTTTCCCGTATATATTTTTTTTTATCACATTCTAACTAATGGAGAATCATTCAATTAAAGCTGGCAGCAATCGGCCAGTGAGGGAGAGCAAATTCGCCTAAACAGAAAAGTATCGTAGGCGAGTTATTAACATTCAATTCCCCTCGGGTTTCTACTAATTGAGAACCGGCCGACATTAACATACTCAGAATCTGACGACGAAAACGTCCTCAGAATCTGCCAGCGATAACATACTCAGAATTGGGCTACGTTACCGTCCCCAGACTCCGACGATATTATCGTCCCCGGAATACCCAGACCTATTCGTCCACAGACCATCGTCCACACACTACTTAAACGTACCATCCATACCGACTACTTAACGTACTCGTCCACATAGACTCATTCGTCCACGTGACTTATCGTCCACACAGACTACTTAACTTACTCGTCCACGCAGACTACTTAACTTATTCGTCCACGCAGACTACTTCGTCTACGTGACTTATCGTGCACACAGACTCATTCGTCCACGTGACCCTCTTAAACCCCACGTGACAGTGGACGATAACTTCTACCGAACACGTCTAACTCACAGAGATAGACTGCATGGATCGTTCTAAAAACAAAACTAATCCTTATGGTAAGAAAACCTAAAATCGTCCAATACCGTCCCACATAACTCACAGAACCATCACCAAATGTAAACATCAAATTTTCCTAAACCATCACCAAACGAATACTTTTATAAAATCATTCAAAATGACATAACTCCAAGTCTAAATCTACTATACAATTTCAAAATATCAGAATATTCTGTAATTCCTAAAATTTCATCACATCCTAAAAAAAATCAATCATTTTCACAACTTACTACCACAAAACACTCGGAGCACGCCCACGGTCAATCCAACCCAGCCAAAACACGCCCCGTCACCACGAGCCCCAACCACCGACTATCTACACATGATCATCGGGAGGAGGTTCCTCACCTTCGTGCTCGTCACCTACATCATACGATAATCACATTAAGCCTAAAGCTCAGTAAGGAGGTACACTATCCATGAGTAATAACAATGCATGGTTTATCAAAACATGTTCATTTCTTTAATTTACTTAACATATAAGAGTAAGTTTAGGCATGAGTAGCCCCAGTCACCACCCCGTCTACCCCGTAGACCGCACTTGCCCTGAGCTATCATTTGGGTGTAATTGTCTTGCCATGAGTTGCCATTTACGCGTGCCCTGGGCCCTACTCATCCTCAAACCTTACTCATCATCACATACTTTACATCGTTTACTTGAAATCATGCATGTAAAATATTCTTTGTGTTTTTCTTTTGAGAAGACATGATGCATGAAGATCTGATCATAACATACCATCAAAACAATTCATGAATGTGTTTAAACACACTTAACTCGTAAAACAAACCTAACACACGGTTACTAACCAACAACCTAAGCTACCCGACTCGTTTCAGCCCCACAATCATAAAACATCATCGAAACACATAAAACTTAACATCGATACAATGTAGGGCCTTAAGGGCAGAAAACCTAACACTCACTTACCTGGCCTCCTAGCTATGCCGAGTACCGTCCTTTGAGGGCTTGGGTTACCTAAGGCATGTTCATAACACGTCATTAGTATCAGTCCTAAATAATCAAATTCAAAACTAATTGAAACCCCGAGCTAAGACAATTCATCATTTACTTAACTCCATTAACGGTGTTTTACAACTTCCAACACCAAAACTTAACCCTAAAAAATCAACCAAACATCATTAGTTTCTTCTACTTATCCAAATATCCACCAAAGCATCATCAATGGGCAATACAATCGCTATCCTATCGATTTCTCACAATCTGGAAATTTTTCACGTAACCCTAAACCAAAATCAGCTCTATTACAACTACTAGACATATCCAATGTATAGAACTTACCTAGAGTAGCTATTTGGGGAAGAAGACCGCCGGAATTGGAGGAGAACGATTGGAGGAATAGAAAACGTAGAGGGGAGGAATGACACTTCGCCAGGGGGGGGGGGGGGTTCGCGATGGGGAAGAGAGAAAGTGAAAGACTAAGGGGGGAAATTTTCTAGTTTTTATTCTAAAATTTTACTTAATAACTTACTTAAATGCCCTTAGTTAAATCATTTGCTTCGTTCATAATTTCGTCTATCGATTTGATTTCTCCCAACATTTCTTATTTCTACAGATATTCCCATTTATTCCTAAGGTTCTAACAAAACTTCCCGTTCGCCAATCGGATTTAATTTACTATTCTAAAACTCAAAACCATGATCGAAATTTCTGGGCGTTACAACCACTCTCTCCGAGTGAATTGATCGCTCTTCACGGGCGTCGATCGAAAGCCTTTACACATCTGGATTGAACTTCAAGGGCATCAATCCACTGTCTTACACTTTTGAATATGGAAAGGTTTTTCACACAAGTCTACAACCTCACAATGATTTCTCTCAAGTTCAGATCTGGAGAGTTGTAGATGATAGAAGAATTGTCAGCAAAGTAAGCGCAGAGAGTGATCTTCGATCGTTCAGTAATTTTGCAAAAAGTAAATGTAACGACCCTTAACTATATCCTAATTTTGTCGTATTATTTTTTTTTATCCCAATAACTTTAATTACTTTTAAGCGGAATTTAGAGCGGAAACCAAAGTTGTTAAAACGTTCGAATCTATTTTGAATACCACTTAATAAAACCTTAAAACAATTAAAAGAAAACTTAATTAAAACTTAAAAACATATGAAACAGGGGAAACAGACAAAACAGGGGCAAAAGAGGGACTTTCGTCCCTAAAAGGCAGGGGCGATCGATCGCCCAAAACAGGCGATCGATCGCCAGTTCACAAAACCGAGGGGAGATGGTTCGCCCTTCGGCGATCGATCAAATTGCCCAGCGATCGCCACTCCAGGCGATCGCCTGGCAAGGTGGGGCGATCGATCGCCCCAAAGAGGCGATCGATCGCCAAGCTCTCTGGAATTTTTCCAGAGAGCTCGGCCACCCCCCCTCCCTTTTTCTTTTCTTTCTTCCTTTCTTTTCCCTTCTTCCCCTGCATACTCTTACTCCTAACACAACTTCACAATTTATTAATACAAATTCTACTTACCCCACAATCATACATTTCAACATTTAATCTCTCAGTACTCCTACATCAACCATTATCTCGCTCAAACCAACTCGAGTCGCAATTCAAACAAAATACGTTTTCACGAAAACAAACCGCGTGGATTTGTTTGAAAACTAAACGTTTCCTCTTGTTTTAAAATCACCAAGCATTTATAAAATAAGTTTCCAACACGTTTAAAAACTTCAAAACATAAACCTATCAACTATCCAGATTCCAAACATCCTATAATGTTTTACCTGTACAAATATTTTACCTAAACATTTCCTAACCAAAATAACCCAAAATACCTACATACGTCCCCACGGGTCGTGAAACGCCTCGACTGTGCCAGCACACTCCCGCGATCATTCTTCTTCAACTGGACTCATGCTTCAGGAGGAGGAACGTCATTCTCACTTGTCTCGAATTCACATACACCATGCAGACACACTATGAGCTAAAGGCTCAGTAAGTCTACGTGAATGCAAATGAATGCTATGCATGCGGTTCTTAAAACATGCATCCTACCTTTTCGCTAGTACATTTCATTTCATTTCATTTACGTCACCGGGGCCTCACTCTCAATAGATAGAAGCGGCACATCCGACGATTGGATAGCCCTCGTATCTACTCGGGGGGAAAACATGCTCCCCAAGCAGCCATGTCTGAACCACCGCCACCGACGTGACCAGATTACATACATTCATACCTTTTCGTTATCCTTTTCTTTTTCATGAAAACATGCATAGAAATTCCTTTTTCGTGCTTTTCAGAAATATGATGCGTGAACATGTGCAATGCTATAAACATAAACAAAACATAAACAAACAATGAAATTAAACATACTACACTTAACTAAAACTGACTACCCAACCTAGTTACCCAACACAACCTACATTCTCCAATTTCCTCAACCAACATATAATATGGTGTAGGCCAATCGGCCAAACAAGTCACGAGAAACTTACCTGTCGTCTTTAGCCCACTGAGCACCTCGTCCCGAGCTTTTCTTCCTAGAGCATTTAACGAAGTCCCTTGTTAAAATCGAGCCTAGACAATGAAACTTTAAAATCTAACGAAACTTCTAACTAAAGGAAATTTCTTAAGATTCTAAATAACCTCTCTCGGGCATTTCATCGAGCAATTTACTCTCACAAATCCTAAACCTCCATTAATGGAGATCTCTAAGCTCCAAATATCCGATTTCTCAACTAAACGATAACCACACTCATAATCTCATCCAATAATGCCCATTGATCATAAATAGGGTTATATTTAACATTTCCTAACATAACTCGGCTATTTTGCAAAACCCTAATCAAAACTCTAACCGTTTAACGACCTAGAAATTGAGAGCTAACGTCCAAAAACTATAGATTCGTACCTAGGGTTGCGAAATGAGGAGAAAACGTGAAGCATATAAGTCGATCGGAGGAACGTTTGTTGCCGGAAGTGGAATCGCCGTCGCCTGGAATGAGATCGCCAGGGGAAAGGGAGAGTTCTTCTCTCTGTGAAATCGTGGGTGCCCAGAAGGAGGAGGAATAATTAAGTTTTTATTAAATTTTGGTTTGTAAAAATACCTAATTGCCCCTCCATTGATTTTATATTAGTTTCATTCTTTGTTTCGTTATTTAGCTAACGATTCGGTTTCTCCAAACTTTCTTATTTCACCAATAATTCCAACTTATTATTAGGGTCCTAATAAAACTATTTGTTTGCAAAACGGACCACGTTTACTATTTTCACTAAAACGTCTTTTACATTACGAGAAACATAATTCTAGTAAATTAGCGTTACCACTCCTAAAATTTCCAGAATTTTCCTAAAATCTTTATTAATCATTAGGATCCTAATAACGCTTTCTATTTGCGAAATGGACTTAATTTGACATATTTATAAAAATGTCATTATTCGTCATAAAATCAAAACCCCGTAAAACTGGATGTTACATTCCATCCACCTTATTTAAAATTTTGTCCTTAAAATTTGATTCAGCTTATAGTCCCTTGAATTTCCCAAGTAAGGATTTCAATTTCATATATAGTTACAATTACCCTTCATGGTTTTAAATCAAAACTTCCGACCATACTTTTCCATCAACCTTAAATTCGCATTTCCTACTCTCAATTGGACTGTGTATGTCCTTCTCAAGTATTGATCAAAATCAAATTTAAATTTCAAATTGATTTATCCAAACTTCTCCGTAATCTCATTGACTCTGTCCGTAGTCGAAACGCATGCCTATTCTAATTTCTACTTTCCTTCTAGTAACGATCCCACACAACTATATCACCAACAGAATTTTCCTGGTCACCCATCTTCCTGGGCAACCCTTTGACCGTCAGAAACTGTTTCGGTGTGGGTTTCTCAATTAAGTTTCCATTGTTATACTCCACAACCATACGACTATAACACCACCTAGTCTCGATGAGTCCAACCAGGAGCTAAAGTCGCTACTTACCCAAGGTTCTAACTCCATCATAAATAAGATTCTATGAACGTCACCCATTATTCTAGGCTACGTTGACGAACTTCCTCGTTATTCTCCTAACTAAATTCTTCGTATTATCTGCATTATGCTAACTTGTTCAATTTAATTTTTCTATTAACTCCAAGCACAGTCAAGTCCTAAAATTTCGTCATCGGTGCGCTCTAAACAAGTCATTCTAACTTTAGTCACCTGCACATTAATTGGTCTCAACTTGCCGAATACGAGTCGAACCGTTGTAAATTTGCCAACTTAACCTCATTTCTAAGCCTACTTTCTAAGCCTACTTAGATGATTTCTGTGAAAATCCTCATCTTCTTTATTTTATAAATCGTTATTTCAAAATTTGCAGGTCATTTAACCCCGACCTAAACTTCAAATGTTTAATCTAAACTTCCAATCTTAACTTCTCATTTAATCCATCAAGCTCCTTCACTTCTTTCCAACTTTCACGCAAGGGCTATATCGAGTTTACTGACTAGTCTACCATCACCCACTTCTTCTAGTCAGGTTCTAGTTATCCTACTCGACTCTCGTGTAATGACTCATCCCACGATCTTCTTGTTTGGAAACTTGTTGTAGATGAGTTTACGCCCTTAATCCAATTCTCCTCAAGTTCTCAAACCTTACTCTTCTATATTCCAAAGGAAGTCAGAAACATCTCTGTGCCAAGGTTTATCCATCTAATTCTTCAAACACTGATGCTCCTACTTTCATCCTGAAGGCCAGCCTCATGTTTGTGATTCTTAACTTAAGCTGTATCAATTCAGCACGTCCTCCGAAATCTCAGCTGTAAATAGTTGTTCCACATTTCCTCTCTATAATTATCTCAAGCCAAACTTTTGAATTCAATCTTCGTCTAGACGCTCCCAACTTTACGTGAATACACAACGTACGAGTTCGGCAGTACTCCCTTATTCACTTAAACACACTCCAGGTATCTCAACAATCTAGGGTATTCTTCAATAAGTTTATATTTAAACTTCCATCTTTCTTGATTAGTCATATTCTAACACTCCAAGGGGTTACCAAATAAACCCAGTTTCTACCTATTTAAAAGCCATATCTTTTAGGGTGTATTCCTCTAATGGTAACTAGATTCTTAGATGCACATCCTCATGTAGTTAAGTCAAGCTAATCCTACTAATACATAACTCTATTTCTATATGGCCTATATTGTCCTATATGTAGTCTATTGTCTTCTCGTCGCGGTTCGCCTAGTAACCCTTCTTACCCACCTACCATTCTCTTACCTCCCTATATTCTTTCTATATCGTATACGTATCGCCATACAAGTAATTAAAACAGTACCTGCGATTAGAGAAGGCTGGACCCCATCGTTGACGTCGCCAGGCTCGATGAAAGCAAAGACCCTAGGCACAACCTTTCGTTGATCTCTGCCCTGTTGATTTCTGCCTGGTTGATTTTAGTTCAATAATTGGCAGTTCATGACATAGTGACCAGCTTCCCAACATCGATAACACCTGTTGGTACCCGTCCGACAATCACCGTAATGCTCCTTCTAGCACTACGGACATAAAGGCTTTTGAGTAGCCCCTTGCACTTGCTTCCCTTTGCCCTGATCATTTCCTCCTTCATGAGGCCTTTTAACGCCTCTTTGCTGTTGTTGCTGTGACTGTCATTGCCCACTGCGTTGCCAGTCTCGGTCCCATGACTAAGGCTGGATCTCACGAAAGAAGCCCTTAGCTGGCTCTCTTGGTCTAACACAAGTCGCCCTAGCAGCCTCGAAGTCCAGAACTCTAGCTGCGATGTCAGAATAAGCCACATCTATAATTCCCGATACTATAACATGCATCCGAATCTCTGGATTGAGTCCTTCCATAAATTGGTGCACCTTATCTTCATTGTCGCTAACAAGACACGGTGCAAACCGAGATAACGCCTCAAACCTCCTTATATAATCCGCAACTGAACCCGTTTGCTTCAGCTGTGTAAATCATTCCTCTTAGCCACTCTCACAGTGCAGCTAAAGTACTTGTCGAAGAATATGGTCTTAAACCGATCCCACGTCATAATCGTCACGTTTGTAGTAGCTTTAATCGAATCCCACCAAAAACGGGCATCCAATGCCAAGTGAAAGGCGATAAAAGCAACCTTCTTCTCATTCTCCACCTCCGCATACTCTAGCATATCCTCCATAGTGCGGATCCACTCTTCTGCAACAGTCGGATCCAATGAGCGGCCGTCAAATACTAGAGGCCGTAGGCTTTGGAGCTTCTGCATACCTTGATTATTAGGCACTATCAAATCTTGGGCCCTCTAGTTCTCCCTGTTAACTAGGTTCTCGATTTGTTGTGCTTGCCGGTCCATGTGTTGAACCTGACAGTCCAGCAAATCCGTTAACCTATCCAGTGCATCATCCTGGGCATCTCTACCTTGAACCATTTCCTAACAGCTATAAGAATTAAAACAAATAATCCTAAGAAACAAAAACAAAGTAATAAAATAAAACGTGTTTACAGTTGAGGAAGGATGTTTGCGTAGTGGCTGTGCAGTCAAGCAGTCTACAGAACCAATTTTAAAACCTGGGAGCTCTGATACCATAACTGTAACGACCCTTAACCATATCCTAATTTTGTCGTATTATTATTATTATTTTTTATCCTAATAACTTTAATTTCTTTTAAGCGGAATTTAGAGCGGAAACCAAAGTTGTTAAAAAGTTCGAATCTATTTTGAAAACCACTTACTAAAACTTTAAAACAATTAAAAGAAAACTTAATTAAAACTTAAAAACATATGAAACAGGGGAAACAGACAAAACAAGGGCAAAAGAGGGACTTTCGTCCCTAAAATGCAGGGGCGATCGATCGCCCAAAGCAAGCGATCGATTGCCGAGGGCGATCGATCAAATTGCCCAGCGGTCTCCTGGCAAGGTGGGGCGATCGATCGCCCCAAAGAGGCGATCGATCGCCAAGCTCTCTGGAATTTTTCCAGAAAGCTCGGCCACCCCCCCTCCCTTTTTCTTTTCTTTCTTCCTTTCTTTTCCCTTCTTCCCCTGCATACTCTTACTCCTAACACAACTTCACAATTTATTAATACAAATTCTACTTACCCCACAATCATACATTTCAACATTTAATCTCTCAGTACTCCTACATCAACCATTATCTCGCTCAAACCAACTCGAGTCGCAATTCAAACAAAATACGTTTTCACGAAAACAAACCGCGTGGATTCGTTTGAAAACTAAACGTTTCCTCCTGTTTTAAATCACCAAGCGTTTATAAAATAAGTTTCCAACACGTTTAAAAACTTCCGCGATCATTCTTCTTCACTGGACTCATGCTTCAGGAGAGGAACGTCATTCTCACTGTGTCTCGAAATCACATAGCACCATGCGACACACTATGAACTAAGGGCTCAGTAGTCTACGTGAATGCAAATGAATGCTATGCATGCGGTTCGTAAAACATGCATCCTACCTTTTCGCTATACCTATAAACCTATCAACTATCCAGATTCCAAACATCCTATAATGTTTACCTGTACAAATATTTTACCTAAACATTTCCTAACCAAAATAACCCAAAATACCTACATACGTCCCCACGGGTCGTTGAAACGCCTCGACTGTGCCAGCACCACTCCCGCGATCATTCTTCTTCAACTGGACTCATGCTTCAGGAGGAGGAACGTCATTCTCACTTGTCTCGAAATCACATACACCATGCAGACACACTATGAACTAAAGGCTCAGTAAGTCTACGTGAATGCAAATGAATGCTATGCATGCGGTTCGTAAAACATGCATCCTACCTTTTCGCTATACATTTCATTTCATTTCATTTACGTCACCGGGGCCTCACTCTCAGTAAATAGAAGCGGCACATCCGACGATTGGATAGCCCTCGTATCTACTCGGGGGGAAAACATGCTCCCCAAGCAGCCATGTCTGAACCACCGCCACCGACGTGACCAGATTACATACATTCATACATTTTCGTTATCCTTTTCTTTTTCATGAAAACATGCATAGAAATTCCTTTTTCGTGCTTTTCAGAAACATGATGCGCGAACATGTGCAATGCTATAAACATAAACAAAACATAAACAAACAATGAATTAAACATACTACACTTAACTAAAACTGACTACCAACCTAGTTACCCAACACAACCTACATTCTCCAATTTCCTCAACCAACATATAATCATATGGTGTAGGCCAATCGGCCAAACAAGTCACGAGAAAATTACCTGTCGTCTTTAGACCACTGAGCACCTCGTCCCGAGCTTTGCTTCCTAGAGCATTTAACGAAGTCTTTTGTTAAAATCGAGCCTAGACAATGAAACTTTAAAATCTAACGAAACTTCTAACTAAAGGAAATTTCCTAAGATTCTAATTAACCTCTCTCGGGCATTTTCATCGAGCAATTTACGCTCACAAATCCTAAACCTCCATTATTGGAGATTTCTAAGCTCTAAATATCCGATTTCTCAACTAAACGATAACCACACTCATAATCTCATCCAATAATGCCCATTGATCATAAATAGGGTTATATCTAACATTTCCTAACATAACTCGGTTATTTCGCAAAACCCTAATCAAAACCCTAACCGTTTAACGACCTAGAAATCGAGAGCTAACGTCCAAAAACTATAGATTCGTACCTAAGGTTGCGAAAGGAGGAGAAAACGTGAAGAACAGAAGTCGATCGGAGGAACGTTGGTTGCCGGAAGTGGAATCGCCGTCGCCTGGAATGAGATCGCCAGGGGAAAGGGAGAGTTATTCTCTCTGTGAAATCGTGGGTGCCCAGAAGGAGGAGGAATAATTAAGTTTTTATTAAATTTTGGTTTGCAAAAATACCTAATTGCCCCTCCATTGATTTTATATTAGTTTCGTCCTTTGTTTCATTATTTAGCTAACGATTCGGTTTCTCCAAACTTTCTTATTTCACCGATAATTTCAACTTATTATTAGGGTCCTAATAAAACTATCTGTTCGCAAAACGGACCACGTTTACTATTTTCACTAAAACGTCATTTACATTACGAGAAACATAATTATAGTAAATTAGCGTTACCACTCCTAAAATTTCCAGAATTTTTCTAAATCTAAAATCTTTATTAATCATTAGGATCCTAATAACGCTTTCTATTTGTGAAATGGACTTAATTTGACATATTTACAAAATGTCATTATTCGTCATAAAAGCAAAATCCCGTAAAACCGGATATTACAGTAAAAGTACTCTCTCAGAATTCTTTTCTTCTATTTATGCCTCCGAGATCTGCTTCAATTTTGATACGGCATAATCTTCAGATTTGTCGTTTTCCTATTTCCATAAACTCTGCAGATGACCGTTGTGTCGAAATATATTTGGTGATGTCTGTTTTGGGGATAGCATTAAATACAGGTGGACGACTTTAGTGTTGGCGGAAAATGTAAGTGAACTGCCTGTGGACGATGCAACATTGACCTGCCATCGGTAGATGTATCTTTACAATGCTTGCGGTAGATGTAAGTGGTCAATGTCACTTTCTTCTGTAGGTAGATGTCATTCTTTGCTATGCTGGCAGAAGATGTTGTTCAGCGGTCGATGTTGCCTTTGAAGTACCAGCGGTGGATAACAAGTCTGGCGGAAGACAATCAACTGACAGATGATACTGTTCAGCGGTCGATGTTGCCTTTGAAGTACCAGCGGTGGATATCAAGTCTGGCGGAAGACAATCAACTGATAAAAGATATATTGTCGTGCTAGCGGTAGAAGTCTTCGGAAGATATCACTTAGCAGAAGACTTAGCCAGCGACAGATAGCTTTGTCCAACATGGTGGATGATCACACTGATGAGCCATTGGTAGATGTAAACTTTGTCATTTTGCTAGTGCTGGATATCTTTTCTTCTACTTCGGTAGATATGCAGTACTTTATCAGTTTCAACCCTATTTTGCTATCAAACCCTGAACACTTAACCAGATTTGTTAAGCAACTAAAATACTCTTTTCAAAGGGCATTTCCACTTAAAAGCTAGAAAAATATATGATGAGATCAATATTTAATTTATTAATCAACTTATTAATCTCATCAGCATAACTCATTAATCTCATATATTTAACTTAATCAAATTACACTTCTTAAAACACATCATCAAAAATATCGTTAGACTTAAACATTATATAAGTCAATAACAATGACTCACGAGACAAGACAAAGCTGGAGGTTCGCGAGGCGAGTAGCGTTCGCGAGACTAGACAGAGATAGAGGTTCCGAGGCTGGCGCTAAGTTGTGATTCAATCCTAGACGGAGCCAACAGCGGAGGCTTGATATCGCTGACTCGCTGGACTTGGCAGGAACACTCTGAAGTCTGAATCGCAGACTCAGGGGCTAGGGTTTCCAATGTCTTCCCTCTTAACCCCTTTAAGTGAGGTTTGGGTTTCGGGTCGGAGGTTAAGGATTCACTCCAAACCCGAAACCGAACCAAACCCAATCTCTAAATTACAGATTTGTCCCGATGGTTGAAAATTAAAAAAAAAAAAAAAAAAACAAACAGAATTGACCCGAATAGTTTGGTTCGGGTCGGGACCTGTGAGTCGGGTCGGTTCGGTTCCGTCCACCTCTAGTCGTTGATTGTTGTTTTGTTAACAGATTATAATTTAAGAGCAAGTTTGTTAGTGAAAATAGTTTAAGGGAGATTTTATTAATGACCTCGTAGTTTAATTTTTTATTTATTAATTACTCTAAACAACATTATACAGCATATTCAACATTTGAATTAATTCACCAAATTACTCATTTAAAAAATATAGTATATGAACATGGTGTAGGCGCTTTGAGATCATGTGTGAGCATCTGGTCCGAGCTGTATGCAAAATGAAAGAACTCGAAGATTACCAATCCCAATAACTGTTTTGGTCGCGGACATCCACAACGAAAACCGAGAGAAATCTGCGAAAATCCAATCTAAAGCGTCAAATTGCTTGATAATAGAAGTGCGGACACCCAACCCTCATACGTGGACACCCACTACAGGATGCCCATAATTCCAAAATTTAGAGATTCCAATCATCTCCTTTCTTAAACGGCCGACCCAATACAAAACCGGCGAAATCTCTAATCATTTCTCTCATTTTGGGACATAATTTTTAGCATTTCTTTCATTCAGAATACTATACATCGAATGGATATTTTCCTCATTTTTTTTTTGTTTCCACTCTTTTCTTTTTCTTTTCTTTTCAAGATTTTTTTGAGTTTTGAAATACTAAGAATTATTAACATATTCTAGATTTGGATTGCAAGAGAGCTCATGTTTGCAACAACAAAAGAAAAAAAAAAACAGAGACTTCGTATTCAAAATTCCACCAATTTCATGAAGAAATCACAAAATTTTGCCCAAAGGTCTTAATTCTTTTGGTAAGCCATCGAAATTCCCAGCATTGATGTCCGACTGAAGCATTGGTCTCTGTCCGATTTTCCGAATGATGCCTTCGGCAAGATGCTCTTTGTTTGGAGTCAGCATCACAAAATTTGGATCAGCTCTTTGATAACTACACACAACACATCAAACCACATCTCCTCCGTTAGCACGATAATAACATCGACTTGAAAGATCGTTCAAACTCGAAATATGTTCTCTTGGAAACTCAGTGACCAATTGTCTCAAGTTAATAAGATAATATCCATTGTTTTCCAAACGTAGTGTTACTAATTAAGTGTTCTCTGAAACAAGGTTGGTGTTTTCAACTGGAAAAAAAGGTAACAAAACAGGATCTTACGATAAACTACTTGCGAGAAACAATGAACTCTTTATAAGATAATTTACATTATTTTCTAAACACAGTGTTATTGATAGTTTTCTCTGAAGAAAGTTTTCAAAAACACATTTAGATAGGGCGTTTTAAGCAGAAAAAGTAACCAAACAGGCTCTTAAGATCCGCAATCTCACATGAAAATGAAAGGAGGGTAATGAACAAACCTTGCTTCTCTTAGATTCTCGATACGGAGTCCGAATCCATATGCTGCACTCCCTATTGTATGATCTCTCGTAGCTGCAAGTGTTGGGAGGAACAAAGCCAATGAGTCAGAGACCAGAGAGACCCGCAAAAAGTGCAAATTTGTGTTCAGTCATCCTTATTGGTGTAATAGGGATATTTATTTCAAATGAAGAGTCCTTGGCTAGAGAACTATAGTTTAGACCAATTATAAACGACAACAAAAAAACATCACCCCAGTCAAGTTACAAAAAGTCGGAGGAGAAGAACTTCACCAAACCATGAAACAACTAATGAAAGTTCTCGTACACATTTTTTCGATTTGTACTTTATGCCAACCCATTTAAGCAATAATCAGCCCCAAAGAAGTTCTCAAAAGACTAAGAAAAGTTCTTTTCGGGATTCCAAAAATAATACAAAAAATGATGTCAACTAATATAACGAATGTGAAAAGGCTTGTAAAAAGTCAACAAACTTTCAGCATCTCCTTTGCGGTTTAAGTATGACAGGATGCGTATGACAACCTCCAAAGAAGTTCACTCAGCTAATTCAGCCGAGTAAAGGAGTAATTTAGAGGTTAAGAAAGACTGATAAATAACATCTCTATTTCAGTAGTAGAAAAGGGATTGTAATAAGTCGTGAACGAAGACCCTCGAAGTTCTGGATAATTCATGTACTCTATGTGTAGAGTTTGCAATAAAACTTATTATACACAACATCGATTTGGTGTTTTTGGAAGATTATAATGGCGTAACCTCGGCTTAATCTTAGCCAAACAAAAAGAGGAAAGCCATGAATACCTGAAATGCTGAAAGTGAAAGAAGGTTTCCACCATGATTTGAAGGCCATTGCAATGGATGAGCTAAGAGGGCCTATCTTTCCCTGAACGGTCAAGAAAACTATTTATTTTATATTGTTTAGCGCGAAAAAAACAACACGATCTGCATAAAAAGGCTACCTTCAATAAGAAGTTCTTATTGGCTTGCCAGGATGCACCAACTTGAAAGCTTGAATCTGTACTATCATTTGATGGTTTAACATCATCGACTCTGTAAAGAAGATCATTAGAGAATCAAAAGTTACAATTCTGCTACGTTCTAATTTGATATACTCGAAGTACCTTGTCTGCAATTCAAAGCCAAAGTCAATATAATTGGTAATTCCAACCACTTCAACTCCTTCAAGAGGATTCTTCACCTATTTTATAGATGCACTTGCAGCTTTAGAAAATAGTCCATAAACAAACACACAAAAAAGATCAAATATACAGACAATCCATCTAGTTACGTTAAAAATTTGATGATTGAGCATGTCAATATTTGTTGTTACAGACAATGAAATAGTCATAACACATTATTGGGTAAGGAGCTAGTAGGGATCTGACGATAGACGAGACAGAGATACATACTTGTCGTTGGACCACAATGTGTTGATAGAATGAGGCAATGAACTGTCAAATGAAAGTTAACACATTAAAAGACACTTAATAACTATATGAATATGAAATGCTTCTCGAGCAATTTGGAGCACAATGACTTAGAGATGAACTTGATTAGCAATGACTATGTAATTCCTGCGATGATAAGAAAACTTCTGCCGAACTCATGTATCCCGCTACATGAAAGATCAAAAAAACAGATCCATGGAAGGTAGCCTAGATGTCTAAATAGAAACAAAAAAATGCCAATCACTCTTTATTCCCCTATTGAACTATATAGACAAAGTTTTAGAGGTAATTATAAACTATAGAAAAAACTTGAACAGCATCATCCAACAATGATAATTTCTAGGAGCAACAGAATACTGTTTTCAAATAATGAAGCAAACCTGAGAACTTTTGGAGAGTTCAAGACCAAAATTGAAAGATGGACTCAAAGGGCTGCTTGATCCCACATCGTAGCCTATTGCGCAGCTCCAATTCATTAAATTTTTGTATTTCCAGCCATCTTTGAATCCATCTGATAGAAGAGCATCATCAAGAACAAGAACTAATCGATTATAATTCTCGCACAAAGTTCAGCGCTCGCTAAATACATATTAATGGATTGCTCTGGGAGAAAGTGAATATAATGCAAAACCTACCAAGTCAAGATATATTATAAATTTAAAAAATTTACAATAGGACTTGAAACTCACACTGTGGCTCGTATTGGACCCCAGCTGTTAATCTTCCCATTTTGCTTACCAACCATGCAGTTTTCGGCAGTTCGTTCCTCGCTGCAAACCATGATGGTCGGGATTATAATTATAGAACCATAATCCATTTATGTAGCTGATAAGCAACAAATTGAGATTCAAATAACATACAGGATAAAGGCATAAGTGTGGCTCCAACTGACAAACTCCCAGAGCCATATCTCAATCCCACAACTCCATATTCTTCAGCAGATATCCTGGACAAAGAAGATTAGAAAATGTCAACCAAATAACTTCGTGCATATATAAAATGGTGTTCATTGTGAACAAACCTTTTCTTTACTAGCAATGGAAAAGTCCCAAATGCTCCAACACCATACTTTGGATAGTATGCAGATGACCTCATTTGTAAAATCCTGTAAAGATCATAACCAAGAAACATGTTGTTGCATCATGACTATAAACAACTGACATGAAGTAAAAGAAACAAACAATTCTTTTGGGAAGAGGTCCCTTACGGATCATCATTTGATACAAAAAGGTCCACGAATGTATGAGGATCATCTAAGTTACTGCCAAAAAAAGGATACCCATTTAAATATGAAATCATGTACTGGCCTGGATACGCGCACAAGAAAATACCTTTGCCACCGAAATAATGCATTTCCAACAATTGTTTCTTCAGGCTTATGATCCAAAGGACCTGACACCTAATCACGTTAAGTAGAACCAAACTTCTTGCTTACACAATATCAAAGTACATTTTTTCCGTAAATTTCTTGTAGAGAAAAATAATATAAAGAAATACCATAATTAAAAAGGCACTTGAAAACTCTATATAATTTTCTAAATGAGGAATGTATAAATGATAATTGTAATGGATACAGAAGCAATCAAATCTACATGTGGGTCGTCAATTGGCTTAAGCATGATTATCGACCTGAAGTGCCTTGCTTCTTCAAAATAATCTTCAAAAAGACATTTCAGAGCAAGCTTCCCAAATAACACATTATACGACGACTCTAGCATCCTGCATCATCTAAAATATGTCAGATATATGTGTATTCATATTATAGACACACGAAGACAACTGAAGAGAACAAGCCTAATCAATTAAAATATCAACTGTAACTGAAGAAATGGGGATTTCAGTTCCAATTCAACTCTACAAGAAATGTTTTGAAATCCATCTGAAAAAGAAGAATCTGATAAAAAGTGTAAGTAAATCATATATTTCATATTCTGAACAGACAACACTTAGCAACAGGCAAATCAAGCTGAGACACAAATTGGACATTTCCAGCACAGCGTGTAATGAAGTGAAGAAAATGAAAAAGGAAGGGCTAAAAAGAGGGTCAATTCAGGAAGAGTTAAAGTAAATTCACTATCATTCAACTTCCTCAAACATATAAAACTTGTTAAGCTTGGCAGAATAGCCAACTAATTTAATGATCTAACTTGCACAAAATCGCTTAATCCAAGCCTGGGGTGTGAGTTCAGAACGACATTGCTTAGGGATCGTGCCAAATGATTATTAGAGTAATTGAGTATGAATTGGATTATAACATTGAAATGAATTTTTAAAAATTTTTATGGATAAAATCCACCCCCCTGGAAGATCCGCTTGCCAGGAGAAAGGCCAACTAAAATAAAGCAAAGGTGTGAAAGAAAAATAGATAATTTCATCGAAGCTAACAATCACTCATAGATAAAAAATAATCCAATTCCAAATCCATGGATAAGCTAATAAACTACCAGAGAACCAACAAGACAAGCTGAGAAATCCAACAAAAGCTAAGAACTATCAGTAGCAAAAAAGAAAAACAAACCCTGAAAACTGAATCACTTAAAGAAGAATTAGAAAGAACCTGGTACGAGCAGCGAGAGGAGGGTAATCGAAGAGAGGCGGGACGAGCACCATAGGAGGTGGAGGTTGCTTCTTAAACCAGTTCCGCATTTTCGCACAGAAAAACTGTCTCTCGGGTTTTTCAGCAATGAGATGAAACCACAAAATGGAAGAGGAGCCTGTAGAGTAGCGAAGAAGAAGACGAAGGAGATGAATGGTACGAGAACAGAAAATCCCTGAACTTTCGACCGCGCATCTCACTCCTAGTCGACGACGTTTTCAACTTGGGTAAAAACTAATTTAAACCCTACCTATAGGGTTTTTTTAAAACAACCCTTGAAAATATCAAATTGAACACCTGGACCTCAAACTATTAAAAATTTAACATATCAAACCCTACCATTAGGGGTGAGTATGGTCCGGTTATTTAAGAGAATAGGATCGAACCACTAAAATTCAACTTTTAAATTTTTGCATCAATAAGCCAAAAAAAATTTCGAGAATCGGACCAGAAGCTAACCAGAAATGTGGTCTCGGTTCTGGTCCAGACCTAATTTTTTTTATTGGTCAGACAAAGACCCAACAGCCAAAAATGTGATATTTGCACAATTCAAACCGGAACAGAGTATGGTTTGAAAATGGGTTCCATTTTTTTCACAATTAAAGCCAGAGGGAATATGAGTCGACGCAATAACAAGAATATTTCTAATAGAACATCTTTCACAATCCCTCAAGAGATAATTCACTAATAGACCGAGGGATAAGTAATTCGACTCATTTACATCCAGATCATGAATATTTGGAATCCATATTATGCAATGAGATATTGATTTTGCTAATTCGAATTGAAGGGTGATATAAAATCGATCTATTTGAGTTTGTTTATTAAAAATCATTAACCAATTCTCTTTTGAACTGAATTGATTTTTTTTCAATTAAAAAAAATTATATATACTAATCCTTTGACATAAATAAATTATAAAAGGATTTACTAAAGGAATTAGTAAAATATTCAATTTTACAAAAAAAAAAAAAAAAGATTCTTTACAAAATGAATTACTAGTTTCAGTCGAATTAAAAATATGATATTTTTTCATCGAAATCCTTCACATTCAAAACTGAAAGGGTTCCAGTTTTCCCTTAATTTGAAACCTAAAAATCTCCATTTCCCTTTCTTTACTAGACGAGGAAGGACCAGATTTATTAATGAAAATTAAAGCGGAATCAATTGATGAACTGATATCAAAATTAGCTATAGAAAAAATATTTCGTTCTAGTACAAGCCAATCAAATCTTGAAGCCTATTTCCACAAAAAAAAAATTCCTTGGTTGCAAAAGCGAATCGGCTTAACTTGCCGAAACTCGATGAAGCTAAAATAGAGAAATTGAAAGAGCAGAGAGCTTACATTCGACTTCGTCCTTCACAGGCTAACAAAGGAAAAGGGGGTCGAAGAGAGAGTGCAACGGTAGTGTGTAGAATAATCAACAAGCATCTGTCAAAGTCAAGAAAAGGCGTCTGTCGAAGTCGAGGACCTAGCGGCGATGGCGAGAGAGAAGAGAAAGAGAAGAGGCGTCTGTCTCTGTCGAAGAGAAGAGAAGAGCCCTAATTTTAATTTCAATCTCGGTCCGGGTCGGTTCTACAAGTACTGTCTCCTTATAACCGAGAATTGAACCAAGAATTTCGATTATGAAAATGACAGAACCGAAATGTGATTTTTTTTTTCTCAAAATCGACCAGAACTGGACCAAAAGGCTCGGTTCTAGTCCGGTTCTCTGTTCTGGTTGGCTGTTGCTCACCCCTACCTGTCGGGCCCCCAATTTCCAAAAACAGAGGTCGTTTTCATTTTTTCCCTAAAACAAGGGACCGATTTAAATTTACCGGCCTCTCATTTTGCCACGTAGGAAACGCATGGTTGATGTAGGGGTAGAGAACCCCCCTTTACCCGTGTGGTGCAAGTGCATTTAAAACGGGAGTCCATTTCCGGAATCGGGCCCCCATTTTTTGTTGTTGTCTGTGACATCAATCACGGGTCAACAGTAATTTTCTAAAACGAAGGGTCTTTTTCTCAAATCGGGCCCCCATTTTCTATTATTACTCTTGACTTTAGTCACAGATCAACAGTAATTTTCTAAAACGGGGGGCCTTTTTCCTAATTCAGGCCCCCGTTTTCTTGTATTGCTCGTGACTTAAGTCACGGGCCAACAGTAATTTTCTAAAAGGGGGGCCTTTTTCCTAAATTGGGCCCCCATTTTTTTTTATTGCCCGTGACTTCAAAAGTGGCTCTTGATGACTCTTATTTTAGAGTCATTTTATGCTAACTTTATATAAGAAAACTTAGATGAATTAAGTGATTGCAATAATAAATTGATATGGATTTACTATAAATGCTATGCAATGCTGCAGCATTAGGGTTTTGATTGAATTTAATATATTTAATGCTGATTTTCTATTAAAAGCATGATTTTTCTCTTTAATTTGAATTTTATATTTTCATATTTGAATGCAATGATTATAACGGGAAAAATCAAGTTTAAAAGTGGGATTTGTTAGAGAAAATTATGGTTGCCAAAAATTTGAGGATTTATTTTGATTATAAATTGGTGCAGAATATAAGAAGAGAGAGAAGAAATTACTACTATCAAGGAAAATCAAACACTATGAAGATTTTGTGGAAAAGAGGAGATAACACTTGGCATGCAGAAGAGGACAAAATAGGAAGGGAAAATCAATTGGAACATGGAAGTACGTGAACCCAAAGAGAGAGAACCATTCTGGAAAGCTAAAAGAAAGGAGAAATAATTAAATATAATTGAGATTGGAGAGAGAAAGAGAAGATTGCATGCAGAATTAAAGGGATATTTTGTTTAAAGAAAAGGAATTCTGGTGTAACCTATATTGCTGGGAGAGAGGGATTAGCTTGCTGGAGAAGACGCTCTGGATCTGAAGAAGAGCACGAGCGCCGTTTCTTGAATTCTCTCATTCTTCTATTATTTTTATTGCATTATTTTTCTATGAACAGAATTGATTTTAGTTTTATTTTAATTATGCCTCGTAGCTAAACTTTTTAATCTTGGTTAGGAAGATAGTATTTGTTGCGATATTTTGCTACGATCTTGGTTTTGTTATGCAATTTTCTATTGAACAATTATTTGTGATGCTTATTGCTAAGTCAGATCATATCGATAGATAGGTTGACGATTCATGTTTATATTATATCGATAGATAGATATAAATTTTAGATGCACGAATAATTAATCGAATTAAAGTGTTACAACGTAGTTAACATTAATTTGATTGACGATAAGAATAGCACTAATAGAAAATTCAATTTTAGTCGCATTCTTTCAAGGTAGAAAGAAATTCTGATTTGAATTTACCTAGGCAATTCGAAAGAATCCTAGAAATCAATTTTATTCTTGCTGTTTTTTTAGATAATGCTGCAGAGCATTACCACAGCATCAGTAGTAAAATCATCGTAACAAAGAAATCGATCCTAGCCAAGGCCCATATTAATTGATTTTACCTCATTTATTTTGCTGTCTTTTATTGTATCGTTATTCATATTTAATTATAATTATTATCCATCAACTTAATATTTTATTAAGATTTTTATAGTGATTAATTCGATTAACAATATCCTCGTGGGATCGATACTTTACTTACTCTATTACTTCGTTAGCGACACGTGCACTTGCGTGTAAGTGTGTAAAATCACTAACAAGTTTTTGGCGCCGTTGCCGGGGATATTGTTTAATTGTTATTATTTTGCTATAATTATTTTAATTTATTTTACGTTATTTTATTTTGTTTTGTTTGCCTATTTTCAGATATTATTGATTTATGCCGAACGACGAAGACGCACAGGATCTTGTACCCTTAGATCTAGAAATTGAAAGGACTTTTAGAGAAAGGAGAAGACAACAGCAACAACAACAACAAATTGAGGGAGAAAATATGGCGCATGCAGCAAATGAAAGGGAAAATGCTGAAAGAGTTATTGACGAAAGAGATATACCTATTCGGGATTTTGCAATTCCTACACTTAATGATCTTAATCCTGGAATAGTCAGACCTGATCTGCGCGCCATAAGATTTGAGCTAAAACCAGTGATGTTCCAAATGCTCCAAACTGTCGGACAATTTACTGGAGCTATCACAGATAATCCTCATCGCCATTTGAAAGTTTTTGGAGAAGTTAGTGACTCATTTAATTTCCCTGGTGTATCTGCAGAAGCCCTGAGATTGAAACTCTTTCCATATTCCTTGAGAGATCGCGCCAGAGATTGGTTAAATAGCATTCCTTCAGACACGATTACTACATGGGAAGATCTTGCCAAAAAGTTTATTATGAAGTATCACCCACCAGTGAAGAATGCTAGGATGAGAAACGAGATCACTAGTTTTCTGCAAAAAGAAGGAGAATCACTCTACGAAGCATGGGATAGATTTAAAGATTTGCTGAGACAGTGCCCAAATCACGGTATACCTCACTGGATTCAACTTGAAACATTTTACAACGGACTGAATGGACAGACCCGATCGATTATTGACGCAACAGCCAATGGAACGCTGCTATCAAAATCTTTTAACGAAGCATACGATCTGCTGGAGAGAATGGCAGTGAACAGTTATCAATGGCCATCAGACAGAAATACAACAGCAAGAAGAGCACCTGGAAGCTATGAGATAGATGAAGTAGCAGCTCTTAATGCAAAGATAGCCTCACTCGAAAATGCCATCAAAGCCATGAACAAACAGCAACAACCAGTAACCAGAGAGATTTCTTGCATTTTCTGTGGGGAGAACCATGATGATAGTTCATGCCCGACGAATCCTGAGTCGGCAAATTACGTGGGGTATAACTGAAATAATAACCCATATTCACAGACGTATAACCCTGAATGGAGACAACATTCAAACTTCCAATGGAATTCGCAGCAACAGAATAATGCAATACCTGCAAGATCTGCTGATAATCACACCCAGAACTACACTCAGCAAGTTCAGAAGCCGGTATCTTAGGAAAAACCAGACAATTTTGCAAGGGAATATGCTTCAAGAACAGATATAATATTGCAGAATTTAGCAGCTTCGATAAAGAATATTGAAACCCAGTTGGGACAACTAGCACAGTCTGCAAATTCGAGAAGCAGTGGACAATTACCAAGCGACACTGAAATCCCACAGAGACCGGGAAAAGAACATTGCAATGTTATCTTATTAAGGAATGGAAGGGAGGTAGAGATTCCAGAAAAATCACAGAAGGTGGAAAAATCTAAGAATAATACCCAAGAAGGAGAAAAAGAAAATCAATTCAATACTGAGGGTTTTAAGGAACCAGAAGTGATGATTGAGAAAGAGTGTAACGACCCCGGCCAGGAGCCGTCACGTGATCACCATTCTTAATCTCCTAATCATTCGGTTCATGCTTCATGCATCTTATTCATTAACGGTGCGTTTACTTTTATATTATTATTTTTATTTGGAAACACATCTTAATGCATCTGCCGATGGAGTCCTAGGCTCACATCGACCGATGGTCACGTGCCAGCCACGCAACACATCTTTTCTACACCTCTTTTAAGCGGAAAATACTCTACTTCTGCCGATGACGTAATACTCTACTTCTGCCGATGACGTAATACTCTACTTCTGCCGATGACGTAATACTCTACTTCTGCCGATGACGTAATACTCTACTTCTGCCGATGACGTAATACTCTACTTCTGCCGATGACGTAATACTCTACTTCTGCCGATGACGTAATACTCTACTTCTGCCGATGACGTAATACTCTACTTCTGCCGATGACGTAATACTCTACTTCTGCCGATGACAAAATACTCTACTTCTGCCGATGACGTAATACTCTACTTCTGCCGATGACGTAATACTCTACTTCTGCCGATGACGTAATACTCTACTTCTGCCGATGACGTAATACTCTACTTCTGCCGATGACGTAATACTCTACTTCTGCCGATGACGTAATACTCTACTTCTGCCGATGACGTAATACTCTACTTCTGCCGATGACAAAATACTCTACTTCTGCCGATGACGTAATACTCTACTTCTGCCGATGACAAAATACTCTACTTCTGCCGATGACGTAATACTCTACTTCTGCCGATGACGTAATACTCTACTTCTGCCGATGACAAAATACTCTACTTCTGCCGATGACGTAATACTCTACTTCTGCCGATGACAAAATACTCTACTTCTGCCGATGACGTAATACTCTACTTCTGCCGATGACAAAATACTCTACTTCTGCCGATGACGTAATACTCTACTTCTGCCGATGACGTAATACTCTACTTCTGCCGATGACGTAATACTCTACTTCTGCCGATGACAAAATACTCTACTTCTGCCGATGACAAAATACTCTACTTCTGCCGATGACGTAATACTCTACTTCTGCCGATGACAAAATACTCTACTTCTGCCGATGACGTAATACTCTACTTCTGCCGATGACGTAATACTCTACTTCTGCCGATGACGTAATACTCTACTTCTGCCGATGACGTAATACTCTACTTCTGCCGATGACGTAATACTCTACTTCTGCCGATGACGTAATACTCTACTTCTGCCGATGACGTAATACTCTACTTCTGCCGATGACGTAATACTCTACTTCTGCCGATGACGTAATACTCTACTTCTGCCGATGACGTAATACTCTACTTCTGCCGATGACGTAATACTCTACTTCTGCCGATGACGTAATACTCTACATCTGCCGATGGAGTCCTAGGCTCACATCGACCGATGGTCACGTGCCAGCCACGCAACACATCTTTTCTACACCTCTTTTAAGCGGCATCTGCCGATAGTCACAGACACAACATCTGCCGATGACAAAATACTCTACTTCTGCCGATGACAAAATACTCTACTTCTGCCGATGACGTAATACTCTACTTCTGCCGATGACGTAATACTCTACTTCTGCCGATGACGTAATACTCTACTTCTGCCGATGACGTAATACTCTACTTCTGCCGATGACGTAATACTCTACTTCTGCCGATGACGTAATACTCTACTTCTGCCGATGACGTAATACTCTACTATACTCTACATCTGCCGATGACATAAATACCTACAACTGCCGATGACAAATACTCTACTTTCTGCTGATGACATGACACTTTATTTCTACCCGCTCGACACGAGCCTCTCACGTGCCTCATTAACACCACAGATTTCATCTTCCGAAAGGGAAAATTTATCTCGACTTCTACCGATAGCTAAACCACATCTACCGGTAGAAAACGCTAACTTAGTTTCCATCGATAGAAACTTCTACGACAGAACTCATTCTAACATTTATATAGCTCAACTTGACCATAAACCTTACTGATAAACTACAATTCATTCAGAGTATAGATAACGGAAGACTTAAGTAAAGCAGACCATTCATTAGTCCTTAAAATCCCTAACAGATTCCGAATTTTAAATCAGCTAATTCAGACTCCATTGTTATAAGAAATCTTAATCCACTTAGACCTTCTTTATCATATAAACCACCGACATACTATGAGCATAACCAAGGGTCATAAATCGCCTCTCCAGTCCTGCACTGTCATTCTGAGCATCCTCAAGCAACCAGCTTTAAATATTCTCTTTGAACATAGCATCCTCACCTGAACCTTCTTCACCTACACCATAAGGTTTAACTATAAGCCTAATGCTTAGTAAGGAATGCATGCTGGCAGACATACATGAGTGTACAAATTAATAAACATAAGTCCGTAAATCTTTCTTCATTCATGCTCATTTTCATTATTTACATAGCATGTATTAAGGCAGGAGACGAGGGAGAAAGACAGGGGTACATAGTCATTTGCCTATCGCGGCAATCATAGTAACGACTAACTCGGCCTCCACCAGTGGGAGAATTCGCGAGCCATACACATCATCAACTCGGCCTCCACCAGTGGGAGAATTCGCGAGCCATACATATCATCAACTCGGCCTCCACCAGGGGGAGAATCCGCGAGCTATACTTGTCATAGTCTCTTTTCCCCGTCCTGCACTTAATCATGATTACATTTACTTTTCATGTTCTTAACTCAGTCATAAACGTGGACTCAATGCATAAACATGAAGTTCACAGAGAGAAGTCATACCATAAGGACAAGCAAAACATCCTGTAACTTAACATCTTCTTACACAAATTCTTCATATCATGGCAATAACTAGTCATAGTCAACAGACAGACATCTCAATGATTTCCTAATACCCTTGCGGTGTAGGGCCCTAGTGGCCGGAAATCTTAATACATTCACTTACCTGGATTCCTTAGCTGAGCAGCACCTTCACTTGAGCTTTCCTTGCCTATGACATTTCATATTCGTAGTTAAATAACTTAAACTCAAAAACTAATAAGGTCCTAACTAAATGTCATCCTAAACTCTGTATTTCTTAGTCTTTTCCGTCAAGCACCTTGGGTGCGTGGGTTAAGCTCCAAGATTCCAGACATTCGGATTCAACCTAGCAGTTATTTACAGTCGGTTGTCAAAAGTTCAGATTCAAATCGGCAATGCTATTACCAAACTCAGCTTAACAATGTTCCTATTTTACTCTGTCATAACAAAATCCGGACTGCGGGTTTCTAGCTAAAAGCAGAGCTCTAAATAACTTTTCCAACAACTACATTGTCAGAACCTTACCTCGAATGTGGGTTATCGGAGTGGATACAGGAGAAATCGCTCGCTGGTGGAGAAGTCGCCGGCTGAGAGAGAGCTCTGGAGAGTGGAGAAATCGAAGAGGAAAGTGTGACGGCTACAGTGAGGTTTTTGAGAGGTTTAAGGATTTCCTTATTCTATTTATATAAGCCAAAATCCCACTTTATTACCAATCTGCCACCGCACAAGTTTAAGACAAAATACATAAAAACTTGGCATTAACACATTAAATCAAAAGGTTAAAAAAATAAACAGGTGACAGTTAATTCTATTGAGAAAATCACCTGACCGAAGTTGTCGGGTGTTACAAAGAGAATGTTGAGGATGCCGAAAATAATAACCTGGAATCTGGAGAAATTAATAGCAATGCTGCAGTTCCGCCTGCAGCATCGCAACAACATCGACCTACAGAATTACGAATCCAGAAACCCCCTCCACCGTTTCCACAGAGGCTACAAAGACACCACCAGGAAAAGCAGTTTAAAAAGT
The DNA here is from genome assembly GCA_022432975.1 of Begonia masoniana. Lineage (NCBI taxonomy): Eukaryota > Viridiplantae > Streptophyta > Magnoliopsida > Cucurbitales > Begoniaceae > Begonia > Begonia masoniana. The sequence continues at coordinate 10,764,216 of CM039514.1, read as the reverse complement.
TTCTGGACGTTCTGAAGCAACTCCACATCAATGTACCCTTGGTGGAAGCACTTGAAAAAATGCCAAACTATGCCAAATTCATGAAGGATGTTCTGTCTAAAAAGAGAAAGTTTGGAGAATATGAACTGGTGGCTATGACTGAGGAAACCTGTAACACCCGGCATTTTTGCCATGTAATTATTTCCCGAATTATTATGCAGGATTAATTCAATATTAATACAATGTATGTTTTGTTGGAAACTAAAACCAATGAGTTCATATTAAATTGGATAGTGAGATGAAAACCAAACAAAAGTGTAACTAAACAAACAAGCTAGTTGGTAATGGATGGAAGGATAAATTGGGAAGAAATTAAGGTTGGTGGGAGATAACCAATGGATGATTGCCAGGTGGCAATAACTTGCTGAAAAACCTACCTATTCTCCTTCCTTCTACGTAAACATTCATATACATTTCTCCTTCTCTGTATTCCTCTCTACCTTCTCTCTTCCAGTCGACAAATCAACCATCAAAGTTACTTCGACCTCCTCAGTTCCTTTCTGTTTCTTCGCTATGGTGAGCATCTTTTAATGCTAACAAGTTTGGACAAGTTAAATGCGAGTTTTTACCGAAGTTTAGGGTTTTTGTGTTTGTTGAAAACTCGCTGTTTTTGGATGAAAACACACCAGTTTGTTTTCTAAGAGTTTGAATGAGTTTGGAACAAATTCTTCTAACTTATTTGTTAGCATTTGCAGCATTGTTTATTTCTCTACGTGCTTGTTACAGATCTGTGCACTTCCGAGACATTCGAGCATTCTACACTGCAGCAAACAGGTAAGTTCATAACCGTAGGTTGGCCCTTAAGGCCCTACATCACGGAGGTACTAGGTGTTTCAGTTCTGTCGGGTGGTCTCGGGTAGAAACGTTATAGTTTATGTTTCTGAGTTGTCTGTGTTCTTCTTCATAGTATGTTCTGTTATTCCTATTATCTGCCAGTTTAAGTTCAGTCACCATTCATGCATACACGTTTTCTCTGAAAGACATGCAAAACTATTTTTTGTACCCTGTTTGAAATTAAACAAGATAAAATCTGACTGTCTGTAATGTACTGGTTAAGTGCGGGACGGGGACTGGCCCCTCTGGTTTTATCCCTCCTTGGGAATCTGAAAATAAATTGTCCATAGCAAGGACCCTCTGGTTTTATCCCTCCCTGGGAGTCTGAAAATCTGTTGTGCCTGATAGTGCACCATCTGTTTGCCAGTTCCCCTATAAGCCCCACTTATACCCCTCAGCCACTGAAATGTAAAGTTCTGTTCTGTCACCGTATTTCTGAAAACTGCATGCATAGCATTTTGCATCACTGCATTCTGATTTTGTCCTTACTGAGTTTTAGACTCATAGGTGAACTCTCTGATGTAGGTACTGAACCCGAACCCGAGGACCTTGTTCCTCAAAATGATGATCTAATGTAGAGGGTGGATCGAGCTCATGAGGTGGTTGCTGCAGCCAGACACATAACTGCTCTGAGGTCTAAGTTTTTGAAAGAGAAAATACTGTCTGTGAATTTTAATTAGATTCTGATGTTTTGGTTTTAGAAAAACTCTGTAGAAACTGTAATGTAATGAATCCGTCTTGATGTCTAAAACCTCTGTATTTGACAGTTGTATTTATGTTTTGAAATGTATTGAAATCATTCTGGAATCTGCTGGAAATCTTTTATTAGTTTGTGCATGGATGACTTCTAGTTTTGGAACTATCCATGCAGTCTGTTTCTTTGAATTCTGTCAATTGCAAAGTATGTTCCATAACCTTGTTTAGAATCGGGTATTGAAGGTTTATACCTTTCATGCCTTCTGTTTGCACTGTATTTGACAGTTAAATTATGTTATGAGGTATTCTGGAATTGTTTGGAATATTTTTTGCTAGTCTGTGCATAGATAGTTTCTGGTTTTAGAGCTATCCATGTAGTGTGATCTTTCTTAAGTTTCTGTCATGTTTTCTGTTGTGTTCGAAAAATCAGGTTTTGAGCTGGTTTATGAGTTTGAGACTTTCATGTCTTCTGTTTTTATTCTCTCTGTTCGTATGTCTTCATGACAAAGGTTGTCAATTTTGTCTTTAAACTCTACATCCACCGTTCCCTTTGTTTAAAATACATCTACCGGTTACTGTTCACTTTTGTCTTATATGCATTCTACCGATTCGTTTTATATACATCTACCGATTCCGTCTATATCCATCTACCGGTACTGTTCACTTTTGTCTTATATGCATCTACGATTTCGTTCTATATACATCTACCGATTCCGTCTTATATCCATCTACCGGTACTGTTCACTTTTGTCTATATGCATCTACCGATTTCGTTTGATATACATCTACGATTCTGTCTTATATCCATCTACCGGTACTGTTCACTTTTGTCTTATATGCATCTACCGATTTCGTTTTATATACATCTACCGATCCGTCTTATATCCATCTACCGGTACTGTTCACTTTTGTCTTATATGCATCTACCGATTTCGTTTTGATATACATCTACCGATTCCGTCTTATATCCATCTACCGGTACTGTTCACTTTTGTCTTATATGCATCTACCGATTTCGTTTTATATACATCTACCGATTCCGTCTTATATCCATCTACCGGTACTGTTCACTTTTGTCTTATATGCATCTACCGATTTCGTTTTATATACATCTACCGATTTCGTCTTATACACATCTACCGGTACTGTTCACTTTCGTCTTATATACATCCACCAGTTTCGTCTTATTCACATCAACTGTTCTCTTTGTTTATCTACATCCAGTTTAAATGTGTTTTCCAGTTTCACTTCCAGAGAAGGTTTATACTCTCTGTTAAGGCTTTAAAAGAATAAAGTTTCAAAAAAAAAAATAGTCACCGTTTTCTGTTAATTGTCCCGGAGTGATGGCTCCGATCCCGGACCCCGATCGGGTTCGGTTTTGGGCTGTCACAAAACCAGCTACATATTGCAGAATAAGATTCCACCAAAGTTGGAAGACCCTGGAAGCTTCACCATTCCTTGTACAATCGGCAACAAATATTTTGGGAAGGTTCTATGTGATCTTGGAGCTAATATCAACTTAATGCCCATGTCAATTTTTAAGAAACTGGGAATTGGAGAAGTTAGACCTACAACTGTGACTTTGCAACTTGCTGATCGCTCACTGACTCACCCTCAAGGAAAGATAGAAGACGTGTTAGTAAAGGTGGATAAGTTCATTTTCCCAGTAGACTTCATTATTTTGGATTACGAAGCAGATCATGAAGTGCCCATAATTTTAGGAAGACCTTTCTTAGCTACTGGGAGAACACTAATCGATGTCCAGAAAGGTGAACTTACAATGCGAGTCAATGATCAGCAAATCACATTCAGTGTGCTGAAAGCAATGAAATTTCCAGACGTTGAAGATTGTTACTTGATAAAAGATGATGAAGTGCCACCTGACGAAAAAAGGCATTCAGTACCTAGAGAACAACAAGAGAAAAAGCTATGAAAAGAGAAGAAAAAAGAAAAGAAAATGGCGCAACAAAGAAATACAAAAGCGAGTTTTTGACAGAATGATAAAAGTTTATCAATATGACACATTGGAACTACGAGATGAACAAAATGGTCAAAATTTCAAGGTAAACAGAAAGAGAGTAAAGCTTTATCATGAAGAAAAATTAACAGAAACTGCCTCAATTACTCTTGAGGATAGCAAAGAAAAGTGACATGGAGAAGTCTGACTGAAGACTTAAAAAACTTAGCGCTACTAGGGAGGCAACCCTCAATAATATCCTTTTGTGCTGGTTTTTGTTTATTTTATGTTATTTTATTTTTTTAGTTTTTGCTTTCAATAATGTTGATGTTGCAATGTTTACTGTAGCATTAAAAAAAAATAATAAATAAATAAATAAATAAAATTCAGGTCTGCACATTCAGGGAAAGAAGAAGAACCACACCACCATCCAAATGCTGCAAGCAAAGCTGCAGCATCAGTCGAGAACACAGTGTACCAGCAACAACTCATGGAAGGATTAAAGCTTCTTGATGAAAGACTAGCCAAGCTAACCTTCCCTCACTTTCCCACAATGCTGCTCCAGGACCCAGACTTTGAATCAGAACCCACAACATAATCATCCAGGGAAGTCCTACTCCCTAGTTTTATTTTTGTTCTATTTTTTTATGTTGATTATGTGAACTTTATTTTGTTTGGCAGTGGGGACACTGCCAACTCTTAAGTGTGGGGGTGCTGTTGAATAATGTTTGTTTAATGTGGATGTTTATTTTGCATGTCAATGTTTACTGTTTAAATTGAATCCTTGGATGGTGATTGAATGTTTAATGTTGGTTGTTTGAATTTTACTTTAAGGAATTTAGTATTATCTTTTTGGTGCGTAGGTGTGTTTCGTTGATTTGTTAGTTGTTGTTCTGTTTGTTTTGTTTTTACCTATTGTCATATTTATTTTTTAAAAAAAAAAGGGAAATTGAAGGAAATGAAGAACAATGCAATTTAATTTCCTAATATCTTCTACTTTAGTAAGTTATTGAATAATGTCATTGTCACGTATTATTAGAAATCAATTAAGATTTATTCCCATAAGTTTAGTTGTTCTTAACACACAAACTCCTTGTTGGTTGCTTAGGAATATCATCCTTTCTAGATATTACAATTATATCGTCTAGGTGTCAATAATTTGGTGTTTGATTGAAGAAATTAGCAATGAAAGACTTCTTTAAAAAAATATAGTAAATAATAAGTTTGGGGGTTATTTGAAAAAAAAAATAATAATAAAAAAAGTGCAATTTCTTAATCTACTTTCAATTTCGAGTGAGCCTTTTGGATACTCGATGGGTAGAAATAAATAAAAGGAACTTTGGGAGGAACTCCGTTGCATGTTTATTGACTATACTCCTCTATTTTATATGAGTATATATATCTTGAAGTGACACTATTGAGTAACCGGAGGACTTCATCACCAATGTTGTCAATCGCGTCAAAAGGTAGTATGACTGATAGATAAAGTCAATGTAAAAAAAAAAAAACACTTAATCCCCTCACTTATTTAAAAATAAAATAAAATAAAGAAGAAGAATCTTTGAATGCTAATGAATTTATGAAGGATATTAGAGAGTTGACATTCGATGATATGTATTGTGATTTCTAGTTTTGATGATTGAACTTAGCAATTCAAATGGAGTTTGAGCACACACACATTTTGACTAGTTTATTGGGAATTGAATCTGTATTGATTGCTTTTAATAGTGATAGTGAAATTTTTCAATAATTTACAAGTTGGTAGATATTTTGAAATTACATCGATTTTGTCAATGTTACCTTGGAAATTCATTTTTGTTTGCATCACTCGAGGACGAGTAATGGTTTAAGTTTGGGGGTATTTGATGACTCTTATTTTAGAGTCATTTTATGCTAACTTTATATAAGAAAACTTAGATGAATTGAGTGATTGCAATAATAAATTGATATGAATTTACTATAAATGCTATGCAATGCTGCAGCATTAGGGTTTTGATTGAATTTAATATATTTAATGCTGATTTTCTATTAAAAGCATGATTTTTCTCTTTAATTTGAATTTTATATTTTCATATTTGAATGCAAGGATTATAGCGGGAAAAATCAAGTTTAAAAGTGGGATTTGTTAGAGAAAATTATGGTTGCCAAAAATTTGAGGATTTATTTTGATTATAAATTGGTGCAGAATATAAGAAGAGAGAGAAGAAATTACTACTATCAAGGAAAATCAAACACTATGAAGATTTTGTGGAAAAGAGGAGATGACACTTGGCATGCAGAAGAGGACAAAATAGGAAGGGAAAATCAATTGGAACATGGAAGTACGTGAACCCAAAGAGAGAGAACCATTCTGGAAAGCTAAAAAGAAAGGAGAAATAATTAAATATAATTGAGATTGGAGAGAGAAAGAGAAGATTGCATGCAGAATTAAAGGGATATTTTGTTTAAAGAAAATGAATTATGGTGTAACCTATATTGCAGGGAGAGAGGGATTAGCTTGCTGGAGAAGACGCTCTGGATCTGAAGAAGAGCACGAGCGCCGTTTCTTGAATTCTCTCATTCTTCTATTATTTTTATTGCATTATTTTTCTATGAACAGAATTGATTTTAGTTTTAGTTTAATTATGCCTCGTAGCTAAACTTTTTAATCTTGGTTAGAACGATAGTATTTGTTGCGATATTTTGCTACGATCTTGGTTTTGTTATGCAATTTTCTATTGAACAATTATTTGTGATGCTTATTGCTAAGTCAGATCATATCGATAGATAGGTTGACGATTCATGTTTATATTATATCGATAGATAGATATAAATTTTAGATGCACGAATAATTAATCGAATTAAAGTGTTACAACGTAGTTAACATTAATTTGATTGGCGATAAGAATAGCACTAATCGAAAATTCAATTTTAGTCGCATTCTTTCAAGGTAGAAAGAAATTCTGATTTGAATTTACCTAGGCAATTCGAAAGAATCCTAGAAATCAATTTTATTCTTGCTGTTTTTTTAGATAATGCTGCAGAGCATTACCACAGCATCAGTAGTAAAATCATCGTAACAAAGAAATCGATCCTAGCCAAGGCCCATATTAATTGATTTTACCTCATTTATTTTGCTGTCTTTTATTGCATCGTTATTCATATTTAATTATAATTATTATCCATCAACTTAATATTTTATTAAGATTTTTATAGTGATTAATTCGATTAACAATATCCTCGTGGGATCGATACTTTACTTACTCTATTACTTCGTTAGCGACACGTGCACTTGTGTGTAAGTGTGTAAAATCACTAACAGCTCTCCGTTTGATCTATTATTTATTGAAAATGGGGGACCGATTTTTGAAATTATATAAGGAGTCGGCCCTCCATTCTTCACCACCGACTCTTAAAAACTCTAAAACCTCTACACTATTTTCTTGCTCCCTCATATTTTCTCTTATTAGCGACATTGATGGATTCTTATTCAAGTAGATCGGTTGATTTAGACAAGACGACAACTTGTTATGACAATATGGATTGGTATGCGAATGTCACGCCCAATATGGTGATCTTCGAGCATTCGATCACACAGAAGGTAATGAAGAAATAGAGGTGCATTCGACCTCGAAAACTCTAGACAATGAGCTTCAAACACCCGTCAACTCGGATGATGACAAGGTGGAAAACATATCGGCAAGGGAAAAAATTTCAATAGGGTTTTTTTGTGTGGAGAAAATATAGTTTACTAAGTGAATTAGAGATGAAATAGTAGATTATGCACTGAAAAATAGTTATGGGATCAAATTCAATAAAAGCGAATCTCGGCGACTAACGATAGTCTATGAAGACGGATGTGATTGGCGATTGCATGCTTCAAAGATGTAAAACGAGCTTACATTTCAAATAAAGAGTTTCACCGATTCTCATAACTGTGCAAGGAAAATAGAGAATCGACACGCTACTGCAAAAATGGTGGTAAATAATTATTTTGATAGGTTCAAAAGTCAACCTACGTGGTAAATCTCTTCCATTATAGAGACAATGAAGAAGAATTTTAATGTGAACATTACACCCAGTCTTGCCAGAAGAACAAAAAGTGAATCTCGAAAAGTTAATGATAGGAGAGACGACGAACAATTCAAGATACTGCATTCGTACATAGGAGAAATACTTAGATCAAAACCGAGTAGCACTTTGAAAGTACATGGTTACTTGGTGGGCTTTGGCAATAATGAGTCACTGCGTATTCCAAGGAATGCATATGTGTATGGTAGCTTGCAAGACAAGTTTACTGCAGTACGGTCACCTATTATCTGTTTGGATGGTTGTCATCTAAATAACTCGTGTCCCAGCCAATTACTCACAGCCATCAGTATTGATGGCAACGATGGAATATATCTTGTTACAGTTGCCAACGTGGAGTCAGAGGGCAGAGACTCATAGATGTGGTTTTTGCAAATATTGAAGGAAGACCTAGATACTCAAGATGGATACGGATGGACAATTGTGTCATATCGACAAAAGGTAAAATGCATTTTCGTTGATTTAGTGGTGTAATTGTATTTTGTAAGGAAGTTCTGTCTAGGAGACTGGATTTTAATTAGGACTGTTTGTGACCCTTACAGCCTTTCTTGGGAACTTATTTGAAAATGTAGTTCTATCTAGGAGATTGTCCAGTATAGTCTTTCCTGGGAATTAGTCTGATCAGTACTCTCCACGTTTTACAGTGGTGGAATTATTATTATTGTTCCCATCAATTTTATTATTTTCCAACACAAATATTGAGGCATTGTGGTCGTTATATTGTTTTATGTTGACTCTATTTTTCTTTCTAATATAAGGATTTGGTGCTTGATGTGAATAATGAATTAGGTGTAGTCGAACACTGCTACTGCCTCCGGCATATATACCCAAAATTTAAAAACAAATTTCAGGGCAAAGCGTACAGAGATACAATGTGGAATGCAAACAGGGCAACCACAAGTTATCATTTCGAGATAGAAATGATGAAACTGCATCAGATTAACCCGGATGCCCACACATGGCTTCGACGGACAGAGCCTAGTTATTAGGCTAGTCATGTGTTTTCCTCGATTCTCAAGTGCAAAATGGGGTTGAATAATTTATGCGAGTTATTCAATACAGTTCTATTGCCAGCTAGGGACAAATCGATCCTGACCATGCTTGAGATGATCCGAAAGTGCTTAATGACTCAGATATTGAAAAAAGTTTGAGAAATTGGCCTCCTCAACGGACCTCTTGTGTCCGCAAATAAAAAAGAAGCTTGGGAAGCTAGAACAGTTCGGCTCAAAATTGGAGCCATATATTTGCGGGAGCTGGACGATTTGAGGTCAGTAATGACAACGAACAATACATTGTCGACATGAATGTCGCTGTGTGAAACGGTACCAGGTGGGAGCGTACTAGAATCTCATATGTCCATTCCATTATGTACATGCATTTCATGAGAGTAGCGCCGAAAAATTACCTGCATCCATACTATCACTAAGCAACTTACTTGTAGATGTACTCAAACTATATTCAGCCCCTTAGCGGCCAACAAATGTGGCCGCTCGTCGAAGATACGGCCTCATTACTTCCGCCCATAAGATAGCGCCAACCAGGTAGACCGAAGAAGACAATAGTGCGAGATGTTGATGATCCGCCAAGTTCAACAATTAGTAGAAAGAACTCAACGATGTCGTGTCGTATATGTCGGCAACATGGGCATAATAGTCGCACTTGTCCTAACAGGAGATCCTCTTCAGGCGCTGTTTTCGGTTCTGCTTCCCAAGACACATTTATAGAGTTCCACACATTCGGCGAGATGCAAGTACATTTCAACACGTTTCTCTCATAATTGACATTCTTTTTGTTTACTATAGTTTTCATTATGTGCAGAAATCTTCGACATGCGGCCGCGACATAAATTAATGAATGTTCGGGATGTAATTTATGGATTTCTCTTAATGTTTAATTTATACCCAATGTGTAATGTATAATATATGAATTTATTTTAATGCTTAATTTATTATAATCTGTAATGTATAATATATAGATTTATTTTACAATATAATTTATGGATATAGTATAATCTGTAAATTCTGTATATATTATATGGTAAAAACCAATTTAAACCCCAAACTATGATGTTTTTTTAAAACACTCTTAAAATACCAAACAATATTGGATTTACTTTTTGTCACATGTTTACCACATCATAAAAAGATAATGTGAAAATTTTCATAATTTTTTAACACATGTATGATTTATTATAATTGTTTTATGTCTATTTTATAAAATAATTAACTAAAATTATAATCAATCGTACAAGTATTAGAAAATTACAAAAATTTCAAGATTATCTTTTCATGATGTGGTGAACATGTGGTAAAATTTGCAAGTAAATATAATATCATTGGTATTTTTTAAAAATTAATTTATACAATTTATCGTTTGGAGTTTAAATTGGTTATTACCCAATATTATAATGTGTAATTTATTGAGATAAAATTGAAAAAATAGACAGAGTTTCTTTTGTTTTATGAATCCTCTATCGTTGTCTTCAAACAATTCCTGCATATGCAAATCACAATTGTATATCCAACAGTCAGATCCAGATAATTATTATGTCCAACCATCTAGTAAAATCGTTTAGTAAAGTACAACTATACAGAAAGTATGGTACAAACAGAAATTACAGTACATAAAATTAAAAACAAAACATAAATTACACTACGATGGTGGGACATCGTCTTCAGTGTCAGTCATCCAACTCGAGACGTTGACACTCAGCTCCATCTGTGCCAACCTGACCTCATCCATTCTACTTGCTCTATCATGGCCAATCGCTGGTTCATCCTCTCCCATCTAGTAGCCTCCTGAGGGGACAATGGCGCCGTCGTGGAGTCCTCCATAGGAATATTGTCTGTTGATGTGGAAGCCCCCTGATCGGACTTGAGCACCCAAGTCACGTCGATTTCAACTAGACCCATCCGAGTCAAATGAAGTCTATCAAATTCATCGGCAGATTTCAATGCTCTCCTCGGCTCTCCTGGCGGTAGCTGAATCCCAATTCTCTCGATGATCTTATGAATTAATGTGCCAAATGCCAAATTCTTGTTGGAGGTCCGACTTATTTTGTGACGACCCCCGACCCGATCGGGCCGAGGAGCCATCACTCCGGGACATTTAACAGAAAACAGGACGTATATTTTTTTTGATAAACAGAGCAGGCTGGACTTTTAAAACAAACCCTTAAAACTTTACAGAGAGAGAGAGTTCTCTGGAGTTGAAAGTAAAACGGAAACAATTAAAAATCAGAATGCAGAATGAATGACAGAAGAAAAGCAGGAAGGCTGGAATCATGGAAAATGAAAATAGTGATTCAGAAATAGACGATGGAAAAGAAAGACAGAGAAAGCTTCTAAAACAGCAGTGAAAATAAATGAGAAATATAAACTGAAAGGCATATTGAAAGATAGGCTACAGTGAATACCGGAATCGGGTGATCTATGGCAGAAGGAGTAACTAAAACGGGGCATAAGAATTAGGCAGATGACGTCAGGCGGAAGATGTAGCTGACGTCAGGCGGAAGATGAAAATAAACTGGGCGGGCGATATAGACTAGCGGTGGATGTGAATAAGACAAAAGTGAACAGTGGCAGCGGTGAATATGAATAAAATAAAAGCAACAAAAACAGCGGTGGAAGTAAAGTAGATGATGTCAGGCGGAAGATGTGGATGACGTCAGGCGGAAGATGTAAATTTTAAAGACAGCGGTGGATACAGGCAGAAATGCACTGTTCACCGGTGGATGTGGGGAAGTAAAGCAGATGACATCAGGAGGAAGATGTAAATTTTAAAGGCAGCGGTGGATACAGGCAGAAATGCACTGTTCACCGGTGGATGTGAACTATAGACAGAAATGAGTTCACCGGTAGATGTGAACTACAGACATAAATGAGTTCACCGGTGAATGTGAACTACAGACAGAAATGAGTTCACCGGTGGATGTAAAATTTAAAGGCAGCGGTGGATGTGCTTTAAAAGCAGCGGTGGATGTAATCGGAAGATGTAGTTTTAAAGGCAGAATTTGACAACTTTTGACAGGAAGACGTATAAGCAGGGAACATAAAACAGAAGGCATAAAGGTTTTAGACCTTCAAAACCCGATTCAAAACAAAGTTGCAATACATGCTTTACAATTGACAGATTCAAGAAAACAAATTGGATGGATAGCTCTAAAATTCTAGACTACCCATGCATAACCTAAAAAGGGAGAACTCAAGCAGTTCCAGAATGTTTTCAAAACATTTCGAAATATATATATACAACTGTCAAATACAGAAATTTTGGACATCAATACAGAACTGAACCTATAGGACTGAACCTACACTTCAAATGTTTTAAAACTTCAAAAGACAATACAGAATTTGGCATAACTTCAGAAAATACATTCTCGCAGGGTTAACTCTTGTCTGACTGCAATAACCAACCCCCATGAGCTCGTGCCACAAACCACCTATGCATCGGGCTGAGGCACAAAGTCCTCATTCACGGGATCTGTACCTACATCAGAGAGTTCAACTATGAGCCTAGAGCTCAGTAAAAACATATAAAAATGCAGTGATGCACATGCTATGCATGAACTTTTAGAATACGGTGGCAATGCAGAACATTACTTTTTATCTGTCAGAAAGTGAGGCTTATAGGGAAACAGGTGTAACAGGAGTGCACTATCAGGCACTAGTAATTCAGGGCAGAACACCAGTCCCCGTCCCACACTTAACCGGTACATTACAGTCAGATTTTTTTTATCCTTCTTAACTTCAAAACCGTGCACAGAAAACTTTACATGTCTTTCGGGAAAATCGTGTATGCATGAACATTTACAGTGCTTGAACTTAAAATAGCAGACAGCAAGAATGGAACAGCAGAACATAAAAGAAAATACAGATAACTCAGGACATAACTCTAACTTTTCTACCTAAAATAACCCGACAGAAATGAAAACCTAGTACCTCTGTGATGTAGGGCCTTAAGGGCCAACCTACGGGTATGAACTTACCTGCTATCCGTGAGTTGCAAGTCTTGAACATCTTGGTGAGTCTCAGCGATCCATGGATCTTTACTGGAGGGACTGGAGAAAACAGGGAACAGACGAAGTTGGAATCGTCGCACGTCGTCTGGAAGAGAGAGAGCAGAGAAGAGAGTGGAAAGAAACAGAGAGATGAAATGAAAGTTTCACGTAGGAGGAAGAACATATCTTGTTCAGCAAGTTGAACACTTGGCAGCCATTCATTGGCTTCCTCCCACCAACCTTAATTCATACCTAGACTGCCCCTCCATTGGTTCTAACTAAAGATTTGTTTTGGTTACAACATAGTTTAGTTTTCTACTAAACATTCCAACAAATTTCACCAAAATATACATTATACTATCATAAGCCTAATCCCGATCGATAGATCAGGGGATAATTTTTCGGCCAAAAATGCCAGGTGTTACATATTTCGAACACTGTGACATAAGATCAGGTACCCAGGGTCGAACTTCCTGCCGTTGTATAGTTTCTCCATCACATACAAATCTATGCAGCTAACCAGATCTCTATGTCCATCGCGAGGTAAAATTGTGTGGCTTATCATACTGTGAATAACCCCAGCTTTGACGTTCATGTCCTTCGATCTTGGCTTCACGAACCCGACGATGTTGGAATTGCGGTGAATTGTCCTAAGGAACTCGAGTCCCTCTTCCGATTTGAAAAATTCATAGTCATGATGGATGTGGTAGTATCTATCCACGTCCATCCCTCTTGCAGAAAACCCGATAATTTCATTAACCACGTCTGCAATGATGACCATCTCCGTACCAATTACGTAAATCTTCAGCGTCCCAGACCTCCTAGTAGCGTTCAAGTTTGCATAAAACAAGCAAACAATTCTCTCGCAGCTATCGCCCTTCAATCCGTACAATCTGTGCAGGGTAATTCTGTCGAACATCTTCTGGATCTCCAACGACTCTCAACCTTTAAAATTGACGGTCTTCCTATAAATCATCGATCAGCTCGACATACCCTACTCAAACTGCTCTTGACACAACTGTTTTTGAAATTCATTCGACAAATATCTAGTTGCTGCTCGTGGCGCTTGTGATGGACCTGCAACTTATGGGCTTACTTTTTGTTTGAAAACACTTTTTTTTGTGGGGGGTGGACGAGGAATTTGGAAAAAAAATCACCAACATGGCTCGAATTTTAGGATTTCGATCGATATAGTTCTCTATTTTCTCAAATTTGTGAATAATATTTGTCGAAACTAATTAGGGCTAGAGAAATCAATGCAAAAGGGCTCGAATTTTGGGATTTTGGTCGATTTAGGGCTTGGTTTTCTCGAATTTGTGGATAATATTGGTCGAAATTAATTATGGGAAATCAATGCAAAATAGTCGGATTTTTGGCGTGAAATGGTCGGATTTTAAGGTTGGGAAATTGGGTGGGTGAGAGAGTTTCTCAAGTTTGGAGAAGGGGGGCCAATTTCTTATATATAGTAAGAAATCGGTCCCCCAATTCGGAAATCGGTCCCCCCATTTTGAGCCATACTTTTAAAACGGGTGGCTATTTCCAAAAAATGGTCCCTCGTTTTTCATAACAATTGTAAAACAGGGGACCCTCTCTATAAAAATCAGCCCCCCATTTTCGAAAATTACTTTAGTCCTGGGCAATAACAAAAAATAGGGGTCCGATTCCAGAAACGAACCCCCGTTTTAAATGCACGTGCAAGGGTGGTCTCCACCCCCCAAATCAACCTCCCGTTTCCTACATGGCAAAACAGGAGATTGGTAAATTTAAATCGACTCCACGCTTTAGGCAAAAAACGTGCACTGCATGTGTATTTGGGGGGGGGGGGGGGGGGGTCTCCACCTCTCACATCAACTCCCCGCTTCCTACGTGACAAAATGGGGGGCTGGTAAATTTAAATCGGTTCCTTGTTTTAGGCGAAAAATGAATATGACCCCCCATTTTTGGAAATCGAGGGCCAGACAAGGTTTAATTTGTTAAGTTTTTTATAGTTTGAGTTTACCTTGTTCAATTTGATACTTAGGGGGTGTTTTAAAAAATCTCATAGTTTAGGATTTAAATTGATTTTTACCCTTTCAACTTTTTCCAACTGAATCACTCAATTACGTGTCGCTGCATAAGCAACCTTGGTATGTAATTTACATTACTTCAAAAATACAATCTTTGGTTTTGTTCCCCATCATCCATAACTAAGCTTTTGCAATTGCGCAATTATTCGTGTCTTAGGCTTTTGCCTTGAAATGCAATGTCTGAATTCTTCTGCTAGTTTCATTTATGTTTTTTAAATCATTTAAATTAGAACATGGGTTTAGCTTTTCTCAATGAACGGAAAATGTTAGTAGTTTGGATAAAATAATTTACACGTAGCATTCTCAAGTTCATGGGTAGTCTATGCTGTATCTGTAATGTTAAATTTATCATCTAATTATGCTCTAATTATGCACTATAGTGGAAGTTTGAGCCCTACCAGGCTTATAGGTTTACAACACATTATATGCACTGCTAGCCTTAGAGGGAACATTCTTCATTTTCTTAAATTCTAACACCCACAACTATTGTTTGACCTGTCAATCATGTCTTTTCATTTTTTTAGAAATTTAATATCATGATTCTTAATCTATGCAAAATAGCTAGGCAAATATTAAACACATAAAGTAGAACATCAATGGTGGGAGATGTATAAATTAATTTTGCAATTGCTTATATGGTTTAGAAAGTGTGTTTAAGTCAATTTAAAGTCTTATAGTTTGTGCAATAAGAGATGCTAAAAATGGTGTCAGAAAATGAGAAAATCGTTTGAGTTTCTCATCGAGTTGCCCTAGTTTTCAAACCTCGTCAAGAGACCTGCTTAAGGAAGAAGACTGAGAGAAATTACATTGGGATTTGAACTTAGGTCCAATGATTTGATATTTATTTTTTGGTTAATTATCGATTTTAATCTTGTACTATACACTTTATTTCAGTTAGCCCCTTGTACTAAAAACACCGATAAACCAAACTCTGTACTTTGATCCTGTTATTAGTTTTAACTTTTCATCAACAATTTCGTTAAACTCTCATTTAAAAATTGACAAACGATATTGGATTCACTTAAAATTTTTACCACATGTTTACTACTTAATGAAAAAATAATCTGAAAATTTTTGTGATTTTTTAACACATTTACGATTTATTATAAATTTATTTTTGTAATTTATCAAAATAATATAATAAATCACATAAGTTTTATAAAATCATGAAACTATTTATATTATCTACCCATGATATGGTGAAGATGTGAAAATATTTTTAAATAAATCCAATATCATTTAGTATTTATTTTAAAATTAATTTATAAAGTAAAGAATAAACTGAGATTAATTTAAACAAAAATATTAAACGATATTGAATTTATTTAAAAATTGTTCCACATGTTCATCACACCATGGGTAGATAATAAAAGTTTTTTTTATGATTTTCTAAAACTTGTATGATTTATTATAATATTTTTATAAAATACTAATATAAAATTACAATAAATCGTACATATGTTACAAAATTAGGAAAATTTTCAGATTATCTTCGCATTAAGTAGTGAACATGTTGTAAAAATTTCAAGCGAATCTAATATCGTTTGGTAATTTTTAAATAAGTGTTTAACGAAAATATTGATGAAAGGTCAAAACTGATAACAGAATTAAAGTACAGGGTTTGATTTGTCAGTTGTTTTAGTACAGAGGGCTAACAAAAATAAAGTACATAGTACATAGTTAAAATCGATAATTACCCCTTATGTTTTTAACCATTTGTGCAGTATCAATTTAGTTAATATATTGTGACTTTTAATATTATTTCTTTACTAACCTCAAAGGCTTCGATTCATCAAGATTATTTAATTGAATAATACCACGTTTATTTTCTTATTCTATTAAATTATATTATATTTATTCTCTTATTTTATTTTTTGTATATATAGTAGAACACAAAATATGCATACAAAAATAAAATAAATAATTTCAAGAAACAAGATTTACAATCAAAATTAACGTAAAAAGTTCTAAGTATCATACTATGACAATTATTATGAGTAATTATATGAATATAATAGATTTTATAATTAATTAAAATATCGAATATTTTTCTTAATCTACTCCGTGAATTAAGAAAAAGAACATAATTAATTAGTTTTATCATAAAATTATATGAATATTATTGAAATAAAACTTCAGCAAAAAAAAGAAAAATATATGGAAACTCATAGAAAGAAGTAAGGTCGAGCTAAAAATGAGAAAAAAAGAAAAATATTGATTCAAGATGGTAGAATCAAAAAAGGAATTTAAGTGTTACTAGTGTAACAAGAAATGATATGTAGAGAAAAATTGCCCCAACTATAAGTTTTGGGTTGAAATAAAGTTATATTAATTTCATTTGTTTAATATGAATATAATATGGTTGATTCTATTAGAGACACTCAGTGGATTTATTTTGGTTTTACATTCTATATTTCAAATACCTTGTAAAATATGAGAAACCTAAGACAGTAAGCAAAAAGTCGACAATGTATCTATTCATGCAGTAAGATGTATTTAAATGCGAAATCTATTGACACATGCAATTTGATTTTGATTGGTAATTTTGTATAATTTTTTTTTTTGTAGTTTTTATTTGAATTTAGTTTCTACGTTAAGGCTTGTATCTTAAGATATTCTTTTAACTTTTCACAAGTAATTTTAGTTCATTCTACAAATTGGATTTTGTTGGTAATGATGCATTCATTATATGATGATTCTTTCTCTAATGATTAACTAAAAATACTACCCATAATGTCATGCATATTTGAATCTTTAAGAAAACAATGTGTTACAAATGATGATTTTCTAATTTTGCACAAGAGATCAAGATATATCTCTATATAGAGAATTAAAAAATTAATAAACTATAAAGTACTTTTTTATCAATTTTGACACTTGTGTATATTACATTAAGGACAAACAAACCAATAAGTGAAAGAAAAGTGCAAAGATGAGTATTGATGTATAAGGGATCGTGCAATTAGATATTTGTAATCCAACTGTGAACTTGTAATGGTCCAAGATATTTCATTTTTTCTACAAATGATTTCTCATGATACATATATATTTAGTTGCTTCATAGTAAGGATGAAACACTGGAAAGTCTTTTAAATCTTTTAAGGTTATAAAAACAAAAGCGGTAAACCATAAAAATTGTGAGAATTGACAGAGGTGGATGATATTATAGTAGATACACTGAGATTGGACAAACATTTTGCTAGTGCAAAATTTCTTCAATAGCATGAAATAATTACTTAATACACTAGAAGTTCTCCAAACCAAAATAGTGTGATTATAAGAAAGAATTGAACATTATTGAACATAATGAAGAGTATGTGCACTAAATCCAAATTTCTAATTTTCTAGCGAACTGCGGCTCTCATGATGATTGTTTATATATTAAATTGAGTTCCAATTAATGTTATATCAAAATATACACATGTTAATAACTTGCTACAAATCTTTCTTGATTTTTACAAACCTATTGCATTATCGATATTTCTCTCCCCTTTTCGAACAATTTAGTTTGGTTCGAAACAAAGAAGAAATGTTTTCTAATGTCGAAAAGAGAAGGCCTAGAAATTAGGATTCTTCCACATTATCAACTTTACCCAACTAAAAATCTCCCTTTTCCCTTTCTTTTAAGTATACTAGTGTGCTTACTAGTTCAAATTTGCTTGTGAAATCTAACTTTAACACAAGATAAAAAGAACCACCAATTTTTTAAGATAATCCTGGTTATGATGATATATTAATTGACACTTTTTAGTGACATTATAGTTTGTCATTCTCTCGATAATGTGACATCACGCCATATGAAGACAAGGAGAACCCAAATGTATAGGCCCAAACCATACAAGTGGAGATACATAATTTCATATCGTTTGAGAGAGTGAAAAATACATGGTTTAAAAGTAAAATGTTCTTCCCTACTTCATATAATACGTTTCAAACTATCTCTAATAACAAATTTGTGTAACTTCTGGTCCAAAGCGAACAATATTGTACTGGAGCACCGAGGATGTTATAATTATGTATGCTGGATTGAAATGCATTACTAGAAACACATACACTAGACTTACAATATCCATCATCATCCATACTCTCACTCTATACTAGAAATTGAAAGCCAATAAATTGAAATTGAAATTGAAATTGAATTGATTCCTTACATGAACTATGCTTTGCCATATTGATGAGCCTGGCAAGCTTCCTGGATGGGGATTGGTGGGCTGGAAAGTGAGGCACTCAAAATGGCTTTAGCTACCAATACATTGGCTGCCTCAGTATAGTGTATTCCATCCCAACTAATATGCTTTGATGGGTCCTTGCAAGCATTGCCATAAACTGTTCCATTCACTACTGCTCTTTTCCCACAATCAATATGGTACCCATAGTAACTCCCGCAACAGAATTCAAACGGATCGACAAACCCTGCCACCGTCAAAACACTTGATTTTATCGTTTCTACTTTAAAAAAACATGAAAACTATATAGGACAGATGAGATTTCATAGTTGCTACTTAACATGAAAACCATATAGGACAGATGAGATTTCATAGTTGCTACTTTTTAATTACGATGATTAAGTACAAATGCGACTATTATTGTCTTTATCGGTATACAAGGGTTTTGCAAATCTTACCTAGATTCTTTGCGTTGCTAATTAGCGCGTATTTGGCCGAATATACATCAACGTATGTAAATGAAGCGAGTTTGAGCTGTGTCCTTAACTTGGAGATTATCATCTTAAGCTGTTTATTGAACTCTTGAGCTACTTCATTTTGATACTTAATGCACCCATTATGATCCAAGGGACTTGTTGCTTTGTGAAATATTACACTGTATGGCAAGCACCCAACTGGACCTGTATTATACACCGAAAATATTCTAGCGCCTTCATTGTATAGAAGCTGAAATGATTGAATGACCATAAACAAAGTATGTTAGTAGAAATGTCAAAAAAATAAGAGCATCAGTGAGATTTAGCGAGAAGTTTCAGCTCCGCTTACATGAATTGCGAGAGAGAATTCACTTAAAATGCTTGGAATGGATGTTCTTGTTTGGTTTTCTGTTGTGTATTGGAAGCCATAACTGAGATCATTTTGTCCAATGTCAAACATATAGAGAGCCTTTGGAAAATCTCTCGGCCTTGGAAGAATGCTTTTCAGAAATTCTGAGCTTCCTACAGCCAAAATTTTCTAAATGAAAAACACTTCATAGAAGGAAAAATGGAGAATTGAGTTACCGTTGGATTTGATTTGGTTGTAGATTTTTGCAGTTCGAGACTTGAACAGGATGAATTGAGATACTTGTCTAGCAAGATGAAATGGGCTATATCCCCCAGGAAGAATGGAAGCACCTCCTGTTGCAAAATTAGCTCCATGACTGAAGTTTGTTCCAAGAGAGTCAAAATATGGACTGAGATAGGGAAGATTCAGACTCTCAGCTGCTCAAGAACATCAGAAAACACCCATAAGAAAGCGAACAGATGGAGCAACTAGCATCATAGAATGCTTCTCCATTAAAAGTGATATTTTCAATTAGAAAAAGCCAGTCCCATGAGAAAGAAATCTTGAAATCTGCTCATTGGTTCTCTAAATCTGAGAAATTGAGAGAAGCAAAAATTAGTGTACATACCCACGAAATCTATGACGAGCCGCCCATCACAATACCTTCCAACAGGGTGTCCAAAAAAGGTTTCTCCATTGGGTGGCTGAACTTCCTGCAACGAAGCTGATACTGCTCCGGTGTCAGAATTTGAGTCGCCAAAGTTATACACCGCCGGAAACCGACATTTCGGAGGACCACCTCTAACTCTTGCCGGATTTGTAAACAACCCAGTAGAAAACATCAAGTAGAAAATACAGAGCTTGAGGGAATCCATGGCTGTCAAACTGAAACTCTTTATCTTTAGCAATCGGTGAAGGAATGAGTGTAGCAGCATTGATCAATTATTAGGCTGGCTCTTTATCTTTATGGGTTTGAAATGCAGCTTTTGTTTTGTCTTGTTCTAGACTTGTCAAAGCGACCCGTCCTCTTCAAAGTTGTGGATAAATTTTCACGGTTGTGCTTGGAAAATTACTTCCAGATAATTCCAAAGGTTGAAAAACAGTAAAAACATTGGTGGGTAGTTGTTGCAATCTCAAAATGTGCAACAAAAACACAAGTTCAAGGCCTGTATACACGTCACTTTCTCCAATTTATTAGTGTTTCTGGTAAAAGATAGATTTACATTTATAACTTTTGAAATCGCTTAAATGACAGTTTAAGCTACTGTTGCTAATTTTCATTTTTAAGTCAAGCTGATCAAAATCAAACTAGATAAGCAATCCTACGATCATTAGAACAAATATACTACAGAACAAATGTTTAAAAGAAACCCTGTAAATTTGCACATGAAACAAAAGCAACAATTTTGATGCTAATTTCCATGATCTACAAATAGAAAAGAATCGAAACCGTGAAGGGAAGACTAGGCACCTGCCGAGGATCAGGTGAAGAAACTATACCATCGGCTGGCGGTGCAGCTGTCGGGAACTCCACGTGCTCTTCACAAATGTACCTGGAAAAATAATGGTGGGAAGGCGCTTACTTTCTTCAAGGTGTGGAAAGTCTATGGTGTAATGAAGGCCTCTGCTTTCCTGCCTAGACAGCGCACTGCTCACAACCAGCTTTGCACAGCAAAACAGGTTCCTCATTTCACAAGCCTCAACCACCACCATTGTTGGCCTCCATCCCTGATGAAACAAGAAGTCTTCCCACTTAGCTTCCAGCTCACTAATCTTCTGTTCTGCTGTTTCTAGCCTCGTCGTCGATCTAACAATCCCCACGTACTTCCACATTATCGACTGCAATTCTTTCCTTATTTCTCTAGTTGTCGCCAAAATTCTATTCATAACGTGGCTTTTAAGCGACACCGGTACAAATGGCCTGGCCCATGAATCGGAAGCAATGGAATTGGTACTAGACATCTTCATGTGATCCATTGAGGGCTGAACTGCCCTTTGAGCAAAAACCAATGCCTCGAGCAATGAGTTGCTAGCCAGTCGGTTTGCCCCGTGCAATCCTGTGCATGCTACCTCTCCTGCCATGTACAAGCCCTGCACGTTGGTCTCGCCTTGGAGCCCAGCTCGGACGCCTCCGCACATATAATGAGCAGCCGGAACGACTGGAATCGGCTGACGGGTAATGTCCAAGCCATACTTGAGGCATTCGGAGGCAATGTTGGGGAAATGAGAGAGAATACTTTCTCTTTGCTTGTGGCTTATATCGAGCCGAACGTACTTCTCATTACGTTTTTTTAGCTGGTCGTCTATGCTTCTGGCCACGATATCCCGAGGAGCAAGCTCTGCTCTTTCATCGTAAAAGGGCATGAACCTTTCCATATTTAAATTGTATAAAATACCTCCATCTCCTCTTACCGCTTCAGTGATAAGAAATGCATTTTCTCGAGCTTTGATTGGTTGGATAGGAAGGCCTTCGTCGGCTAAAGCAGTCGGATGGAACTGTACGAATCTTCAAAACATGATAAAGCGACAAATATTAGATTAGTTAAACAACCCTCTTCAAAGAAAGGAGAAAAATATTATCAAGAAGTTCGAAAACAGAGTAAAATTTAAGGCAAAATGCATTTCTTGGACATTAACCAATCATTGGATTATCCGAATAACCTGGTCGTCTATGCTTCTGGCCACGATATCCCGAGGAGCAAGCTCTGCTCTTTCATCGTAAAAGGGCATGAACCTTTCCATATTTAAATTGTATAAAATACCTCCATCTCCTCTTACCGCTTCAGTGATAAGAAATGCATTTTCTCGAGCTTTGATTGGTTGGATAGGAAGGCCTTCGTCGGCTAAAGCAGTCGGATGGAACTGTACGAATCTTCAAAACATGATAAAGCGACAAATATTAGATTAGTTAAACAACCCTCTTCAAAGAAAGGAGAAAAATATTATCAAGAAGTTCGAAAACAGAGTAAAATTTAAGGCAAAATGCATAAAATAAATAAAATGATTCAAAACAGTTCTCATGATCACATAATATTTCTCAGGTTCTAAAAGATCATATGACATATTGTTTCACATATTTACTCACTCCATGTTAGCAATTACAGCTTGAGCTCGATGTGCGATGGCGATTCCATCTCCAGTGGCAACCTGTTAGAACAGGTCAAACATAACAAATAAGTAAAAAAGAGAGCAGTATAAGTTCGATTTAGCACAAAACCAACACTTGCCAGCACCCAAGACAAGACTTTACATAAAAAAAAATTTAGTCGTGCAAAAATGAAAATGAAGTAAACACAAATGAGACAAACTTTATGAAAGAGTAAAACTACGTTTACATTATAATCTCACACTCTGACGTAACTTTTGCGTATTATTAACTAATTAATTTATATATTCTATTAATTTAAATATTAAATTATATCATCTATCAATGAGTCAAAGCCACATAAACGCAATATTACCGTATGAGATTAAAGTGTAAAATTAGAGTGTAAATGTAGTAGTACTCTTTATGAAATGATCTATCCTCCACAAGTATGTTTCTTCCTTTTTAAAGGGGAAGAATATAATAGCAGAAAATGTTGCACCCTCAGTATCGAGAGAAAAAGACAGAAAAATGAGCAACAGATAGAATAACTAAAAGTTTGGCATGCATTATGTACAAGTTAGGAAATGATAAGTACCGAAGGATTTGTAGTTGATGGGTAGATATGTCCAGCTCCTCCAGATGCAAGCA
Organism: Begonia masoniana; assembly: GCA_022432975.1. Taxonomy (NCBI): domain Eukaryota; kingdom Viridiplantae; phylum Streptophyta; class Magnoliopsida; order Cucurbitales; family Begoniaceae; genus Begonia; species Begonia masoniana. The sequence goes on along the minus strand of CM039514.1, from coordinate 10,740,827 downwards.
AAGTCACTTTCGAAATAAACCGTACTACCTGGAAGTGTATTAGAAAGAAAAAACTCAAAATTCAATATAGTTGACATAATAATTCTAATATGCTGATGAATTCATTTTGAAATTAATCAGACATTCACCTCCAGTGTTTCAGCATTCAAAGTGTCAACACCAAAACAGATTGTGTCATCACCATCCTACATTGTAATAAATACTATCATTTGGCAGATAATTTAAGAACTACAGTCACAGTAATAGCAGACCGACAAACAAAATCCAACAGGTACATCTTTCCAAATATCAAATTCAAATTTGTATTCCATAGTTTCCTTTTTAGGAACTTTATTTCTTGAAAAAACTGAAAAACAACCATGAGTACTCAAGCAATAGAGGGAAGGCAAACCTGACAAGTTAGTAAATCAATAGCAAAATGGTGTTCAAAAACATATATATTAGGATCCTTGACGACTGCTTCAAGAAGTGCCCTCTCAATCTCCCTTCCCGTCATATCAGCAGCATGAACAATTCTGTGATGAGAATGGCTCCCCTCTCTAGCTAAATGCAAGTTCCCATCCTCCCCGTGATCAAATGAGGCTCCCATAGCAATTAACTCTCTTATTCTGTCAGGCCCCTCTGTACACACAACCTAAACACAAACAAAATTCAGTAAAGGGATCAATAATCAACCAATTAATTGAAGTTAATATTTCAAATGTAACACCCTAACAGCAAGATATTTATAAAACTGAAAATCAAATGTTTGGGAACATCTTGCAATAAAACAAAATGCATTTGTAAAATGAAAAAATAGTGAGCAGTAATGGGAGAATATTGTAAGAAATGAAATATGCCTTGACTGTCTCTTCATCACAAAGATAAGCCCCTGCTACAATAGTATCCTGCATATGGCTCTCAACAGAATCTGAAGGGCAAAGGACAGCACTGACACCACCTTGAGCATAGTTTGTGTTGCTTTCATGGGGTTCGGACTTGGTAATCACAGCAACGGATCCATGTTTTGCAACTTCGAGAGCATATCTGAGACCAACAACTCCACTACCAATGACAGCAAAATCAAAATACTTGGTGGAGCTATCTCTCACGCGTGACGAAACAATGGTTTTGAAGGTCTTCCCTTTCCCAGTTACTGGAAATTGCAAAATTTTATCTCTCTGGATCGATGACAACTTTGATACCCCACATGACCTGTGCAAAAATAGGAAGAAGAGAAAGAAAATGGCAAAGAAAAAAGATTTTAATTAATAAACTAGACATAATTTACTGAAGCTATAGTTTATGAAGTCGAGCAAACCAACTTGCAGTATATATATATGCTCAAGAAGAATAATCATTCGAAGGGGAAAAAGAAAACCTTTGTTATATTCAGGCTTTTATAGCGGTTCTATTACCAAAGGATCTTCGCCATTTTTCCCACCATTGTTCAGAGAGAAGCCGGAGTCGGCGAGGGCGAGGGCGAGGGCTTGGGAGAGGGCAGAATGAGGTACAGCTTCGACTTGTACGAACCGAATACAGACGAACAGCGATCTCTTACTCCGAAAGAAGAGGTTGAATGGGTGCCTCTCCAGAACCACCCAGTTTTCACATCTACCACCAGCTCCAACAGCGCTGACTCTGGTGCTGTCCTTTTGGGGCCGAGAAATCTGTTGGCATGGGACGGAGCTTCTCGTATCTATTTCTGGGACTCCACGAAGCAGTGCTTGCATCGAATTACTATTCGGCTGGGTGAACCGGATCCTACTTCTGTTCTCGCGGCATCCCCTTCCAAAGTCAGTGTTTGCCCTTTTCTGCTCTCTTTGTGTTTCTTTTACATATATATGTTTTATTTCTTTCGCTTTTGTCCGGAATTCTGAGAACTTGAAATGTTGAATGGCTGGCGTTGTTGGTGAATGCTGTCGAGATTTACTAGGCGGCAAGGAAGTGAAGTTTTGTCTTATTTCTTGAAATATATTTTTTGAAGTTGTTCTTGGCGGGTATCACAGGATGTATGTGAGAGAAAAATTTAATTCAATTTCTGAATGAACAAAAGACTCTCGAATCTCTCTCTCTTTACTCTTCCTCTACTTGGGATTTTTGGTTTGGGGATAATTGAAACCGTATGCTAAAGTCTCTATTTATAGAGAGGATTCAGCACACATTTCTTAAAAAAATAAGAAAAAATGAAAAAATGAACTTTGCCACAGCAATTGAAGAACCACCAACCGTTGAATTCTTCTAAATGGAGGCTGTGGCTGGAAAAATTAAAATGAGTTCTTCAATTCTCTCCCTCCAGCCATATCTGAAACAAGCATTCCAGCTATGTTTCTGCATAGCTCCAACTTTTCTCGAGTTACCATATTTGTCAACATATCTGCTAGATTCTTCTTCGTATGAATATTAACTAGTCTCAATAATTGTCGATCCATAACTTATATCCAATGATATCGAATATCAATATGCTTCGTACGAGAATGATACATGGAATTCTTGCTCAAATCGAGAGCACTTTGACTGTCACAATGTACCTTGTAGTCCTTCTGCTTGATTTCAAGTTCTTGGAGATATTGCTTTAGCCACAACATTTCTTTCCCAGCTTCACCGACAACAATATATTCTGTTTCTGTTGTGGCTAAAGCAACACACTTCTGCAATCTTGACTGCCATGAGATAGCTCCCCTCGCGAAAGTATAGATAAATCCTGAAGTAGATTTTTTACTATCAATATCTCCGGCCATATCTGCATCTGTATAGCCCTCCAAGATTGGATCAGCTCCCCCGTAACAGAGACATATTTTAGTAGTACCCTTTAGGTACCTGAGAATCCACTTTACCGCTTCTCAATGCTCCTTCCTGGGGTTGGAGAGAAAACGACTTATCATTCCTACTGCATGAGCAATATCTGGTCTTGTACACACCATTGCATACATCAGACTTCCAACTGCTGAAGAATACAGTACTTGATGTGCCATGGAACCCTTTTGAACAATATCAAACCGTGAGAAAATTTCCTAGCCTTTTTTAGACTAAAATCTTTGTTCTTCTTATAGGTGATACTCTTCACAAGGTATTTAAAGGAGAAACTAAGCCCCAAGGGAAGGAAGAGCCTCCACCATACAAAGCTTGGAGCATGCATCGAAAATTTGAAGTGAAGAAGGAGTTTGTCCTCCTTTGACAAATTATGTAATCCGAGAGACTAATTTTTTTTAATTTCTTTCACAAGACACTTAGATTTATTTTCTTTGTATGCATGCATGGCTAAATGTTTAAGTAGGATTAAGGCTCCATTTGAAGGGTAAAATTGGAAGCTTGATCATGGGAGAGAGAAGGTGCATATACACCTTGTATCCAACCAATGGTGGCCAAGCACCTCACCACATTCTAGAGGGTTCTTCATCTCCTTCATGCACAAACCCTAGCCCATCTTTTGGAACATATTTAAACATATTTTTCTCATTGTAATGGACATTATTATTGAATGAAATTTCGTGCTTTTGCTGATGCAAAAACCATGGCCCTAGGGCATCCTTAGTTCTACATTCTCGGCGAGCTTACCCGAGCAATGGAGGCTATCTTCATAACCAAGTTGTGACTACTTGGTAACCATCATCCACCCCTTTTTTCTCAGCGTTACCAGAGATTGGAAGCTGAAGAAAAGGTGAGAAAATCGTGCCATTTGGTAAAGCCAATCTACATTTGTGGAGTAAACTATCATCAAAGGTACAAAACACCTTATTCTCGAAGCATCATTGGTTGTGTGTCCACTATTCTTTCTTCCAATCGATTTTTGCTCTGAAATTTTCAGAGTCCACTCTTCACACCCCCAGGTACATTGTGTTAAAATTTCACCCAATTTGCTTCATCTAATCGGGAGTTATAGATTTTACAAGTGAGACGTTATTCTGCCCAGAAAAACTGCTTACCGAGGAGCAGATTTTTCTGTTTTGTTTGTTGCTTAACTTTTTGGTCTGATCGTTTTTGGAGCTGAAATTTTGAGGATATTTCATGCATATTGTTGGTTAGTTTGTGTTAAAATTTCAGATTAATTGGACTTTGTTTGAAGAAAATATTCTGTACTTGTTGGAGTCTCCATCGGCCAAGGATTCTTGGTGTAAATCCGAGGAGCACTTGTGTGTTTTTGTGTTGCTGCTCTTAGGTGTTGATAAACTCGGACTTAGGGCATATCAGTACTAATGACATTTTCTCGATCTCTTCCTTGGATGAAGGGCATGCACTCTTGCTAAACTTGAAATAATTGGCAAGTGGAATGCTGATTGGTTTGGCGTTGTTCATGTTGAACCTCTCGAGCACTCGTTCAATGTACTTCTCATGAGATAACCATAATCGTTGGTGGTTTGCATTCCCAAAATCTGTTGAGCTGGTCTCAAGTCCTTCATTTCAAAAGACTTAGAGAGTTCATTCTTCAGCTGACTAATCTTCGTTGCATCTTTTTCTACTATCATAATATCGTCTACATAAAGTAGAAGTACAATGAAACTCCTGTCTGAAAATCTCTGAATGTAAACACACTCATCTGCAGCAGTTTTCTTGTAACCTTGACTCACCATGCACGAGTCAAACTTTTTGTACCACTGTCTTGGTACCTACTTCAGACCGTACAATCTTTACTTAAGCTTGCAAACGAGGTTATCACCTGAAACCTCAAAACCTTATGGTTGCTCCATATAGATTTCTTCTTTTAGATCTCCGTGAAGAAAAGTTTTATTTACGTCCATCTATTTAAGCTCCAAGTTCATACTTGCTACCAAGCCAAGTATAACTCGGATTGACATCATCTTGACTACTGGTGAAAAAATCTCATCAAAGTCAATTCTTTTCTTCTGTTGGAATCCTTTGACTACCAATCGTGCTTTGTATTTCACCACTTTTCCTCAGCCATCTTTCTTCAGCTTGAACACCCATGTGTTTCTAAGTGTCTTCTTTCCTTTTGGAAGTTTTACGATCTCATAAGTATGATTCTTCTACAGAGATTTCATTTCATCCTTCATTGCTAACAACTATTTTTCTTTATTCTTATGAGATACTGCTGCTTGAAAACTCTCCGGTTCTCCATATTGAGTAAGCAAAAGGTACTCAGATTCTGTATATCTTCTAGATGGAATCCGTCCTTGTTCAGACTTACAAACTTCTGGAATAGTCTGAGGAGATTCACTATCATCTGAGCCTTGTGATGGTTGTGGAACATCTGGCGGAGCGGGTTGTGGCTCCCCCTGCTCAACAACCCCTTCTTCCTCATCTTCTGCTTCTGACATATCTTCTGGCACTATGTCAGCGTCTCTCTCGAACGGTTTTAGTGTTGCATCTGAGTTTTGACCACCAACATTTGACTCTTGAGACATTGTAGGCTTTTCAATGTCTTCTATTGTCTGGCTTTTATGGAACACAACGTCCCTAATTCTAATCACCTTTTTCTCCTTTGGATCCCATAATCTGTATCCGAATTCTTCATCTCCATAGCCAATGAAAATGGATGGAGTGGTCCTTGCATCGAGCTTCTGTCTGAGCTCTTTGGATACATGTGCGTATGCTACACATCCAAATACTCTTAAGTGAGAGTATGATGGATTCTTTCCAGACCACAGTTTCTCCAGAATTTCAAAATTCAATGGTACTGATGGTGATCTGTTGATTAGGTAATAGGCGGCTCTGACTGCTTCTCCCCAGAATGGCTTAGGCAGCTTAGCCATACTGAGCATATTCTGAACATGTTCCATGATTGTCCGTTTCATTCTTTTAGCTACACCGTTGTGCTGAGGGGTGCGAGGGACCGTCTCCTCATGTCGAATGTTGTATGTTTTGCAATACGCATCGAACACCTTGGAAGTGTATTCGCCTCCATTATCTGACCGGAGACACTTTAACTTCTTCCCAGTTTCACGTTCTACCGTGACATGAAACATTTTGAAGTATTCAAACACCTGGCCCTTCGTCTTCAGAAAATAAACCCACACCTTTCGAGAAGCATCATCAATGAATGTAAGAAAATATCTATTTCCGCATAGTGATCCAACCTCCAGGGGACTGTAAACGTCAGAGTGTACTAGACTGAGTAACTCTGATCTTCTTGTGGAAGAGAAATTAAATGAGACTCTGTGCTGCTTGCCAAGTAGACAATGATTGCAAGGATCTAGCGCAACATCTTTTTCAATAGTGATAAGCTCCTTCTTTATTAAGGTAGACAACCCTTTCTCACTCATGTGATCGAGTCTTTGATGCCACAAATTTTGAGAACCTTCCTTCTCTGGTACGTTGAGACTGTCTGTACATATCTTCACATGAGTCTTGTACAGCGTGCCACAAATATGTCCTCGAGCAACTATCAGAGCGCCCTTTGACATCTTCCATGTGCTGTTGCTGAAATGATTACCATAGCCCTGTTTGTCAAGGGCTATTCCAGAATGAAGATTGAGTTGAAGATCTGGCACATGTCGAACATCCTTCAAAGTGATTGTACTCCCAACACTTGTCTTAATCTGGATATCACCAATTCCTAGAATCCCAGAGGAACTGGAATTTCCCATTTTCACTGCTCCAAAGTTACTGATTTTATATGTTGTGAAGTCATCTTTGTGCGGAGTCACGTGGTAGGACGCTGCAGTATCTACCACCCATTTTGTGTCTTATTTTGAGACGTGAAGGCATGTCTCATTATGGGTTGAACAGAACGCTACATCTCCAGGAATAATGACTAGCGTTTCTCCACCCTTGTTCTTCGACTGGGAACTGCTCTGGCCTTGCTCCTCTAGCCATTTGTAGCAATTCTTCTTCATATGACCTTCTATTCCACAGTGATGACATTTATATAAAGGTTTTCTGCCATCGGTGGATCTGTCCCTGCTCTTGCTTCTGCCTCTCCATTTACCTCTACTACTCTTTTGTTGTTTTCCCTGTTGTCTTCCTCGGTGCTCTGAGACAAGGGCATGAGTCTAGTCTGTGCCCATGTCTTTTCTCCTGGCTTCCTAGTTGAACATGGCATCTTTAACCATGGACATGGTAAGTTTGCCATTTGGAGCCGAGTTGCTGAGAGAAACTACAAGTGTTTCCCAGCTATCAGGAAGTGAACTGAGAAGTAGGAGTGCTTGTATCTCATCTCCAAGCGGCATCTCTACAGACGATAGCTGGTTTACCAGACTCAGGTACTCACTGGTATGCTAGGCAATAGAAGTTCCACTTTTGAACTTCATATTAACTAATCGCCTAATCAACATGGGTTTATTCCGAGCGGTTTTGGCCTGGTACATGTCCTCTAGCTTCTTCCAGAGAGCATATGCGTCTGTTTCTTGTGCAACATGGTGGAAGACACTATGATCAATCCATTGCCAGATTTGACCAATAGATTTCTGATTTAATTTCTTCCATTCTGACGCTTTAGCTGGATCAGGTATTTCACCCTTCAATTCTACGGGATTGAACAAATCTTTACAGTTGAGGAGATTTTCCATCCGAGATTTCCACAGCGTGTAGTTGGTGGCAGTGAGCATAATCATAGCTCCTGAAGATGATGTTAACTCTTCTATGGTCATTTTTCACCTTACAAAAATTTATTTATAGAAATAGGAGCTGAATCTCGCAAAACAGAGTCCACCGTTGCGTTCGGAATGGCCGAAAATGGTGGAATAGACACTTCGGGTCACAAATTCAATTTCTAAAAATTTATGGGGTCAAACTAAAAATTTCTAAACGTTCAGGGGCCAATCTATACCTTTAAAAAAACTTAGGGACCTGCTTGAAAATTTCAAAAAGTGTAGGGACCAAAATGCAATTTGCAGAAAATTACAGCTGACTTGGCGACACATGGCACTGACTAGGCACTGAGGTGGTGCTGACGTGGCTGATGACTGTACTTCATCTTCCTCAACCAGATTTTTTGAAAAATCTTAGAGAGCTCGTTTGATGTCTGTTTTTTGATCCGAAAAAACGTACAGACTCGTGGGAGCGAGAGCTACCTCCTGGTATAATCAGAAAAATATTTCGAAAAGTTTCAAAAAAACTCAATTTTTCCGACCGAGCTCATACAATGGCTAATACCCCAACAACCTCGCTCTGATACCACTTGTTGGGTATCATAGGATGTATTTGAGAGAAAAATCTAATTCAATTTTCAAATGAACAAAAAACTCTCAAACCTCTCTCTCTACTTTTCCTCTACTTGGGTTTTGGTTTGGGGATAATTGAAACTGTATGCTGAAGCCTCTATTTATAGAAAGGCTTCAGCATACCTTTCTTGAAAAAATAAGAAAGAAAGAAAAAATGAACTTTGCCGCAGCAATTGAAGAACTACCAACCATTGAATTCTTCTAGATGGAGGCTGTGGCTAGAAAAATTAAAATTGAGTTCCTCAGTTCTCTGATGGCAGTAGAATGTTCTTTTTGGTTTGAACCCTATCTACTCATCTGGCTATTGAGTTTCCCCGAGCTGAGTTAATTATTTTTTCTTTGGTTGTGTAACACTCGAAAATTTTTTCCTTGACGTACGTAGCTCTTAGATTAGATGCTTAACATTTATTTTATAGTTTATTAAGCCCTTGAATGGAAAGTGGATATTAGAAAGCAAGAAGTAAGATAGTGTTGTTTATTTAGTCAATAAGGAAGGGTTTTAGTAATTAAGAAAGAAAATGAATTAAAAGTGAAAAGTAAAGGAAAAGAGGAGATATTCACGTTGGTTTAAGGGTGAAGAAAAAGGTGAGGATTGTTTTATAAAAAGAGAGATTTTGGTGGTAAAAGCCAAAAGTGGAAAAATTGATTTTATAAATTGGTAAAGTGGATGGTTTAATGGCAACTTCTTCTCCCTTCCTCCTTCCACGAAAACTAGCAGCAAGAAGAGCTTCCCCTTCACTTCTCCATCAAGTTTTGCAAGGTTTTAAAGGTGAGTTTTAATGGGTTTTGTTGGGGATGCATGTAGGTGAAAGATTTTGGTGTTTTTTGTGAAGATTGGTTAGGGTTTGGAAACCCTAATGGGGGGCTACGAATTTTCCTTTTCTCTTGCTAAATTAGATGGTTTAATCCTTAGATAGGTTGTTGTAGATGGTTTTTAGAGATAGATTAATGTTTTGGTGAGAATTGGTAAAAATCGGTTTTTGGAATCAATGTTGCCGGTTCTATTTTGCAGTGTTCGATCGGCCATGGTTGATTAGTTGTTGAATTTTATGGTTTCAATGGATAGTAGACGTGTAGAGGTTTACGGAATGGGGTGTCACGTCAAAATCCCGTTTTAAATGAGTTATGGCCGATTGAAGTTGAGACACCGAAAATGAGAGAATTTCGGGATTTTGGGTTTTTATGTTGTAGAGTTAGTTGGTTTGTGTTAGAAATAGAATAGGTATAATTTAGATTATGTTTTGATAATATCTAAGTGAATTCTTAGTATATGTTAAGTTAACGAGTGAACGATTGGACGAACCGAGTGAATAATTACGAGCACGTGCAGGGAATCCAGGTAAGTAGAAGTTGTTTGTGATTGTGCCCTCGGGCCTACACCATGGAACGGTAGGGATTGTTTGCTTGTTTGGTTGTTTGTGTTTTGTTTTGTGTCGAGTATTTGTGTGACATGCATCATTGTTTTCGAACTACGAAAAACGAGTTTTGAGCTTGGTTGAACGGTGAACATGAAACGTGTGGGGAACGGTGAGCTGAAACGTGTGGGAACGGTGAGCTGAAACGTGTGGGGATTTGGTAGTGTCATCCTTGGAGCTAGACTCGAATGTATGCTAGGATATTGGGTAGTGCCATTCTTGGAGCTAGAATCGGATGGAAACACATCCTTGGAGCTGGTCTCGGATGTGTGCCTGGTGCCATCCTTGGAGCTGGACTCAGATATATGCAAGGAGTTTAGGATAGTGTCATCCTTGGAGCTAGATTCGGATGTATGCTAGGGGATTGAGTTTTGCCATCCTAGGAGCTGGACTCAGATGGAAATGCATCCTTGGAGCTAGACTCGGATGTGTGCCAAGAGATCGAGTCTGGCCATCTTTGGAGCTGGACTCGGATGTGGCCATCCGATATCGCACTATTGGGTCAAAGTGGGGTCATCCTAGATGATATAGGATGTGCGCCTACTTGATCCACAACGTTAGGTGATAGATTAACATTTCAGAAAACGAGAACAATAGAGCGAGTAGGAACTGCATGTGTTAGGGTGTGTGTGCATTATATGTGTTTGCATCCATTATTCTCTACTTACTAAGCATTAGGCTTACGTTTTGTGTTCTGTGGCGTAGGTGACGACAAGATTACAGGTGAGCTAGATGAGAGAGCCTAAGATTAGGGAGCAGTCAGCGACGCACGGGGCATGCCGGTGCGGACAGTTGTTGGGGCGTCTCGACCATGGTCTTCGGGGAGTTGTGAGTGATGGGTACCTTTTGGCGTTTTAGTATTTTTGTTGTATTTGGTTGTGTAAAAGATGGTGTTTGGGTGTAACACCCGGTTCTATCGAACCAGCTATCTTTTATTGTTAATGGTATACATTTTATTAGGCAATAATTAAAGTAGGGTTATTAAGTGACTAGACGAGGGTATAAGAGTAATTTGGAAATTTCAAAAGTGGATAACGTATTTAAGGAAGAGGGTTGGGTTTAATGCACTGTAGCCGCCACTATCTTGCTTACCATTCCTCTTCCAGCCTTCGGGTCTGCAGCAGAACTCTCTAGGCGATTCCCTCGCTCGATTCTCCTTCAACCTAGGTAAGTTTTCCTCATTTCTCTTACGATATAGCGGTTAGATACCTGAGGGAGTACAATGTGAGGATTTTGAGGATGCTACGAATGAGGGTAGGTTCGGGTTTTGGTGATTAATGGGAATGCTCGGGTAGTAGAATTTCTAACTGGATTCCTCGAGCTTTTGTTTGATTCTTGGTGAAGTTTAGTGAAGGTTTGATTGATGTTCTGTTATGAACCTAGGTGGGTAGATTTCTGAAGTAACTAGCAACCAAACAATTTCCAGGAGCCAGGTAAGTGAAGTATGCTTGTGCTTTCGGGCCTACATCACAAAACATTAGGTAAGTGAATGTATTTGTATGTCATGCATCATATTTTAAAAGTATACGAAAATGAATTTGAATGCATGTTAGCATGGTAAGGAATGAACATAATGAAACAGCGATGTGAATCAGATTTACTGTTAAGGGAAATAATCCGCCCCTTAATGAGACAGAGGATAGTTAGACTTTGGGAAACTTGATCCACTTCCCATCGAACAGGGGGATCAGAAACAGCTATGTGAATCAGATTTACTGTTAAGGGAAGTAATCCGCCCCTTAATGAGTTAGTGGATATTTATACTTTGGGAGAAGTGATCCAACTCCCAATTTCACAGGGGGATCAGATCAGAAACGATGCATATGCAACTGAGTTGAGAAAGTAAAAACTGCATATTTAGGAATTTATGTTTTAGCATTTCATTACATTATTGCTTTACTTACTTAGCATTAGGCTAATAGATGAGTTTTGTGATGTAGGTGAATAAGTGACAGCAGGTGTGTTTACTGAGTTTGCTGAGGACTAGACTGGTTGGAAGAGTGCATCTACGCAGCAATCTGCCAGCTGATGGGGCAGTTTAACTGATGTCAGTTGGTGTGAAGGTTTAGTTGACAATGTTTCAATTTAAGTATGTTGAGCGTTCATGACAGTAGTGGTTTCAATATTTTGAATACGTTTTTGAGATTTTTTTTTAGATAATAGTATTCTGTTGAGTTTTAATGTTGGTACTTACTGGATTTTGAGTAATGCATTGGTCTGAATTGTTTCTGAATGGTTTCAGCAAAGTAAGCAAATTCCTTTATATAGTAGAGTTGTGTTTGTATAACAAGGGATAGTTGAAATGTCGCTCTGTTCTCTATCAGTAGATGATGTCTATCGGCAGATGTTGCGTTGATGTTCTGTTGTCTATCGGAAGATGTCTTCAGTAAAGTCATCAGAAGATGTCTTTAGTAAAGTCATCGGATGATGTCTTCAGAGGAAGCCATCGGAAGATATAAATAAAATTTGTTGTTTAGTGATCGACAAAGGTTGGATGAAGGGAATCATCCGGCTGACGTCATCGGTAGATGTAAGATAAAGTCGATCGGATGAAGGAATCATTCGGCTGACGTCATCGGAAGATGTAGGAAGACTTTTGTCGTCTTATGACCGGTGGATGTAGCGTATTAAACTAATCGGAAGACTGTAGTAGAAGTCTTGTCGTTTAGTGACCGGTGGATATCGTGTATTGGACTTACCGAAAGATGAAGTGGAAGTTTTGTCGTTTTGTCACCGGAAGGAGCCTTCTGTTATCTGTTTCAGCCTCTTCCGTTGACTTTGTTCAGCGGCAGATGCGTTTGACTTCTACAACTTTTAAAGTATTCCGCGATTTAAACCCTTTTTCTTTTGATCGATTACTCCTTAACACCTCAACCGATTATTCAAGCAATGTTCTATAATTTTGATTAACTCTATTTTCCTCAAATGATTTCCGCTGTAATTCTTTATATGTTTTGAGGTTTTAGAAAATATCAAATTTTGACTTTCGAGCGAAGTTTTAAATTTGGTCTGAAATTTTCTTAGTTATGTTCGGGTTTTTGAGTAACAAACCGGGTTTAAAAAAAAAAAAAACGGGGCGTTACATTGGGAACCTTTGTAAATGTTATTTTAAAATGGGTTGAATATGTTTTATAAAAATGTGGGTACCTTTTGGCGTTATGAGTGATGGGTACCTTTTGGCGTTTTAGTATTTTTGTTGTATTTGGTTGTGTAAAAGATGGTGTTTGGGAACCTTTGTAAATGTTATATTGGAATGGGTTGAATATGTTTTATAAAAATGTGGATTTTCAGGTTTTTGGTTTTAGAAAATTTAGTCGTTATTCTGCTCGATTTTTCGTAGAGTAAAAGACGTTGGTTTTCACTTGTTTTCACGTTTTCAATGCCGTGTTGGAGTCAGTTTTTCGAGAAATTTACGGGTCAAGGAGTCGGGAGTGTCGGGAAAGTTTGAGATAAATTTTGGGTGATTTGAGTGTGAGTGATTTGAAGGAAAAATAAAACAAAAATGGAAGAAGGACGCTGGTGGCCGAGCAGGTGGCGCGTAGGGCGAGGGAGGCGCCGCGTGGGTGCAGGCTGGGCGCGCGTAGCGCCCAGCGCCGATCGATCGGTAGATGTCGATCACGCACCAGAGAGGGTGCCGATCGATCGACGCTGGGCGCCGATCGATCAGCACCAGCGCACGCGCCGCCCAGCATACAAAATTTTAATTTTTTTAAAATTTTTTCTATTTCTACTATGTTTTAACCCGATCTTTTCCGGCACATTTTACACGTATTTTTGGCACGTTTTTCAACAAATTTCTAGGGTTCGAAAAACCTAAAAATCGAGTCGAAATTTTATCAAAAATTATTTTAAACGTCGTTTAAAACGTGAAAGTGTGAGCCAAATAGCGCACCGAGCCGAGGCGGGTTTAGAGGCGTTACAGGTTGATAATTTGGACGATCCATATCAAATGAATTCAAATAATGTTTTTTTTTTTTAAACTGGCTTTGTAAGTTGCATGTTTTGGCATCTAACATACTTTTCTTGCCTCACTTGAATGAGTTGCTTTAATTGTGAAATATTTGCTTGTATCTTCGGAATGGGAGTTTCAACAGTATTTACAGCTTTGTAGTGCCAAAAAATACAACGCAGTAGGTCTGGGTTTTTATCTCACTACACTATATTATGGTAGATATACTGAGATTGGACAAACATTTTGCTATCACAAAATTTTTTCAAGAGCATGAAATAATTACTTAATACACTAGAAGTTCTCCAAACCAAAATAGTGTGATTGTAAGAAAAAATCAATCATTATTGAACATAATGAAGAGTATGTGCACCAAATCCAAACTTCTAATTTTCTAGCGGACTGCGACTCTCAAGATGATAGTGAATATATTAAATTGAGTTCCAATTAACGTTATATCAAAATATACACATGTTAATAACTTGCTACAAATCTTTCATTTGATTTCTATAAACCTATTGCATCATCGACCTTTCTCTCCTCTTTTCGAACAATTTAGTTTGGTTCGAAACAAAGAAGAAATGTTTTCCAATGTCGGAAAGTGAATGCCTAGAAGTTAAGATTCTTCCACATTATCAACTTTACCCAACTAAAAGTCTCTCTTTTCCCCTCTTTTAAGTATACTAGTGCGCTTACTAGCTCAAATTGGCTTGTAAAATCTAACTTTAACACAAGATAAACGGAACCACAAATTTTTTTAGGATAATCCTGGTTATGATGTTATATTAATTGACACTTTTTAGTGACATTATAGTCTGTCATTCTCTCATTATTGTGACATCACGCCTTGTGAAGACAAGGAGAACCCAATTGTGAAGACCCAATCTATACAAGTGGGGATGCACAATCCCACATCGCTTGAGAGAGTAAAAATATCCCTCCCTACTTTATATAATACGTTTCAAACTATCTCTAATAACAAATTCATGTAGTCTTCTACCCAAAGCGAACAATATTATACTAGAGCACCGAGGATATGTTACAATTATGTATGTTAGACTGAAATGCATTACTAGAAACACATACACTAGACTTACAATATCCATCATCATCCATACTCTCACTCTATACTAGAAATTGAAAGCCAATAAATTGAAATTGAAATTGAATTGATTCCTTACATGAACTATGCTTTGCCATATTGATGAGCCTGGCAAGCTTCCTGGATGGGGATTGGTGGGCTGGAAAGTGAGGCACTCAAAATGGCTTTAGCTACCAATACATTGGCTGCCTCAGTATAGTGTATTCCATCCCAACTAATATGCTTTGATGGGTCCTTGCAAGCATTGCCATAAACTGTTCCATTCACCACTGCTCTTTTCCCACAATCAATATGGTACCCATAGTAACTCCCGCAACAGAATTCAAATGGATCGACAAACTCTGCCACCGTCAAAACACTTGATTTTATCGTTTCTACTTTAAAAAAACATGAAAACTATATAGGACAGATGAGATTTCATAGTTGCTACTTAACATGAAAACCATATAGGACAGATGAGATTTCATAGTTGCTACTTTTTAATTACGATGATTAAGTACAAATGCGACTATTATTGTCTTTATCGATATACAAGGGTTTTGCAAATCTTACCTAGATTCTTTGCGTTGCTAATTAGCGCGTATTTGGCCGAATACACATCAACGTATGTAAATGAAGCGAGTTTGAGCTGTGTCCTTAACTTGGAGATTATCATCTTAAGCTGTTTATTGAACTCTTGAGCTACTTCATTTTGATACTTAATGCACCCATTATGATCCAAGGGACTTGTTGCTTTGTGAAATATTACACTGTATGGCAAGCACCCAACTGGACCTGTATTATACACCGAAAATATTCTAGCGCCCTCATTGTATAGAAGCTGAAATGATTGAATGACCATAAACAAAGTATGTTAGTAGAAATGTCAAAAAAATAAGAGCATCAGCGAGATTTAGCGAGAAGTTTCAGCTCCGCTTACATGAATTGCGAGAGAGAATTCACTTAAAATGCTTGGAATGGATGTTCTTGTTTGGTTTTCTGTTGTGTATTGGAAGCCATAACTGAGATCATTTTGTCCAATGTCAAACATATAGAGAGCCTTTGGAAAATCTCTCGGCCTTGGAAGAATGCTTTTCAGAAATTCTGAGCTTCCTACAGCCAAAATTTTCTGAATGAAAAACACTTTTTTAGAAGGAAAAATGGAGAATTGAGTTACCGTTGGATTTGATTTGGTTGTAGATTTTTGCAGTTCGAGACTTGAACAGGATGAATTGAGATACTTGTCTAGCAAGATGAAATGGGCTATATCCCCCAGGAAGAATGGAAGAACTTCCTGTTGCAAAATTAGCTCCATGGCTGAAGTTTGTTCCAAGAGAGTCTAAATATGGACTGAGATAGGGAAGATTCAGACTCTCAGCTGCTCAAGAACATCAGAAAACACCCATAAGAAAGCGAACAGAGGGAGCAACTAGCATCATAGAATGCTTCTCCATTAGAAGTGATATTTTCAATTAGAAAAAGCCAGTCCCATGAGAAAGAAATCTTGAAATCTGCCCTTTGGTTCTCTAAATCTAAGAAATTGAGAGAAGCAAAAATTAGTGTACATACCCACGAAATCTATGACGAGCCGCCCATCACAATACCTTCCAACAGGGTGTCCAAAAAAGGTTTCTCCATTGGGTGGCTGAACTTCCTGCAACGAAGCTGACAGTGCCCCGGTGTCAGAATTTGAGTCGCCAAAGTTATACACCGCCGGAAACCGACATTTCGGAGGACCACCTCTAACTCTCGCCGGACTTGTAAACAACCCAGTAGAAAACAGCAAGTAGAAAATACAGAGCTTGAGGGAATCCATGGCTGTCAAATTGAAACTCATTATCTTTAGCAATCGGTGAAGGAATGAGGGGAGCAGCATTGATCAATTATTAACTGGCTCTCTATCTTTATGGGTTTGAAATGCAGCTTTTGTTTTGTCTTGTTCTAGACTTGTCAAAGCGACCCGTCCGCTTCAAAGTCGTGGATAAATTTTCGCGGTTGTCCTTGGAAAATTATGTCCAGCTAATTCCAAATGCTGAAAAACACTAAAAACAGTTAGAATTAGACGCCTTAATCCACCTGTAACAAATGATCGAGAAATTAAAAAAGAAAAATGAGAAAATAATAGACACTAAATTTTAAGTGAAAATCCTATAAGAGAAAAAACCACGAGTAGAGTAGATAATCACTAATATCAAATTCCGTACAATGAGTTTTGCGACTCTAACATCAATATATAAAAAAAACGTAAAACCCTAATATTGATCTATGGGCCCGACCTGACCCAACTAGAATTCAGTTCACACCAAATTCTAATAAACTACACCTTGACACGAATTCCACATGAGAGATTCAACGGGCTAATCGGCCTAAACCAAAGCGAATCCAGAACACTGAACTCTGACAATTTCCACCTTCAAGGAAATTCCAGCAAGGAAACAAATCTGCAGCACTCCATTAAAAATAAGCTCCTCTACCACAAAGGCCCCAGATGGGTCAACTCAGCATCCGATGCCGTTCAAGTTTAAGTTCTGCTTAAACCTGAGAAACTTCTTTGAGAAGAAACCGGATCTCCTCCTCCATGGTATCATTAAACTATCAGGGTTGTCGTAACGAACTGCATCTGAACATGTTGAAGACTCCACACAGGAATTGTTACCTTGGAACACATTCAATGCATAACCTACAGTTTCATCATATCGTCCTAGAGTTTTAACCTTCCACATGGTTCTGCCTTTGACGATATCATTCTGACGTGAAACTGAAACTGGTGACTGAACATCTGTAATAGGCTGACTCACCGGCTCTGATGTACCCTTAAATCCTAACCTGAATTTCACCTGAGAACCTGACTTCTTCCGAGTCTTCTCAACCTTTCTCTTAGAAAGTGAATTCACAAACTTTGCAGCCTTATTACCCATCACATTGACCGTGATATCCATGATCTTTGCGTGCATCACATATAATGAGAAACATTTTTCTCCTCTCGCCATGATCAATGAACCTCTGGTAAGCTTCCATTTTCCATCACGAAAGGTGTTGCCAAACCCTTCACCGTCGAGCTTGCCAGTCGAGACCAAATTCTTGCGGATGTCCGGGATGTGCTTCACACCTCTCAAAACCAAGGTGTTGTCGATGTTGGTTTTCAAATACACCTCCCATACCAATGGCTTTTGCAACGCCACTATTTCCCATCCTCACACTTCCAAAGTCACCCGAAGTGTAGGACGTAAAAAAATCTCTCCGCGAAGTGGCATGTATTGAAGCGCCACTATCGATTACCCAACTCGTATTTTGGCAAGTGAAATTTATGGCATCCTCATCGTACACACTAAAGAATTCCTCGGTGACTGTGGCTACCTCCTTGCCTGTGTCATTACTGTTCTTCTTCGGTGCTCTACAATCCTTCTTCATGTGACCCTGCTTGCCACAATTCTAGCACTCAAATTGTAACGTAACGACCCGCTGAGCTCCCCTGACCAGGCTGTGTAGTCAGGGCACTACACCCACAGGCACTACCATGTGGCGCCCATAGGCTGTCCCACGTGTACTCATGATCTTCTCCCCCTCCCTGGTTGAAGGGCAGTTTTTGTCTTCCCAGTGACTTGAACCCTGGCTCCCAGGCTTCATAACCAAGGGTCCATCATCACTGGTACCACTTGAGCTACTTGGCAGTGCCTATGGGTGTAGTGCCCGGACTGCACGGCCTGGTCGGGGGAGCCCGACGGGTCGTTACAAAAAAGGCGCCTTTTTGTAACGACCCGCCGGGCTCCCCCGACCAGGCCGTGCAGTCCGGGTACTACACTCAGAGGCACTGCCACGTGGCACCCTAAGGACCGCCCCACGTGTACTCACGATCATTCAGATGTGCTGCGACAGAGTACCATCAATCATCTTCAGATTAAAAAGCTTCTTCATAAGAAATACCTTATTATTCGCAGAGGGTTTCTCGTACATATCAGATAGAGCCTTCATCAGACTCGTAGTAGTCTTCTCCTTCGCCACGTTTTGAGCAACGCTTTTTGCTAGTATCAATCGGACGACTCTTAAAACCTGTCTATCAAGGAGATTCCATTCACTGTCTTCTATCTTCTCTGGTTTCGCACTCAATGGAAGATGAAGTTTTTTCTCGTATAAGTAATCCTTGATTTGTATTCTCCAGAATGCAAAATCTGTCCTATCGAATTTTCAAATAATTTGTCTTGTGGTATCCTCACCTGCCATTGTTATCAATAATCAATGCCTTAAAAAAATAGATATTTCTAGATCAATTATTCAACCCCAATAATCAATCAAAGTCAGCCCAGTTGATCTCAGAATTTCACTCCAAAAGTATTCTGAATAAATTTGTCGAACAAATTATCAAAGCCCAAAAATATCTGAATCAATAACCTTGCCCAGATATTTTTCTCGAAAAATCAAATCTCTTTCTATCTAGTGTCTCAGCCTTCCGACGGGATCCCTCGGTGTGCTTGCTGCATCAATACACGCCCGCTCTTCTACGGCTTGTTCTAAAAAATCCCTGCCGTAGGCTACCTCTGTTTCTGAGTAGGTCACACACACACACACAGCTGTTTCTCACTGTTCTTTGCAGCGGCTTCTCTCTGTTCTTCAGAGGAGTAGTTTTTCGCAGATGGCGGCGGCAGTGGCGGAGCAGGTCGACGTGGTCTGCGCGGTTGGCGACGGCGCGGTTCTGGTGCACGATGGCAGAACGACGATCTCTCCTCTGTTGCTTCGCGTGGGCAGCTCTTTCGCTGTTATGTTCTTCCTGGTCAAGCAAAATGGGGTGCGGCTAGGGCTCTGTTCTTCGGCTTTGGATCGCGTTGCGCTTCTTGATAACTCTTAAATTAGAGTTATTTTATACTATTTTTAATTGATAGAACTTATATGATTTGAGTGAATGTAGAAATAAATTGGTAAAATTTACTATAATTGCTACAAGATGCTACAGCATCAAGAGATTGGTTGAATTTAACGTATGTATGCATATTCTCTAATAAAAGCAGATTTTTTTCACTAATTCGAATATTGTATTTGAATGCAAATTTATTAGCAGAAAAATACGAAAAGAAAGGTTGGTGTTTTATAGAGAAGCAAATCAAAAGGTGTGAAGATTATGGAAATCTCGAATAAATCAATGAAGGAGATTATTGTTACAAAAAATGAAGGACAGAAATCAAGGAGAAAATGGAGAAATTTTGGCTGAAAAATGATTCAAAATCGAAAGAGAGAGAAAGGAGGCCAATCGGATGACATAAACGGTAGATAAAATCGAATGACAGTGAACAAAAAGTGGTAGATAAAATCGAATGGCAGTCGACAAACAGAAAACGGATGACAAATGACAATCGGATGACAAAGTAGCAATCGGATGACAGTTGACAAATAGAAGAAGGGATGACAGAAAACGGATGACAAAACAATAATCGGATGATAGAGCTGCATAAAATACAATCGGATGACAGAACAACATAGACAAAGCAACAGACTGACTTAGAAGAGTGGACGACAAAAGAGAGTAAATCAAGAAGATTTTATCATAATGATAAGCTGTTGATTAAGGGAATCAGAGGATTAGAAGGAGAAAATAAAGGAACAGACTGGAGAGAGAAAAGAAGGATGATTATATATTTTGGCTGCTGTAGGGGAGAGCTCTGGATCTGTAGCAAGGGAACTGACGACAATTTTTAGCTTTCTTTTTCTTCTCTTTTCTGTTTATGTTTTTATGAATATTATTGCTGTGGGTTTTATTTTATGATGTCTAGTAGCTAAACTTTTTTAATCTTGGTTAGACAAGAGAGTACTCTTTACATGTTTCTATTCTGATCTATTGAATGCTACATATTTTTCATTGCACGATTGCTCATGATTTTTATCGCATAATACGAATTGTGTCGATAGGCAAATTTATTTTCATATATTTCTATTGTATCGATAGGTAAATAGGAATTGAAGATGTATGAGTAATTGAATAAATTAAAATTTTTGCAAAGTAGCTAACATTAATTTATTTGGCGTTAAGAATAGATTTACGCAAAAATTCAAATTAAGTTTTTATCTTTTCAAAGTCGAAAAGAAAATTCTAAAATGAATTTACCTAAGCAATTCTACGGAACCCTAGAAATATTATAAATTTTTGCTGTGCTGTGACTAATGTTGTAGTATCAGTACTAATTGCATGTAAAGATGAAATCAACCCTAACCAAAGTTTTTCCCATAATTATCTTTTTAAATCATTTCCATTTTTAGTCTTATTTAATTTTGAGTAATTTTAGTTCATCATTCCTTATTATTCATTTAATTTCAATATTTTCATATTTATTTTATAGAAATTTATACCAAGATTAATTTGATTAAAAATATCCTCGTTGGATCGACTTTTACTTACTTTATTACTTTGTTAGCGACACGTGCACTTGCGTCAGGGTGTAGAAAATCACTAACAATTTTTTGGCGTTGTTGTCAGAGATATTTCTTAATTATTTTATTTTGCTATAATTTTTATATTTGTTTATATTTATTTCATTTTCAGGTTTACGTGCTTAATACCTGACAAAGAAAACGATCAGGATCTTGTGCCCCATAGATCCAGAAATCGAACGAACATTTCGAGCAAGCAGAAGACAACAGCAACAACCAATTTTTGGAGGAGATAATATGGCTAATCTAGAGGAAGAAAAAAATAACGCCGAACACATTATCAATGGCAGAGACACACCTATTCAAGATTTTGCCATCCCTACGCTTAATAATCTAAACCCTGGTATTGTGAGACCAGACATTCAAGCGATCAGATTCGAGCTTAAGCCGGTGATGTTCCAGATGCTTCAAACAGTTGGGCAGTTCAGTGGAATAGGTTACCAACAACCCGCACCGTCATCTTAAGGTTTTTGGAGAAGTTAGTGACTCTTTCAATTTTCCTGGAGTTTCTGCTGAAGCATTGAGGCTCAAGCTTTTTCTATATTCTTTAAGAGACAGAACGAGAGACTGGTTGAACAATATCCCTTCAGACACCTTCACCACATGGGGAGAGCTTGCCAAGAAGTTCATTATGAAGTACCATCCACCAGTGAGGAATGCGAGAATGAGAAATGAGATCACCAGTTTTCTGCAAAAGGATGGAGAGTCTCTGTACAAAGCTTGGGACAGATTTAAAGAATTATTGAGGCAGTGCCCCAACCACGGGATACCACACTGGATTCAGTTGGAAACATTTTATAATGAATTAAATGGCCAAACAAGATCGATTATTGATGCTGCAACAAACAGAACACTTCTTTCTAAATCCTTCAATGAAGCTTATGACTTCCTGAAGAGAATGACAGTAAATAGCTATCAGTGGCCTTCAGACAGAACTCAATCTACAAGGTGTGCAACTGGAGTTTATGATCTAGATGAAATTGCTGCATTAAATGCAAAGATTTCTATGTTGGAAAATGAGATCAAGGCGATGAATAAACCTTCTAAACCGACAATTAGAGAAGTTTTTTGCATTTTCTGTGGGGAGAATCATGATGACAACTTTTGTCCCACCAACCCAGAATCTGCAAATAACGTGGGATATAATAGAAACAATAACCCTTACTCACAGACCTACAATCCTAGCTGGAAGCAGCATCCAAATTTTCAATGGAACTCACAGCAGCAAAATGCCACTGCATAGAATAGATCTGCAGAAAACTACAAGCAAGGTTTCTCACAGCCTTCACAAACCTCAATGCATTAAGAGCAACTAGAGAGATTTGCCAGAGAATATGCTGTTAAGACAGACGTGATCTTGCAAAATTTGGCTGCGTCTATGAAAAATATGGAAACACAAATGAGGTAGTTGGCTCAGTCTTTAAGTACGAAGAATATAGACAATTACTAGTGATACAGAAGTACTTACAAAGGCCTGGTAAAGAGCATTGCAAGGCAATAGTTTTGAGGAATGAAAGGGAATTAGAAATCCCAGAGAAGCAACAAAAAGCAGAGAGTTCTAGAAATCAAAATGAGGTGGCTGAAGAAAAAGAAGCAGATGAAACAGAAAAGATAAATCCAGCAACTGATGTTGTAGCATCACCACAGCAACAGCAAGAGGAGTTAAGAATCCAGAAGCCGCCACCACCATTTCCTCAGAGATTACAAAAACACAACCAGGACAAACAGTTTAAAAGATTTCTAGATGTTCTCAAGCAGCTACACATCAATGTGCCCTTGGTGGAAGCACTTGAACAAATGCCCAACTATGCCAAATTCATGAAGGATGTTTTGTCCAAAAAGAGGAAGCTGGGAGAATATGAACTGGTGGCTATGACAGAAGAAACAAGCTACATATTGCAAAACAAGATTCCACCAAAACTAAAAGATATTGACAGTTTCACCATCCCATGCACGATAGAGCTCTATGCGACCTAGGAGCAAGTATTAATCTGATGCCCATGTCGATTTTCAAGAAACTGGGAATAAGAGAGGTTCGACCCACGATCGTGACTCTGGAACTTGCTGATCGCTTGCTAACTCATCCACAAGGAAATATAGAAGACGTCCTTGTAAAAATAGACAAGTTAATTTTTCCAGCAGGCTTTATTATACTAGATTATGAAGCTGACCGTGAGGTACCTATCATTCTAGGAAGACTCTTCTTAGCTACTGGAAGAACCCTGATTGACGTGCAAAAAGGTGAACTCATCATGAAACGATCAACAAGTCACCTTTAATGTTTTGAAAGCCATGAAGTGTCCCTATGATGAAGAAGATTGTTTCAGTGTATCAAAAGAAAAAGAAATAGAAGAAGCAAAGCAACTCTATCGAAGCTATAAAAGGCAGTTTGAGACACTAATCAAAACAGAAGATAGCCCATAAATTCTTCAGCCATCGAGTGAAGAGACACCAACACTAGAGTTGAAACAGTTATCTTCTCACCTAAAGTATGCATTCCTTGGACTCAAAGATACCCTTCCTGTGGTTATTTCAGCAGCTTTATCAACCAAGCAAGAGAAAGAGTTATTACATGTTCTAAAAAGTTATAAACAGACTCTTGCATGGACAGTAAAGGATATAAAAGGGATTAGTCCGAGTATTTGCATGCACAAAATATTATTAGAAGAAGGATATAGTGCATCGATAGAGCAACAGAGAAGGCTAAACCCCGTAATGAAGGAAATGGTTAAAAAGGAGATTCTGAAGTGGCTGGACGCTGGTATCATCTACCTTATTTCAAACAGCTCTTGGATTAGCCCAGTCCAATGCGTCCCAAAGAAAGGAGGAACAACTGTGGTGGTTAATGAAAAAAATGAACTAATACCTACGAGGACTGTAACAGGATGGAGGATTTGCATGGACTACAGAAAACTAAATAAAGCCACATGTAAAGATCATTTTCCTCTGCCCTTTATCGATCATTTCCCTCTGAGAGAAATGCCATTTCATGGTTCAAAAGGAATAGTGCTTGGACATCGAGTTTCAGAGAAAGGATTGGAAGTAGATAAAGCCAAGGTGGAGATCATTGAAAAACTGCCACCACTGAAAACAGTAAAGGGGAATCAGAAATTTTTTGGGACATGTGGGATTCTATCACCACTTTATTAAAGACTTCTCAAAAATTTCTAAACTGCTATGCATGTTATTGGAGCAGAACACTTCCTTTAATTTTGACAGAGACTGCCTGGAAGCTTTCAATTTGTTGAAGCAAAAGTTGATCACCGCACCTGTAATAGCAGCACTTGATTGGACTTCACCGTTTATTCTGATGTGCGATGCAAGTGATTATGCTATAGGAGCAGTGTTGGGACAGAAGAAAGACAAAGTATTTTATTCCATTTATTATGCCAGCAAGACTCTAAATGAAGCTCAAAAGAATTACAGAACTACAGAAAAAGAACTTTTAGCAGTGGTGTTTGCATTCGATAAGTTTAGAGCATATCTGATAGCAACCAAGGTTATTGTATACACTGATCATGTAGCAATCAAGTACTTGATTGCTAAGAAGGATGCTAAACAAAGACTAATCCACTGGGTGCTACTGCTTCAGGAGTTTGATCTAGAAATCTGTGATAGAAAGAGATGCGAAAACCAAGTTGCAGATAATTTATCTAGACTGGGAAATGTGAGCGAACAGTAACTCGGAGAAAGTATCAAGCAAACATTCCCAGATGAACAAATGTTGAAACTTGGTATGCAGACTTTGTTAATTATATTGTGAGTGATATCATCCCTTTCGACTGAGATTATCAGCAGAAAAGGAAGTTCTTGAAAGATGTGAAGCAATACTTTTGGGATGAGCCATTCCTCTTCAAACAGTGTGCGGATCAGTTGTTGAGAAGATGTATACCAGAGGAGGAAATGGAGCAAGTGCTGCAGCAATGCCATGCAGCATCATACGGAGGCCACTACAGAGGAACACGTACGGCAGCAAAAGTTTTGCAATCAGGTTTGTACTGGCCTACACTCTTTAAAGATGCTAACAATTTTGTTCAAAACTGTGACAGATGTCAAAGAACAGGGAATATATCAAGAAAACATGAGCAGCCTGACCAACATCTTGGAGATGAAAGTCTTTGATGTCTGGGAAATGGACTTCATGGGACCTTTCCTAGCATCTCATGGAAACAAATACATACTTCTGGCTGTTGATTATGTTTCTAAATGGGTAGAAGCTGCAGCACTGCCAAACAATGAAGGGAAGAGTGTTCTGAAGTTTTTGCAGAAAAATATTTTCACAAGGCTTGGAACTTTCAGAGCGATTATCAATGATGGCGGATCTCATTTTTGCAACAGAGCATTCACTGGGTTATTGAGTAAATATGGAGTTAGATACAAGGTGACTACAACATACCATCCTCAGAGTAATAGCCAAGCAAAAGTATCTAACAGGGAAGTAAAGCGAATTCTAGAGAAGGTAGTAAATTCGAATAGGAAAGACTGGTCACAGAAGTTAGACTATGCATTATGGGCGTACAAAATAGCATTTAAAACTCCTCTGGGCATCTACTCTATTCAACAGAATTTATGGAAAAGCTTGCCATCTACCTTGTAGAGTTAGAACACAAGGCCTTCCAAGCATTGAAAATGTTGAACTTGGATTTACAGCAAGTAGGAAGGAATCAGTTCTTGCAGTTGCAAGAGTTAGAAGAATTGAGAATGACAGCTTACGAAAATTCAAGGATTTATAAAGAGAAAGTAAAAAAATGGCATGATAAAAAAATTCAACAAAGAGTTTTTGAGAAAGGACAAAATGTGTTACTCTTCAACTCAAGAATGAAGCTGTTTCCAGGTAAACTTAAATCTAAATGGTCTGGACCATTTGAAATCATGGAAATATTCCCATATGGTACACTGGAATTATTTGATGAAAAGAATGGTAGAAATTTCAAGGTGAATGGTCAGTGAGTAAAACTTTATCATAGAGAAATATTGACAGAAATTACCTCAATTACTCTTGAGGACAGCAAAGAATCTTGATATATGGAGAAGTCAGGCTGATGACTGTAAAATCAAGCACTTATTCGGAGACAACCCAATATCTAGTATCCTTTCTTTTTATTGTCATTTTATTTTTATTTCAGTTTTTGTCTAAAATAATGGTGATGCTACGACGTTTGCTGTAGCATCACATATAATCAAAATAAAATGTTTAGGTGTAATAACTTCTGTTATCTAATTATTTTCTTTCACTTTTAATTTAAAGTTTAAAATGTTTACCTTACCGATCAGATATATAAAAAAAACAAAATGGTGAATTAATATTAAATAATTAGAAATTTTCTAATTATTTAATTGTCTACCTTCATAAAAAAATTTTCTCTCTCTTTCGAATTTTCAGATTGCTACTTTTCTCTCTCGAAGCTCTAGCCCCGCTGCAGCAATCCTCCTGTAACATCCATTATTTCCTATACCTTACAATTCCCGTAAAATTTTTCATTTTTAAACATTAAGTAAATTTGACTTTTAAAACCCTTAATCGAAGTCTCTGGTTATTGAAATTGTCAGAAAATTACATAAAGAAGCATGTATACAATAGGAAAAACATTGGCCAGTGACTCGGTTTCAGCCAAAATGGCATAATTGCCTATTTATCAATAGCCAATCAATCGGCCAGCGTTCTGAAATTTCCAGAACGCTTGCCTAAAAACTTCAACAGCCGATCGATCGGCCATTTCAACCGATCAATCGGCTAACACTCTGGAAAAACTAGAGCGCTTAGCCAGCAAGTTTGCCGATCGATCGCCCTCCTAGGCGATTGATCGGCAAACTCTCTGGATTTCGAAATCTAGAGAGCTGCCTTCTTTTCTTCTTTCTCCCTGCATTACATCACACACACACTTCACAAATTCCTCCCCTTCCCTTTTCTCTCTTCATCCATCAACGCCTAACAACAATTCAACATAAAACACTTCAACCCTCATACGTTTCTCTATTTCATCAATTGCCTAAAACAAAATTTGAAACGTAGCCTAGAACGTATTCGAAAAAGTGATAAAATCTACGAAAACTAACTGCATGGATAACTCTAAAACTCGAGCGTATCCATGCACAATCTAAAAAAAATCATCCATATTAAAGCATCAAAGTCTAATCTATTTCATCAATATCAACAAAGCAACGAAAAGACATAAAACTCGTCCAATGGTGAACCCATCTGTATAACCATCAAAATAGACTATTTATACACTTGTTCATAAAACTATCCAAATCATCAAAACACCGATATCCTTAATCCAGTTACCAATCACTCTGAATGAGTTTTCTATACCATTTTCTATATCGTCTATATCTAACATACCAAAATCCCGAAATACTTATCCATCGGTTCCCACGGGTCAAAATCGCACCGACTGCGCTAGCACACTCCCACGGACATTCTCCATTTACATTCCCTTCCTAAGGTCTATATCAATATTTTGCTAAGTTTCTTATAGTATCAATCTTTATGGACAGATTATTAGTAAAGACTATCATTCTATCCATAGTAACATCTAATCCGATAAATCCTTTCAATAGCCAAAGAAATGTAACCTTGTCCATAATCCAAAACATACATCCTTCCGGCCTACAATCTCACAACCTAAACCTTTTCTATAAAACACTACTCATTGCTTCTTTTTCAACTCTATTTATCCTTGTTTTTTTTTTCAAATATTAGTCACTCTAATCTGCCATCCAGAAGGAAATTCTCAGATTTAAGACTCTTGACCTAAATTGGATCAACAATAGTCTCAATAATTTAACCTCTAATGCTAGGCCAAGAAGAAATTACTCCAAACTGTCAATTTATTTCATCCTCTACAATTGATATACTTCTTATTGATCCAAATAAACTTGAACGAAAACTCTGATCTTTTCTTCAATTGTCTATAATCCTCAATATATATTGATTTCCAAATGAAATCCAACTTCATATCTTCTCAATTAATGCTTTATCTAATTAAATTCATACCCGATCTATCTCTCTTGACATTCCCTCTCCGTTTTCAGAATACAACATGTGGTCAAAGAGTTCTGGTAAGAAAGATGCCGAGCAGGCCACTCAACCACGATTCATATCTGAAGCAGCTCAGCTTCGCCACGAGCAACGAATGCAGCAGAAAAGCTTTGCAGCAGAAAAGGGCTTTGTTGCTACGGAGGGCGTCTTTGCCAAATACCCGACGTACGTTACCTCCGTTATCCAAGAACGCAATTGGGCAAGATTCTGCTCACGGCAGGAAGCAGTCATCATGAATTTAGTTCGCGAGTTTTATGCCAATTTCAAGGGGGAGTTACCTTTGCGGGTAAGAGTCTGAAATCAAAAGGTACAAATCTTGCCCGAAGTTATGAACTCTTTTTATAATCTGGAAGAGGTGGACGATGAATTTTACGCCCATGCTGACAATCTGTCACCACCATTTTTGTGGGCTGTGCTAAAGAAATTGCAGAACCAGAGACGGAATGGGCTGTCTCTAAAACAGATCATTCTCCCTCCCTCGAATTACATTAGTACCAGCAGCAAAGGTACCACTTTCTTAAGAGCAGAATATTTCCTTCCACCCATGGACAGCATGTGGTCAGGGAATGCGCAGTTTTGATTTACTGTATTTTAACTGGGAAACGCATTAATATTGGTACAATTATATATAGAAATATATGTGCTAATGCATTGAAGCCAATGGGGCAGTTTTTTATTTCCTTCTCTGATATCAGGTTTGTGTGAGCTTGCTGGAGTAATATACGATGAACAGGAAGAGAAGCTTGCTCCTGCACCAGGCATCACCCCATTAGTAGTGAAAAGAATTGCTCTCAATAAAACAGAGGGAGAGGGCACTGATGAGAAAGAAGAACCACGCCACCATCCAAATGCTACGAACACAGCAGCAGCATCATCCAGCAGCAGCAATTTCCAGCAGCAAGTACTTGATGAGCTTTTGCACACCAAAATAGAATGGCACAAACATGACAATGAGGCAGTGAAGCACAAACTTCATATTCAGGAGATTCAACAACATCGGATGTCAGAATCCCTGAAGAGTCTAAAGCGCAAGAGTAAAATCTTCTGGCGCTACAGTTACCTCTGAGATAAAGCATTGGCAGCAAGTTTGACAAGGTCTGCTGATGAGCCCCAATCAATCTTTCCTCGTTTTCCCACACTGTTGCTCCAGAACTCGGACTCCAAATCAGGCACAGGAGCATAATTACCCAGGGAAGTTCTTTCCCCCTCTTTTTGTTCGCATTTCATTTTGTTTGGCACTGGGGACACTGCCAATTGTTAAGTTTGCAGGTAAGAAAATGGGTAAGGGTAGAAGAGAACTTAATTTTTGGCTGTTTAATCCTGTTTAGTTTTCTACTTAAGTTTGTTTAGTTCTTTGTTCTGTTTAGTCTCCGAAAACAAAATGATGAATAACAATACAATTTTCTAATATCTCCTAATTCAGTAAGTTATTGAATAATGTCATTATCACACACCATTAGAAATTAATTAAAATTTATTCTCATAAGCTTAGTTGTTCCTAACACACAAACTCCTTTTGATTTCTTAAGAATATCATCCTTACTAGACATTACAATTATATCTAGGTGTCAATAATTTAGTGTTTAATGAAAGAAATTAACAATGAAAGACTTCTTCTAAAAAATATATAAAATAAAAACATATAATAAATACTAAGTTTCGGGGTTATATATAAAAATAAATAAATGCAATTTCCTAATCTACTTTCAATTTCGAGTGAGCCTTTTGGACACTTGATGGGTAGAAATAAATTGGAGGAACTTTGGGAGGAACTCCGTTTGCATTATGTTATTGGCCTATATCCTCTCTATTTGATATGCGTAATATATCTTGACGTGACACATTGGAGAAACGGGAAAAAGGGGGCGGAACTTTATCACCAATTTTGGCAATCGCGTAAAAAAAAGGTAGTGTGAGTTATAAATAAAGTCAATGTAAAAAAAAAAATTATTATTATTATATATCCCCCTCACTTATTTAAAAAATAATAAAAAAATAAAAGAAAGAAGAAGAATCTTTGAAAGCTAATGTATTTAGGAAGGACATTAAAAAGTTGACATCCTAGGATATGTATTGTGATGTTTAGTGTTGATGGTTGAACTTAGCAATTTAAGAGGAGTTTGAGCGCGCACACACTTTGAAAATTAGTTTATTGGGGATTAAATCTATATTGATTGCTTTTATTTGTGATAGTGAAATTTTTTTTAATAATTTACAAGTTACGAAATATTTTAGAAATTACTAAGTTATGTTAATGTTACCTTAAGAATTTATTCTTGTTCTGCATCACTCAAGGACGAGTAATAGTTCAAGTTTGGGGGTATTTGATAACTCTTAAATTAGAGTTATTTTATATTATTTTTAATTGATAGAACTTATATGATTTGAGTGAATGTAGAAAAAAATTGGTAAAATTTACTTTAATTGCTGCAAGATGCTGCAGTATCAAGAGATTGGTTGAATTTAACGTATTTCATACATATTCTCTAACAAAAGCAGATTTTTATCACTAATTCGAATTTTGTATTTGAATGCAGATTTATTAGCAGAAAAATACAAAAGGAAAGATTGGTGCTTTAATATAGAAGCAAATCAAAAGGGGTGAAGATTATGGAAATTTCGAATAAATCAATAAAGGAGATTATTGTTACAAAAAATGAAGGACATAAATCAAGGAGAAAAGGGAGAAATTTTGGTTGAAAAATGATTCAGAATCGGAAGAGAGAGAAAGGAGGCCAATCAGGATGACATAAACGGTAGATAAAATCGGATGACAGAAACGGTAGATAAAATCGGATGACTAAGAACAAAAAGTGGTAGATAAAATCGGATGGTAGTCAACAAACAGAAAATGGATGACAAATGACAATCGGATGACAGAGCAGCAATCGGATGGTAGTCGACAAATAGAGGAAGGGATGACAGAAAACGGATGACAAAACAGCAATCGGATGACAGAGCTGCATAAAATACAATCGGATGACAGAGCAACATAGACAAAGCAACGGACGACTTAAAAGAGTGGACGACAAAAGAGAGCAAATTAAGAAGATTTTATCATAATGATAAGCCGTTGTTTAAGGGAATCAGAGGATTAGAAAGAGAAAATAAATGAACAGACTGGAGAGAGAAAAGAAGGATGATTATATATTTTCGCTGCTACAAGGAGAGAGCTCTGGATCTGCAGCAAGGGAACTGACGACAATTTTTAGCTTTCTTCTTCTTCTCTTTTCTGTTTATGTTTTTATGAATATTATTGCTGTGGGTTTTATTTTATGATGTCTAGTAGCTAAATTTTTTTAATCTTGGTTAGGCAAGAGAGTACTCTTTACATGTTTCTATTCTGTTCTATTGAATGCTACATATTTTTCATTGCACGATTGCTCATGATTTTTATTGCATAATACGAATTGTGTCGATAGAAAAATTTGTTTTCACATATTTCTATTGTATTGATAGGTAAATAGGAATTAAAAATGCATGAGTAATTGAATAAATTAAAATTGTTGCAAAGTAGATAACATTAATTTATTTGGCGTTAAGAATAGGTTTACGCGAAAATTCAAATTAAGTTTTTGTCTTTTCAAAGTCGAAAAGAAAATTCTGAAATGAATTTACCTAGGCAATTCGACGGAACCCTAGAAATATTATAAATTCTTGTTGTAATAACCCAGAAAATTTACCAAATAAATTTAAAGTCCTGTTAGGGTTCCGTGAAAGATTTTACAGGCTATTTTGCCTAATAAAGCTTAGGAATTTATTTGGGAGAGAATTTTCCAAAAGATTAGGTTTAGAGGGCGCGAACTTAACAGAAACACGGAAGTTCAAACACACGATGGCAATGTAGTAAATTAGTTAATGAATAAATAAATAAGTAAATAAAAAAAATAAAAATAAAAATACATTTTAAACTAAATGGCTTCGTGAAGAAGCCATTCAGTTTGTTTGCAGCCCGAGCCCCGACGAGAGAGAGAGGCCGGAATTCTCCTCCGACAACCCCGACATCCCGGCCACCATTCTGACGAGCGACCTCCGGCGAACTGAAACCCCACTCTTCCCCTTCAATTTCGTGCACGCATCGAACGGAAAGAGGTTAGTTCATCTCCCTGTTTCCTCTCTTATGCGCGGCCTAGGTGTGGTCTTATTGATGGAGCATGTTGGCCGAGTTTTCTTGTTGTTTTGGCGACGAAAATAAGGGGGATTGGGGTGTGCGATGGGCAATCCTCAGTGGCTGAAATACCCCTATTTCAGGGGTGAAACCGAGAGGAAAGGGAGGGGGTGGGGGCTGTGGTTCGGGTTCTGAAATTGGAAACCTTGGATTTGTTTAAATTATGCTTAATAGGTTAGAATGTGATGAATTGGTGATAGATTGAAAGAGTTTGTTGAAAAACCAAAAATGGAAAATTGGAATTTCCTAAAAACCGGTTCTGTTTTCTTGAGTTTTGACCTTGCTATGATTATTCGTTTTAAATTCTCTCATGGTATGTTAAACTAGGTTGTTAGAGGAGTAAGTGGCCACCAAAATCGAGTCATTTCGATAAGCGTAGAAAAAGTTACGCGCATTTGAAGTTTCGGGCCGATTTTTAACCAAACCAAATTAGTGACTTGTTTAGTTGGGTATGAGTCGGGTTAAGTTAGAAACATTAGTTTCATGTTGAATTGGTGAGTTTAAGCCTAAGTATTAACGTGAACTTTAATTATGCTAGGTGAAGCCGTAGGTGACGCTAGGAGCCAAACCCGAGCGAGCTAGGACGCCAGGTAAGTAGTAGTGTGGGTGTAAATGATTGAGAGTCTCCCAGAAGGGCCTACACCACAGTTGTTTGCTTGTTGTGAATTGTGTGTATGCCGTGAGTGGTCTGTATGTGACGTGTGTGTGGTGGCCAGAGGTACGTGTGTGATGTGATGTGGAGGTGAAGTCCTCGTTAGTTGGTCATGGTATGCAGGTTGTGAGTCGTAGGTATGTGTGTGATGTGATGTGATGTGGAGGTGAAGTCATCGTTAGTTGGTCATGGTATGTAGGTTGTGAGTCATAGGTATGTGTGTGATGTGATATGGAGGTGAAGTCGCGTTAGTTGGTCATGGAATGTAGGTTGGAGTTCGTAGGTACGTGCGTGAAGTGATGTGGATGTGAAGTCGTCGTTAGTGGTATGTTGTGAGTCTTGTGCAGGTTGTGGGCCAGCTTTGCATAGGTTGTGAGTCCTGTGTAGGTTGTGGGCTAGTTGTGGGTAGGTTTTGAGTCATGTGCAGGTTGTGGGCCAGCTTTGCATAGGTTGTGAGTTCTGTATAGGTTGTGGGCTAGTTGTGGGTAGGTTGTGAGTTATGTGCAGGTTGTGGGCCAGCTTTGCATAGGTTGTGAATCTTGTGTAGGTTGTGGGCTAGTTGTGTGTAGGTTGTGAGTCTTGTGCTGGTTGTGGGTTAGTGGTATGTATGTTATGAGTCTTGTGCAGGCTGTAGGTGAGTTGTACGTAGGTTGTAAGTATTGTGTAGGTTGTTGGTCAGTTGTTCATAGGTGGTGAGTCTGGTGGGGTTGTGGGTAAGTTGTGCGTAAGTGGAGAGTCAGTTGTGCGTAGGTTGTGGGTTGGGTGAGCCTTGTGTGTGTTATGGCCATATTTATGTATGTGTATGTGTAGTCATTGTTAGTTGTATGTTGTGAGTTTTGCATACGTGGCGGGTTGTGGGTACGGATGTGGACGAGAAGCCGTCGATAGTTGGTCATAGTGTGTAGGATGTGAGTCTTGTGTGTGTTGTGGCCATATTTACGTATGTGTATGTGTAGTCATTGTTAGTTTTATGTTGTGAGTTTTGCATGCGTGGCGGGTTGTGGGTACGGATGTGGACGAGAAGCCGTCGATAGTTGGTCATAGTGTGTAGGGTGTGAGTCTTGTGTGTGTTGTGGCCATATGTACGTATGTGTATGTGTAGTCATTGTTCGTTGTATGTTGTGAGTTTTGCATATGTGGCGGGTTGTGGGTACGGATGTGGACGAGAAGCTGTCGTTAGTTGGGCACGTTGTGTAGGTTGTGAGTCCTGTGTAGGTTGTGGGATAGTTTTGTGCAGGTTGTGAATCTTGTGTGGGCTAGTTGTGTGTATGTTATGAGTCTTGTGCAGGTTATGGGTTAATGATAAATATGTTACAAGTCTTGTACTGGTTGTGGGTTAGTGGCACGTATGTTATGAGTCTTATGCAGGCAGTGGGTGAGTTGTACGTCAGTTGTGAGCTTTGTGCACGTTATGGGTTGTAGGCACGTTTGTGATGTGATGCGTATGTGGAGTCGTTGTTAGTTGATTGTGATGCGTATGTGAAGTTGTAATTAGTTGATTATGGTCAGCATGCATCATGTTTAAAAAGCTACGCAAAATGTTTTGAGCATGTTTTCAAGCACGGAGGTAGAGAAATGGAGGTGAGGTACGGTGTGGACAGTCGAGACAGGGGTTGGGGTGTGACTGTGGGCCCCGTTTTCGGGACGAGCTGGGACGGTGGCGACGTGCCGATGGCAGCGCAGTGTATCAACCGACTGTCTCGGGCGGTTGCACTTCGAGTCGAGACAGGGGCTGGGGTGTGACTGTGGGCCCCGTTTCCGGGACGAGCTGGGACGGTGGCGACGTGCCGATGGCAGCGCGGTGTATCAACCGACTGTCTCGGGCGGTTGCACTTCAAGTCGAGACAGGGGCTGGGGTGTGACTGTGGGCCCCGTTTTCGGGACGAGCTAGGACGGTGGCGACGTGCCAAAGACAGTGTGGTGTATCGACGGACTGTCTTGAGCGGTTGCACCTCGAGTCGGGACAGTGGCTGGAATGTGACTCTGGGCCCTGTTTCCGGGACGAGCTGGAGCGGTGGCGACGTGCTGTTGACAGCGGGGTGCATCGACCGACTGTCTCAGGCGGTTGCATTTCAAGTCGGAATACGAGGGGGAGGATTTTGGGTGTGACTTATGGACCCCGTTCCTGGAGGAACCGGTACGGTGGTGACGTGCCGGTAAACAGTGCGGTGTACGGACTGACTGCCCGGTGCGGTTACATTCCAAACCTCGGTGTGATGCGATGCGGTGAGATGATGACAACGTGTGTATAGACCTGCATGTGCTAGGCTTGCATAACCAGTTTTCATGCTTCACGTTTCTCTTTCAGCACTTTACTTGCTAAGCTTTGAGCTTACGGTGTGTTCTGTGGTGTAGGTACTGCTGAGCTGGTGGGTGTGTACTGAGAGTCTGAATAGGAGTAGGTGGCAGTTGGTAGCGTGCGACTAGGGCCCCGGTTGATGACAGTGTTAGGGCGACCCGACCCAGGAGGAGCCGTAGCATGGTGTTGATAGGGAGTATGACTTTTTGGCTTTTGTGAGGATAGTTGTATTTGTTGTATACAACATAGTTAAGGGTGATATGTCGCCCTATACTGTGGACTTTCTTCACTTAGGGATGTTAGTATTTTTAGTTTCCCTCTTTACTGCTATTTGGTGATTTTGTATGCTGGATAGTTGAGTAGGAGTATTCTGGATTGGTTGGGATTTATTCGTTTGCAGGTACTTAGCATTTTGGGGGCGCCATTTCAGGCGTTACTCTGCCGAAATTTTCAGAGAGGACGCCGTGGTGCTTAATGGTTAGGATTTCATTAGTGAGTCGTTTAGCTCAAAGTAGTCCCTGTAGCGAACTGGGAATCCGGGTGGATTTTCGGGGCGTTACAGTTATGGTATCAGAGCGATGGGGTCGGAGTCGTTCAATGGATTACCTAACACCGTCAGCCGCTGCCTGGGAGCGCTTTGCTAACTGTAAGTATTTCTTAGAACCTTTGTGCTTTTCTTTAGACTTACGATAGTGTTAAAGGGTTCAGGGATAAAGAGATATGCCGTGAGAGTGTAGAGGACATGGGGCGACAGTTTCTTGAGTCATTCGGTATGTGAATTTTGGGGACAAAATTTCTATAAGGTGGGGAGGATGTAATAACCCAGAAAATTTACCGAATAAATTTAAAGTCCAGTTAGGGTTCCGTGAAAGTTTTTAACAGGCTATTTTGCCTAATAAAGGTTAGGAATTTATTTGGGAGAGAATTTTCCAAAAGATTAGGTTTAGAGGGCGCGAACTTAACGGAAACACGGAAGTTCAAACACGCGATGGCAATGTAGTAAATTAGTTAATGAATAAATAAATAAGTAAATAAAATAAAATAAATAAATAAAAATACATTTTAAACTGAATGGCTTCGAGAAGAAGCCATTCAGTTTGTTTGCAGCCCGAGCCCCGGCGAGAGAGAGAGGCCGGAATTCTCCTCCGACAACCCCGACATCCCGGCCACCATTCTGACGAGCGACCTCCGGTGAACTGAAACTCCACTCTTCCCTTTCAATTTTGTGCACGCATCGAACGGAAAGAGGTTAGTTCTTCTCCCTGTTTCCTCTCTTATGCGCGGCCTAGGTGTGGTCTTATTGATGGAGCATGTTGGCTGAGTTTTCTTGTTGTTTTGGCGACGAAAATAAGGGGAAATTGGGGTGTGCGATGGGCGATCCTCAGTGGCTGAAATACCCCTATTTCAGGGGTAAAACCGAGAGGAAAGGGAGGGGGAGGGGGCTGTGGTTCGGGTTCTGAAATTGGAAATCTTGGATTTGTTTAAATTATGCTTAATAGGTTAGAATGTGATGAATTGGTGATATATTGAAAGAGTTTGTTGAAAAACCAAAAATGGAAAATTGGAATTTCCTAAAAAACCGGTTCTGTTTCTGATTTCTACCTTGGCCTATGATTTTCGTTTTAAATTCTCTCATGGTATGTTTTAAACGGTGTTAGAGGAGTACGTGTAGGGGCCGCAAACAAAATCGAGGTCATTTCGATAAGCGTTAAGAAAAAGTTACGCACATTTGAATTGCGAGCCGGTTTAACCCAAAAACCAAATTAGTTAAGGATGATATGTGGCCCTCTACTGTGGACTTCTTCACTTGGGATGTTAGTATTTTTAGTTTCCCTCTTTACTGCTATTTGGTGAGTTGTATGCTGGATAGTGAGTAGGAGGATTCTGGATTGGGGGGATTATTCGTTGCAGGTACTTAGCATTTTTGGGGGCGACATTTCAGGCGTTACTCTGACGAAATTTTCAGAGGAGGACGCGCGTGGGCTTAATGGTTAGGATTTCATTAGTGAGCGTTTGCTCTCCAAGTAGTCCCTGTTAGCGAACTTGGAATACGGGTGGATTTTCGGGGCGTACAGTTATGGTATCAGAGCGATGGGGTCGGAGTCGTTCAATGGATTACCTAACACCGTCAGCCGTTGCCTGGGAGCGCTTTGCTAACTGTAAGTATTTCTTAGAACCTTTGTGCTTTTCTTTAGACTTACGATAGTGTTAAAGGGTTCAGGGATAAAGAGATATGCCGTGAGAGTGTAGAGGACATGGGGCGACAGTTCTTGAGTCATTCGGTACGTGAATTTTGGGGACAAAATTTCTATAAGGGGGGAGGATGTAATAACCCAGAAAATTTACCGAATAAATTTAAAGTCCAGTTAGGGTTCCGTGAAAGTTTTTAACAGGCTATTTTGCCTAATAAAGGTTAGGAATTTATTTGGGAGAGAATTTTCCAAAAGATTAGGTTTAGAGGGCGCGAACTTAACAGAAACACGGAAGTTCAAACACGCGATGGCAATGTAGTAAATTAGTTAATGAATAAATAAATAAGTAAATAAAATAAATAAATAAATAAAAACATTTTAACTGAATGGCTTCGAGAAGAAGCCATTCAGTTTGTTTGCAGCCCGAGCCCCGGCGAGAGAGAGAGGCCAGAATTCTCCTCCGACAACCCCGACATCCCGGCCACCATTCTGACGAGCGACCTCCGGTGAACTGAAACCCCACTCTTCCCTTTCAATTTCGTGCACGCATCGAACGGAAAGAGGTTAGTTCTTCTCCCTGTTTCCTCTCTTATGCGCGGCCTAGGTGTGGTCTTATTGATGGAGCATGTTGGCCGAGTTTTCTTGTTGTTTTGGCGACGAAAATAAGGGGGAAATTAGGGTGTGCGATGGGCGATCCTCAGTGGCTGAAATACCCCTATTTCAGGGGTAAAACCGAGAGGAAAGGGAGGGGGTGGGGGCTGTGGTTCGGGTTCTGAAATTGGAAATCTTGGATTTGTTTAAATTATGCTTAATAGGTTAGAATGTGATGAATTGGTGATATATTGAAAGAGTTTGTTGAAAAACCAAAAATGGAAAATTGGAATTTCCTAAAAACCGGTTCTGTTTTCTTGAGTTTCTACCTTGCTATGATTATTCGTTTTAAATTCTCTCATGGTATGTTAAACTAGGTTGTTAGAGGAGTACGTGGCCGCCAAAATCGAGTCATTTCGATAAGCGTAGAAAAAGTTACGCACATTTGAAGTTTCGAGCCGGTTTTTAACCAAACCAAATTAGTGACTTGTTTAGTTGGGTATGAGTCGGGTTAAGTTAGAAACATTAGTTTCATGTTGAATTGGTGAGTTTAAGCCTAAGTATTAACGTGAACTTCTAATTATGCTAGGTGAAGCCGTAGGTGACGCTACGGTGCCAAACCCGAGCGAGCTAGGACGCCAGGTAAGTAGTAGTGTGGGTGTAAATGATTGAGAGTCGCCCAGAAGGGCCTACACCACAGTTGTTTGCTTGTTGAGAATTGTGTGTATGCCGTGAGTGGTCTGTATGTGACGTGTGTGTGGTGGCCATAGGTACGTGTGTGATGTGATGTGGAGGTGAAGTCATTGTTAGTTGGTCATGGTATTCAGGTTGTGAGTCGTAGGTACGTGTGTGATGTGATGTGGAGGTGAAGTCATCATTAGTTGGTCATGGTATGCAGGTTGTGAGTCGTAGGTATGTGTGTGATGTGATGTGGAGGTGAAGTCGCGTGAGTTGGTCATGGAATGTAGGTTAGGGTTCGTAGGTACGTGCTTGAAGTGATGTGGATGTGAAGTCGTCGTTAGTGGTATGTTGTGAGTCTTGTGCAGGTTGCGGGCCAGCTTTGCATAGGTTGTGAGTCCTGTGTAGGTTGTGGGCTAGTTGTGGGTAGGTTGTGAGTCATGTGCAGGTTGTGGGCCAGCTTTGCATAGGTTGTGAGTCCTGTATAGGTTGTGCGCTAGTTGTGGGTAGGTTGTGAGTTATGTGCAGGTTGTGGGCCAGCTTTCCATAGGTTGTGAATCTTGTGTAGGTTGTGGGCTAGTTGTGTGTTGGTTGTGAGTCTTGTGCTGGTTGTGGGTTAGTGGTATGTATGTTATGAGTCTTGTGCAGGCTGTAGGTGAGTTGTACGTAGGTTGTGAGTATCGTGTAGGTTGTTTGTCAGTTGTTCATAGGTGGTGAGTCTGGTGGGGTTGTGGGTAAGTTGTGCGTAAGTGGAGAGTCAGTTGTGCGTAGGTTGTGGGTTGGGTGAGCCTTGTGTGTGTTGTGGCCATATTTACGTATGTGTATGTGTAGTCATTGTTGGTTGTATTTTGTGAGTTTTGCATACGTGGCGGGTTGTGGGTACGGATGTGAACGAGAAGCCGTCGATAGTTGGTCATAGTGTGTAGGATGTGAGTCTTGTGTGTGTTGTGGCCATATTTACATATGTGTATGTGTAGTCATTGTTAGTTGTATGTTGTGAGTTTTGCATACGTGGCGGGTTGTGAGTACGGATATGGACGAGAAGCCGTCGATAGTTGGTCATAGTGTGTAGGGTGTGAGTCTTGTGTGTGTTGTGGCCATATGTACGTATGTGTATGTGTAGTCATTGTTCGTTGTATGTTGTGAGTTTTGCATATGTGGCGGGTTGTGGGTACGGATGTGGACGAGAAGCTGTCGTTAGTTGGGCACGTTGTGTAGGTTGTGAGTCCTGTGTAGGTTGTGGGATAGTTTTGTGCAGGTTGTGAATCTTGTGTGGGCTAGTTGTGTGTATGTTATGAGTCTTGTGCAGGTTATGGGTTAATGATAAATATGTTACAAGTCTTGTACTGGTTGTGGGTTAGTGGCACGTATGTTATGAGTCTTATGCAGGCAGTGGGTGAGTTGTACGTCAGTTGTGAGCTTTGTGCACGTTATGGGTTGTAGGCACGTTTGTGATGTGATGCGTATGTGGAGTCGTTGTTAGTTGATTGTGATGCGTATGTGAAGTTGTAATTAGTTGATTATGGTCAGCATGCATCATGTTTAAAAAGCTACGCAAAATGTTTTGAGCATGTTTTCAAGCACGGAGGGAGAGTAGTGGAGGTGAGGTACGGTGTGGACAGTCGAGACAGGGGCTGGGGTGTGACTGTGGGCCCCGTTTCCGGGACGAGCTGGGACGGTGGCGACGTGCCGATGGCAGCGCGGTGTATCAACCGACTGTCTCGGGCGGTTGCACTTCGAGTCGAGACAGGGGCTGGGGTATGACTGTGGGCCCCGTTTCCGGGATGAGCTAGGACGGTGGCGACGTCCCGATGGCAGCGCGGTGTATCAACCGACTGTCTCGGGCGGTTGCACTTCGAGTCGAGACAGGGGCTAGGGTGTGACTGTGGGCCCCGTTTTCGGGACGAGCTGGGACGGTGGCGACGTGCCAAAGACAGTGCGGTGTATCGACCGACTGTCTTGGGCGGTTGCACCTCAAGTCGGGACAGTGGCTGGAATGTGACTGTGGGCCCCGTTTCCTTGACGAGCTGGAGCGGTGGCGACGTGCCGTTGACAGCGCGGTGCATCGACCGACTGTCTCAGGCGGTTGTATTTCGAGTAGGAATAGGGGGGAGGATTTTGGGTGTGACTTATGGACCCCGTTCCTGGAGGAACCGGGACGGTGGTGACGTGCCGGTAAATAGTGCGGTGTACGGACTGACTGCCCGGTGCGGTTACATTCCAAACCTCGGTGTGATGCGATGCGGTGAGATGATGACAACGTGTGTAGAGACCTGCATCTGCTAGGCTTGCATAACCAGTTTTCATGCTTTACGTTTATCTTTCAGCACTTTACTTGCTAAGCTTTGAGCTTACGGTGTGTTTTGTGGTGTAGGTACTGCTGAGCTGGTGGGTGTGTACTGAGAGTCTGACTAGGAGTAGGTGGCAGTTGGTGGCGTGCGACCAGGGCCCCGGTTGATGACAGTGTTAGGGCGACCCGACCCAGGAGGAGCCGTAGCATGGTGTTGATTGGGAGTAGGACTTTTTGGCTTTTGTGAGGATAGTTGTATTTGTTGTATACAGTCATAGTTAAGGGTGATATGTCGCCCTATACTGTGGATTTTCTTCACTTAGGGATGTTAGTATTTTTAGTTTCCCTCTTTACTGCTATTTGGTGATTTTGTATGCTGGATAGTTGAGTAGGAGTATTCAGGATTGGTTGGGATTTATTCGTTTGCAGGTACTTAGCATTTTGGGGGCGCCATTTTCAGGCGTTACTCTGCCGAAATTTTCGGAGAGGACGCCATGGTGCTTAATGGTTAGGATTAAGGGAAATTAGTGAGTCGTTTAGCTCAAAGTAGTCCCTATAGCGAACTGGGAATCCAGGTGGATTTTCGGGGCGTTACAGTTGTTGTGCTATTACTAATGTTGTAGCATTGTTGTTGCATCAGTAATAATTGCATGTAAAGAGGAAATCAACCATAACCGAGGCTTTTCTCATAATTATCTTTTAAAATCATTTACATTTTTAGTCTTATTTAATTTTGAGTAATTTTAGTTCATCATTCCTTATTATTGATTTAATTTCAATATTTTCATCTTTTTTTTTATAGAAATTTATAGCAAGATTAATTTGATTAAAAATATCCTCGTGGGATCGACTTTTACTTACTTTATTACTTCATTAGCGACACGTGCACTTACGTTAGACTGTTGAAAATCACTAACACTTCTCGCAGTCAGAAGTCGGACGGTTTGCAGAACGGCGACGAGCAGCTCTGTTCTTCATCACCAGCGAGGGATGGCGGTTTCTGTGATCAGTCTGCTCTTTGCGATCGACGGCGAGATGCTAAAGAACGGCCGGTGATAAGTGTGTATTTTACACACTTATTAATATTCTTTTATACTTGATGTGATAAGTTTTTCTTAAGTATTTGAAGGAATTTGATGTATTTTGTGTAAGTGTGCAGACAATTTGCATTAAACAGGATGGAGCTAGAATGGAAGAAGCTCAAGAGGAAGAAAAGAAGAAAAAGCGAAGTTGAAGAAAAGAAGAAAAGAAGAAATGGTGAAGTTGGAGAAAACAGAGAAGTAGCCGATCGATCAGCCATTTTAG
Source organism: Begonia masoniana (assembly GCA_022432975.1). NCBI lineage: Eukaryota > Viridiplantae > Streptophyta > Magnoliopsida > Cucurbitales > Begoniaceae > Begonia > Begonia masoniana. The sequence continues at coordinate 10,698,649 of CM039514.1, read as the reverse complement.
GCGATCGATTGGCTGATAAGAGGATATGCTACACGAGACAGAACAAAAGCTGATCGATCTGCTAAATGTGGTATCGATCGGCTAAAGAAAAGATTGCGTTAAACAAGCAGACACTGAGCCGATCGATCGGCCATCTTCAAGCGATCGATCGGCTACCGCTGAAAACTCTTGAAACAAATTTGGAAATTTTAATTTGTATGATCTCAGCGGTTTGTCTGATGAGAGAGGAGGACGCTAGACCTAAAAACAATTAGACGGAGGCAAAGAGGAATTATTCAGAGAAAAATAAACAGAACGGAATTCACACTTGAGAGCAACGACGAAGATTGGTGAACGAGGTGAGAGTTTTCGGCACGAGACATCAACATCGTTTTTCTCCTCTCATTCTATAATTTATTCATGAATATCTTTATTATTGTTGCTTCTTTTTCTTATAGCATGAAATAACTTTCTCATCTAGGGCTACGATGTAGCCAGACAATGTTTATTTTATGTTTTTTTTTTAATTAAATTCAATAAGTATTTCTTCCAATATTATTGACGCATTTAATTTATGTTCTTAAAGCTTATAAATTTTTTGCCAATCTTTACTTGATTTTTGGGGTGTTTTGAGACTAAGAGGTGATAAACACCCGAGCACTGAAATTAATGTAATAAATATGTGTAGGCTAGAGATAGTTACGGTATTGATGTGATCATTGTGATTTCTCAATTTAATTGTATTTGATTAATGTAGGATTTGAGACTAAGAAGTGATAACCCATTAATCAGATAAACTAAGCAATGCACGAGAGAAATTGTATTAGAAGTTAGTGAAATTTATTATCAACATAGGGAGAATATTTATTAATATAATTAGGAAGGAATGAAATAAATGTTGTTTTGGTGAAATCGTAGTACCTAGGTTTTTATTAATTAGATTTAATCTCATGTTATCTATTTCAATATTTTACATTAGTTTATTTTAATTATTTTGGTCATTCAATTTAATTTCAATTCTTGAAACCATAAAACGTATGTTCAATTTAGAATTAAGATTAATAAATTCGATTATTAATTAACAAGTCCTTGTGGGTTCGATACTCTAATTATCACTTTATTACTTGTTGCAACTCGTACACTTGCGAACTATTTTTCACAACAAGTTTTTGACGCCGTTGCCGGGGACTTTATTATTAATATTGAATTACTTATTTTTAGTTTTATTTTGAATTCTTTATATTTTATTTCTTTATTTTCGTATTATTTTTAGGTGCATGCGTAAAGAAGAAAACGCTAATTTTCTCATACTTAATCTTGAGATCGAGCGTACGTGTCGTCAACATTGTAAAGATAGAAGATAAATTATTCAACCAGCGCGTGTCATTTTAGGAGATAACAGAGAAGATAATACTGAGCACCGGAACTTGTTGGATTATGTTATACCTACTGTATCCGGAGTGCATTCACCTATTCGTAAACCGGCCATCGCTGCTAATTTTGAAATTAAGTCGGGCACCTTGCACATGATTCAACAATCTCATTTTAGTGGATTACCTTCTGAGGACCCCAAAGATCATATTGCAAATTTTTTAAAAGTATGCGACACTTTCAGATATCACAATGTGGGGGGTGATGCAGTGAGATTACGTCTATTTCCATTCTCATTACGAGATCGTGCAAGGAATTGACTTAACTCTCTGCCAGCTAATTCTATTACTACTTGGGAAGAGTTATGCCAGAATTTTTTGTCCAAGTTCTTTCCTTTCGAGAAGACTGTTAAACTTTGCAATGAGATAATCAACTTCAGTCAATTCGATGGAGAAACATTATATGAGGCATGGGCACGCTTCAAAGATATGTTAAGAAAGTGTACAAACCATGGCCTACCAAAGTGGATGCATATTCAAACCTTCTATGTGGGATTGTCTACATCTACTAAAACTCTGGTCAATGCAGCTGCAGGTGGTGCTTTAATGAGAAAAACAGAAAAAATCCGTATATGATCTATTTGTCACGACCCGAAACCCAACGGGCCGCGACTTACATAATCGTGTTCGTGTTCTTATTCTTGACTAGTATTTTTTTTTAAAGAGGAAACTACACGAAGAAAACTTTATGAAAGCGATTGAGAATCATACTTAAAACTCATTTGACATTCCTTGAAATTAACTTAAAACATTGATGGATTTGAAGAAGAAATAAGAGAAAGGACATTCACGGTTTTAAGGAAAAAGTAAAGGGGCAGAAGAGGAAAAGCAAGAGGGGCGATCAATCGGCCAAAACAGCCGATAGTTCGCCCCCTCGAAAAACATCACAGCCGATCGATCGGCAAATTGAGCCGATCGATCGCCCTACAAAAATGCACAGCCGATCGATCGGCTACCCCTCTGGAATCATACTCCTGTAATTTTCTTTCCAACACTTATACATACAACAAAATAAATCATAACTTCCCCTAGTTTCTTCAACCAAAACTCAATTTAAACCATTCAAACGAGAAGCTTTAAATTCCTAAACCATCCATCGTTGAAAATCATAGAAGAACAAAACATTTAGACCGTAGCGGAAGACAAAACGAGTAAAAATCCCTTAGTCATAAATTCGTCTTAAAATCATAAAAAGGAAAACCGTCAACAATCCTATTATTTGCCATCACATGAAAATCCTATGAAAATCCCTTTCTACCTTTTTACATAAGTGGAACTTTTACCAAAACTTGCTAGGAGCATCACCATCGGGTCAAATCGCGCACATCCACAAAACCCAGGCATGAGCACCTTTCAGCTCAGCTCAGCTCAGCTCAGCTCAGCTCAGCTCAGCTCAGCTCAGCTCAGCTCAGCTCAGCTCAGCTCAGCTCAGCTCAGCTCAGCTCAGCTCAGCTCAGCTCAGCTCAGCTCAGCTCAGCTCAGCTCAGCTCAGCTCAGCTCAGCTCAGCTCAGCTCAGCTCAGCTCAGCTCAGCTCAGCTCAGCTCAGCTCAGCTCAGCTCAGCTCAGCTCAGCTCAGCTCAGCTCAGCTCAGCTCAGCTCAGCTCAGCTCAGCTCAGCTCAGCTCAGCTCAGCTCAGCTCAGCTCAGCTCAGCTCAGCTCAGCTCAGCTCAGCTCAGCTCAGCCACACAGTAGTAGATTCACGAACTGACCGTGCAGTGTCGACCCGGCCCCCACCAGCAGGAGGATCCGCGAGTCATCCTACCAATCCAGCCCCCATCATACGTTTTTGTATGCTTTTAAAGAAAACCATGATGCATGAACGTGAATGTACATAGAGACGTAAGGACACTATACAATAAGAAACAAGCCATCCAACATTCATCATATCATAATCCCGACATGCCATATGTAGCAACCGGTATGTGGCTTTTATTTTATGAAATTAAGTGATTTTGATTGGTTGCTTAAATAGGTTAAAGTTTGTTAGTCAAGAGTATAAGTGTAATTTGTGAAGCAAGTGATATAAATGGAGGGTTCAGCTCAGCTCAGCTCAGCTCAGCTCAGCTCAGCTCAGCTCAGCTCAGCTCAGCTCAGCTCAGCTCAGCTCAGCTCAGCTCAGCTCAGCTCAGCTCAGCTCAGCTCAGCTCAGCTCAGCTCAGCTCAGCTCAGCTCAGCTCAGCTCAGCTCAGCTCAGCTCAGCTCAGCTCAGCTCAGCTCAGCTCAGCTCAGCTCAGCTCAGCTCAGCTCAGCTCAGCTCAGCTCAGCTCAGCTCAGCTCAGCTCAGCTCAGCTCAGCTCAGCTCAGCTCAGCTCAGCTCAGCTCAGCTCAGCTCAGCTCAGCTCAGCTCAGCTCAGCTCAGCTCAGCTCAGCTCAGCTCAGCTCAGCTCAGCTCAGCTCAGCTCAGCTCAGCTCAGCTCAGCTCAGCTCAGCTCAGCTCAGCTCAGCTCAGCTCAGCTCAGCTCAGCTCAGCTCAGCTCAGCTCAGCTCAGCTCAGCTCAGCTCAGCTCAGCTCAGCTCAGCTCAGCTCAGCTCAGCTCAGCTCAGCTCAGCTCAGCTCAGCTCAGCTCAGCTCAGCTCAGCTCAGCTCAGCTCAGCTCAGCTCAGCTCAGCTCAGCTCAGCTCAGCTCAGCTCAGCTCAGCTCAGCTCAGCTCAGCTCAGCTCAGCTCAGCTCAGCTCAGCTCAGCTCAGCTCAGCTCAGCTCAGCTCAGCTCAGCTCAGCTCAGCTCAGCTCAGCTCAGCTCAGCTCAGCTCAGCTCAGCTCAGCTCAGCTCAGCTCAGCTCAGCTCAGCTCAGCTCAGCTCAGCTCAGCTCAGCTCAGCTCAGCTCAGCTCAGCTCAGCTCAGCTCAGCTCAGCTCAGCTCAGCTCAGCTCAGCTCAGCTCAGCTCAGCTCAGCTCAGCTCAGCTCAGCTCAGCTCAGCTCAGCTCAGCTCAGCTCAGCTCAGCTCAGCTCAGCTCAGCTCAGCTCAGCTCAGCTCAGCTCAGCTCAGCTCAGCTCAGCTCAGCTCAGCTCAGCTCAGCTCAGCTCAGCTCAGCTCAGCCGACTCCTCTGGCGATTTTTCTCTTCGAATCTTCTTCAACTTAGGTTTGAGCAAAACCTCGAAATAGTTTGCAACCAAGCTTTTCCAGGAAGCCAGGTAAGTGGGGTATGTGTGTGCCTTCGGGCCTACATAACAAAACAGTAGGTTTATGCATGTTTGAATGTTTTCAGTATGTCATGCATCATGTTTTATTGAATGAGTACGAAAATAAATTTACATGTAATGGCATGGTAAGGCATGAACAGGTTGTATCAGACCAACTATTAAGGGAACTAATCCGCCCCTTAATCGCGTAAGAGGATGTAGCTTTGGGAAATTGATCCACTTCTCATCGAACAGAGGGATCAGATCAGTTATTAAGAGAATTAATCCGCCCCTTAATCGATTAAGAGGATTTAGCTTTGGGAAAACTGATCCACTTCCCATCGAACAGAGGGATCAGATCAGTGAACGAACATGAATACAACTGAGTTGTGAAAGTGGAAACTACATGACTAGGATTCTTGAATTTAGCATATCGTTTCATATTTGCTCTACTTATTTAGCATTAGGCTAATAGATGAGTTTTGTAATGTAGGTGTTGAGGTTACCACAAGTTAATTCTCTGAGCTTATCGAAGAATAGGTACAGTTGATGGAGCGCAACTATGCCTTAGTCTGGTACACTGATGAGGCAGTTTAACTAAAGGCAGTATGCGTTGAGTTAATAGACAAATGTTTGATTTAATGTGTGCTGAGAATTTTAATGACAATAGTAGTTTAAGGCTTTTGATACTCTTTCTGGATCTTAAGCAATTTTATGGTTTTAAGTCGTTTTGAATGGTTGCTGTTAAAATTTACAAGTTCTTTTAGTAGTCAGAGTTGTCCATTTGTTTAGAGTGTAAATGGTTAATGTGTTGTTCTGTTGTCGTTCGGTAGATGTCGATTGGCAGATGTCAATCGACAGATGTAATCGGTAGATGTTGTCATTCGACAGATTTCGATTGGCAGATGTCGACCAGCAGATGTAATCGGTAGATGTTACATTCGGTAGATGTCGATGGCAGATGTCAAGCTGACAGAATGTTATGATGTCGATTGGCAGATGTCAATCGGTAGATGTCGATTGGCAGATGTCAATCGGTAGATGTCGATTGGCAGATGTCAATCGGCAGATGTAATCGGTAGATGTCGATTGGCAGATGTCAATCGGCAGATGTAATCGGTAGATGTCGATTGGCAGATGTCAATCGGCAGATGTAATCGGTAGATGTCGTTCGGTAGATGTCGTTCGGCAGATGTCGTTCGGCAGATGTCGTTCGGTAGATGTCGTTCGGTAGATGTCGATTGGCAGATGTCAATCGGTAGATGTCGTTCGGTAGATGTCGATTGGCAGATGTCAATCGGCAGATGTAATCGGTAGATGTCGTTCGGTAGATGTCGTTCGGCAGATGTCGTTCGGTAGATGTCGATTGGCAGATGTCGACCAGCAGATGTAATCGGTAGATGTTATCATTCGGTAGATGTCGATTGGCAGATGTCAATCGACAGATGTTATCGATAGATTTTGTCGTTCGGCAGATGTCGATTGGCAGATGTCAATCGGCAGATGTAATCGGTAGATGTCGTTCGGTAGATGTCGTTCGGCAGATGTCGATTGGCAGATGTCAATCGGCAGATGTAATCGGTAGATGTTGTCGTTCGGTAGATGTCGATTGGCAGATGTCAATCGGTAGATGTCGTTCGGCAGATGTCGTTCGGTAGATGTCGTTCGGCAGATGTCGTTCGGTAGATGTCGTTCGGTAGATGTCGATTGGCAGATGTCAATCGGTAGATGTCGATTGGCAGATGTCAATCGGTAGATGTCGATTGGCAGATGTCAATCGGCAGATGTAATCGGTAGATGTCGTTCGGCAGATGTCGTTCGGTAGATGTCGATTGACAGATGTCAATCGGCAGATGTAATCGGTAGATGTTGTCGTTCGGTAGATGTCGATTGGCAGATGTCAATCGGTAGATGTCGTTCGGCAGATGTCGTTCGGTAGATGTCGTTCGGCAGATGTGATCGATGGATGTGTTCGGTGGATGTGATCGGTAGATGTTTGAAACCAGAAGATGTCTTCTGTTTCTGCTTCTACCGCCGAGGCTATTCCTCCTCTATTCCCTCCCCAGTTTCTTGTATCGTTTTATTGTTTTGTTTTAACCCTATATTAAAAAAAAGAAAAAAAAAATATATACGAGTCAAGAATAGGATTACGTCCATGAATATGTTATGTGAGTCGCGGCCCGTTAGGTTTCGGTTCATGACAACTGTGGTATCAGAGACATTTTGTTAAACCGTTCAAAAGATCAATCATCAGTACCGATCGTCGCATGAAAGTACTCCAACAACTGTAAGTGTTTATGTTAACCTTAGTTATTAGATATTTATGAGGCTAATTAACCTTGTCTAAGAATATAGCAAAATGGCTAGACAACCAGGAAGATCAAGAGTACCGAGAGAGATGCCAAATTTGAGAAGTAAGGAGGATCCTAGTGTGATTAAGGAGCTGACGGCTTTGGTGCGTCAGCAGTCTGAGCAATTGGGACTACTTCTGAACTGAGATGTGCAAGGGAGTGCTAACTCGAGTTCCAACAATGAGCAATCGGGAGACAGATTCCAGAAATTACAACCGCCCACATTTGATGGACAGTCATCCAATTCGAATGTTGCTGAGGGATGGCTTAGGAAGATTGAGAGTATGTTCATATGTGCCAACATTGGAGAAGGAGACAAAGTCACTTTGGCAACGTTCCATTTGGCTGGGGATGCTTAACTTTGGTGGGAAACAATGGAGACCACCACTGATGTTCTGGCAATGTCTTGGTCACAATTCAAGGAAACTTTCTAGAAGAAATACTTTAACAGCACCGTCCAGACTACAAAGAAGGTGGAGTTTCTGAACTTGAAGTAGACGGGGTCCGTGTCTGAGTACAATAGACAGTTTGAGTCCCTATCCAGGTTTGCTGGACACCTTGTTCACAGGAATGAAGATAAGGTGTTTCAATTTGTGCATGGACTGAAGCCAGAGATTTACAGGGAGTCAATTTTTCGGGTATTAAAGGTTTGTCTTACGATGAAGTTGTGTCCACGGCATTGGAGATGGAAGAAGCAGAAATGAAGAGTACTTGACCAAGGGAAGCCCTGCAAAAGTTTATTTAGCCACACCAACAAAGAGGGATGAAGAATCCCAGTGAAGGCCAAGGCAGTCTGGGATGGGAGAAGAAGGTGCAAGACACCAAGAGATTTCCTCAGTGCCTAAAATGCTCGAGATTTCACCTGGGAGAGTGCAGAATAGGTTCGGGAAAGTGTTTCAACTATGAAGAAGTTGGACATTCGTTCAAGGATTGCCCCATGCCCAGAGTCATTCGGTGCTACAACTGTAACAAAGTCGGCCATATTAACAGAGACTGTCCAACTTCAAATAGTGGCCCTGCTAAGATAAAGCCGAGGATATTCTCTATGATGGAGTCGGGTGATGATGATCAGCCCGCGGTAGTGTCAGGTACTATATTGATCAACTCTATACTTGCTTTCACTTTAATAGATTCTGGTGCAACACATTTTTTTATAGTGTCTGCATTCGTTGTTAAGTTAGATGTACAGCCTACGCCAACTGTGCATGCGTTTAATGTCGCATTACCCTCCGGCAAATACATGCACTCTAATCGAGTGATGCTTAATAGTGTGGTGTCAGTGGGAAGCGTGAATCTACCTGCTGATCTCATTATCATAGAGATAATGGGGTTTGATGTAATCCCAGGAATGACTTGGTTGTTCAAGCATTATGCCTCAATCGATTGTAGGACTAGAATAGTTAGTTTTCAACCCCTTGGTGGTTTGAAACATACCTTTCAAGCTTTGAAGAAGTGTAAGGAGATGTCTGTTATTGCCCCTATTGATGCTAGACCTTCTCCATGAGGAGAATATTTTTGCTTTTTGGCCAGTGCTATAGACACACAGTTTGTAGGAAAAGCGAGTCCTCAAAATGTCTTAGTTGTCCAAGACTTCCCAGAAGTATTTCTAGATGACCTTCCTGGCCTGCCGCCAGATAGAGATGTTGAGTTTGTTATAGATGTTTACCCAGATGCTGAACCTTTATCTAAGAATCCATACAGATTAGCACCAACAGAACTTAGAGAACTAAAGACACAATTGGAGGAATTGTTGGAGAAAGAGTTCATACGCCCTAGCTTTTCACCATGGGGTGCACCAGTTCTTTTTGGTGCACCAGTTCTTTTTGTCAAAAAGAAGGATGGATCATTGCGTATGTGCATAAATTATCGGGAATTGAATAAGTTAACTATCAAGAACAAGTATCCACTACCTAGAATTGATGATTTATTTGACCAACTTCATGGTGCGCGAGTTTTCTCTAAGATTGATCTAAGGTCTAGTTATTACCAATTGAAAGTTAAATCTGAAGATATCCCAAAGACTGCCTTTCGTACAAGGTATGGACATTATGAGTTCTTGGTAATGTCTTTTGGATTGACAAACGCACCAGCAGCTTTCATGGATCTCATGAATAGAGTGTTTCGTGAGTATTTGGATAAGTTTGTCATAGTATTTATTGATGATATTTTAATCTATTCACGTACTAAGGATGAGCATGCCAGGCATTTGAACTTGGTGTTAGGAGTACTAAGGCAGCACCAACTTTATGTCAAGTTTTCCAAGTGTGAGTTTTGGTTGGACAGAGTTTACTTTCTTGGTCACGTGATCTCGGGGATGGAATATCTGTCGATCCAGCCAAGGTTCAAGCAGTTAAGGAGTGGCCCCAACCAAAGAATGATGCAGATATTCGGAGTTTCCTTGGATTAGTAGGACACTATAGGAAATTCATTGAGGGATTCTCGAATATTGCTTTACCCCTCACTTGGTTAACAAGGAAGAACATGAAGTATGTGTGGACTGAGGAATGTGAGAATAGTTTTCAGACTTTGAAACAGAGACTTACCAATGCCCCAATATTAACACTCCCTGTTGAGAATGGAAAGTTTAGCATTTATTGTGATGCTTCCAAAGTTGGATTTGGCGGTGTCTTGATGCAGGATGGAAAGGTAATAGCCTATGCCTCTAGACAGCTGAAAATTCATTAGAGGAATTATCCTACACACGACTTAGAGTTAGTTGCTGTGGTCTTTGCATTAAAGATTTGGAGACATTACTTGTATGGACAATCTTGCGAAATATTTTCAGATCATAAATGTATGAAATATATTTTCACTCAGAAGAGTTAAACATGAGGCAACGACAATGGTTGGAGTTTTTTAAGGTTTATGATTTTGAGATCAAATACCACCCCGGCAAAGCAAATGTTGTGGCAGATGCATTGAGCAGAGTGTCAATGTTAACTTCGGCATTAACTCTTGACATGCCATTAGCCTTAGAGTAAGAATTCCAAAGATTTAACTTGGAAGCTGTGTCCAGCGTGTCAGTTATGTTTTCTGCTATATCCTTGAAGCCTACAATTTTGAAGAGAATAAAAGAAGTTCAAGCGAATAATGTTGAATGCGATAAGTATAAGTCATGAATGGATTCTACAGATAAGTCGGATTTCAATTGTTCTGACGATGGAATTCTTAAGTTTCGAAATAGATGGTTTGTTCCGGCTAATGTTGAACTTCGAAAAAAAATCCTTTCGGAGGCACATTCTTCTAGACTCTCTATTCATCCTGGAAGTACAAAAATGTACAGAGACCTTAGACAATATTATCGGTGGCCAAATATGAAAAGAAGTGTGGCAGAGTACGTAGGATCGTGTTTAATTTGCCAACAGATTAAAGCTGAACATTAGAGACCTACAGGAACATTGCAACCATTACCAGTTCCTGAATGGAAATGGGAACAAATAATGATGGAATTTGTTATAAGATTGCCTAGAACAGCAAGGGGACATGATGCAATTTGGGTGATAGTTGATCGTCTAACCAAATCTGCCCACTTCCTGCCAATAAAGATGACTTACTCGATGGATCAGCTCACTGAATTGTATGTGCATGAGATTGTGCGACTGCATGGAGTTCTGATCACAATAGTTTCAGATCGAGATTCTAGATTTACATCTAAGTTTTGGAAGAGTCTGCATAAGGCTATGGGTACGCAGCTCAACTTTAGTACAGCTTTTCACCCTCAAACAGATGGACAATCTAAAAGGACTATTCAAACATTAGAGGATATGCTTCGTGCATGTGTATTAGAATTCCAGGGTTCTTGGAATAAGTATTTATCATTGGTGGAGTTCTCTTATAACAACATTTTTCAGGTAACAATAGACATGGCACCATACGAGGCGTTATATGGACGAAGGTGCAGATCTCCATTGTACTGGGATGAAGTTGGAGAAGCACGATTGATTGGTCCTGACATTGTGCAACAGACAGTGGAGAAGATTGCTCTTATATGGCAGCGAATCTTGACAGCTCAAAGCCAGCAGAAATGTTATGCTGATAGAAGACGTAGAGATTTGGAATCTGAAGTCGGTGATGAAGTTTTTCTTAAAGTTTCACCGTTCAAAGGAATTGTAAGATTTAGGATGAGAGGCAAGTTGAATCTCAGATATATCGGACATTTGTCAATCTTGAAGAGGATTAGGAAGACAGCTTATCAATTACAGTTACCAGTCTCTATGGAGGGAATTCACAATGCGTTCCATATTTCTATGCTGAAGAAATGTATGCGGAATCCAACTCAGGTTGTGGAACAGCAGAACATTGAAATTCAACCTACTCTTACCTATGAAGAGGAACCTGTGGAAATTCTGGACTATGCAACAAAATATTGCGTAACAAGGAAGTTCAACTGGTGAAAGTGTTATGGCATAACCAGAATGTAGAGGAGTCAACTTGGGAACGCCAGCAAGACATGATGAGCCGGTATCCTGAGTTGTTTAAGCATTGAATTTTGAGGACAAAATTCTTTTAAGGAGGATAGATTGTAGCAACCGGTATGTGGCTTTTATTTTATGGAATAAAGTGATTTTGATTGGTTGCTTAAATAGGTTAAAGTTTGTTAGTCAAGGGCATAAGTGTAATTTATGAAGCAAGTGATACAAATGGAGCGTTTAGTGAAGGATAGCCGCCACTGTTTCATCACTTTCCTCTTTCAGCTCATCTTAGCCGACTCCTCTGGCGATTTTTCTCTCCGAATCTTCTTCAACTTAGTTTTGAGCAAAACCCTGAAATAGTTTGCAACCAAGCTTTTCCAGGAAGCCAGGTAAGTGGAGTATGTGTGTGCCTACATCACAAAACAGTAGGTTTATGCATATTTGAATGTTTTCAGTATGTCATGCATCATGTTTTATTGAATGAGTACGAAAATGAATTTACATGTAATGGCATGAACAGGTTGTATCAGACCAACTATTAAGGGAACTAATCTGCCCCTTAATCGAGTCAGAGGATGTAGCTTTGGAAAAATTAATCCACTTCCCATTGAACAGATGGATCAGATCAGCTATTAAGGGAATTAATCTGCCCCTTAATCGATTAAGAGGATGTAGCTTTGGAAAAACTGATCCACTTCCCATCGAACAGAGGGATCAGATCAGCGAACGAACATGAATGCAACTGAGTTGTGAAAGTGGAAACTGCATGACTAGAATTCATGAATTTAGCATATCATTTCATATTTGCTCTACTTATTTAGTATTAGGCTAATATATGAGTTTTGTGATGTAGGTGCTGAGGTTACCACAGGTGAATTCTTTGAGCTCATCGAAGAATAGTCACAGTAAATGGAGCGCAACTATGCCTTGGTCTGGTACACTGATGAGACAGTTTAACTAAAGGCAGTATGCGTTGAGTTAATAGACAAATGTTTGATTTAATGTGTGCTGAGAATTTTAATGACCGTAGTAGTTAAGGCTTTTGATACTCTTTCTGGATTCTTGAGCAATTTTATGGTTTTAAGTCGTTTTGAATGGTTTGCTGTTAAAATTTACAAGTTCTTTAGTAGTCAGAGTTGTCCATTTGTCGATGTAAATGATTAAGTGTGTTTATTGTCTTTCGGCAGATGATCGATGGCAGTGTCAATCGACAGGATGTAATCGGTAGATGTGTCGTTCGGCATGGCAGATGTCAATCGACAGATGTAATCGGTAGATGTTGTCGTTCGGCAGATGTCGATTGGCAGATGTCAATCGACAGATGTAATCGGTAGATGTTGTCGTTCGGCAGATGTCGATTGGCAGATGTCAATCGACAGATGTAATCGGTAGATGTTGTCGTTCGGCAGATGTCGATTGGCAGATGTCAATCGACAGATGTAATCGGTAGATGTTGTCGTTCGGCAGATGTCGATTGGCAGATGTCAATCGACAGATGTAATCGGTAGATGTTGTCGTTCGGCAGATGCGTTGAGTTAATAGACAAATGTTGATTTAATGTGTGCTGAGAATTTTAATGACCGTAGTAGTTTAAGGCTTTTGATACTCTTTCTGGATCTTGAGCAATTTTATGGTTTTAAGTCGTTTTGAATGGTTGCTGTTAAAATTTACAAGTTCTTTTAGTAGTCAGTGTTGTCCATTTGTTTAGAGTGTAAATGATTAATGTGTTGTTTTATTGTCGTTCGGCAGATGTCGATTGGCAGATGTCAATCGACAGATGTAATCGGTAGATGTTGTCGTTCGGAAGATGTCGATTGGCAGATGTCAATCGGCAGATGTAATCGGTAGATGTTGTCGTTTGGTAGATGTTAATTGGCAGATGTCAATCGGTAGATGTAATCGATAGTTGTTGTCGTTCGGCAGATGTCGATTGGCAAATGTCAATCGGCAGATGTAATCAGTAAATGTTGTCGTTCGGTAAATGTGGAATGGCAGATGTCAATTGGTAGATGTAATCGGCAGATGCGTTCAGTGGATGTGTTCGGTAGATGTCGTTCGGCAGATGTCGTTCGGCAGATATGATCGGTGGATGTGTTCGGTGGATGTGATCGGTAGATGTTTGAAACCGGAAGATGTCTTCTGTTTCTGCTTCTACTGCCGAGGCTATTCTTCCTCTATTCCCTCCTCAGTTTCTAGCATCGTTTTATTGTTTTGTTTTAACCCTATATTAAAAAAAAAAAGAAAAAAATATATATATACGAGTCAAGAATAGGATTACATCCATGAATATGTTATGTGAGTCGCGGCCCGTTGGGTTTCGGGTCGTGACACCATATTCATCAAGCAGTCATAAATACTAAACTCTTAGTACCCTCGTGATGTAGGGCCCTAACGGCCGACATCCTAACACACTCACTTACTTGGGCTCCTTTAGCAACGTTGTGCCTTCACTTTATGCCCTCTTCACCTAAGACATTTCATATCTCGATGTTAAAATCAATCCTAAATAATCTAAATTCAAAACTAGCAAAATCCTAGCTAAGGAAGTTTCTTAGAAATCCAACTTATCTCATTCGGACATTTTATCAAACATCTAGTGTGCATAGCTTAACTCTACTCACAACAATGGTATTTAATCCTCCCAACCACCAACATCAACCCTATCTATCAAGTAATCACCATCAATGCATCCTAGCTACCTCAATAGCAATAAATGTATCATCAATGAGCATTAAAGCGCAATATCATCTATTCCTAACTAAAACCCAATAAATCTCAACCCTAAATCAATAACTAAACGAAACAATAACCCCTAACATCGGAACTAACGTAACAAAGCACATAAAGCTCACCTAGGGCTTTGATTGTTGAAGAGAAAGGAGGAAGAAATTATGGCTTGGCGAAGGAGAGGTGTAGGAGGTTCGATCGAAGAAGAAAATCGTGAAGGTGGAGAGTTTGTCGCCAAGGAAGAGAGAGATCGTGAGAATGAGAGAAAAATGAAGATGGTTTTTAGGTTTTAATTAAATTTTGACCTACAAAATTACTTTATTGCCCTTCCACATAATTCTTTACTTAATTCCACCAAATAACCTATGATTTGATTTTCTTCAAAATAATCTTAATCTACTAAAATTTCTAATAAATCCTTGGGGTTCCAACGAAACTTCCCGCTCGCTAAAAGACATTATATTCCACCGTTTACCCATCTCTGAGCACATAACAACAAAATCGAGTACATAAAATTCCTGAGTGTTACATCCTACCCTCCTTATTTAAAATTTTGTCCTCAAAATGGGGAATGGCCCGAAAAATTGCGGATTGAGCTTCCCTTTCTTCCCAGACCGGATAACTCCCTTGAACGGAGAGATCTTCAGAAAAACTTTGTCCTCGATAACGAACTCCAAATCCCTTCTTCTTCTGTCCGCGTAGCTCTTTTGCTAACTTTGAGAGGTTTCCATCCTATGTCTAATAATAGGAACCTTCTTAGACATTTGCTGTAGTAACTCAGGACCTACAAGCTTGGCTTCACTGACCTCGTTCCAGTACAAGGGTGATCTACACCTTCTGCCGTAAAGCGCCTTATACGGAGCCTTACCAATGGTCGATTGGTAACTATTGTTATAGGAAAACTCAACTAATGACAGGTATCGACTCCAAGATGTTTGAAATTCGAGCACGCATGCCCTCAACATGTCCTCAAGTATCTGAATAGTCCGCTCCGATTGCGCATCAGTCTGAGGGTGGAATGCCGTGCTAAAAGTTAATTTTGTACCCATCGAGCCTGGTAGAATTTTCCAAAATCTTGAGATAAACCTGGGATCTCGATCAGAGACAATCGATACAGGAATTTTGTGTAGCCTAATGATCTCCTAGACATACAAGTTTGCAAACTGGTCCATCGAATAGGTCATCTTTACTAGTATAAAGTGAGCTGATTTCGTCAATTTGTCAACAAAGACCCAAATACTATCATGGCCTTTAGTCGTCTTTGGTAATCCCACCACAAAGTCCATGGCGATGTTTTCCCACTTCCATTCGGGAATCAGTAAAGGTTGAAGAGTACCTCTCGGTCGTTGATGTTCTGCCTTAACTTGATGGCATACCATACATGACTCTACATACTTGGCAACATCCCTCTTCAGATTTGGCGACCAATAAAGCATCTTCAAGTCTCGGTACATCTTGGTATTGCCTGGATTCACTGAGAAGGAAGACGAGTGTGCTTCTGCCAAAATCAACTTTCGTAACTCCTCATCTTTTGGGACATACCATCGGTCTCTAAATTTCAGAATACCATCCACCGAAAGGCTGAACTTAGAAGAAATATCCGCCATTTTTCTCATGATGTTATCTTTTTCCTTTGAATCCTTCTATTGGACCTCCTTGATTCTAACCAAAATGGTTGGTCGGATGGTCAAATTCAAAAGTAAGGTTGACAACTCAGGAATTATCTCCAATTCAAACTTTTGAACTTCCACCTTTAAAGGTAGAGACATGGCTGACATCGTAGGCTGCATTGTCATCGACATCCTGCTTAATGCGTCGGCAACCGCATTGGCTTTACCAGGGTGATACTTAATTTCAAAATTATAATCTTTAACGAACTAAAACTAACGCTTGTGCCTCATGTTTAATTCATTTTGAGTAAAGAGATATTTTAGGCTTTTGTGGTCCGAAAACACTTCGTACTGTTGTCCGTACAGATAGTGCCTCCAAATCTTCAGTGCAAAAACCACAGCGACTAACTCCAAATCGTGAGTGGGGTAATTCTGCTTGTAACTTTTTAGCTGTCTGGAAGCATACACTACAACTTTACCCTCTTGCATCAACACACACCCCAGTCCAATCTTAGATGCGTCACAATAAACATTGAATTTTCCTTCATCCACTGGGAGTGTCAACAAATGTGCTGTCGTTAACTTCAGTTTCAGCGTCTGGAAGCTCTTCTCACAAGCTTCTGACCACGAGTACTTAATGTCTTTCTTTGTTAAACTAGTTAAAGGCTTGGCTATCATCGAAAATCCATTGATAAACTTTCTGTAATAGCCTGCTAAACCAAGGAAACTTCGGACTTCACTGGCATTCCTCGGTTGTGGCCAATCCTTCACCGCTTGTATTTTAACTAGATCAATAGAAATGCCTTCTGCAGAGATGACGTGACCCAAAAAGTTTACTCTATCAAGCCAAAACTCGCACTTAAGAAAATTTGGCATATAACTGTTGCTGTTTTAGGGTTGACAAAATAATCTTCAGATGTTCTGCGTGTTCGTCCTTAGTTTGAGAATAAATTAGAATGTCATCTATAAACACAATCACGAACTTGTCCAAATACTCCCAAAACACACGATTCATCAAGTCAATGAAAGCTGCTGGTGCCTTCGTTAGTCCAAAGGACATCACAAGAAATTCGTAATGCCTGTACCGGGTTCTGAACGCTGTCTTTGGTACATCCTCTACTTTGACCTTTAGTTGTTAGTAGCCTGAGCGTAGGTCAATCTTCGAAAATACTTTGGCTCCTTGAAGTTGGTCAAACAGATCGTCAATTCGGGGCAAGGGGTTTTTATTCTTGATTGTCAGTTTGTTAAAATCCCTATAATCTATGCACATTTTGAGAGACCCGTCCTTCTTTTTAACAAATAGAACAGGCGCAACTCAGGGAGAACAACTAGGGCGTACGAAACCCTTGTCTACTAATTCTTGTAATTGAGTTTTTAGTTCCTTCAATTCAACGGGTGCCATACGATAGGGATTCTTAGACACTGGTGAGGCTTCGGGGTAGGTATCGATTACAAACTCGATTTCCCTATCTGGCGGTAACCCTGGCAAATCGTCCAAGAATACTTCAGGAAACTCTCGAACCATAGGAATATCTTGGAGCTTTAGCTCGTTCTTCACACATACATCTATTACACTGGCTAGAAAACCCATACATCAATTTCTCAACAACTGCTGGGCTTCCATCGAAGATATAACCAGCATCTTGCTCTCTTTTGGAATAGCCTGAAAGGAATACCGATCTCCATTTGGGGGTCAAAATTTCACTAGTCCAGACCTACAACTAATTGTGGCGTAGTGTCTGAATAGCCAATCCATCCCCAAGATAACTTTGTACCCTTTCATGTCGATTATGATCAATTCCACATATATCTTCTTGTCTTCTACTGACACAATATCACCCTTTACTACCTGTTCTGAATGTAAGGACTCTCCCGACGGTAACATGACGCTATATGGCTTATCAGCTGGCAAGAACCATAGACTATGCTTACATACAAACGTGGTTGCTACAAAAGAATGTGTAGCTACCGTGTCTATAAGCGTGTATGCGGGTTCAACGCAGATCAGAATCGTACCTGTTATGACCGTGTGTTGAACTGCATCTTCATCTTCCATCAGGGCAAAGACTCAAGGCGCCACCCTCGCTCGATTTGCATCCGGCGGTATAGGACAATCTTTAATCAGATGGCCAACCTTGTCGCACCTGAAACATCGGCCTGTGTAAAGCTTGCATTCACCGTAGTGGTTCCTCTGGCAAGTGGAACACAGTGGAGCTTAAGGAGTCTGAGGAGCTTCTTGAGGTCGTTTTCCTTTTCCTCGGTCGTCATTAGGGTTATAGGGCCTTTTAATGCCTCTTTGCTATTGTTTCCAACCACCTTTGTTCTGCTGTGGTTGTGGCTGTACATCTCTGACAAACTTCCTTGGTGGCTCGCGTTGTCCTTGCACCGCTATCTCTACCTCTTCCAGTTCCAAGGCCTTAGTTGCCACCTCAGAAAAAGGTATGTTAGGATCCCTGTGGTCTTCACTCCCCTGAAAAGGTTTGGTTTCAACCCTTGAACAAATTGGTGGATCTTGTATTCTTCGTCATCCACCAGACGGGGTGCGAACCAGAACAATACCTCAAACTTACAGATATAGTCCGCCACAGAACAAGCCGATCAGTCGCCCCCTCGAAAAACATCACAGCCGATCTGTCACGACCCTAATACTGTACCCGATTTTTCGTACTATATTTTTTTTTTTTTTATAAATACTTTAAATAAACCCTAAGCGGAACCAAAACCGAAATCGAAATCAGAATCGAAATCGAGGTTCGTTAGGAAAATCGTTTAAAATGAATCTTGGAACAATTTAAATAACAAGTAA
The DNA here is from genome assembly GCA_022432975.1 of Begonia masoniana. Lineage (NCBI taxonomy): Eukaryota > Viridiplantae > Streptophyta > Magnoliopsida > Cucurbitales > Begoniaceae > Begonia > Begonia masoniana. The sequence goes on along the minus strand of CM039514.1, from coordinate 10,680,209 downwards.
AACAAATATGTAAACCAGTTCAAAAACATTTAAAAACAATTAAGTTAAATTGAGGGACAAAAGGGGCAATCGCCCCTTACATGCAGGGGCGATTATTCGCCCAAAATATAGGGCGAATAATCGCCCATCGGCGATTGCAACAGGCGATTATTCACCTGTTGCATATCGCCTGTGGTGATCAGTCGCCACAATTTGTGGCGACTAATCGCCACACTCCCTGGAAATTTTCCAGGGAGTGGCGATGCAATCGCCCCCCATGGCGGTTCGTCGCCATCTCTCTGCTTCCTTTCCTTTTTTCCTTTCTTCTCCTGTGTTCACATATATATACACACAACACACACCTCTCTTTTCTCTTCCCTACATCATACATTCACAATTCACGTATCCTCCGAACACTCAAAACCCACATAATTCACTTACCTCTCGTTAACAACTCCAAACGCATTTTGAAACCAAGTACGTTTTATGAAAATAAACCGCGTGGATATGTTTAAAAACCGAACGTATCCTTCTGTTTTAAAATCACTAAACAATTACAAATCGTTTAAAAACATTAAAATATAAACCTATCAACTACCAGAACCAAACACCCTATAATGTCTATACAATTTTCCTATTCTATCCAAAATAACTAAAAACCCTCAAAATCTATACATACTTCCCCACGGGTCAGGTGAGCATCGACTGCGCAACACACCACAACAAGCCATCCTCCGTCAACTGCGTCACTCCTCAGGTGGAGGGATCTCGTCCTCACCTGTCCCCTCGTAATCACCTACACCATACATACACACTAGGAGATGAATCCCAGTAGACTCGTAAATGCTATGCTATGCTATGCTATGCTATGCTATGCTATGCTATGCTATGCTATGCTATGCTATGCTATGCTATGCTATGCTATGCTATGCTATGCTATGCTATGCTATGCTATGCTATGCTATGCTATGCTATGCTATGCTATGCTATGCTATGCTATGCTATGCTATGCTATGCTATGCTATGCTATGCTATGCTATGCTATGCTATGCTATGCTATGCTATGCTATGCTATGCTATGCTATGCTATGCTATGCTATGCTATGCTATGCTATGCTATGCTATGCTATGCTATGCTATGCTATGCTATGCTATGCTATGCTATGCTATGCTATGCTATGCTATGCTATGCTATGCTATGCTATGCTATGCTATGCTATGCTATGCTATGCTATGCTATGCTATGCTATGCTATGCTATGCTATGCTATGCTATGCTATGCTATGCTATGCTATGCTATGCTATGCTATGCTATGCTATGCTATGCTATGCTATGCTATGCTATGCGATTTTTCGTACTATATTTTTTTTTTTTATTTTTATAAATACTTTAAATAAACCCTAAGCGGAACCTAAACCGAAATCGAAATCAGAATCGAAATCGAGGTTCGTTAGGAAAATCGTTTAAAACGAATCTTGGAACAATTTAAATAACAAGTAAAACAAATATGTAAATCAGTTCAAAAACATTTAAAACAATTAAGTTAAATTGAGGGACAAAAGGGGCAATCGCCCCTTACATGCAGGGGCGATTATTCGCCCAAAATATAGGGCGAATAATCGCCCATCGGCGATTGCAACAGGCGATTATTCACCTGTTGCATATCGCCTGTGGTGATCAGTCGCCACAATTTGTGGCGACTAATCGCCACACTCCCTGGAAATTTTCCAGGGAGTGGCGATGCAATCGCCCCCCATGGCGGTTCGTCGCCATCTCTCTGCTCCTTTCCTTTTTTCCTTTCTTCTCCTGTGTTCACATATATATACACACAACACACACCTCTCTTTTCTCTTCCCTACATCATACATTCACAATTCACGTATCCTCCGAACACTCAAAACCCACATAATTCACTTACCTCTCGTTAACAACTCCAAACGCATTTTGAAACCAAGTACGTTTTATGAAAATAAACCGCGTGGATATGTTTAAAACCGAACGTATCCTTCTGTTTTAAAATCACTAAACAATTACAAATCGTTTAAAAACATTAAATATAAACCTATCACTACCAGAACCTATGCTATGCTATGCTATGTTGTGCTGTGCTATGTTATGCCATGCTATGCACTGTAGGTGTCACCGAGATCCTATCCCTCTAATCGGAGAGAGCTCATCTAGCGGACGGACTACTCTTTCCAGCTAGAGGCGGGGTACACGCTTACAACACGTACAGCCGTGCCTGAGCCCCACCTCGCATGACCTATAAACTGTATGCCTTTCGGCCTGTATGCATTTCGGCCCATTTTAACTATATGCCTTACGGCCCATTTTATTCTTTGCATTACCTTTAAAACATTGTGTATTTGTTTTTCTTTAAAACACGTGATGCATGAACAGTTCTATATCATAAAGTAAACAAGCAATAACGTGTACCATCAAGACTATAAATGCATAACCTATAACCTATAAAACCACTAAACCTGTCTACCCAACCAAAGCAAATAAACATACGCATCTCCAAAACTCCTCGAGACGACATTCGACGTACGGTGTAGGCCAATCGGCCAGAGAAATCACGAGAACTTAACTCGTGTCCAAAGCAGCTCAAGCTCCGTCCACGAGCGCTGATCACCTAAGCAATTTACAAGGATTGACATTAAAACGAGTTTAAGTTAATAAACGTCCAATTGTCAGAACCTCAACTAAAAGAATTTCCTAACATTCCAACTTAACTTATCGAGACATTTAATCCATTAATCTACGCTCGATACCCCGAAATCCAATTTACGAGTTTTCCGAAAACCCGAAATTTACAAATTTAACATTTCTCCTAAATCGTCCAAACTTCTTCCAATAACGTTTAATACGTGCAATATGTTCGTAAACTATAACAATCTATCAATTTCGAGCCCTAAATCTCGATTTTTAACAAAACCTAAACGAAACCTAATTGTTTAAAACTCCTTAAACATCAAAATAAAAGCTCTAAGATCGTAGGTTCATACCTAGAACGTCAATTGGAGGAGAAAGCACGAAGAAAACGGAACGATTGGAGCACGAACCGGCCACCGAAAGCAAGGACGCCGAGAGGAGAGAAAATGTCGCCGCGGGGAGGGAGGAAAATCACAGGGAGAAGGAATGGCGTGGAGAAGAAGAGAAGCATTTGTTTTTTAATTAAATTTGGTTTGGAAAATTACTATAATGCCCTTCGCTCTATTTCTATTTTGTTTCGTCCTTCGTTTCGTCAATCGGCTAGTAATTTGGCTTCTCCAAATTTTCTTATTTCACCAATAAGTCCAATTTATTATTTAGGATTTATTAAAACTGTCTGTTTGCAAATCGGACCTCGTTTACTATTTTTACTAAAACGTCTTTTATATTACAAGAAACGTAACTACTCAGAATATAGCGTCATTACTCCGAAAATTCTCGTAAATTCCTTAAAATTCCAATTAATAATTAGGATCATAATGGCGCTTCCTTTTCGTAAAACGAGTTTGATTTGACATATTTACCAAAAATGCCACATATATAACAAAATATTAATATAATATATTAAATCCCAAAATCCGTACGAGCCGGGTATTACATTCCACCCACCTTATTTAGAATTTTGTCCAAAAAATTTAACTATACAAATAACTCAGGATATTTAATCATCATATCCTGCTGTCGCTCCCACATAGCCTCTTCCACCTCGTGGTTCCGCCATAGGACTTTGATTAGCAGAATCTCTTTGTTGCGTAGGACTTTAAGGGAAGATCCCAAAATACGTACCGGCCTCTCCTCATAAGTCAAGGTAGGCTGTACCTCGATCTCTGTCGCTTCCACGGCATGTGATGGATCACGCAAACACTTCCGAAGCATGGACACAAGGAATACGTCGTGGATACCCTCCATAGAAGCCAGAAGATGTAGTCTGTACGCCAACTTCCCGATCCTCTTTAGAATAGGAAAGGGTCCCACATAACGAGGGTTTAACTTACCCCTCCTTCCAAATCTCGCAACACCTTTGAACGGAGAAACTTTAAGATAAACTTCGTCACCTTCCTCAAACTCTAGCTCTCTCTGTCTCGTGTCAGCGTAGCTCTTCTGTCTGCTCTGAGCTACCTCGATACGCTGTCGAATAATGGCAATCTTCTCTGCCGTCTGCTGTAGAATCTCAGGACCAACGATGCTGGCCTCGCCAACCTCATCCCAATATAACGGAGATCTACATTTCCGACCATACAAAGCCTCGTACGGTGCCATGCCAATGGTAGCCTGAAAGCTGTTGTTGTACGAGAACTCAATCAGAGGCAAATATCTGCTCCACGATCCCTGAAATTCCAGCACACATGCTCTAAGCATATCCTCTAAAATCTGATTCGTCCTCTCTGTCTGACCATCAGTCTGAGGATGAAATGCAGTGCTGAAATTAAGCTGAGTCCCCACAGCTTTGTGCAGACTCTTCCAGAACTTCGACGTAAATCTCGGATCTCTGTCTGAGACAATCGAAACTGGCACACCGTGAAGTCTAACAATCTCCTGTACATAAAGCTCGACGAGCTGATCCATAGAAGACGTCATCCTCACAGGTAAGAAGTGGGCCAACTTTGTCAATCGGTCCACGATAACCCATACGCCGTCCTGGCCCTTCGTCGTCCTCGGGAGCCCCACAATAAAATCCATGGAGATCTGCTCCCATTTCCACTCCGGAATCGACAGTGGCAATAATGTTCCGGTCGGCCTCTGATGCTCTGCCTTCACCTGTTGACATACCAAACAGGTCTCAACGTACTTGGCAACCTCCCTCTTCATGTTCGGCCACCAGAAATGTTGCTTTAGGTCCCGGTACATCTTAGTACTTCCCGGGTGTACAGAATATGCCGAAGAATGTGCCTCGGCCAATATCTCTTTCTTCAGATCCTCGTTGTTAGGCACGTACCACCTATGCCTGAACCGTAGAATACCATCATCTGATAAATGAAAATCTGACGAGTCTCCCAATGTCATGCTAGATCGAAGCTCCTCACACTCCGTATCATTCTGCTGAGCCTCACGTATCCGATCCAGAATAGTCGGCCTGAGAGAAATGTTGGTGAGCATACTGGACAACTCTGCCACTATCTCAACGTCGAACCTCTCAATCTCAGACCGCAGCGTAACTGACATCGCTGCTAATGAAGGCTGACTCGCAGAAGGCACCCTACTCAAGGCATCAGCAACCTTGTTCGCCTTTCCTGGATGGTACTTGATATCAAAATCGTAGTCTTTGACGAACTCAAGCCACCTTCTCTGACGCATATTCAGCTCCTTCTGCGTAAATAAATACTTCAAGCTCTTGTGGTCAAAAAATATCTTGCACTGCTGCCCATATAAATAATGTCTCCATATCTTCAGTGCGAAGACCACAGCTGCTAGCTCAAGGTCGTGCGTAGGGTAATTCTGCTCGTACGACTTCAGTTGCCGAGAAGCATAAGCAATAACTCTCCCCTCCTGCATCAACACACAACCTAGTCCAACTCCTGACGCATCACAATAGATACTGAACTTGTTGCCTTCAACAGGTAATACCAATACTGGAGCGGCGGTCAATCTCTGCTTCAACTCCGTAAAACTACTGTCACAAGCAGCTGACCATATAAATCTCTCGTTCTTTCGAGTCAATCTTGAAAGAGGAAGTGCGATCTTCGAGAATCCCTCAATAAACTTCCGGTAATAACCTGCTAACCCGAGAAATCCGCGCACCTCTCGTATGTTCTTCGGCTGTGGCCAATCTCTGACCGCCTGAATTTTACTCTGATCCACAGAAACATCTTCTGATATAATGTGGCCAAGAAAACTGACTCGATCCAGCCGGAACTCGCACTTAGAGAATTTTGGATACAACTGGTGCTGGCATAAAATCCTTAAAACTATTCTCAAGTGCTCCTCGTGTTCTTCCTTCGTCTTAGAGTAGATCAGAATGTCGTCGATAAAAACCATCACGAACTTGTCCAGATACTCCTTGAAGACACGGTTCAACAAATCCATAAACGCTGCAGGGGCATTAGTAAGTCCAAAAGACATGACAAGGAACTCATAATGCCCATACCTCGTTCAGAATGCCGTCTTATGTATATCATCCTTCCGGACCTTCAGCTGATTGTAACCCGAGCGTAGATCAATCCTCGAAAATACTCGGGCACCTTGCAGCTGATCAAATAAATCATCAATCCGGGGCAGTGGATACTTATTCTTCACTGTAAGTTTATTCAGCTCTCTGTAATCGATGCACATCCTGAGGGTCCCGTCTTTCTTCTTAACAAATAGAACGGGAGCACCCCAGGGTGAAACACTGGGTCGAATAAAACCCTTCTCTAACAGCTCGTCAAGCTGAGTCCTCAGTTCCCTCAACTCAGCTGGTGCCAACCGATACGGGTTCTTGAACCTCGGCGCGGAGTTTGGATAGACATCAATAGTGAATTCGATCTCCTAGTCTAGTGGTAACCCGGGAAGATCATCAAGAAAGATCCCAGAGAACTCTCTGACAATAGGAATGTCGCTCGGCTTTTCTCCGCTGAGCAACTGACAATCAAATACAGAGGCCAAATAAATAGAGCACGCACCTTTAAACTGCTCGTTGACCTTCATGGAATAAGAAATAGGCGAGCTACTCAATCTGCTCATCGCCTGATAAGAAAACTCGGCTTTACCCGGGGGTCGAAAGGTGACAATCCCGGATCGACAATCGATGGTGGCGAAGTGCTGTGACAGCCAGTCCATCCCTAAGATCAGATCATAGTGTTCTATGCCCATAACAATGAGGCGAGCATAGAGGGTACGATCCCCAATCAAAATAATATTGCCCTGGACAACACGACCTGACTGCATACGCTCCCCCGAAGGTAGCATCACACTGTATTCGTACTTTGCTAACTCAGGCGCAAGCTTTAGTCTAGACACACAAGCGGTGGAAACAAAAGAATGTGTAGCCCCCGTGTCTAATAAAGAAAATACAGGAACGCCAGTAACCAATATAGTACCTGCTATCACGGCAGGCTGATCCTCATCATCCACATCGCCAGACTCAATAAATGCGAAGATCCTCGGCATAACTCTCCTCTGATCACCGCCTAACTAATCTCTGCTGGGCTTCAGGCAATCTCTAGCAAAATGGCCCAGGTCTCCACACCGATAGCACACACCCGTGCCCAATTTTCACTGGCCACTGTGCTCCCTCTGACACTTAGGGCTAACAGGTATCTGAGAAGCCACTTGTACTTGCTTCCCCTTACTCCTATCACTACCTCCCTCAAGAGGCCTTTTGACGCCTCTCTGCTATTGTGGCTGTGGCTGCACTCTAGGCTGCCAACCTCGGTTCAGTGACTGAGGTCAAATCTCACGGAAGAAGCCCTTAGATGGCTCCCTCGGTCTGGCAGAACTCTGATCAACTGCCTCAATATCAAGCGCCCTAGCCACAATATCGTCATAGGATACATTTCGTACCCCAGATATGGTAAGGCGCATCCGGAACTCCTGACTAAGTCCCTGTAAAAATCGGCGTACCTTGTCCTCGTTAACGCTAACCTGTCGTGGTGCGAATCGGGACAATGCCTCAAACCTCCTCACATACTCAGCAATAGAACCAATCTGCCACAACTGCATAAACTCAACCATCTTCGCCTCTCGTACGGTATGGCTGAAATACTTGTCGTAAAACAAGGTCCTGAATCTCTCCCAGCCCATGATCGTCACATCGGTGGTCGTTCTGATGGAATCCCACCAAAACCGGGCGTCAAGTGCCAAGTGATAGGTCACCAATGCAACCTTATCTCCGTCCTCAATGCTAGCATACGCCAGCATGTCCTCCATAGTGCGAATCCACTCCTCGGCGGAAGAGGGATCTGTGGACTGTCCGTTAAATATAGGGGGCTGAAGCTTCTGAAATCTCTCCATCCCCCAGTTACCCAAAACAGCTGTCTCTCGAGCTCTAATGCCCTCTCGGTCTATCATAGTACCCAGCTGTTGAGACTGTCTCTCCATTTGTTGAGCCTGTCGCTCCATATGTTGAGACTGCTGGGCGATAAAATCCTTAAGTGTGTCTATCGTATCGTCGCGGTCATCTCGGTCATTTCGTGGACGCACCATAATTACAAAATTCCTATAAAAAGTTAAACAAATATTCTAAGAAACTAGAAATCGAATAAAGCTATAAACATACTTACAGTTGATGAAGGATGTCCGCGTAGTGGTTGTGCAGTCGAGCAGTCTACAGAACCGATTTTAAAACCCGGGAACTTTGATACCATAATTTGTCACGACCCTAATACTGTACCCGATTTTTCGTACTATATATTTTTTTTATATAAATACTTTAAATAAACCCTAAGCGGAACCTAAACCGAAATCCAAATCAGAATCGAAATCGAGGTTCGTTAGGAAATTCGTTTAAAACGAATCTTGGAACAATTTAAATAACAAGTAAAACAAATATGTAAATCAGTTTAAAAACATTTAAAAACAATTAAGTTAAATTGAGGGACAAAAGGGGCAATCGCCCCTTACATGCAGGGGCGATTATTCGCCCAAAAGATAGGGCGAATAATCGCCCATCGGCGATTGCAACAGGCGATTATTCGCCTGTTGCATATCGTCTGTGGCGATCAGTCGCCACAATTTGTGGCGACTAATCGCCACACTCCCTGGAAATTTTCCAGGGAGTGGCGATGCAATCGCCCCCCATGGCGATTCGTCGTCATCTCCTCTGCTTCCTTCCCCTTTTTCCTTTCTTCTCAAGTGTTCACATATATATGGCCACCGGAAGCAAGGACGCCGAGAGGAGAGAAAATGTCGCCGCGGGGAGGGAGGAAAATCACAGGGAGAAGGAATGGCGTGGAGAAGAAGAGAAGCATTTGTTTTTTAATTAAATTTGGTTTGGTAAATTACTATAATGCCCTTTGCTCAATTTCTATTTTGTTTCGTCCTTCGTTTCATCAATCGGCTAGCAATTTGGCTTCTCCAAATTTTCTTATTTCACCAATAAGTCCAATTTATTATTTAGGATTTATTAAAATTGTCCGTTTGCAAATTGGACCTCGTTTACTATTTTTACTAAAATGTCCTTTATATTACGAGAAACGTAACTACTCGGAATATAGCGTCATTACTCCGAAAATTCTCGTAAATTCCTTAAAATTCCAATTAATAATTAGGATCATAATGGCGCTTCCTTTTCGTAAAACGAGTTTGATTTGACATATTTACCAAAAATGCCACATATATAATAAAATATTAATATAATATATTAAATCCCAAAATCCGTACGAGCCGGGTATTACACGATTGATCGCCCTACAAAAATGCACAGCCGATCGATCGCCACTTCAGCCGATCGATCGACACTTCAGCCGATCGATCGTCACCCTCTCTGTTTCTTTATTTTCGTCAAACAATATTAGCCGATTGATCTCCCCTCTTGCCGATCGATCAGCTACCCCTCTGGAATCATACTCCTGCAATTTTCTTTCCAACACTTATACATACAACAAAATAAATCATAACTTTCCCTAACTTCTTCAACCAAAACTCAATTTAAATCATTCAAACGAGAAGCTTTAAATCCTTAAACCATCCATCGTTGAAAATCATAGAAGAACAAAACATTTAGACCGTAGCTGAAGACAAAACGGGTAAAAATCCCTTAGTCATAAATTTGTCTTAAAATCATAAAAAGGAAAACCGTCAACCATCCTAGTATTTGCCATCACATGAAAATCATATGAAAATCCCTTTCTACCTATTTTCCATAACGTAAACTTTTATCAAAACTTGCTAGGAGCACCACCCTCGGGTAAAATCGCCACCCAGCCATAAAACCCCGCCATGAACATCTTCCAGTAACTCGACTTAGACTTCATCGTTAGGTTTGAGGTCCTCACATTCAAATTCGTCACCTACATCAAAAGGTTTAAACTATAAGTTTAATGCTTAGTAAGGAATGTAAACATATACGTGAATGACCATGTATACATGTATCGTAAAAATTATGTTCATAATCTTATTTCATATCCCATTTGTCTTGGGTTAAGGGGCACGAAGAAGTGGCAAGGGAATCGTGATCGTGGTCCTCTTGGACAATAACCGTAACGACCAGTCCGGCCTACACAGAGTAGGATTCGCGAACTGACCGTGCAGTGTCGACTCAGCCCCAACCAGCGGGAGGATCCGCGAACCGTACACATAATCTCAAGAACAAAAATCATGGCCAATTAACCTCGTCCCACGCCTAACCATTTACATACATTTATAGTCTTATCTTATTAACTCAAATCATATGCATAAAACGTTTTCATGTGCTTTTAGAGAAAACCATGATGCATGAACGTGAATGTACATAGAGACGTAAGGACACTATACAATAAGAAACAAGCCATCCAACATTCATCATATCATAATCCCGACAAGCCATATTCATCAAACAGTCATAAATACTAAACTCTTAGTACCCTCGTGATGTAGGGCCCTAACGGCCGACATCCTAACACACTCACTTACCTAGGCTCCTTTAGCAACGTCGTGCCTGCACTTTATGCCCTTTTCACCTAAGATATTTCATATCTCGATGTTAAAATCAATCCTAAATAATCTAAATTCGAAACTAGCAAAATCCTAGCTAATGAAGTTTCCTAGAAATCCAACTTATCTCATTCGGGCATTTTATCAAACATCTAGTGTGCATAGCTTAACTCTACTCACAACAATGATATTTAATCCTTCCAACCACCAACATCAACCCTATCTATCAAGTAATCACCATCAATGCATCCTAGCTACCTCAATAGCAATAAATGTATCATCAATGAGCATTAAAACGCAATACCATTGATTCCTAATTAAAACCCAATAAATCTTAACCCTAAATCAATAACAAAACGAAACAATAACCCCAAACATCGGAACTAACGTAACAAAGCACATAAAGCTCACCTAGGGCTTTGATTATTGAAGAGAAAGGAGGAAGAAATTATGGCTTGGCGAAGGAGAGGTGTAGGAGGTTCGATCGAAGAAGAAAATCGTGAAGGTGGAGAGTTTGTCGCCAGGGAAGAGAGATCGTGAGAATGAGAGAAAAATGAAGATGGTTTTTAGGTTTTAATTAAATTTTGACCTATAAAATTACTTTATTGCCCTTCCACATAATTCTTTACTTAATTCCACCAAATAATCTATGATTTGATTTTCTCCAAAATAATCTTAATCCACTAAAATTTCTAATAAATCCTTGGGGTTCCAACAAAACTTCCCGCTCGCTAAAAGACATTATATTCCACCGTTTACCCATCTCCGAACACATAACAACAAAATCGAGTACATAAAATTCCTGAGTGTTACACTATTAGAGGAATTAGCGCTTAACAATGACCAATGTCCAGTGGAGCGCTCAATTATGAAGCGCACAACGGGTACTCCAGAACTCGAGGCTATGAAAGCTTTAACTCTACAAGTTCCCTTATTAGCTAAACAACTATAGGGGTCTCATATGGCAGCTAGTGTAGGACAAACATCAAAAGTTAACTGTCAATGGTGTCAAGGACCGCATTTGAGCGAAAAATGTCAAGAGGGCAATCCCATGTCGAGTGAACCCACCGAGCAAGCTAACTATATGGGTAATTTTAATCGGCAAGGTAATTTCAATTCCAACACCTATAATTCAGGATGGTGACAACACCCGAATTTTTCATGGCGGAATTCTCAAAATGCGATGCAAATGCCTCAAGCAGCTCAACCCGGTCCTTCTCAACAAGTTGAAAAGAAAAATGATCTTGAAACAGCCCTTATGCAATTTATGGCCGAAACTCGTACTGCGATGCAAAATCAATCAGCCCAAATTCGTAGTCTTGAAAATCAACTTGGTCAATTTGCGAGCATCATAAATGGAAGACCACAAGGCTCATTACCAAGTAACATAGAGATGAACCCCAAAGGTCATTGTAATGCAATCACCACTCGCAAGGGAACTGTAATTGAACAAATGTAAAAAGGGACACAAGTGCCTAAAGTTGTTAATGAGGAGTCAAATGCCGATGAAGTTCAAAAGTCATCACCATCTCACCATCTCACCATATTCCACCTCAAGCAAACTCACCTCCAGTACCGTTTCCGCAAAGATTGAAAAATGTGAAGCTGGATAAACAATTTTCTCAATTCCTTGATGTCTTCAAGAAGCTCCATATTAATATTCAATTTGCCGACGCGTTAGAACAAATGCTGAGTTATGCCAAATTTATGAAAGATATTATATCCCACAAGCGGAAGTTAGAGGAGTGTGGTTTTATTGCTCTTTCAGATGAATGCAGTGCTATTATTCAGAAGAAGTTTCCTCAAAAACTAAAAGATCCTGGCAGTTTTACTATGCCTTGCGAGATTGGAAATTCTGAATTTACAAGGGCACTGTGCGACTTGGGGGCGAGCATTAATTTAATGCCTATATCTATATTCCAGAAACTCGATCTTGGCGAGTTAAAGCCGACAAGGGTTACATTACTGATGGCAGATTGTTCTATTAAACACCCTATGGGAATCATTGAAGACGTGCTGATAAAGGTAGATAAATTTATATTCCCTGTTGATTTTATTATGCTTGATATGGAAGAAGACAGAGATGTGCCGATTCTTTTGGGTAGACCATTCCTTGCTACGGCTCGTGCTCTTATTGATGTACAAAAAGGTGAATTGAGCTTGACAGTTCAGGAATGAAGAAGTCACCTTTAACGTGTTCAGAGCCATGAAATATTTGGGGGAGGACAATGATGTTTTTCGCGTTGAAGTTACCGAGTCCGCGGCAGATGAAGTTGCACGTCGACCAGACGACCCTTTAGAAGCATGTCTGTTTGAGCAGAATTATTCTCTGGAAGAGGACAAGGAAGTACGTGGTTATGCGATGTGGATGGACTCTTGACACAGGATCCCCTAAAGAAGGGTCCGTGTGATACCCACAAAATATAAGAAATGTGCTCGGGTGACAAGTGTTGTGCGAATCCTAAAATAATAAAATAAAGTACAAGAAAATAAAATAGTGTTAGATTATGCAATGGCCGAATGTTATGTGCTAGATGATGGTATGAAATATGAAGAAAAAAATAAAAGAAAAGGGATGAAGAGAAGATGTTATGGTCAAGATGATAAAATGCTTAAAGATGAAGAAAAATGGCAATAAAAGTAAAGTGAATGTGTGTAATGGTGAAACTGAAATTTAGAGGTGAAAGTGTGTGAAATGAAGACGGAAATGAAAGTAAAGGAAATACCCTTGGCAGACTCGTAGAGCTATCTTACATTGTAAGCTCTCGAGTGAACAATTTTCCCGGAGGAAAAAACGACCACCGTAGGCCTAGATTTTCTTCCTCAACTCCTAATCCCGGTGGAAAAGGCGAGAGAAAAGATAAGAGTTAACCTAGCAACCCGAAGGCTAGGCTAACAATGGAGGGCTACTCCACTTGATCTAAAGATCAAGGAAACTCTCAAGGCTAGCTACCTTAAAGAAGCAAAAAGGGATATTTTATAAATTGGCAAAAGTTGGAATACATTCACCAATGCCATGAATTTATAGAGTTCCTTGGGTGGATTAGGGTTTCGCATGGAATGGTAGAGTAATTGGTGGCCCTTGGATGCATTAAAAATCGGATGGTGGAGGAAGCATGATCCGCGCACGCGCTGCCCAGCCAACCAGGCGCTGCCGCGCGCGCCAGCGTGCCACATCACCCATCCGGGTAGTGCGCGCTGATTGGTGCAACCCACGCCAGCGAAGCATCTGCCTGCACGCCTCATTTCGCCTGCCCGCGCGCTCCTCCTGCAGCCTGTGCGCGCCAGACTGTCTTCTTCCCTTAAAATTGAGCTATTGCTTAGCCAATGGTTGATATTTTTCCAAGTCATCAATCCATGTTGCCGCTAACTCTTCCACCTGCAAAATCATACCTTTAAATTTGGGCACTTTTTTGGGCCGAGGCTTCCTTTGGGCTTGATCTTGTGGGGGCCTTTTTCTTGAATATTTGAGTTGAAATTCTTCAACCCATAATCCACCAACATACATCTAACCATAATTACACAATCTAATGCATGCAATGCAATTATAAAATCCATACAATAAAAGCGAATGTATGCCAAATAAGTTTGAAAAATAAAATTATACATTTAGAGGGTAGGGAAGACAATTCCCATAGACCACTTGGTGACTCCTTCCATGCGCTCCACGTGCATTCTTCCCAAGTAGTTGTGCCTACAAAAAGAGATCACGTAATAAGTAGAGAGCTTTGATAATGAAATGGAATTTATTAAATTTCTTTTTGCATGCCACACGAGGCATGTCAACTCTTATGAGCCGAATATGAGAAAATACTATGAAAATTTGGGGGAAGGCCTGTCACGCACGTTTACATTCATTGAGCAACCATCTGTGCTAGAATTGAAGACACTACTGTCACATTTAAAGTACAAATATTTACAAGCTTCATCCTCTCTATCGGTCATTATTTTGCTGACCTATCTATAGAGGAAGAAGATAAATTACTCCGAGTTCTTCGACAATTCAAATCGGCAAATGGTTGGACTTTGGCAGATTTAAAGGGGATAAACTCGTCATTTTGTATGCATAGAATCCTTATGGAGGAATATCACAAGCCATCAGTGGAACACCAACGGCGTCTCAACCCCACCATGAAAGAAGTGGTGCGCAAAGAAATTTTAAAGTGGTTAGATGCGGGGGTGATATACCAAATTTCTGACAGTTCATGGGTTAGTCCTGTCCAAGTTGTACCAAAAAAAGGAGGAATGACAGTTGTGCAAAACAAAAATAATGAGCTCATTTCGACTCGCACTGTTACTAGTTGGCGTATATGTATGGATTATAGGAAGTTAAACAAGACTACAAGGAAAGATCACTTCCCACTTCCGTTCATTGATCAAATGCTTGACAGGTTAGCAGAACACAAATTTTATTATTTTCTTGATGGATACTTTGGGTACAATCAAATAGCTATCGCCCCCGAAGACCAAGAGAAGACCACATTTACCTGCCCTTACGTCACCTTTGCATTTCGACGAATGCCATTTGGTCTTTGTAACGCTCCTACCACTTTTCAAAGATGCATGATAGCTATATTTTTTGACATGTTCGAACGCATTATTGAGGTATTCATGGATGATTTTTCTGTTTTTAGATCTTCTTTTGATTGTTGTCTGTGTAAAGACAAATTTGGTATTGAATTGGCAAAAATGTCATTTCATGGTACGTGAAGGTATTGTGTTAGGCCATCGGATATCATCCAAAAAGATAGAAGTGGATCGTGCCAAGATTGATACGATTGAGAAGCTACCACCACCTATCTCAGTTAAAGGCGTGAGTTTTTTGGGACACGCATTTTATCGCAGATTCATCTAAGACTTTACCAGGATCACCAAGCCATTATGTAACCTATTGGAAAAGGATGCGGAGTTTAAGTTTGATATTGACTGTTTAAATGCATTTAATTTATTGAAAGCAAAGCTCACTTCAGCACCCATTGTAGTAGCATCAGACTGGAACCATCCATTCGAAATTATGAGTGATGCTAGTGATTTTGCAATTGGAGCAGTGTTAGGGCAACGCAAAGATAAAACTTTTCGCACTATCTATTATGCGAGTCGAGTCCTCAATGAAGCTCAGTTGAATTATGCTACAACAGAAAAAGAATTACTTGCAGTGGTATTCACCTTCGACAAATTTTGTCCTTATCTTATCAGTAATAAGGTAATCATTTTTACCGATCATTCAGCCATTAAATACCTTATGGTTAAAAAAGATGCAAAACCGTGCCTCATTCGTTGGGTTTTTCTACTCCAAGTGTTTGATCTGGAAATTAGAGATAAAAAGGGCACAGAAAATCTAGTGGCAGATCACCTGTCTAGACTACAACCTCAAGAACATGTGAAAGAGGATGGAGTACCAATTGTTGATACATTTCCAGATGAACAACTTTTTAGCGTCAGCACTACACCATGGTACTCAGATATTGCCAATTTCCTGGCTAGCGGTGTTCTGCCCATAGAACCTTTAGCCTATAAAAGAAAGAAATTTTTTGCTGATGTTAAAAGATATTATTGGGATGACCCCTTTCTTTACAAGCACTGTGTGGATCAGGTCATAAGGCGGTGTATTCCATAAGACGAGATGGAAAATATATTAAAGCATTGTCATTCACTAGAGTGCGGAGGCCATTTTGGTGGCAAGAGAACGGCTGCTAAGGTATTACAATGTGGTTTTTTTTGGCCTACCCTTTTCAAAGACACCCATTTATTTGTTATGTCATGTGACCGCTGTCAACGCACCAGGCAATATTTCACGCTGCGATGAGATGCCATTGACCAATATTCTGGAAATAGAATTATTTGATGCTTGAGGGATCGATTTCATGGGTCCGTTTCCTACCTCTTTCAATCATAAATATATTCTCCTAGCGATTATGTGTCAAAATGGGTGGAGGCATCTGCTACCCCCACCAATGACGGTACAGTGGTGCTCGATTTTCTTCGTAAAAATATTTTCACACGATTCGGTACTCCTAGGGCTATTATCAGTGATGAAGGTACGCATTTTTGTAATAAGCAATTTGAAGCCTTATTGTTGAAATATGGTGTAAAGCATCGCAAGGCTCTCGGGTATCATCCACATTCTAATGGTCAAACCAAGGTTTCGAATAGAGAGATCAAACAAATTCTGGAAAACAGTAAGCTCATCTCGTAAAGATTGGTCACGAAGGTTAGATGATTCTCTCTGGGCATATCGAATAGCATTCAAAACACCATTAGGAATGTCACCATACCGTTTGGTTTTTGGTAAAACATGTCATCTTCCAGTGGAACTACAGCATCGAGCTTTATGGGATATTAAAAAATAAACATGGAGTCATAAGCAGCAGGCGAAGCGAGAATATTACAATTGAACGAGCTTGATGAATTTAGAAGAGAAGCTTATGAAAATTTCAGAATTAATAAAGAAAAGACGAAGGTGTGGAATGATAAAAATATTTTGCCAAAGGAATTTGCACCAGGACAGCAGATCTTATTATTCAATTCTCGCCTTAGGTTATTTCCCGAAAAACTCAAGTCACGATGGTCAGGACTGTTCACGGTAATTAAAGTGTTTCCTCATGGGGCTGTTTAAATTCAAGGTGAAGATCAATCTACATTCAAGGTTAACGGTCAAAGATTGAAACCGTATTGGGGCGGTACATTCGACATTGCAAAATCCGTTCTCCTTCTAAATAAAATATGAAGCAGCACATCGTCAAGCTGATGACGTTAAAACATGCACTTGGTAGGAGGTAACCTATTTATCATTTATTTTTAATTTTTTATTTTTTATTTTATTTTATTTTTACTTTATTTTTATTTTTATTGTTTTCGTTTTCAGTTCGAATTTAGTTATTTCATTTTGATACGAGTAGTTTTATATTATAGGTTCAGTGTTTGATGTTTTAAGTTAAAAAAAAAAACCTATTTCGACCTTCTCTGAAACAGAGAAGTCGTCGATTGATCGGCACATTTGGCGATCGATCGGCGACTCACATTATTTTTGGAACAGCAATTTTGTTTAAACCAGAGAAGACACCGATCGATCGGCTTATTGGCGATCGATCGGCGACTCACACTATTTTTTTGGAAAAGAAAAGCAGCCGATTGATCGGCTAAATGCGGCGATCGATCGGCGCTTCTAATTTTTATTTCCAGGCGATCGATCGCGTCTCTCATTTACACCTTCTCATTGTTAAAACCCTACCCTTTTCTCCCTTTCTCACCTGCAATCGATCGGCGCCCGCATACCTCATTTTCTATCGCCTGCTTCAGAGACACAACACCGAGCTCTTCCACGACCAAAGGTAAACCTCTCCTACTGAGCATTTTTCTTTCTCGCACTTGGACATTTTCTAATTTTCGAACTCTCCCTTCAATGCTCTAGTTTTGGTTATACTTTGAAATTCTTTAGCATATGTTGCACTCTCTTTATGCGGTGATCGTTAAGTGCACCATTGATTGTTAATTTTGAGGGTGGTTAAGGTTGTAGTTCAGTTGTGTGTCACCATTTATTATGTCTGCTCACCACGTGTTTGATTAAATGTCTGAGTCAAGTGGAACTTCCAATTGTGCACTTTGTTTACTCCAATTTTATTACTTGCTGCTCTCACGTGCTTAATTGTCATGCATGTGTATGCTGAGTTGGATGTGTTTGCTTCGTGTGTGCAGTGACAAGTTATCTACTTTGTGTGACATTTCAACATGCCACCTAAACGATCAAGAGCCAAGACATGTCTAGTCTCATTCAGCCCCATCCAGCACTCATTCTTCTACCCCATCACGGCCAAGTATTTTAAGGAGTTTATGACCAAAGACAAGGCTATTTTCTGTGAAATTCAATTCCAGCCTACAGTGGTCGATGGCGACATTTTAAACATGCTCAGACAACGGCGGTGGGAGACTATTGCAGTGCTCAATGGTGATGCGAACGTGACTGCCGTTTGCGAATTTATGCAAACCTCAGGGCCGCTAATAATGATGGGCCTGTCAAAGTTAGGAACAAATTCATTGACTTCTCTGCTGAAGCTATCAACACCCACCTCGGCCTCGACAATTTAGTGGCTAACGACTACCAAACCATGATGGATGCCGGGCCGGATTACAACATGATTTTAGGAGAGATGGGCCACCGGGGTTCAACATGGATATACTCTTCGGTCAACCCCGCACAACCGTTACACCTCATCTCGAGCTGCCTCAATCGCTACGCTCAAGCGTGGTGCAAATTCATTCGAGGTAATTTAATGCCCACCTCTCAAAAATCTGAGCTGACCAAGGAGCGAGCGGTGTTGCTATACTGCATTCTCACAGGGCGCTCTATCAATGTCGGACAGATTATCCACCAAAACATTCTAGCATGTAGTCAAGGTTCCACAGCTGGCCATATGCATCCAGTGCTGATCACCTACTTATGTGCAGCAGCCAATGTCCCCATGAGTTCCACAGAAAATGCCATGGATCCAACAGAAGGTATACAGCTAGCCAAATATTGATAGAATCGCAAATTGGCTCTATGGGATAGCCCAAGCTAATGGATTAGGGCTTCATGAACATGATATCAATGTGCAAATTCATCCTCAGCCAGTAACTCTGCCTCGCGTACGACATATTCCTAATTCAAGATGCTACACAGCTGCACAAGCTGAGTTGGCATACGAACGACATGCTCACAGAGAGGCTCGCCTTAAGCAGCATTATGAAAGTCAGTCGGCTGCACCACCCACTCTTGGCGCTTCCTCTTCATCCATGCCCCCTAGATCTTATACCATTGATGATGTGGGACGCATGGTTGCTCAACTAGCTATCCAACAAAGCAGATAAACACTCGGCAAGCCCGTATGGAACAGAGATTGATGGATCATTCACAATTTATGGCCCAATATATTGAAGCTTTCAACGCCCACCACGGTTACTTGACTCAATCCGACCCCCCTTTTCCTACATATCTAGAGCATCTATTGCGACCATTTGACTATCCACGCGACAATGAGGATGATGATATGTCGAGTGCCACATGAGGTATGCTATTCCCTTTCCTATTTTTCTTGTGTGCTTTGTATACATTGAGGACAATGTTAGTCTTAAGTTTGAGGGTGATTTTAGCTTGATTTATTTCTCTGCTCTGTTGATCTATTATATACTATATGGTTATGCATTCTGATCTTGGTTGAGGTGTCAATGATGATTTAAATAGGGATAAATTCATGCTTTAACTCCTTGAGAAATACTGAGTAAAAGATTGATTTGTCTTAGTTTGCATTGATTAGAGCTTACATAGTTATCTTCAAAAATCTGAACACGTTTATTCTTGTTTGAACCTATTTGATGGTGATATATTTTTGTAGTCTACTGAGAGTGAAACCCAAACACTGTGAGGGAGTGAACGAGAATAAACACTGTAAGAGAGTGTAACTCCAGTCAAAGGCATTGATAATGAGGACATTGTGAGGAAAATCCTTCTTGGTTTTGCCCAATATTCACGAATGCAAATTGAAGTTTTTCACAAATAAGAGAATGATTTAGGCCATCATTAAACCGTTTGAACCTTCTTTGCTTACCATTTTGTGTCATCTAAGGACACCCATAGTCACCCTTTTGAACCTATTATTTACCGTTCAATTGTACCTTAGCCACATATATATTTTTCTACATTTTCTAAAGAACATGGGGTTTATTGATATATTTGAAGGAAAGTAGGAGAATGTATTGGTGATGATGAATAATAACTCCTTTGTCATCTGTTAAGTAATTTGTGCGTTGTTTTGTTATTATTATTCTGAGTTAAAAAAAAAGTTTGAAAGTTTAGTTTTATTTTCAAGCTTGTTGTATTTATTTTACTCTGTAATTATGACAAGGGAGTTTATCTGAATGATATTGAATGAAGTAAGTTTGGGGGTGAGAGATCAAATGAAAGATTGAGCGAGTTCAATGAGTGAGCGAATACTGAGAAGAAAATTTTGAGTGGGGGAAATAAGGAAGGATGGGGTGTTCTATGATTATTCGTTTGTATCCATAAAATTTCTACCCTTCAGCCTAGCCTTTCATTACAAGCTTTTAAAAGACCTATCGACTTTTGTTTTGATTTACTGATATTAGCTACTAGTGGGATACTGGGCAAAGCTGATGAATGATTAGAGTGAATAGAGTGATCCCGAGTGAAATGAGAATACAGTCCTTACCTGTAGCTACATTAGTTGAACCAACAATTAGAAGAAGATAAGAATAAATAAACACACACACGAAGATTTCTAAGTAAGCTATTGTCAATGTGTTAATATGAGTTATTTCTTTCGCAAAGTGTTAAACTTGGTGTTTTAGTATGAATTTTTCAAGCTGAGACAAATTACCAAAAACCTTGATTAAGATTGTTTTACCATTGTATTATGTTGAGCATTTTAAATATGATTAAGATTATATATTTTTTTAACTGAGCTGTATTTTGTTCACTTGAGGACAAACTTTCAGTCAAGTTTGGGGGTGTGATAAGTGTGTATTTTACACACTTATTAGTATTCTTTTATACTTGATGTGATAAGTTTTTCTCAAGTGTTTGAAGGAATTTGATGTATTTTGTATAAGTGTGCAGACAATTTGCATTAAATAGGATGGAGCTCGAATGGAAGAAGCTCAAGAGGAAGAAAAGAAGAAAAAGCGAAGTTGAAGAAAAGAAGAAAAGAAGAAACGGTGAAGTTGGAGAAAACAGAGAAGTAGCCGATCGATCGGCTGAAAAGAAAACAGGAATTGAGAGCAAGGAAACAGAGAAGATGCCGATCGATCGGCGATGTTGGGCGAATCGATCGGCTGAAAAGAGGATATGCTGCACGAGACAGAACAAAAGCCGATCGATCGGCTAAATGTGGCGATCGATCGGCTGAATAAAAGATTGCGTTAAACAAGCAGACACTGAGCCGATCGATCGGCCATCTTCAAGCGATCAATCGGCTACCGCTGAAAACTCTAGAAACAAATTTGGAAATTTTAATTTGTTGGATCCCAGCCGTTGATCTGATGAGAGAGGAGGACGCCAGACCTAAAAACAATTAGACGGAGGCAGAGAGGAATTATTCAGAGAAAAAAAAAAAGAGAACGGAATTCACACTTGAGAGCGACGACGAAGATTGGTGAACGAGGTGAGAGTTTTCGGCACGAGACATCAACATCGTTTTTCTCCTCTCCTTCTATAGTTTATTCATGAATATCTTTATTATTGTTGTTTCTTTTTCTTCTAGCATGAACTAACTTTCTCATCTAGGGCTACGATGTAGCCAGACAATGTTTATTTTCTGTTTCTTTGTTTAATTAAATTCAATAAGTATTTCTTCTAATATTGTTGACGCATTTAATTTCTGTTCTTAAAGCTTGTAAATTTTTTGCCAATCTTTACTTGATTTTTGGGGTGTTTTGAGACTGAGACATGATAAACACCCGAGTACTGAAATTAATGTCATAAATATGCGTAGGCTAGAGATAGTTACGGTATTGATGTAATCATTGTGATTTCTCAATTTAATTGTATTTGATTATTGTAGGATTTGAGACTGAGAAGTGATAACTCATTAATCAGATAAACTAAGCAATGCTCGAGAGAGATTGTATTAGAATTTAGTGAAATCGATCATCAACATAGGGAGAATACTTATGAATATAATTAGGAAGGAATGAAATAAATGTTGTTTTGCTGAAATGTGGTACCTAGATTTTTATTAATTAGATTTAATCTCATTTTATCTGTTTCGATATTTTATATTAGTTTATTTTAATTGTTTTGGTCATTCAATTTAATTTCAATTCTTGAAACCATAAAACGTATGTTCAATTTAGAATTAAGATTAATAAATTCGATTATTAATTAACAAGTCCTTGTGGGTTCGACACTCTAATTATCACTTTATTACTTATTGCGACTCGTACACTTGCGAACTATTTTTCACAACAGCCGGCGTTTCTCCTCTTGTTCTTCGCGGCTCGGGCTGTTCTATTCCGCGGCGAAGAAGCTCTATTTTTCTTCTCTGTTGAAGAAAAATAACACAACAAAAGAAAAATATTTCTTTTCCTTTTTTTTTATTTATTTCAATTTCCTTTTCATCTAAAATTGCAATTTCGCGAACTGAAATTACAAATCTGAAATCGATCGATACCCTTCGAAGAATCAAACCCTGATTTTTTAAAACCTTTAACCTGAAGCTCTGATACCAGTTGTTAGGATTAGACGCCCTAATCCACCTGTAACGAACGATCGAGAAACCGAAAAAGAAAAATGAGAAAATGGATACTTAATTTTACGTGGAAACCCTAGAAGGGAAAAAAACCACGGGCAGATAAGAGAATCACTAATATCAAATTTGGAACAATGAGTTTTGCGACTCAAATATCAATATATAGAGAAAACATAAAACCCTAATATTGATATACGAACCCGACCCGACCCGGCCCGGCCCAACTAGAATTCGGGTTACGCAGCATTGATCAATTATTAGGCTGGCTCTCTATCTTTATGGGTTTGAAATGCAGCTTTTGTTTTGTTTTGTTCTAGACTTGTCAAAGCGACCCGTCCGCTTCAAAGTTGTGGATAAATTTTCGCGGTTGTCCTTGGAAAATTATGTCCAGATAATTCCAAATGTTGAAAAACAGTAAAAACATTGGTGGGTGGTTGTTGCAATCTCAAAATGTGCAAAAAAAAACACAGTTCAAGGCCTGTATACACGTTTCTTTCTCCAATTTATTAGTGTTTCTGGTTAAAGATAGATTTACATTTATAACTTTTGAAATAGCTTAAATGACAGTTTAAGCTACTGTTGCTAATTTTCATTTTGAAGTCAGGGTGATCAAAATCAAACTAGATAAGCAATCCTACGATCATTAGAACAAATATACTACAGAACAAATGTTTAAAAGAAACCCTGTAAATTTGCACATGAAACAGAAGCAACAATTTTGATGCTAATTTCCATGATCTACAAATAGAAAAGAATCGAAACCGTGAAGGAAAGACTAGGCACCTGCCGAGGATCAGGTGAAGAAACTATACCATCGGCTGGCGGTGCAGCTGTCGGGAACTCCACGTGCTCTTCACAAATGTACCTGGAAAAATAATGGTGGGAAGGCGCTTACTTTCTTCAAGGTGTGGAAAGTCTATGGTGTAATGAAGGCCTCTGCTTTCCTGCCTAGACAGCGCACTGCTCACAACCAGCTTTGCACAGCAAAACAGGTTCCTCATTTCACAAGCCTCAACCCCCACCATTGTTGGCCTCCATCCCTGATGAAACAAGAAGTCTTCCCACTTAGCTTCCAGCTCACTAATCTTCCGTTCTGCTGTTTCTAACCTCGTCGTCGGATCTCACAATCCCCACGTACTTCCACATTATCGACTGCAATTCTTTCCTTATTTCACTAGTTGTCGCCAAAATTCTATTCATAACGGGGCTTTTAAGTGACACCGGTACAAATGGCCTGGCCCATGAATCGGAAGCAATGGAATTGGTACTAGACATCTTCATGTGATCCATTGAGGGCTGAACTGCCCTTCGAGCAAAAACCAATGCCTCGAGCAATGAGTTGCTAGCCAGTCGGTTTGCCCCGTGCAATCCTGTGCATGCTACCTCTCCTGCCACGTACAAGCCCTGCACGTTGGTCTCGCCTCGGAGCCCAGCTCGGACGCCTCCGCACATGTAATGAGCAGCCGGAACGACTGGAATCGGCTGACGCGTAATGTCCAAGCCATACTTGAGGCATTCGGAGGCAATGTTGGGGAAATGAGAGAGAATACTTTCTCTTGGCTTGTGGCTTATATCGAGCAGAACGTACTTCTCATTACGTTTTTTTAGCTGGTCGTCTATGCTTCTGGCCACGATATCCCGAGGAGCAAGCTCTGCTCTTTCATCGTAAAAGGGCATGAACCTTTCCATATTTAAATTGTATAAAATACCTCCATCTCCTCTTACCGCTTCAGTGATAAGAAATGCATTTTCTCGTGCTTTGATTGGTTGGATAGGAAGGCCTTCGTCGGCTAAAGCAGTCGGATGGAACTGTACGAATCTTCAAAACATGATAAAGCGACAAATATTAGATTAGTCAAACAACCCTCTTCAAAGAAACGAGAAAAATACTATCAAGAAGTTCGAAAACAGAGTAAAATTTAAGACAAAATGCATTTCTTGGACATTAACCAATCATTGGATTATCTGAATAACTAAATAAAATAAAATAAAATGATTCAAAACACTTCTCATGATCACATAATATTTCTCAGATTTTAAAAAATCATATGACATATTGTTTCACATATTTACTCACTCCATATTAGAAATTACAGCTTGAGCTCGATGTGCGATGGCGATTCCATCTCCAGTGGCAACCTGTTAGAACAGGTCAAACATAACAAATAAGTAAAAAAGAGAGCAGTATAAGTTCGATTTAGCACAAAACCAACACTTGCTAGCACCCAAGACAAGACTTTACATAAAAAAAATTTAGTCATGCAAAAATGCAAATGAAGTAAACACAAACGAGACAAACTTTATGAAAGAGTAAAACTACGTTTACATTATAATCTCACACTCTGACGTAACGTTTGCGTATTATTAACTAAGTAATTTATATATTCTATTATTTTAAATATTAAATTATATCATCTATCAATTAGTGAAAGCCACGTAAACGCTATATTACCGTATGAGATTAAAGTGTAAAATTAGAGTGCCAATGTAGTAGTACTCTTTATGAAAGGATCTATCCTCCACAAAGTATGTTTCTTCCTTTTCAAAGGGGGAGAATATAATAACAGAAAATGCTGCACCCTCAATATCGAGCGAAAAAGACAGAAAAATGAGCAACAGATAGAATAACTAAAAGTTTGGCATGCATTATGTACAAGTTAGGAAATGATAAGTACCGAAGGATTTGTAGTTGATGGGTAGATATGTCCAGCTCCTCCAGATGCAAGCAAAGTCACTTTCGAAATAAACCGTACTACCTGGAAGTGTATTAGAAAGAAAAAACTCAAAATTGAATATAGTTGACATAATAATTCTAATATGCTGATGAATTCATTTTGAAATTAATCAGACATTCACCTCCAGTGTTTCAGCATTCAAAGTGTCAACACCAAAACAGATTGTGTCATCACCATCCTACATTGTAATAAATACTATCATTTGGCAGAAAATTTAAGAACTACAGTCACAGTAATAGCAGACCGACAAACAAAATCCAACAGGTACATCTTTCCAAATATCAAATTCAAATTTGTATTCCATAGTTTCCTTTTTAGGAACTTTATTCCTTGAAAAAACTGAAAAACAACCCATGAGTACTCAAGCAATAGAGGGAAGGCAAACCTGACAAGTTAGTAAATCAATAGCAAAATGGTGTTCAAAAACATATATATTAGGATCCTTGACAACTGCTTCAAGAAGTGCCCTCTCAATCTCCCTTCCCGTCATATCAGCAGCATGAACAATTCTGTGATGAGAATGGCCCCCCTCTCTAGCTAAATGCAAGTTCCCGTCCTCCCCGTGATCAAATGAGGCTCCCATAGCAATTAACTCTCTTATTCTGTCAGGCCCCTCTGTACACACAACCTAAACACAAACAAAATTCAGTAAAGGGATCAATAATCAACCAATTAATTGAAGTTAATATTTCAAATGTAACACCCTAACAGCAAGACATTTATAAAACTGAAAATCAAATGTTTGGGAACGTCTTGCAATAAAACAAAATGCATTTGTAAAATGGAAAAATAGTGAGCAGTAATGGGAGAATATTGTAAGAAATGAAATATGCCTTGACTGTCTCTTCATCACAAAGATAAGCCCCTGCTACAATAGTATCCTGCATATGGCTCTCAACAGAATCTGAAGGGCAAAGAACGGCACTGACACCACCTTGAGCATAGTTTGTGTTGCTTTCATGAGGTTCGGACTTGGTAATCACGGCAACGGATCCATGTTTTGCAACTTCGAGAGCATATCTGAGACCAGCAACTCCACTACCAATGACAGCAAAATCAAAATACTTGGTGGAGCTATCTCTCAAGCGTGACGAAACAATGGTTTTGAAGGTCTTCCCTTTCCCAGTTACTGGAAATTGCAAAATTTTATCTCTCTGGATCGATGACAACTTTGATACCCCACATGACCTGTGCAAAAATAGGAAGAGGAGAAAGAAAATGAAAAAAAAAAAGATTTTAATTAATAAACTAGACATAATTTACTGAAGCTATAGTTTATGAAGTCTAGCAAACCAACTTGCAGTATACGCTCAAGAAGAATAATCATTCACAGGGGAAAAAGAAAAAGAAAATAAAATTCATTAATAAACCAAGTATAATTCACGGCATACCAATTTGCAGTATATTCTCAAGAGAATAATCATACATATGCTTAACTGTAACAAAAATATCTTGCTCGTACAATGTTAAAAAGTACAATAATCTTGAAGATTAGTTTTTCATAAATAATAAAACGATTCTGACAGATCACATAAGCCATCTCTTACTGCACCTTTCGACATTAAAGAATTACACTTCCCAGGAAGCAAATAAGCGTAAAATTCAACAAGATCAATAAGGAAATTGTGTAATTTTTGTCAGCAGAGACCATGGTAAATTGGAAATTCTGATGAATTAAAAAAACAGGTAAATATATAGTAGCAGGTACTATATTGAAATGCTTACCATGAAAGCTCACTTGGTATGCGTTTGTTGAATGGAAACCGGCATACAAAAGAAGCTTTTCTAAATTCCTGTCCCCCACAATCAGCGACTAAGTGACGCACTTTGCAGCTTCCATGAGGTATACAAGTTGTCATTGAGTTCTCCTAAGAGGAAGATAAAAAAGAGATAACATATTACAGTTGAAAACAACTTGTCTTAACATATTAAAGCTAGAATTCGACCCTCAGAGAAAACATTGTGAAAAAAAAAAAAAAAAACTAGGCCACGGACATGTATCATGAATACGAACAACGTCGAATGAAACAAAGTATTACAAGTAAGATTATTGTTCTTAAAAGAACATTTATGTTTTATTTCCATTACGCATGCAGCGCCATTTTCTGCGCGCTTTGACAGGTTCAAATACGTTTCTTAATAATAAGAGAATTTAAAAATCAGATCCACCCATTCGAGGGTTTTCGCATGAAATTATTCTGAAAAACTCAAAATATAGATTGATGCCATAAGTAGAAAAATAAAGAAAACTAACGTGAGAGGGAAATGATCGAAAGGTTGAAAACCAGGAAAGCGAGCAACCAAAAACGCATGATCAATGAAAAAACCGATGCAGAGATCAACCAAATCTCGGATTTACCAAAAAACTAAATTCCAAGGAGGAAGGAACGGCTACGTAATTTAAAAATTTAATGCATCCCAGATCAGGAAATTGATTAAAAGGCACAAAAAATGCTCACAGAGATTGGTCTTCTCTACAGAATCAACGAAACAGGGAGTGGACGCAATCAGAATCCCGCACTCCTTTATATACGAAGAAGAATGTAGAAGGAAAGAGGAGTGTATTTGATCAAAGGCCAAATATGGGAGAGAAGAACAAAAAAAGGAGAAAATGGGTTACAGAGAGAGAGAGAGAAGAAGAAGAAGAAGAAGGTGGCGTCCCGCGTCCCCACTATCCCCAGGCGCCACAACCAATCTTTGCCCCTGCCACCATCCCTAGGTTTCCCGCCTTCCTATCCTCCTGTACTACCAACCATCCATACTTTTTTCCTTCATTTCTTAATTAAATTC
Organism: Begonia masoniana; assembly: GCA_022432975.1. Taxonomy (NCBI): domain Eukaryota; kingdom Viridiplantae; phylum Streptophyta; class Magnoliopsida; order Cucurbitales; family Begoniaceae; genus Begonia; species Begonia masoniana. Next base: position 10,651,920 of record CM039514.1, on the reverse strand, counting down.
TAATTTTTAATTAAATGTTTAAAATAATTGAAATATTAAAACATTATAAATATAAAATAGTTAAAATGAAAATTACTCAAACGTTACGTGAAGTAAAAGAGAGAGTAACGGAGAAAGAACATGATAACAAGTAGTGTGACACCCTAAACATATATATATATATATATGCAAGAGTTAAAGGTAATTATAATTTGATCAATGAGACTATGATTGATAGCGTTAGTTAATGAATAATGTTACATTTATCATTTAATCCTACACATTGATGTAATAAACGTTGATTAGTGCATTATATTAATTACACTCATCAATATTTATCACGTCAATGTGTAAGATTAGACAGTAAACATAACATTACTCTCAGTTAGAACCCACAATTTCACTACTCTTGATAGGTTTGAAAACTTAGTGGCGGAGTAGGTCGATAATTACTTTACAAATGGAGCTCTATAACCAAAGGTTGCCTAGAAAGAAAATGACCCCATCCCGAGTAGGCAGGCAATGTCCATTCAAGAAATGGGAAGGCAGGGGAACAAGTGAGAGAAGAAGAGGGAAGAGGCCATCATAGAATATTCCAAGCCATTAAAATTCAATATCATGTAGAATAGAGAAAGCCAAAGTTGTAAAATGTGGTCAAAAAAAGCAAATTGAAAGACACCAAGATTTTGCTTCCTCCATTGATGGTGACTTCTTATTCAAAGTCAAGAAAACCAGACTCATGACATAGAATAGTGGGCCTTCTTATGTTGAAGTTTATAACTTATGAGGCTTGTAATACACCAAACTCTCCGTATTGTTTCTTTTGACCATTTTACTTCTCTCTTTCTTTTCACGGAGCTGTGAAACTTTTTTCGTCACATACAAAGTAGGATAAACATAACTTTGGATGATGTTATAATATTGTACTTTTTCAAATTTGAGGACCTGAATTTTACTTTAATTTATACTAAAATTTTTCCACTGTAAACTGAGTGATAAACTAAATTATAAATATTTTTTATAGATTTGTGACCGTTGTAGAGTCATTGTTTTAAGTTTTTATACAGCACAATGAGATTGAATTATATCGGTAGAAAAAAGTAGCACGATTTTATATGTTTTAAAACAAGTATTGTACAATTGTACTTATGTAGAGTTACTTTTTTTGTATCATGCTACTTATTCACGTGTAAGAAAACAAGATTCTTGGACGATGCCTTAAAATATAATTAATTAGAAATCAATCTGCTTAAAAGATAGAAATCAAGATGATATGATATGTAAGAGTTGTTGTCAACGATAAAATACTATTTTTTAAATTTCATCAACTACAAAAAACATACATGATGATATCACACATCATAGCATGTTACATCACTTGATAACATAAACATAATGTCACGTAAATTGATTAATGATTAGTTGTTGAAAGTGTTAATAAAAAAATATGTCCATCAAATTGTTGGGTACCCTTATTGTTACACGCCTAAATATATGGGCGATTCTTGGGAAGAGAGAGAGAGAGATTCTTTATCAAAGGTTGACTTGTTTACACCTATGACACTTGGTTAGACGTTTATTTTATAAATGTAATAAAGCTTTAAACTTTATGAGATCCAATAGTTCATAAATTTGTTTTTAAGATTCCTCACATCAACACTCACCCGTATAATACCTGCATCCACATATCTTTTGCTCATCGAAAATAAAAAAATATCTAATATATTAAGACAAACATGCAATTAACAAAATGTAAAATTTTATTGTATTTTGATTTGCATTAGTGAATTTTTTCCATGCATGTGGTTTTTTTGAAAGAATTTTCCATGTGAATTTTGATGTCTCTGTTTTCTGTGTATTTTTTTTTCTCATTTTGCGTATATTTTCAATAGATTATTACTTTTTTAAATTTTTTTAGTCTCTCTTACTCTCTCTATTCACCCACCTACACGGCTACACACACATATGTATGTATATATAAACTATATATATAATTACATAAATAATCAAAATATTTTCTTCAATTTTATAAACAAAAATCTTACTCCAAAAGGAGATCGCAACGTTGCAAAAAGAATACTCCGACAGTTGGGAGGATTCGATCATCTGATTTTAGGTAAATTAGTTGACTAGCATAAGAAGATTAAGAGAATCAAATAATTAATAAGAAAAACCAGCACTAAAAAATGTAAGAGTTAATGCATTTATCCAACAATAATACCGAGATAATCTTTATTGGCTTAACAAAATTTTATTAAGAATAATATTACGTCTATTCTTTTATTTTGCTATGTTAATTATAATTAATTAATTTAGCATATCAATTACAACTTAAATAACTAATCATTATTTCCCATGTCAACAAGTATGTTGACAGAGTAAAATAAAATATTAAACATAACATTATTTTTATATTAAGTATATAATAATGTTATACATTAATTACATTTTAAATTGTACCAATTGCTTTTTAATTGCATTAATTAATGTTTGACACATCAACAAATATATTTAGATAATAGAATAAGAGAGTAAATATATAATTACTCTTAAGTAAATTTGGATTGATTATTATAAACTGCACATAACAAGTAGCTCATCTTGTTATAGTTTAGCAATAAGAGGGCAAAATAGTCTTTTAAATAAGAGCAAATTGGTCTTTTTACACCTTGAATTTTCTAAAAACTCTCTTTATCTAAGAAAATGAAGCACTAACCATGACTTTTCAACATTGTGTACATGTGACTTTTGGAAAGATCCCAATCCTATGGCCCAATGCTCACACCACCACAAAGTTGAGTTTTCAAATAATTAGTAACAGAAGCAGAAGAAGAAAAAGATGATGATGAAGAGAATAATATCAGTGAGATAGATAAATGTTTTTCTACTATTATCTTTCTGTTCAATCATTTGAGTATTTACATGTACATTACAGTAATAGATGAATAGAAATGATGAGCGTGGGAAAAGGAGAGAGTCAGTAAACTAAATAGTAACTAAACTACAACTAAACACTTTAACTGAACAGTAGACATTGTAACATCCTCCTCAAGATCAAAGTTGTAGGCCGAAGTTGTTGGACATAAAATCAAAGAACGTTGACGGTGGGAGAGGCTTAGTGAGAGCATCAGTGAGTTGATTTTTGGACGAAGTAAACTTGACTATCAATGTTTTGTTGAGCACACTTTCTCAAACAAAGTGAAAATCAATATCAACATGTTTAGATTTTGAATGTAACACCAGATTTGAGGCAAGGTATGCTGCATTAATATTATCACAGAGAATTAGAGGTACCTTGGTGGATGCGATACCCAATTCGCGTAGCAATGATTGGAGCCAAATCACTTCAGCTGCATCATTCGCGATGCTTCGATATTTCGATTCAGTGCTAGAGCGAGATACCACTTTTTGTTTAGTAGATGACCAAGAGATAAGATTGGTGCCCAAGAAAATGCAGAATCCACTTGTACTCTTACGATCATCCGAACATGAGGCCCAATCAACATCCGTATAACATGTTAGATTACAACAAGAAGATGACGAGAAGAATATACCTAAAGATAGGGTACCTTGAAAATATCGTAGAATTCGTTTGACGACTTGGCGATGGATGTCTGAAGATGAATGCATAAATTGTAAGACCTTGTTCACAGCAAAGGCAATGTCCGATCGACTAAGACAACAATACTGTAAACAAGCAACAATGCTACGATAGAGCGAACCATCACGGAGTGGTGTATCAGAATATTTAGACAAGATTGGTCCTGAAACCATAAGAGTAAGGACTGGTTTGCAAGATAACATGTTGACCCTATGAAACAACTCAGAAATATATCAGGATTGCGAGAAGGTCATGCCATGAGAAGTGTGAGTAACAGAGATTCCAAGAAAGAATGCTAATGGTCAAAATCTCGAACTTTAAATTGCAAATGTAGATAAGTGAGTAGCTGATCAAGTAAAGCTGCAGAGTTACCAGTTACAATGATGTCGTCGACATAGACTAAAATAATTATTATTGAGTAGTGCTGGTGACGAACAAATAGTGGTGTATCAAATTTTGAAGCAGAAAAATGAGATAATTTGAGCTGTCAAGTTTGATAGTGAGTGTTTGAAGCACTTAGAGGTAGTGGGGAAGAAAGGGGAGTAGAAGGGGAAGAGGAGATCGTCGAGCTGGCTGACACCATTTTCTCGTCCTAATACCAAGTTGAGTTTTCAAATAATTAGCAACAGAAGCAAAAGAAGAAGATGATGAAAAGAATAACATGTGAGAAAGAGAAATGTTTTTTTATTGTTATCCAATCATTTGAATATTTACATGTACGCTACAGTAATTGATGAATGAAAATTATGAGCGTGGAAAAAAAGAGAGTCAGTAAACTAAATAGTAACTAAACTACAACTAAACACTTTAACTGAACAGTAGACATTGTAACACACAATGCCTGCCTACAAAGGCACTTGGATTTTCACAATAAAAGTTTTAGTTTTTCTGATTTCTTTACGCCAATGAACCCAATCCGAGTATATTATAATCTATTTTCTTGCAATATAATAGATTAAATCCCTCGTTTCGAGTTTCCAAAATCGAAAATAAATTTGTATAAAATAATTGGAATAAAAGTAACTATAAATGAGATTAATTCCGACTTACCTTTGAGATTTTCGTAGATTGTCACACTGTGATTCACAATGTGGTTGAATTTTGACAAAATTCCAACTTAAAAATCTTCTTTTTGACTCAACTGTCAAACTCTCCCTTCCAAACGTGGATAATAGGTCAAGGGACTAAAATGGGCTCTTTGTAAAGTAAATCCAGCCCATCCAAAGAAGCCAATCAGTCAGGGGTTTAGTCTTATATTCTGGCCAAAATAATGTTGGATTTTTTCCTCCTAGCCGGAAGGACTCAACTTGATATGACCTTGTGTTTAGGCCCATATCTTGATTGACATGTTTAGAACCTCTAGTGATATCTAGGGTACCTTTGGGGGAAAAATTTACAATTACAAGAGAGAAGATAGAAGAGAGAAAACAATATCTATTTTCAGAGTTTCTTGTAGCAGTTGGAGAATAATCATGTTTTTTGGAGTTTCAACCGTTGGATCGGCTTGAAATTTTGACAGCTTGTTCGTGATATTTGGGGCTATAATCGGAACGGTGGAGATCGGTTTTTAAAGCTTTTAAGTCTGTCAGATGAAGGAAAAACAGAACTGTTGTTTTTGGGTACCCATTTTCAACTTTCTTTGTTTGATGTTCTTATGTCTTGTTGATTGCCAAGATTGTTGTCTTATCTTGATGAAAATGTTATATACCTCTAGTTTGATGATCTAGAGAGAACCTTGATTGTATCCATATTGATTATAGTGGATTGTTAAGCGGCCTATATGAGTCCCGTGGTTTTTACTCTCTTCTTGAGAGATTTTCTACACTAAAATGTGTCTTGCATTGTGGATGTGATCTTATTGTTAGCCGTTCAAATTTTTCTTATACTTGGATAATTGAGAAAGTTTTTGATACGAACTTCCATTGCGACAAACTCTTTCCTATCAAATAATGAGACATAACATTTATTTTGATACAACAAAGTGCAAGGAATTCCCCTTAAGCCCAATCAACTAAATTTAAATATATTTCGTTCTCCGTCAATACAACATAGTAAACATATTATTATTCTATTAAAAATTACGGATTTCACGTGTGCTCTGAAATCTATCATGAGATATGTGTAGACCAAAATAATTAATGTAGTGCTTTAAGAAATTCATTATATGACTTGATTACAGTACTGACATTGGTCTAAAACTTTGAAAGTCCACCGTTCTTGAGTAAACTTTGTTTCAAAACTTGTCGAATCCTTCTAAGTTTGTTTATCAACAATAGACCTGAAAACATGTAGAAATCTAATAAAATATTTTATATAACGATCATGTATATATTTGTTATTCTTGTGCTACAAAAGAACGATAATCTCTAGAAATATTTTTGTTGGAAAAGATGATCATGAAAGAAGACGATTATTTTGGAAAATCTGTTATTCTGATTATGAAAAATTGACGAGTGTTACACAAAAACAATAAACTTGATAGAAAAATTACAAGCATAGAAGAGAAAGTTCACTATAAATTCGAAATCACTGCAGATACTTTCTTTTGCAGAAAATAATAACTAGAGTTTATATTGAGTGGGTTGGATGCACGCAAGCCGCAGCTGAGAGATAGTTCCTCTCCAAAGACGATTCCTATCAACCTGATTCCTCCGCTCTCACTACAAATTAAATTTTAAAAATATTCATAAGTTAATTCTCCCAATTATGCTATGCCACGGGCTTCTGTGACAGGCTAAAGTAGAATTCAATACAGCGAACTCTAATGGCATACATAATTGGCCAAGTTTGAAAAGAGAAATCAAGGTTATCTTTCATTCCCCACTTTTTTGTTCTTACCAAATCTAGTGCATGTCAAAAGCATATATATACGTAAAAAAGTTAATGCACGACACTTTTTGTTTTATGATAAAATTCAATATAAATCTGTACTTTAGGGGTCATGGATCAATGATGATGTTAAAAATTGAAAGAGAAATGAAAAAAAAAAAAATAGAAATGATACACTGAGATTTACGTAAAAAGTTCTTTAAAAAGAAAAACGCACAGAGGAGAAATTTGCTATCAAAATGAAGATGATTGAATTTTATGACTCAAACAATAATAGATAGAGAAATGTAAAAATTTTAATGTTGAATACGGGCCTAACCCAACCCACTTAAAATTAGGATTGCGATGAATTCTAACAAATACAGAAAACAATAAACTCAATAGAAAAAAGAAAGAAATAACACTAAGATATACATGAAAATTCTCTCTTAAAAAATTACAAGGCGATTGAGAAAACCCAATAAGAATTTAAAATCACTACTTATAGCTTATTGTGCATAAACTAATGGCAACTTAGAAACCTGAAGTAGATACAAAATAACTAGAATTCATATTGCGTGGATTGCATGCCCGCAACCGGCAACCCGCAACTAAGAGATAGTTCCTCTCCATAGACGATTCTTATCAACCCGATTCTTCCACTTTCTCACTACAAATTTTAAAAATATTTGCAAGTTAATTCTCCAATTATGTTATACCACGAGCTTCTATGACAGGCTAAAGTAGAATTCAATATACCGAACTCTAATGGCAAACATAAATGGTCAAGTTTGAAATCTAATGCATGTTCCTACCAATTCTACTAGTTCATGTGAAAAGCATACACTTATTTTGGAAAAACTTTTTATGAGCCATGGAACGCCACCTCTTGATTCTACCATTCTCTGTCACACAAACCTGCTAATATTTTGATTCAGTCAACCTAAAAAGTTGAATTATTTCAAAAGATAAAATACAATTTAGACCCTAATATTTAGAGTCATTTACAACTACACTATAAGAAAATCTTTTTGGGAAAAAAAAAAAAAACCAAAGGTAGAAGAGACAATTTCACTAGAGGAAAGTTAGTAAAAATGAGATTTGCGACTTAAGTATATATTTATAATGATAAACTAGAATTTTAAAAAATTGAGATTCATGTGCATGCTCACTGGCATGACTCAAAGAATTTATGTCACTAAACTCTAAAAGTTTTTTGTCTCAAAGATTTTCATGTAAAAATCTTTCCATTCTTGTATTTATTGTTGCATTGTTTGTGTGTTACACTTCTACTTATTAATTTAGGGAATTTTTTATTTAAAGATCTTCATTGATAATAAATATCAAAGTGATATTAATACTAATTTTATAAAATATAAAATTAATGCCCGACAATTTTGTTTTTATGATACATTGCAATATATTAAATTTAGGGGGTGGACCAATGAAGATGTTGAAAATCGAACGCGAAACGAAAAAAAAAGAAAAAAATGCAAAAACGAAATACCATGTAACACTCGGTATTTTTGGCCAGGAAATTAACCCTCGAATTATCGAACGAGATTAGGTTTATATTAATATAATGAATGTTTTGGTGAAATTTGTTGGGATGTTTAGTGGAAAACTAAACAAAAGTGTAACCAAAACAAATCATTTAGTTAGAAAACCAATGGAGGGGCAGTTTATGTAGGAATTAAGGTTGGTGGGAGGAAGCCAATGGATGAGAGCCAAGTGTCTAGGTTTGTTGAAGAAGCCAAGCCCCCCTCTCTCTTTCTCTTCTCTACCTGAAACCCTCCTCATTTCTCTTCTCTGTTTCTCTCCACTCGTCTCTGCATTCTCTCTCCCAGACGACGAATGACCATCAAAGCTCCTCCGATCTCCCCAATTTGTTTCTATTTCGCTGCCTAAGGTAGTCATCTACTAAAGTTAACGAGTTTGGACAATTTAAAATGTGAGTTTTGTTGAAGTTTAGGGTTAAGATATTTTGGAGAAAACTCACTGTTTTTGTATGAAAACACACTGGTTTGTTTTCTAAAGGTTTGAATGGAGTTTGGAGCATATCCTACTAAGTTATTAGTTAGCATTTGTAGCTCTGTTTATTTTTCTTTATGTGCATATTATAGGTTCGTGCAACACCGAGGCAACACGTTCAAGACTTATAACCTCACGGACAATAGGTAAGTTCATACGTATAGGTTCGGCCCTTAAGGCCCTACAATACAGAGGTACTAGGTTTTATGTTGTCGGGATTGCTGTTGGGTAGTTAAACCGTAGGTTATGTTTTAGGTTAAGTGTGTTTTGCTTTATGTTCTGCTTCAATATCCTGTCACCTGTTTATGTGATGTTAAACACTGTATATGTTCATGCATACACGTTTTCTTGAAAGTCATGTAAATGTTTTATGCACGAGGTTTGAAGTTAAGAAAGATAAAACCTGTAATGTAATGTACGGTTAAGTGTGAGACGAGGATTGACTTCCTGTTTTTATCCTTCCCTGGGACTCCCGTAAAACTGTCCCCGCCAAGGACTCCCTGTGCTTTGTCCTTCCCTAGGACCCTGCAAAACCTGTTATGTCCTGTCGTGACATGCCTGTAATGTGCCTGATAGTGCACAGTGCTTGATAGTGCACTTCTGTTGCTCCAGTTCCTCTATAAGCCTCACTTATACCTTTTGTGCACTCGACGTAATGTAAAGTAATGTTCATGTATTTCAAAAGTTCATGCATAGCATATGCATCATTACATTGTATGTTCTTACTGAGCTCTAGTGTCACGTCCCTAATACTGTACTCGATTTCCGTACATATTATTATTTTTTTATCCTAATAAATACCTTAAATAAACTCTAGGCGGACTTTAGGCGGAAATTAAACCGAAGTCAAAATCGGCGAACAACATACAAATCTATTTGAAAACCAATTAAATAAACTTTAAAATGATTTATTAAAACAATTAAAATCATTTAAAAACAATTGAAAATAGAAAGCAAGGCAAAATGGGGAAGTCGCCCCATTTAAGCAAGGGCGATCGATCACCCAAAAAGGGGCGATTGATCGCCCTCGGCGATCGTAACCAGGCGATCATTCGCCTAGTTGATCGCCCCTGGCGATCCATAAATGCCCAGCGATCGCCATTGCCTGGCGATCGCTTGGCAAGCGCTCTGGAATTTCTTCCAGAGCGCAGCATAGAGGGGCGATCGATCGCCAACCTCTCTGGAATTTCTTCCAGAGAGGTTAGCTCCTCTCTACCCTTCTCTTATCCTTCACCTTCCTGTAAACACTCTTTCACTAACACTCTAAACCTTTCAATACGCATTCACATAAACTAACACATAACCCTAACTACCCAACCAAAGCGAGTAAATAAACGCGTCGCCAAAAAAATCCTCGAGACAACCACGACGTACGGTGTAGGCCAATCGGCCAGAGAAGATCACGAGAACTTACCTCGTGTCCAAAGCAGCTCAAGCTCCGTCCACGAGCGTTGTTGTTCTGAGGCAAAACACAACGATTAACAAAACCACGCGTTTAAACTTCTAATCGTCCGAATTCAACAAAATCTTAACTAAGAAAACTTCCTAAAGCTTTAATTTAAGTAATCGAGGCATATCGACAAACAAATTTACGATTGATACCTCGAAACAACAATTAAAGAGTTTTCCCCCAAAACTCAGAAATTGTTAAATCTCTAACATTCGTCCTAAATCGATTAACTTGATCCAATAACGTTCAATACGTTCATTATAATCAAAACTACGGCGAACCTATCAATCACGAACCCTAAATCGCGTTTTTAGCGAGAACCTAAACGAAACCCTAATCGTTCAAACTCCGTATAACTCAAAATAAATGCTCTAGGATCGTAGATTCATACCTAGAGCGTCGATTGGAGGAGAAAGCACGAAGAAAACCGAACGATCGGAGAGCTTAATCGCCGAAAATGGAAGAATCGTCGATGAAGGAGAGGGAGAAGTCGCCTTGGAGGGAGAGGGGTTCGCGTGGAGAAGAAGAAAATGAGGGAGAAAAGAAAGTTTGTTATTTTTATAAAAATTGACTTGGCAATTTACCATTTTGCCCTTCCTTTGTTTTCTATTTGTTTCATCCTTCGTTTCGTTAATTGGCTGGCGATTCGGTTTCTCCAAACTTCCTTATTTCACCAATAAGTCTAACTTATCACCAGGGTTCTATTAAAACTGTCCGTTCGCAAAATGGACCACGTTTACTATTTTTACTAAAACGTCCTTTATATTACGAGAAACGTAACTACTCGGAATATAGCGTTATTACTCCAAAAATTCTCGTAAATTCTTTAAAATTCCAATTAATAATTAGGATCATAATGGCGCTTCCTTTTCGTAAAACGGGTTTGATTTGACATATTTACGAAAATGCCAACATATATATTATAATATAAAATCCGTACAACCTGGATATTATATCTAGGCTTATAGTTGAACTCCCTGTTGTAGGTACGGATCCCGTGGATGAGGATTTTGTGCCTCAAGTCGACGAAAAGGTGGTTGGTGGCACGAGCTTTCGGGGGTGGTTGCGGCAGGCAGACACATTTCTGACCAGGGAGAGTGAAGTGTTTATGTTTTTACAATTTTTGTTTGGTGAATTCTTGAAGTTTATGTCAAGTTCTGTACAGCTTCTGAGATTTTAAAACTGTGTACAGACTTTGTGTTGATATTTTAAAACTATGTTTTGAATCGAGTTTTTGAAGTTTGAAGCTTTTTGTGTCAAGTGATATAAACTGTCAAACAGAGAGGTAGCTGATCGATCGGCTGTGGTAGCAGATCGATCGGTGAGGTGTTGCTCTTTTAAAACAGTCGTCCACGTCCATTCTGCATTAAAAAAAAAATAGTTGCCCATTTTGTTCTGTAAAATGTTTGTTCACGCTGTTCTTTAAAACAGTAGTCCATGCTGCCCTTTGAAAATAGTCGTCCACACTGTTCCTTAAAACAGTAGTCTAGTTCTACAATTGTCCACAGTACTCGCCCGTCGAGTAATTGTTTCAAGTATTTGGCTAAGTGTTAGTCGTCCATTCTGTCTTTTAATGCTGTTGTCCATTCTGCCTGTTATTTTTAAATGTCCAAAGTCCATTCTGTCTTTCAATTCTGTCGTCCATTCTGTCTTTCAATTCTGTCGTCCACAGCTTCTGCATTTCTATCGTCCAAGGCTTCTGGACTTCTGTCGTTCACAGCTTCTGCATTTCTGTCATCCACAGCTTCTGCATTTCTGTCATCCACAGCTTCTGGACTTCTGTCGTCCACAGCTTCTGCATTTCTGTCGTCCACGGCTTCTGGACTTCTGTCGTCCACAACTTCTGCATTTCTGTCGTCCACAGCTCCTGGACTTCTGTCGTCCACAGCTTCTGCACTTCTGTTGTCCATAGCTTCTGTCATTCACTGTAGCTTCCCACTGCGTGACTTCCAGTTTACGTTTCCCATTTTATTAAGTCTTTCACTGCATGTCTATCGTCTATTCTGCCCTCAGTTTCTGTTGTCCACTCTGCCTTTTATTTAAAACATCCAAATGCCAGAATCCTGTTTAAGTTGAAGTCAAGTCCTAGTGAAAATCCCGGAACTATTTTCATTTCTCCCTGCCTTCTGTCTTCCTGTTTTACTTCTGCCATCTATTTCTGTTGACTATTTTAATTATCTTCCAGTCTTCAATTCCAGGGGAGGTTTTCTCTGTCAAGGTTTTAAAAGTAAAAGTTCAAAAAAAAATAGTCCACGTTTTTACAATGTCCAGAGTGATGGCTCGCCAGCCCCGATCGGGTCGGGGGTCGTCACATACCAAGATTTATGTGAAAATTTTTTTCAAGAAAAAACTATGTGTGGAGGAGAAATTCGCTATCAAAATCAAGACACAGTTGAATCTTACTGCTCAAGCAACAATATATAAAGAAATGTAAAAACTTTAATATTGAATGCGAGCCTGACAAACGCAACAAGAATTTGGATCACACTGAAATCTAACAGCTTCCATATTTATGGAATTCTATACGAGAAATCGAAAACAAAGGCTGCTTAGTCCAACTCAAAATGAAACTAAAATACCCAATTCTAAAAATCTCTATCTTCAAAGAAATTGTGATGCAAGAAACAAATATACAAAAGTATAACAAAATAACACCCTCTTCCATAAAGACCCCTGCAAGCCTAACTCAACATCTGATGCCGATCAAGTTTAAACATTGTTTAAAATTGAGAGGCACATTCAAGAAGAAATCACATCTCTTTCATGATATCATCAAAATATCACAGTTGGTTATGCTTTTTGCAATACCACTCTAACATGAAACTGAAATTAGTAATGATGAGGTGACGAAATCATCTTGAACATCTGTATGAGGTTGAATAATCAATTTTAATGTAGATCCAAATCCCAACTTGAACTTTACCTGAAACCTGACTTCTTTTGAATTTTTTCAAACAATCCTTTATAAGGTGAATTCACACATTTAGCAGTCTTATTACCTATAACCGTAGAATCCTACAACACGTACAAATTTATAGATTTTTGTGTCCCTTTAACAAGACGAGAACACCTTTACTGATCTTCAAAACTCCACCTACAATGATGTACTTGTACCATTTCGAATCAAAAATACTTAATGAGATCAGATTCTCCTTCAAATTGAAAACGTATCACACATTAACTAGTGTCTTGAAAACTCCATCAAACACTCTGATTCTAACAATACCAATACCAATACCATCCATCTTGTAATGTGTGTTATTGACCATAAACATAACACCTTTTGAAACATTCTTATATATAAAAAATAAATTCCAATTGTAAAACATAAAAACGAACATGCTGAAACCATATTCTACTAATTGTTTGACTTTGAGTTTTCTTCTAACACAATTAAAAGATCTCTATTATCATGATCTTCTTCTTCTGCAACGACAACTTCACCAGACGTCTTTGATTGTTTTCTTTTCCCAACAACTCTCTTAATCTCATTCTACAATTTTTGACACTCAGATTTAATATGGCTCTTTTTCTGACAAAAATAATAGAGGTGTCAAGCATCGAGAGTAGGTCTGGGTCACCTATTGGGATCCTAGGGTTACAATTGCACTATGTGTTTGTAAATACTTTAACTTATTATTATAAAAAAAATTGTAAATAAAGTTAGACGTCACACTTTGTTAGGTTTTATGAATGTAATAAACCAATTCTAAATATATTTTAGTTTGTTTTATATTAGTGGTAATAGATTAAATAATTTAAAAAATTTACAGGTAATCAATAAACTAAATATTTGATCGCATTAAGTTTGAAATCTTACTTTGGGATATTAGGTTTAATGTTATTCAATGGTGCTGTGCAATAAAAATGTAACAAATATGGTAGTTAACTTCTGACTTTGGGAGTTCTCGTGTATTAAAGGTCCAACCCAAAATTATCTCTTCAGAACCATCTGATGATTTTACATGTTGTCTCTCTCTCTCTCTCATCTTCACTTAAGTCAACCAATGAATCTAACTCATCAATCATTAGCTATTAGTTTGAATGCAAATGACTATCATACGCTTTCTCACCAGGGACATTAGAATTATAATTCTTACAGTTTCATTGTCTAGCACCCTGAATTTTTCCTGTGCCTTATTTTGTTTTGTGCATAAAACTACTAGAGGTTTTAAAAGGATTACTAACTTGAAATATGTGGAAGAGAGATAGTATAATAAGGGATTAAAGGTATAGGTTTATAAAGGAAGAAGTAAGATAAAAGAAAAAAAAAATGGAACTTTGATTTAAAAATTGGAGTAGCTTCTTCAAGAAGCCACTCCAATCCTCATCAACACCACCCCCCCTCCTCTCTACTTCACGCCAGCAGAACACTCTCTCCTTCCTTTTTCCTCTTTCTTCAGCACTCCTCTCACTCCACGACGTTTTCCCTCTCGCCCAAGCTCCCTCTCTTCACACTAATTTTTCTCCTAAAATGCCACGAGAAGTGTCCTCTCCTCTCGGATGAATCTAGATGTTAAGGTCAGAAGTCGGATGTTGGTTAGTTAGGTTTTCTTGGATTTAATACTCAACTTTTGCTTGGATTGATTGGTTTAAGAATGGAGATGAGTTTGTTTAGATAAATGTTGAGTTTTGAATAGGAAAATGAAGAGTTTTATATTGATGAATGTGAGTGCACGAAATTTGGATTCTAGTTGTTGTCATGAACCTCTTTTATGGTGTTTAATGGATTGAAATGAATTTATGTATATGTTTGAAATGTAAGAGAGTTTGAGAATTTGTTGGAATGTAGAAATGTGAGTTTTAAGCATAAAATAGATCGGTTTTGGTGTTTTTTGCCCAAGCTCCAATTATTTGTTTAAAAACCCTTCTAATATGTTAAAATAGGTTGTCTAAGTAGCATTTTACCATTGAAATCAAGTCGTTCTAATAACCATAGAAAAAGTTGTACATTTTTGAAGTTTAGGTAATATTTAGGCCAAGTTGAGTTGGTGAACGGTTTGGGTTAGTTTTTGGTGAATTGTGTTAGTGACCATAGGTTTATCACGTAGAATGGATTGAGACATGAATGTTGATATGAAATGGTTATGTGATAGGTTCAGCTCGAAAGTCGAATAGAACCTGAAAACCCTCAAAAACTAAGGACGCGAGGTAAGTAGTGTATGCATGCGTGTTGCCATAACGGGCCTACATTACAAAACATTAGGGATGAGTTGCATGTTATGTGTGTTTTATTCCGTTCATGCATCATGTTTTGGAAAGAGCACAAAAATGAATTTATGCATGGTTTTCACGTATGAGTGAGAGTTGTGACATGTGAACGGTGAGGATAATGATTACGAACCTTGAAGGAAGTGATTCGCCCTTCAACGAGATAGAGAATTGACTTGGGAAACCTGATCTGCTTCCCGACTCGGTATGAGCATCGTACAACCTCGAAGGAAGTGATTCGCTCTTCGACGAGATAGTGAATCTTATGACTTGGGAAAACTGATTTGGTTCCTAACTCGGCAGGAAGATCTTTATAACCTCGAAGGAAGTGATTTGCCTTTCGACGAGACAGATAATCGACTTGGGAAACCTGATCAGCTTCCCATCTCTGCAGGAGGATCATACGTTACGAGAACATGAAAATGGAAACGAGTGGTGAGAGAGTAGAGAGTTGCCATATTGCTAGGGTTGCATTTAGAGTTTTTCATTTCATTAACCACTACTTACCTGAGTCATAGACTTGATTGAAAAGTCAAAAGAATAGAAATGATGATTGAAAAGTCAAAAGAATAGAAATGATGATTGAAAAGTCAAAAGAATAGAAATGATGATTGAAAAGTCAAAAGAATAGAAATGATGATTGAAAAGTCAAAAGAATAGAAATGATGATTGAAAAGTCAAAAGAATAGAAATGATGATTGAAAAGTCAAAAGAATAGAAATGATGATTGAAAAGTCAAAAGAATAGAAATGATGATTGAAAAGTCAAAAGAATAGAAATGATGATTGAAAAGTCAAAAGAATAGAAATGATGATTGAAAAGTCAAAAGAATAGAAATGATGATTGAAAAGTCAAAAGAATAGAAATGATGATTGAAAAGTCAAAAGAATAGAAATGATGATTGAAAAGTCAAAAGAATAGAAATGATGATTGAAAAGTCAAAAGAATAGAAATGATGATTGAAAAGTCAAAAGAATAGAAATGAAAATTGAAAAGTCAAAAGAATAGAAATGATGATTGAAAAGTCAAAAGAATAGAAATGATGATTGAAAAGTCAAAAGAATAGAAATGATGATTGAAAAGTCAAAAGAATAGAAATGATGATTGAAAAGTCAAAAGAATAGAAATGATGATTGAAAAGTCAAAAGAATAGAAATGATGATTGAAAAGTCAAAAGAATAGAAATGATGATTGAAAAGTCAAAAGAATAGAAATGATGATTGAAAAGTCAAAAGAATAGAAATGATGATTGAAAAGTCAAAAGAATAGAAATGATGATTGAAAAGTCAAAAGAATAGAAATGATGATTGAAAAGTCAAAAGAATAGAAATGATGATTGAAAAGTCAAAAGAATAGAAATGAAAATTGAAAAGTCAAAAGAATAGAAATGATGATTGAAAAGTCAAAAGAATAGAAATGATGATTGAAAAGTCAAAAGAATAGAAATGATGATTGAAAAGTCAAAAGAATAGAAATGATGATTGAAAAGTCAAAAGAATAGAAATGATGATTGAAAAGTCAAAAGAATAGAAATGATGATTGAAAAGTCAAAAGAATAGAAATGATGATTGAAAAGTCAAAAGAATAGAAATGATGATTGAAAAGTCAAAAGAATAGAAATGATGATTGAAAAGTCAAAAGAATAGAAATGATGATTGAAAAGTCAAAAGAATAGAAATGATGATTGAAAAGTCAAAAGAATAGAAATGATGATTGAAAAGTCAAAAGAATAGAAATGATGATTGAAAAGTCAAAAGAATAGAAATGATGATTGAAAAGTCAAAAGAATAGAAATGATGATTGAAAAGTCAAAAGAATAGAAATGATGATTGAAAAGTCAAAAGAATAGAAATGATGATTGAAAAGTCAAAAGAATAGAAATGATGATTGAAAAGTCAAAAGAATAGAAATGATGATTGAAAAGTCAAAAGAATAGAAATGATGATTGAAAAGTCAAAAGAATAGAAATGATGATTGAAAAGTCAAAAGAATAGAAATGATGATTGAAAAGTCAAAAGAATAGAAATGATGATTGAAAAGTCAAAAGAATAGAAATGATGATTGAAAAGTCAAAAGAATAGAAATGATGATTGAAAAGTCAAAAGAATAGAAATGATGATTGAAAAGTCAAAAGAATAGAAATGATGATTGAAAAGTCAAAAGAATAGAAATGATGATTGAAAAGTCAAAAGAATAGAAATGATGATTGAAAAGTCAAAAGAATAGAAATGATGATTGAAAAGTCAAAAGAATAGAAATGATGATTGAAAAGTCAAAAGAATAGAAATGATGATTGAAAAGTCAAAAGAATAGAAATGATGATTGAAAAGTCAAAAGAATAGAAATGATGATTGAAAAGTCAAAAGAATTATGAACCAATAAAAGAAAAGAAAGTTAAAGAGAAGGTGATGGCTTAAAAAGGAAGTCATCCACGTTGGAATCCTTGAAGCTAAGGGAGGGAGAGGTTGGTTTATAATTTTTAATTGTTGGGTGGAAGTTTTTAAAAGTGGAAATAATTTGGTATAAATTTTGGTAAAGTGTGTGTGAAAAGGAAAAATAGTTTTTTTTTCTTCTTTTCTCTCCTTTCTTCTCATGAAACCAGCCACCATTAGAGCTCTCTTCCACCTTCAATTCATCACGTTTTTGCAAGGTTTCAAGGTAAGTTTGAGTGGGTTTTTGATTATATGCAATGGAGGAGTGGTTTTTGGTGTTTTTATGGAGTTTTTGTTGAATTTGGTTAGGGTTTAAAAAACCCTAATGGTGAAGTCCGAATTTTTGGTTTAACTTGCTAGTTTTCTTCCTAAATTTAGTGGTTTAACTCTTAGATATGTTAGTTTAGGTTGCTTTTAGGGTTAGATTGGAGATTAGGTGAGAGTTGTGTAAAAATAGGATTTTTGATTAAGTGCACCGATTCTATTTTTGGAAATTCTGATCTGCGAAGTTGTTACTTTATTTAATTTGGTTGTTTCAATGGATAGTAGACGTGTAGAGGTTTACGGAATGGAGTGGCACGTCTAAATCCGTTGAAAAATGAGTAAGTTATGGCCGTTTAAAGTTTTGACACTAAAATTGGTAGAAAATCGGGTTTAAGTTATAAGTTCTAAATTTTGATTGAATGGTTGTTAGTGTTGAGTTAGAGAGGTTCGTAGAATTCCTTAGAGTATTACTAAGAGGTTTTCTCTATTGTTAGGTTGTTGAGTGAATGATTTAATTGGACGAAGTGAACGAGCGCATGCCGAGTAACAAGGTGAGTAGAGGAATGTTTTCATTGCCTTCGGGCCTACACCATGGAACGGTAGGGTTTAATGGTTGGTTTTTTGTTTGATGTTGTGTTGTGTTGCACATTTTTGAAACATGCATCATGGTTTTAAATTTCGCTTGATACGAGTTTTTACATTATTTTGGTGAACGTGAAACGTAATCAGATAAAAGAATTACAAATCTTAAGGCATCGGAAGTATGAATTCCTAGACGGTTATAGGATTCTACGATCGATGTGGAGGAGTAAAGTCGATGGTCTTCCTAGACGGTCATGAGAAGCGTTCCATTCGGTTTTGCTTGATGGATCAATGTGTGGCCATCCTAGACGGTTATGGGATGTGTGCATACTTGATCCACACGGCTTATCAAAAATATTTAAGGCACTTAAGGCATCGAGAGTATGAATTCTTAGACGGTTATAGGATTCTACGATTGATGCGGGGGAGTAAAATCGATGGCTTTCCTAGACGTTCATGGGAAGTGTGCCATTCGGTTTTGATTGGTGGATCAATGTGTGGCCATCCTAGACGGTTATGGGATGTGTACATACTTGATTCACACGGCTTATTAAAAGAATTATGCAACCAAAATGAAATTAGCACAACCGAGAGTTAGAAACTGCATATGATAGATTGGTTTGCATTGTGTGTTTAATTGCATTCATTAATCTCTACTTACTAAGTATTAAACTTAATTTTTGTGTTCTATGGTGTAGGTGACGACTTATATTCAGGTGAGCTAGATAAGGGAGCCCATGATTAGGCGGCAATCGGTGGCGCAAGGGGCACGCCAGTGCGGGCAGTTGTCGGGGCGCCTCGATCATGGTCTTCGGGGAGAGGTGTGGGATTAGTCTTTTGATGGTATATAGGTAGTTTTGTTTGGATTTTATTAGTGAATGATAGTGGTTTGGAATTCTGGTGAATATTGTTTTGAAACTATTGTACAAAAGTTTGGTTTTCAGGATTTTGGGTTTTAAACGTTTAACAGTTATACTGATCAATTTTTTTGTTGGGTTTTCGTATAGTAAACGACTTGGGTTTTCAATTGATTTTACATTTTCTCTGACGTATCAGAGTCGATATTTTTAGAGTTTACATGTCAAAGGGTGAAGGATTGGTGTGAGTATAGTTGTTGTTGTTATGAGTTAGTGTGAATGAAAGTTGGAAAAAAAAAAGAGAGAGAACAGGGGAAAAAAGAAGGGCACCGACCGATCGGCGCACAAGCACCGATCGATTGGCTGTTGCAAGGTGAAGAGAGCGCCAACCCGAGGGGTTGCCGATGGATCGGCGCTCAGCGCCGATCCATTGGCACTTCCCTATTTCGGGCGATCGAGCACCCGAGAGGGTGCCGATCGATCGGCTCCCAGCACTGATCGATCGGCACTTGCAATCCGTTTAAAAAATAATAATAAATAAAAAATAAATATAATATATTTTCTTCCTACTTCCATTATGTTTTGACCTGATATTTTCTGACATATTTTACACGTATTTTATACACATTTTTCAACTGTTGTCGAGGGTTCGAAAAACTCAGAAATCGAGTCGAAATTTTATCAAAATTTATTTTGAATTACGTTTTAAACGTGACATTGGTTAGCAAAGTAACGCACCGAGCCGGGGCGGGTTCGGGGGCGTTACATGTAACCTTCTCAATCTTTCCTCTCACCACACCAAACATTATGTAACTTCTTTCATTCTGTTAGTTCTATCTCATTCAACATTTTGTATGTCTTAAATCAACTCTCAACTATGTCATAGGTATCAACCACTTGCTTTTGGCCAGCCACATAAAGTGTCCTATTATTCCTTGCTTTCCTAATTTATACTTGCAAAACTAGCAAAAATATAAAATGTTTTCTAAAAATCTACAATTTCAAATGACATTCACAGTAATCTAACATAAAGTGTCCTATTATTTCTTGCTTTCCTAATTAACACCTGAGAATTTTTCCTCTAACATACGTAGCCCTAGATTAGGTTATGTTATGAGAGTTTAACGTTAATACTAGGGTTATGCTAAGAATAAGAGTTGGAAATCAAAAACCATAAAGTTGGAGAGGTTTAGTGTATTATTGGTTAAAATAAATGAGAAGGTAAAGAATAGAAGAAGATGAGTGCTTAGGGGTGATGCTTCCACGTTGAAAAAGTGTGATGATGCAAGGGGAGAGGTTGATTTATGAAACTTAAGAATTTTGTGGTAAAATTTTAAAGAGGAAAGGTGGGGATTTAAAGGTTAGAAAGTTAGGGTAAAAAGTCAAAATGTTATCTTATTCTCCTCTCCTCTTCCACGAAAAAACCAGCAGCCTTGGTGATCTTTTTCTCCTCCATTTCTTCAAGTTTTAGCAAGGATTTAAGGTGAGTCTTTGATGGGTTTTGTGTTGTGTGCAATCCATTAGGGATTTTTGGTGTTTTGGTGAAGTTTGGTAAGGGTTTGGAAACCCTAATGGTGAAGCTCTGAAAATTCCCTTTCATGGTTGTGTTTTCTTGTCATTTTGGTGATTTAAACCTTAGATAGGATGGTTCAGGTTGATTATGTAGATAGATTAGAGTTAGAGGTGAAATTGGTGAAAAACCAGTTTTTGATCAATGTTTAGCCGATTCTATTTGGGAGCAGAATTCGATTGACCATGTTGTTTTGTTAGTAAAATGGTTTGATTCAATGGTTAGTAGACATGTAATGGTTTACGGAATGAATAGGATCATTGAAATCCTATGAAAAACGAGTAAGTTTTAGCCAATTGAAGTTTAGACAGTGGAAAAAGGGGAATTTCGGGTTTTAGGGTTTTAGGCTTTAAAGTTGGTTTAAATTGTTGTTAGAATTAGATTATCCATTCCTTAGAACTCTTAGAAGTTTACTAAGTGATTTTTCCATTAATATGTTAGGTTAATGAGCGAACAGTTAGACCAACCGAGTGAGCCATTACTAGCACGTACAGAGAATCCAGGTAAGTTGTTGTTGATTTTGATTGTGCCTTCGAGCCTACACCATGGAACGGTAGGGAATTGTTTGATTGTTTGGTTGTTTTTGTTTTATTTTGTGATTAAGCATTTGTGTGACATATATCATTGTTTTCGAACCACGAAAAACGAGTTTTGTGTATGGTTTTGATGTGTGAGTATGAAACGTAAGGAAAATAAGAAAAGATTGCAACGTGATTTCGAATAGAGTTGCCTCATCGGGGAGTAGTGCTAGTGTAGCACCTCGAGAGGGTCTCTATGAGAGATGCAGTGCTGAAGATATGTAATGTGTCGAGTGTATGAACGCCTCGTCGGGGAGTAGTGCTAGTGTAGCACCGCGAGGGGGTTCTATGATTGATGTGGGAGGAGATTGTGTATGGCCGTCCTAGACGGTTATGGGATGTGTGCTATCCGGTCTTGCTCTGCTGGGTCAAGGTGTGGTCGTCCTAGATGGTTATAGGATGTGTGCCTACTTGATCCATACGGCTTGGTGAAATATTAATGAAACAAAAACAAATCGAGAACAACCGAGAGTTTAGAAACCGTATGTGTTAGGTGTTGAGTATGCATTTCGTTTTGTTTGCATTCATTATTCCCTACTTGTGAAGCATTAGACTTATGTTTTGTGTTCTATGGTGTAGGTGACGACGAGCTCTCAGGTGAGCTATATGAGACAGGTCATGATTATGACGCAGTTGGCGATGCATGCGGTTTGCCGGTGCAGGTAGTTGTTGGGACGTATTGACCATGGTGCGGCTGGGAGGTGTGGTGTCGATAGTTTTGGTTGTGAAAATGTTGCAGATTTATAAATCTTTTGGTGTGTATTTTGGGATGTATGGTATAAAATATAGGTTTCCAGGTTTTGGTTTTCAAAATAATCAAACGTTATGCTGTTTGAATTTTATTAACGAAGCATTTTTGTTTTCACAAAATTTTACGTTTCCACTTATGTTTTCGTGTTGGGTTTTTGAGGTTTTAATGTGTTGAGAAGTTGAATATGTTGGGAAAGGGTTTGGGTAAGTTTTAGGTGATTTGAAGTGGTGGCAAATGAAGGAAATTTGAAAAATGGTGAAAAGTAGTGAAGGAGGTGCGCTGGTGGCCGGGGTGGCACGCAGAAGGTGTGCGCTAGCGCGGGCGTGGTGCGTGCAGTGTGCATGCAGTGCGCATTGTTGGAGCGCGCGCAGTGCTTAACGCCGATTGATCGGCAATGGTTGTTAAATTTGGTCGGGCGACCCGAGAGGTTGCCGATCGATCGGCGCTAGTGCCGATCGATCGCCTCTGGTGCACGGTGTTCCTCTCGTGCGGCGCGTTGCTGCGCGTGCGATGCGCGTAACGACTGTGCGGTGGGGGCGCGCTGCTGGGCAGCGTGCGCAACACCTCTTTGTGGCTCACTTTGATTTTTTTTCAAAAATTTTACTTTTCAAATATGTTTTAACTCGACCTTTTCTTACACGTTTTGTACATATTTTCGCACGCTTTCCACATGTTTTAGAATTTTTAAAAAACCCAAAATTCGAGACGAAATTTTATCAAAAATTGATTTAATCGCAGTTTAATGGTTTGTATGAGTGAGCAAAGTAGTGACCCGAGCTTGGGTGGGTTCGGAGGCATTACAATAAGTGCAATAATTTTCAATACATGATGAAGAAGCTTAAATAATCAACACAAAACCACTCTAATCACCACAACACATTTTTATCTAAACAATATTATTCAAAACATCACATGCAACACGTTGTCAATGTAACACCTGGAAATTTCTGTAGCACCCGGTTTCAATTAAACCGAATTTAACTTATCAATTAATGATGTGCAATTTCATGGAAGAATTGGGAGAGTTATTGGTTAGGTTAATGAGTGACTAAGCAAGGGCATTTATATAAATTTGACAAGTTAAAAGTAGATAACCTATTTAAGGGAAGGGGTTTAGAGACTTATGCACTGTAGCCGCCACTGTTTTATCATTTATTCCTTTTCGATGTCCAGCTCAAGCTCAGCGGAGCTCTCGACGAATCTTCCACCAGACTCTTCTTCCATCTAAGTAAGTTTTTCCCCATTTCTTATATTTTAGCAGTCTGATAACCGAGGGAGTCCAATGCGAGGGTTTCGAGGATGCTATGGATGAGTGTCAATTTCAGTTTAGTGCAGTATCGGGAATGCATTATGACCAGAGTTCTCAATTAGTTTCATTAGGTCTCTGGTTGAATAGGATGAAGTTTAGTGAAGGTTTAATTAATGATCGGTTTATGGATTTAGGTTCGAGCTAATTCCCGGAGAAGATTTCAACCAAACCATCCAGAAGACCAGGTAAGTAAAGTATGCATGTGCCTTCGGGCCTACATCACAAAACAGTAGGTTTATGTATTTTGGGAATGGTTTTGTATGTCATGCATCATGTTTTTGAAAGATTACGAAAATGAATTTCCATGTAAGAACGATAAGGTATGAACTGAATGTGACAGACAAGCTATTAAGGGAATTCATCCGCCCCTTAATCGAGTAGAGGATGTATAACATTGGGAGAATTGATTCCACTCCCAAGGGAACAGAGGGATCATATCAGCTATTAAGGGAATTCATCCGCCCCTTAATCGAGTAGAGGATGTATAACATTGGGAAAATTGATCCACTTCCCAAGGGAACCGAGGGATGAGAGCAACTTATGAACGTATGTGAATACAACTGAGATGAGAAAGTAGAAATTGCATGTTTAGGAATTTTATGTTTCAGCATTTCATTTCATTACTGCTTTACTTACTTAGCATTAGGCTAATAGATGAGTTTTGTGATGTATGTGAAGAAGTGACAGCAGGTGAATCCTCTGAGTTCATTGAGGGATTGTTGCGAAAAATCGTGATACGCAAGTGTACGTGTCGCACAAGTAATATAGTTTTTAAGTAAGAGTCGAACCCACGAGGAATAGTTTTACTAAAATGTTAAATTAAGTCAATTTTAAATTAATTGGACTAAAGCACTTTAATTTCTATTAAAAAGATTTTATTTTTATTTGATTTTAAATTAAACAATTAAATAACTAGAATAATTTAAATAAACTAATTAGAAAACTAAAATAAATGACAGAAATATAATTAAAGATTTTGTAAATATCAAGAAAGAATCTAGGGATTCTGATTTCACATCCACTTTCCTGTTTAATATCCCTAATTTAGTTAATATTTCTTAATCCTACGTGTTGATAGCGATTTCTCTATTTTAATTATTATTCTCTCCCGAGCTATAATAATATTATCCAACTAACAGGTTATCACCTCTCGGTCTCAAACTCAAATCAATTGAATACATTAAGTGCAGAAAATCATAAAACTACATAAAAATTCTAGCTATCCCTAGTCTAGAATCAGTTTATGGTAAACTCATCAATGCCCAGTTATTTCGCAACTTCCGTCTTTTGAAACAACCCTAAAAATCTTAACTTTGGTGATCAGGCAAAATTAAGCATGAAGAACAGACAAGAATACTCAACACGATATCGGAAAAAGGAAAATAAAAACTAAATTAGAAATATTAAACAGTTGAGTTTCAGTTACATCATAACCCTAGAAAATAAATTTAGTTCATGAATGAGAAAAAGAAAATAAAATTAAAATTAAAGAAGTTCATAGTTCAGAAGAAAAAGGAAAAGAAAAACTATGCTGAAAATAATTCTCGAAGCTCTCGCTTCGTTCCGGTTTCCGTCTCCTTTGCCTCCTCTTCGTTCTCTCGCCTCTTCTCTCGCTCTAGGGCTGAATGAATCTAATTAGGTTAACATATAACCTATTTATTAATTAATTTGAAGCCCAGCCCATAATCATCTTCGACGGCTAAGATTAAAACAAGTTTCAACGGTCCAGATTTAAACACCTTCATCAATTAAAATAGCCGATTGATCAACGGTTGAGATTAAAACAATTAAAATATCCGATCGATCGACAATTGCTCGCTTTTCTTCTGGAATGATTTCACCAAAACCTGTAATTCTCCAATTTTTCTACACACTCACCAAATACATCAGAATTTTTATATACTTGAGTAAAACTTATCAATTCAGGTATTAAAGAGTACAATAAAGTGTGTAAAAATACACACTTATCACACCCCCAAACTTGAATGAAAGCTTGTCCTCAAGCGAACAAAAATAAGCATAGAAATCTAGCAAAGTTTATCCAAGAAGTTCTAAAATTTAAAGTCTGCAAAATATTTAAAATTTCCATGGTAAAATTATCTAAATCATAGTTCGCAGTATTTTATCTCAGCTTGATATTTGCATGCAAATAAACCATCTAAATAAACACTTTCAATAATACAACTCATGATATCACATTGAGAGAAACTTAATCAGAAATTCTTGTGTGTGTACATGCTCAAACTCATTCTCGTTTAACTGATAGATCTATAATTGTGTCTTATGAGAAGGGAAATCAAAAATATCACTCAGGGTCACTCCATCCACTCTTATTGTTCATCAGTCTTGCCCATTATTCACTAATAACAAATATGAGTAAACAGAATAAAAGTCGATAGGTCTTTAATTAAACTTGTAATGTAAGGCCTGGTTTATAAGGTAGGAAATTTTTGGATTCAAGCGAAACTCTAGAGCACAATCCATCCTTATGCCACCCTCACTCCTTACACTCATTTGAACTCTTTTCTAATCAGTTAACTCAATAATCCCCCCAAACTTGTCTCACTCTCTATTTTTCAAAACCAACTCCTTTGTCAATGTCTTTACTAACAAACATAAAATACAAATAATAACAATAACAACAAATTAAATAGCATATAAGAAATTGTTCTACTATTGAACAATTCAACTTTCCAATAACTTTTTTTTTTCTTTTCTTTCCTTTTTTTTTTTTTTTCACAACTTTAATCACTGAAAAACATAAAAGAAGAATAAATAAAATCAAAAATACTAACAACTTAGACAATTGACAAAAGAATTAGCTCTGATTCTCACCACTACTTTCTCCAACTCTCCCCATAATATGTAACCACAACCCTGTGCTCAATAAACAGGATAGTCAAAATAATTTCAGGGTAGGCTAAGTTAGGGTTGACAAAATAGTGGTAAATAAAGGTTCAAATAGGAGACTAAGGGTGTCATTTAAATGACACAAATGAGGTATGTCAATAAAAGCTCAAACTATTCAAAAATGGCCTAAGTCATTCTCTTAATTCTGCAAAAATCATAATTTGTATTCATGAATGCAGGGCAAAACCAAGAACAATTTAATACTCACTAATCACTCTCTAAATTTAAATAGAGCTCACTCCCTTTCAGTGTTTACACTCAAGCACTCCCTTACTGTGTTTAGGCTCTCGATCTCAAGACAACAATTTATATCATTATCAGCTAAATTTAAATAAGAATGAACATTTCCACACAAACAAGTCTAACTTCCTAAGCTCCAATCAATGCTACTATCACAAATCATACTATCTCAGAATCTATTCAGAAGTTAAAACATGCATTAATCAAAGGTGCAGTCATCGACACTTTAAACAAATGAAATAATTAATCATACCATAGAATTCAAAATATTAAGCAGACTTACTAATTTAAACATGTTTATAAATTTAATTAAAAACTAAAAAAAATAATAACCAAATAAAAACCCCCCCAAACTTAATATAAACATTGTCCCCAATGTTAAATCAATTTAAATGAATAGGGTAAAATAAAAGTACCTCAAAAAGGCTCGGAATGTTCCTCATCATCGTCCTCCCACGGTGGCCTCGAGGATGATGCGGCAGTACCTGGTGTAGGTGGGACAGATGAGAAACCTATAAATGTACTCTGCAACCAAGCTGCAACACGCTCCTGCTGTCTCTGAGTGTCATGATCAATAAAAGCAAGTCCATTTGCCGGAGCCCTACCATAGACAGTAGGCTGGATCCATATCTCATCTGGGGAACTCATATCTACCCCTGCAGCTGCACATAATCATGTAATCAAAACAGGGTGGATGTGTGCTGATAACTGGGTTTTGCGGCAATATGAGGTGATGTTCCTATGAATAATACGCCCGATATTGATTGAATGTTGTGTAAGGATGCAAAAAAGAAGGACCGCCCTATCTTTAATGAACTCGGAAGTCTGTGAGGTGGGTATCAAGTTCTTTCGGATAAACCTGCACCACTCTTTAAAATATGCCCATACTATTCGGCTATGGGCCATATCGCCAAGAATCTTCTCATAATCAGGCCCCGCCCTCATCATATCATCATACTCATCAATAGAAGGGGCCTCGAGTCCTAGCGCGGTGTTAATTACCTCTTCAGAAAAATCCACAATCCTGCTGCGTACCATGATGGGTCCAACATTGCCATAGGCTCTCAAGTTCGCATAAAATTCTCTAACCACGCTAACATTTGCATCGCCTCCTAAAACTGCTAAGGTCCCCCGGTTTCGCTGCTCCAGGATATTGCTATCACTAGCACTTGGCTGAAATTGAATTTCACAGACGATTGGTTTATTTTCAAGCATGAATTCCTGAAAATAACTCTCAGCCAAAGCATTGAAGAAAGAATGGTGTAATGGGCTGGAAACGGAGGAGGTAGAGGCAGTCTTCTGTCTTTTTGGTGCCATGAAAGATAAATATGTTGCCTAAAACCAGCAGGAAGACAAACTAGACAACACCAAGAGAAGTGAACACGTCAGTAATACAAGTGCAGCATGCAAACAGTAATTTAGTAACGAAGCATGAATAACACAAGTTCAATTTCACTTTCGCAAATAACCTCAATGTCCCACTAATCTTAGTTTGACACCCATGTTGACAACCTCTATAATCCCATAAGTGACTTGGGAGAAAACTTTATAATCAAAACCTAGCATTAAACTAAGAATTTAAAGCAATGTGCACGACCAGTTAACAAATTTTTCATTCAGGCGATTTATCAAGCACTGGGCGTGTAGAAATTGAAAATCAAACACAAGTCTCTAGTCTAAATCTTTTAACAGCCCACGACAAATAAGTTATATTACCAGTCCAGCAAGGAAACGAAAACATGCAGATCATTAGATTAATTCTGTAAAGTGTGAGAGCTGCTACGGAACAGAAAAACGTGCAATTAGATCTTACTAAACGAAAATAGTAAAAGCAGACATCTAAATATTTACCAACAGGTCACATGAAATCATTATGTGAGAGGCAAATAAAAACATAGATGACCAAGATTCAATAAATTACTGAACTAATCAATCGAGAATTAGGCTTACTCGTCATAACAAAACTGAAAAAAATTGGAATGCCCATTTTCCTAATCTGTAGACTGGGTTAATGTGCACCCGACACTTACGTATAATTTGTTTGACAAACCCAATTTCCAAAACTCAAACAGCATAATCGAATCAGCAGAACTATGATATTCAGAGGTATTGGGCGATACCTGGAATCGATTTCAACAAAGGAAAGAGAGGCGTACCGCGGTAGTGTAGAAATTGAAAACTTGCGGAGTGTTTCACAGGCGGATTGCAGAACAGGAGAGCGAACTGGCGTGGCGGCGAAAGCGGCTGGAGGTCGCGACGGAAAGCTCGGGCAGCGACGACGGCGTTGCAACGACAGCGCGAGGTGGTCGAGAACTTCGTCGGCAAGGAGACGGGCTAGGCGTCGGCAGTGCAGGGGCGAGCTTCGGCGGTGCAGGGGCGATGCTTTCCCCTTTTGATTTTAATTAAAAATTTACCTTCCATTTATTTATTTATTTATTTTTTTGGGTTAAAATAACTTAAACTAAAGAAAACTACTTAACTAAAATTAATAATAGGGAACTAACCATAACCCTATATTAATTTACATATATCTAGACAACAGATATTTTTATTTTTTATTTTTTTTATTATTAATTTTTTTTTAAATAATTAAAAGAGAAGAAAACTACTTAAGTAAAATTAATATTAGTAACTAACCATAATCTTATTATTACTCATTTTATTTTATTTATTTATTTATTTTTTTTATTTATTGTTAATCATTTAAATAAATTACGTAATTATTCAAGAAGAAAATCCTAATCTAAACTTCAAACTAAATAGCTAACCTACTAACGACAATTAAAACAATAAAATAGATGGGAAATTTCCAGAAAGTGCCGTAGTTAACGTCAACAGCCTGACGCTCAATGGTCTTTACGTGTCGGGCTCCAAATGAGTGACTTGAACATCACTCTCGATCACTCCACCAAAGTATGGTTTTACTCTTTGCCCATTAACCTTAAATGTGCCGTTATCTACTCGGCGTAATTCAACGGCTCCGTGCGAAAATACTTGATTAACTGTAAATGGTCCCGACCATCTTGACTTTAATTTTCCCGGAAAAAGCTTCAATCGTGAATTAAATAACAGAACTTGCTGCCCCGGGACTAAGTCCTTCTTCAAAATATGTCTGTCATGCCACACTTTAGTTTTCTCCTTATATATCCGAGCATTTTCGTAGGCTTCGCGTCGTAATTCATCGAGCTCATTAATCTGTAGGAGTCTAGCTTTTCCAGCTGCTTGTAATTCCATATTTAAATTCTTGATAGCCCATAATGCCCGATGTTCCAACTCAACTGGGAGGTGACATGCTTTCCCAAAAACTAATCGATATGGGCTCATTCCTATTGGAGTTTTAAATGCTGTCCGATAAGCCCATAAAGCGTCATCCAATTTTCGTGACCAATCTTTACGTGACGAGCTGACTGTCTTTTCCAGAATTTGTTTGATCTCTCTATTTGAAACTTCAGCTTGCCCATTAGATTGAGGGTGATAGCCAAGAGCCTTTCGATGCTTTACTCCATATTTCAATAATAAGGCTTCAAATTGTTTATTGCAGAAGTGTGTCCCCTCATCACTGATAATGGCTCTAGGAGTGCCAAAGCGAGCAAAAATATTTTTACGTAAAAAATTTAGGACCATTTTTCCGTCATTGGTTGGTGTCGCAATAGCCTCCACCCACTTGGATACGTAGTCAACGGCTAACAGAATATATTTGTTATTAAATGATGGGGGAAAAGGACCCATAAAATCAATTCCCCATACGTCAAAAAGCTCTACCTCCAGTATGTTCGTCAAGGGCATTTCATTACGTCGCGAAATATTCCCTGTGCGTTGGCATCTATCGCAAGCCTGCACGAATGTGTGAGCATCTCTAAATAATGATGGCCAGTAAAAACCGCATTGTAACACTTTTGCTGCAGTCCGAACGCCTCCAAAGTGCCCGCCACATTCCAAAGTGTGACAGTGCCTCAAGACTGATTCCATCTCATCTTCTGGTATACAACGCCGTATCATTTGGTTAGAACAATGCTTATAAAGGATAGGTTCTTCCCAGTAGTAGCGTCGAATATCGGAGAAGAATTTCTTTCGTTGATAAGATTTCAAGTCAGGTGGTATAGTTTGACCGACCAGGTAATTCACGTAATCAGCGTACCATGGTAACTTCGCCACAGCAAGGAGCATCTCGTCCGGGAAATCTTCATTTATTTGCTGGTTTTGATCGGTCACATGCTCTTGAGTTTCTAAACGAGAGAGATGGTCAGCTACTAGATTTCCGGTTCCCTTTTTATCTCTTATTTCCAGGTCAAATTCTTGTAATAGTAGCACCCACCTAATTAACCGAGGTTTAGCATCCTTTTTCTCCATGAGATATTTGATTGCTGAGTGGTCGGTGAATACGATGACTTTGTTTCCAATCACGTATGGTCTGAACTTATCAAAGGCGAAGACGACGGCCAATAACTCTTTCTCTGTGGTAGCATAATTTAATTGAGCATCATTAAGAGTCCGACTGGCGTAGTAAATTGTTCGGAAACTTTTATCTTTCCTTTGGCCCAAAACTGCTCCAATAGCGAAATCACTCGCATCCGTCATAATTTCAAATGGCAAGTCCCAATCGGGTGCAGTGATAATCGGAGCTGTCACAAGTTTTTCTTTAAGAACATTAAATGCTTCAAGACATTCTGCTGTAAACTTGAATGGCACGTCTTTTTCTAGTAGACTGCACAAGGGTTTAGTAATCTTGGAGAAGTCCTTGATGAAGCGTCGGTAAAAACCAGCATGTCCAAGAAAGCTACGCACTCCCTTAACTGATACGGGTGGTGGTAATTTCTCGATCGCCACTATCTTAACTCGGTCCACCTCAATGCCTTGTGATGAAATCCGGTGGCCTAAAACGATTCCCTCTTTAACCATAAAATGACATTTCTCCCAATTAAGTACTAGGTTGGTCTCCACACATCGAGCCATCACTTTAGACAAATTTCCCAAACATATGTCAAATGATGCTCCAAAAACTGAGAAGTCATCCATAAACACCTCAATGTATCGTTCTACCATGTCAGAAAAAATTGCCATCATGCAGCGCTGAAATGTTGCAGGTGCGTTGCATAATCCGAATGGCATCCGTCGAAAAGCAAATGTACCGTACGGGCATGTGAAGGTAGTCTTTTCTTGATCTTCCGGTGCTATAACAATCTGATTGTATCCCGAGTATCCATCTAGAAAGCAGTAGTAATCGTGACCAGAAAGTCTATCTAGCATCTGATCAATAAATGGCAACGGGAAGTGATCTTTACGTGTGGCCTTATTCAACTTTCGATAATCCATGCATATCCTCTATCCGGTGACTGTGCGAGATGGGATGAGCTCATTATTGTCATTCTGGATTACTGTCAATCCACTTTTCTTCGGCACGCATTGCACCGGGCTCACCCACGGGCTATCTGAAATCGGGTAAATAACGCCCGCATCCAACCATTTCAAAATCTCTTTACGCACAACCTCTTTCATTGCTGGATTCAGACGCCTTTGGTGTTCAACTGAGGGGCGATGATCGTCTTCCATTAAGATCCGATGTACACAGAAGGAGGAGCTAATGCCTCTGATATCCGATAGAGTCCATCCAATAGCGACTTTATATTTTCGAAGTACTCGTAATAGCTTTTCTTCTTCAATCGGAGATAAGTCCGCTGAGATAATAACTGGAAGCGTCTCATTTTCTCCTATATATGCATAACGCAAGTGAGACGGTAGAGGTTTTAGTTCTAGAGTGGGTGGACTTTCAATGGATGGGGGGACCCTAATAGGTGGCTCTCCCAAACTTTGAAAATACTTCTTTTTTTCGGGTTCAAAAGCGTTCTTCAATAATGCATAGCTTGTAGCTCCCACGTTTTCGTCCAGGGCAATATCTTGATTAAATTCACTTGTTTCAAGTGAGTCACTTAACTGAAATGGCATATCCGCTAATAAGGAGTCCATCGTGTCTATCCGAAACACGTCATCACTAGCCTGCGGATACTTCATCGAGCAGAAGACATTAAACGTGACCTCCTCATTTTGTACACGCAATTTTAACTCACCCCTTTGCACGTCAATCAACGCTCCCCCAGTTGCTAAAAATGGTCGTCCTAAGATTATCGGGATATCTCGGTCTTCTACCATATCTAGGACTACAAAATCTGCTGGAAATATGAACTTATCGACCTTAACAAGCACGTCTTCTATGATTCCCCTCGGGTGCTTTATTGATCTGTCAGCCATTTGTAAAATCACTCGTGTTGGTTTTGCTTCACCTAGCTCCAGCTTTTGAAAAATAGATAATGGCATTAAATTGATGCTTGCTCCCAGATCGCATAAAGCACGCTCAAAAATGCAATTCCCAATCTCACATGGAACCGTAAAACTACCTGGATCCTTTAATTTTAGTGGGAGTTTTCGTTGAAGTATTGCACTGCATTCTTCAGATAGTGCGATTGTACCACAATCCTCTATTTTTCTTTTATGTGATAGAATCTCTTTTAAAAATTTGGCATAGGTTGGCATTTGTTCCAGTGCCTCGGCAAACGGGATGTTGATGTGTAATTGCTTGAAAACGTTCAAGAATTTGTCGAATTGCTTATCCAATTTTACATTTTTTAGGCGTTGTGGGAAGGGAACTTTTGGGATGATCTCCTTTGGGATCTGAGGTGGAGCTTCCTGTAGCTCTTGATCCTTTGGTGTGGACTCGGATGATGACGAATGCATTCCGTCATGTGCGACCACTTTCTTATTTTCTTTGACGCAATTTTCAATAACTTGTCCACTCCTAAGTGTGATGGCATTGCATTGGTCTCTGGGGTTGATTTCAGTGGAACTGGGCAATGTACCTTGTGGGCGTCCATTTAGTGCAGCTGCAATCTGGCCCATTTGCGTTTCTAAGCTTCGAATTTGGGCCGATTGGTTCTGTAGGGTGGTTCTTGTTTCAGCCATAAATTTATTTGTGTGCTCCCCCATTTCAGCAATTATATTATTGGTGCGCTCTCCCATCTTGGCAATTAAATCCTCCAGATTAGATTTCCTTTCAGGAAACTGAGGTCCCGGTTGATTAACTTGTGGCATCTGTATGGCGTTGTTGGGGTTTTTCCACGAGAAGTTTGGGTGGTTGTTGCGCCCCCCATTATAGTAATTACCAGAATTTTGAATCGTCGGTCTATTATAATTTCCCACGTATTGGGCCTGTTCAGATGAACAACTAGCCATTTGGTTACCTTGCTGACAGTTTTCACTAGCATGTGGTCCTTGGCACCAGTGACATTGTATGATCGGGGAATGAATTTCATTCACTGGAGCTTGATTACCTTGGATGTGCCGAGTGAGGGATGCAATTTGTGTAGTCAATGCTTTTATTGCTTCCATTTCTGGGGTATTTGACTGCTTCCTCAAAATCTGACGTTCAACCGGGCACTGATCATTAGTAAGGGATAACTCCTCTAACAGGTTGAATGCCTCCACTTCTGTCTTTTGAAGTATTGATCCACCAGCTGCAGAGTTGACAAGAGTCCGTGTAGAAGGTGATAGGCCGATGAAGAACGTCTGTATTTGCATCCATTGTGGTAGACCATGTTGAGGGCATTTTCGTAAAAGTTCCTTGAATCGGCCCCATGCTTCGTAGACCGTCTCGCCATCGAATTGATTAAAGTTGTTAATTTCGTTGCAAAGTTTTGCCATTTTTTCAAAGGGAAAGAATTTAGATAGGAATCTTTGAACTAATTCATTCCACGTTGTAATTGAATCCGGGGGTAAGGAATTTAACCAGTTTTTAGCGCGATCTCTTAGTGTAAAGGGGAACAACCTAAGTCTAACAGCATCATCAGAAACATTATGATATTTAAACGTGTCACAGACCTCAACGAAGCTTGCAATATGATCTTTTGGATCCTCGTTAGGCAGACCACAGAATTGATACTGCTGGATCATTTGTATGGTTCCCGGCTTTATTTCAAAATTGTTGCACGTGATCGCAGGTTTTCGAATTGCTGATTGAACCCCG
Organism: Begonia masoniana; assembly: GCA_022432975.1. Lineage (NCBI taxonomy): Eukaryota > Viridiplantae > Streptophyta > Magnoliopsida > Cucurbitales > Begoniaceae > Begonia > Begonia masoniana. The sequence continues at coordinate 10,617,333 of CM039514.1, read as the reverse complement.
TCCATAGATGGCATGACATAATCGAGCAATGTTCGTCTCCCGACTTCAGCCACTTCGACCATCTGTTGTAGATTTGCGTTTTGCTCGTCCGCCATCGTTGTCTGCCTTGTTTCCCTACAATTTCTTCGACAGGTTCGTTCAATTTCAGGGTCGATAGGTAACAGGTTGGCAGTACCAAATTTTCGCATGCACCTGCAAGAGCAAATACAACGAATTAATTAAACAGTCCAAATTAAAGCAAAAAAATAACTTAATGAAATATTAATAAAAATAATTCCCCGGCAACGGCGCCAAAAACTTGTTGCGAAAAATCGTGATACGCAAGTGTACGTGTCGCACAAGTAATATAGTTTTTAAGTAAGAGTCGAACCCACGAGGAATAGTTTTACTAAAATGTTAAATTAAGTCAATTTTAAATTAATTGGACTAAAGCACTTTAATTTCTATTAAAAAGATTTTATTTTTATTTGATTTTAAATTAAACAATTAAATAACTAGAATAATTTAAATAAACTAATTAGAAAACTAAAATAAATGACAGAAATATAATTAAAGATTTTGTAAATATCAAGAAAGAATCTAGGGATTCTGATTTCACATCCACTTTCCTGTTTAATATCCCTAATTTAGTTAATATTTCTTAATCCTACGTGTTGATAGCGATTTCTCTATTTTAATTATTATTCTCTCTCGAGCTATAATAATATTATCCAACTAACAGGTTATCACCTCCCGGTCTCAAACTCAAATCAATTGAATACATTAAGTGCAGAAAATCATAAAACTACATAAAAGTTCTAGCTATCCCTAGTCTAGAATCAGTTTATGGTAAACTCATCAATCCCAGTTATTTCGCAACTTCCGTCTTTTGAAACAACCCTAAAAATCTTAACTTTGGTGATCAGGCAAAATTAAGCATGAAGAACAGACAAGAATACTCAACACGATATCGGAAAAAGGAAAATAAAAACTAAATTAGAAATATTAAACAGTTGAGTTTCAGTTACATCATAACCCTAGAAAATAAATTTAGTTCATGAATGAGAAAAAGAAAATAAAATTAAAATTAAAGAAGTTCATAGTTCAGAAGAAAAAGGAAAAGAAAAACTATGCTGAAAATAATTCTCGAAGCTCTCGCTTCGTTCCGGTTTCCGTCTCCTTTGCCTCCTCTTCGTTCTCTCGCCTCTTCTCTCGCTCTAGGGCTGAATGAATCTAATTAGGTTAACATATAACCTATTTATTAATTAATTTGAAGCCCAGCCCATAATCATCTTCGACGGCTAAGATTAAAACAAGTTTCAACGGTCCAGATTTAAACACCTTCATCAATTAAAATAGCCGATTGATCAACGGTTGAGATTAAAACAATTAAAATATCCGATCGATCGACAATTGCTCGCTTTTCTTCTAGAATGATTTCACCAAAACCTGTAATTCTCCAATTTTTCTACACACTCACCAAATACATCAGAATTTTTATATACTTGAGTAAAACTTATCAATTCAGGTATTAAAGAGTACAATAAAGTGTGTAAAAATACACACTTATCAGGGATAGAATGGTTGGGGGAGCACACTCATGCCACGGATCTGGTACTTGATGAGGCGGGTTAACTGATGTCAATTGGTGTGAAAGTCTAGTTGACAGTGTTTCAATTTGAATTTGTTGAGTTTTCATAACAGTAGTGATTTCAACGTTTTGAATACGTTTTTGAGTTTCCTCTTCTGATAATAGTGTTCTGTTGGAATATGGTGTTAGCACTCACTGGATTTTTAGTAATGTAATGGTTTGAAATGTTTTGAATGGTCTCAGTGAAGTGAGTAAATTCTTTTCAGTATTTAGAGTTGTGTTTGTATACCAAAGAGTAGATGAAATGTGGTTCTGTTCTCTATCGTTAGATGAAGTCTATCGGCAGAGGTTGAGTTGTTGTTCTATTGTCTATCGGAAGATGTCTTCAGTGGAAGACATCGGATGATATAGAACAAAATTTGTCGTTTAGTGATCGGTATATGTAGCTTGTTTTATCGGAAGATGTTGTTTTGTTCACTATCAGTAGATGTCGGGTTATAGTTATGTGTCTATCGGAAGGTGTAGGTTTAAGTCCATCAGATGATGTCTCAGTAAACTCATCGGCAGATGTGTGCTGACGTCATCGGTAGATGTAGAAAAACTTTTGTCGTTTAGTCACCGGTGGATGTAGAACAAAGTTGATCGGATGAAAGAAATCATCCGGCTGACGTCATCGGAAGATGTAGTGTGTATTTTGTCGTTTGCGATCGGTTGAGGTTGGATAATAGATTTATCCGGTTGACGCCATCGGTAGATACAGTCTACCGAGGGATGTCCTTTGTTTTTCATTTGGCTGATGTCATCGGCAGAAGCCTCCTATTTTCTGTTTCTGCTTTTTCCGTTGACTTTCATAATCGGCGGATCGGTTTGACCCCTGTGACATCTCAAGTATTTCAACTTAAACTTCTATTTCTTATTGGCCGATTACTTCTTAATATTTCCAACGATTATTTTAGCATTGTTTTTATGGCTTTGTTTAATTCTATTTTTGCTTAAACGATTTCCGCTGCAAGTTTTAAAAAGATATATATATATACGGTTGAAATTTTTATTCATGTACGGGCATTGTGTGACAAACCGGGTTCAGATAACTCGGGGCGTTACAGTATGGTATCAGAGACATTCAGTTAAACCGTTCAAAAGATTACTTATCAGTGCCAATCGTTGCATGGAGGTACTCCAACAACTGTAAGTGTTTACCTTAACCTTAGCTACTAGATATTTAAGAGTGTAATTAACCTTGTACAGGAACATAGCAAATGTCTAGACGACCAGGAAGACCAAGGTTACCAAGAGAGATGCCAAGTCCGAGACGGGAGGAGGACTCTAGTGTAATTAGGCAGCTGACAGAATTGATGCGTCAGCAGACTGATATAGTACGTCAACAGTCTGATCAATTAGGAGTGCTGTTGAGCCGGGAGACACAAGGAAGTGCCAACTCGGGTTCTAGCAGTGAACATTCTGGAGATAGATTCCGGAGACTAAGACCACCCACGTTTGATGGACAGTCAACTGATCCAGTTATCGCTGAGGGATGGCTTAGAAAAATTGAGAGTATGTTTAGGTATGCCAATATTGGAAAAGAGGACAAAGTCACGTTGGCCACGTTCTATTTGGCTGGTGAAGCTCAACTCTGGTGGGAAACAATAGAGACCACCACAGATGTGTTGGCGATGCCTTGGTCACAATTCAAGGACATATTCTATGGGAAGTATTTTAACAGCACGGTCCAAACCGCAAAGAAGTTGGAGTTTCTGAATTTGAAGCAGACAGGGTCGATGGCAGAGTACAGTAGGCAATTTGAGTCCTTGTCCAGGTTTGCTGGACATTTTGCTCATAAGGACGAGGATAAGGTGTTCAAATTTGTGCATGGACTGATGCCGGAGATTTACCGAGGAGTCAAATGCTGTGGCATTAAAGGCTTGACATTTAGTGAAGTTGTGTCCACTGCTCTGGAAGTGGAAGAAGCTGAAAGGAAGTGTGCCGGACCAAAGGATGTTTCGCAAAAGTTTATCCAGCCACACCATCAGAGGGGAGTGAAGAGGCCAAGTGAAGGCCAAAATAACCAAGGATCTGGAAAGAAGGTACTGAATACCCAGAAGTTCCCTCAGTGCCCGAAATGTTCAAAGAATCACTTGGGGGAGTGTAGATTTGGATCGGGTAAGTGCTTCAACTGTGAAGAGATTGGACACTTGTACAAGGATTGCCCAAAGCCCCGGGTCATTCGATGTTTCCATTGCAACAAGGTTGGCCATGTCAACAGAGACTACCCAGCTTTGAAGGGTGGCCCAGTCAAGATTAAGCCAAGAATATTCTCCATGATGGAGTCAGGTGATGAGGACCAGCCTGCTGTATTGTCAGGTACTATATTGATTAACTCTGTACCTGCTTTTACTTTGATAGATTCGGGTGCAACACATTCTTTTATAGCCTCTGCATTTACTGCCAAGTTTTCCAAGTGTGAATTTTGGTTGGACCAAGTTCACTTTCTTGGTCATGTGATCTCTGGAGATGGAATATCCGTTGATCCAGCTAAGGTCCAAGCAGTTAAGGAATGGCCCCAACCGAAGAGTGCTACTGATATTAGGAGTTTTCTTGGGTTAGCAGGATATTACAGGAAGTTCATTGAAGGATTTTCAAAGATTGCTACACCCTTACAAGGTTAACAAGGAAGAATGTGAAGTATATGTGGACTGAAGAATGTGAACGTAGCTTTCAGACCTTGAAACAGAAACTGACCAATGACCCAATCTTAACCCTTCCAGTTGAAGATGGTAAATTTAGTATTTATTGTGACGCTTCCAAAATTGGACTAGGTTGTGTGTTGATGCAAGATGAAAAGGTTATAGCTTATGCTTCTAGACAGTTAAAAGTACATGAAAAGAATTACCCTACACATGACTTAGAATTAGCTGCTGTGGTCTTTGCATTAAAGATTTGGAGGCACTATCTGTATGGACAAACTTGTGAGATATTTTCGGATCATAAAAGTCTGAAATACATTTTCACGCAAAAGGAACTGAATATGAGGCAACGTAGGTGGCTAGAGTTTGTCAAAGATTATGATTTTGAGATTAAGTACCACCCTGGCAAGGCGAATGTAGTGGCTGATGCTTTGAGTAGAGTGACTCATTCAGTCTCTGCATTGATTCTAGAAATACCGATAGCTTTAGAGACGGAATTCCATAGATTTAACCTGGAAGCTGTGTCTAGTGTGTCAGCCATGCTTTCGGCCATATCTTTGAGGCCTACTATTTTGGAGAAAATAAAGGAAGTTCAAATGAATGACGCTGAATGTAATAAGTATAAGTTGTGTATAGATTCTACTGACAAGTCGGACTTCAACTGCTCAGCTGATGGAATTCTCAAGTTCCGAAATAGATGGTTTGTTCCGGCTGATACTGAACTTAGAAAAGAAATCCTATCCGAGGCACATTCCTCCAGACTTTCTGTTCATCCCGGGAGTACAAAAATGTACAGAGATCTTAAGCAACATTATTGGTGGCCAGGTATGAAAAGAAGTGTGGCGGAGTATGTGGAGTCCTGTCTGATCTGCTAGCAAGTCAAAGCTGAACATCAGAGCCCTGCTGGAATGTTACAACCCTTACCAGTTCCCGAATGGAAATGGGAACAAATAACTATGGATTTTGTTATAGGATTACCTAGAACAGCAAAAGGTCACGATGCAATTTGGGTAATAGTTGATCGTTTAACCAAATCAGCTCACTTTCTGCCAATGAAGATAACATACTCGATGGACCAATTGGCTGAGTTGTATGTGCACGAAGTTGTTAGACTGCATGGAGTTCCAAACACCATAGTTTCAGATCGAGACTCCAGATTTACATCTAAGTTTTGGAAAAGTTTGCACAAGGCTATGGGAACACAGCTTAGTTTTAGCACAGCCTTTCATCCTCAAACTGATGGACAATCCGAGAGAACTATCCAAACGTTGGAGGATATGCTTCGTGCATGTGTACTGGAATTTCAGGGTTCTTGGAGTAAGTATTTACCATTGGTTGAATTCTCTTATAATAACTGTTTTCAAGCAACAATAGGCATGGCACCATACGAGGCATTATATGGACGAAAGTGCAGATCTCCATTATATTGGGATGAAGTTGGAGAAGCACAATTGATTGGTCCTGACATTGTGCAGCAGACAGTGGAGAAGATTGCTCTTATCCGACAAAGAATCTTAGCAGCTCAAAGCCGGCAGAGAAGCTATGCAGACAAAAGACGAAGAGAATTAGAATTTGATGTTGATAATGAAGTTTTCCTTAAGGTGTCACCTTTCAAAGGAGTTGTGAGATTTGGGAAAAGAGGAAAGTTGAACCCCCGATTTATTGGACCATTCACTATTCTGAAGAGAGTTGGAAGAACAGCCTACCAGTTACAACTACCAACTTCTATGGGAGGGGTACATGATGTGTTCCATGTTGAAAAAGTGCATAAGAGACCCAAACCAAGTCGTGGGACAGCAGGACTTTGAGATTCATCATACCCTTGCCTATGAAGAGAAACCAGTAAAGATCTTAGATTATACAGTGAAGGTATTGTGCAACAAAGAGGTTCCACTAGTAAAAGTCTTATGGAACAACCAGAATATTGAGGAGACAACTTGGGAGCGCCAGCAAGACATGATGGACTAACATCCAGAATTATTCAGGTACTGAATTTTGAGGACAAAATTCTTTTAAGGAGGGTAGATTGTAGCACCCGGTTTCAATTAAACCGAATTTAACTTATCAATTAATGATGTGCAATTTCATGGAAGAATTGGGAGAGTTATTGGTTAGGTTAATGAGTGACTAAGCAAGGGTATTTATGTAAATTTGGCAAGTTAAAAGTAGATAACCTATTTAAGGGAAGGGGTTTAGAGACTTATGCACTGTAGCCGCCACTGTTTTATCATTTATTCCTTTTCGGTGTCCAGCTCAAGCTCAGCGGAGCTCTCGACGAATCTTCCACCAGACTCTTCTTCCATCTAAGTAAGTTTTTCCCCATTTCTTATATTTTAGCAGTCTGATAACCGAGGGAGTCCAATGCGAGGGTTTCGAGGATGCTATAGATGAGTGTCAATTTCAGTTTAGTGCAGTATTGGGAATGCATTATGACCAGAGTTCTCAATTAGTTTCCTTAGGTCTCTGGTTGAATAGGATGAAGTTTAGTGAAGGTTTAATTAATGATCGGTTTATGGATTTAGGTTCGAGCTAATTCCCGGAGGAGATTTCAACCAAACCATCCAGAAGACCAGGTAAGTAAAGTATGTATGTGCCTTCGGGCCTACATCACAAAACAGTAGAGTTATGTATTTTGGGAATGGTTTTGTATGTCATGCATCATGTTTTTGAAAGATTACGAAAATGAATTTCCATGTAAGAACGATAAGGTATGAACTGAATGTGACAGACAAGCTATTAAGAGAATTCATCCGCCCCTTAATCGAGTAGAGGATGTATAACATTGGGAGAATTGATCCCACTCCCAAGGGAACAGAGGGATCATATCAGCTATTAAGGGAATTCATCCGCCCCTTAATCGAGTAGAGGATGTATAACATTGGAAAAATTGATCCACTTCCCAAGGGAACCGAGGGATCAGAGCAACTTATGAACGTATGTGAATGCAACTGAGATGAGAAAGTAGAAATTGCATATTTAGGAATTTTATGTTTCAGCATTTCATTTCATTACTGCTTTACTTACTTAGCATTAGGCTAATAGATGAGTTTTGTGATGTAGGTGAAGAAGTGACAGCAGGTGAATCCTCTGAGTTCATTGAGGGATAGAATGGTTGGGGGAGCACACTCATGCCACGGATCTAGTACTTGATGAGGCGGGTTAACTGATGTCAATTGGTGTGAAAGTCTAGTTGACAGTGTTTCAATTTGAATTTGTTGAATTTTCATAACAGTAGTGATTTCAACGTTTTGAATACGTTTTTGAGTTTCCTCTTCTGATAATAGTGTTCTGTTGGAATATGGTGTTAGCACTCACTGGATTTTTAGTAATGTAATGGTTTGAAATGTTTTGAATGGTCTCAGTGAAGTGAGTAAATTCTTTTCGGTATTTAGAGTTGTGTTTGTATACCAAAGAGTAGATGAAATGTGGTTCTGTTCTCTATCGTTAGCTGAAGTCTATCGGCAGAGGTTGAATTGTTGTTCTATTGTTTATCGGAAGATGTCTTCAGTGGAAGACATCGGATGATATAGAATGAAATTTGTCGTTTAGTGATCGGTATATGTAGCTTGTTTTATCGGAAGATGTTGTTTTGTTCACTATCGGTAGATGTCGGGTTATAGTTATGTGTCTATCGGAAGGTGTAGGTTTAAGTCCATCGGATGATGTCTCAGTATACTCATCGGCAGATGCGTGCTGACGTCATCGGTAGATGTAGAAAAACTTTTATCGTTTAGTCACCGGTAGATGTAGAACAAAGTTGATCGGATGAAAGAAATCATCCGGCTGACGTCATCGGAAGATGTAGTGTGTATTTTGTCGTTTGCGATCGGTTGAGGTTGGATAATAGATTTATTCGGTTGACGTCATCGGTAGATACAGTCTACCGAGGGATGTCCTTTGTTTTTCATTTGGCTGACGTCATCGGCAGAAGCCTCCTATTTTCTGTTTCTGCTTCTTCCGTTGACTTTATTAATCGGCGGATCCGTTTGACCCCTGTGACATCTCAAGTATTTCAACTTAAACTTCTATTTCTTATTGGCCGATTACTTCTTAATATTTCCAACGATTATTTTAGCATTGTTTTTATGGCTTTGTTTAATTTTATTTTTGCTTAAACGATTTCCGCTGCAAGTTTTAAAAAGATATATATATATATACGGTTGAAATTTTTAGTCATGTACGGGCATTGTGTGACGAACCAGGTTCAGATAACTCGGGGCGTTACAATTTCCTTAACGTATGTATCCCTTAGATTAGGTTATGTTATGAGGTTTGGCATACCCTAGAGTTTTGGTTAGTAATGAGTTAGTATGTGAGAGGAAGTTAAGAGAAAACACTTGGGTTGAGTGGTTAGAATTTGTGTTGAGTTGAAATTGGAGATAAAGGTAAGTAAGAGTAAATTAAGTGAAATAAAAGTGAATAAAAAGGGGAGTGAATGAAGTGAAATCATGTTGGAATTAAGAGAGAAAATGTGAGGTTGAATTAGTAAAAATAAGAAAGTTGGTGAAAGAAACAAAAAGTGGGAAAAACTTGTGTATTAAATTTTGGAAAAATGAATGGTTGAAAGGCAAAATAGCCTTCTTTCTCCTCTTCTTTTCCACGAAACCTTGGCAGCCATTGTAGGGTTTCTCCTCTCCATTTCAATCAAGTTTCTTCAAAGATTCAAGGTAAGTTTCAATGGGTTTTATGTTGTATGCAATGGAGGAGTGATTTTTGGTGTTTTAGGGGTGTTTTGAGTGAGTTTGGTTAGGGTTTGGAAAACCCTAAATGAAGGCTCCGAATTTTTGTTTTCTTGATGAGTTTTCTTCTTATTTTTATGGTTTAATCCTTAGATAGGTTAGTTTAGGGTGTTTAGGTGGATAGATTAGAGAATGGATGTGAGTTTGTGAAAAACCGGTTTTGAAATCAATGTTGGCCGATTCTGTTTTGGTGATTTTCGATTGGCCAAGTGGTTTGGTTGTTAAATTTGATTATTTTAATGGATAGTAGACGTGTAGAGGTTTACGGAATGAGGTGGAACGTCTAAATCCATTGAAAAACGAGTAAGTTATGACCGATTGAAGTTTGGACACTAAAATTGTAGGAAATCGGGTTTCTAGGGTTTAGACTTTAAAATAGTTTGATTTTTTGTTAGTTTTGGTTTAGGTAATTTCTTAAAATTTCTTATGTTGGTACTAAGTTAGTTTTCCCTATTTGTTAGGTTGACGAACGAGCAGGTAGCCTAGTTGAAGTAATTGAGCACGTGCCGGGAAATCAGGTAAGTAATGGAATGTATTTATTTTGCCTTAGGGCCTACCCCACGGAATGATAGAGTTTATTGTTTGGTTGTCATTTTAGTTTGTGTGAGTGTCATGCATCATGTTTTAAACTACAAAAACGAGTTTTTGTGCATGACTTGAAAGGTGAGCATGAATCGTAAAAAGATAAGAAGAAATGAAATGTGGTCTCAAGTGGAATCGCCAGGTTGCGCAGGTTGCTAGTGGGGCACTTGCGAGGGGCTCTACAAGAGACGTATCGCTGAAAATACGTAAGTGTCGTGAGTATGAACGCCTCATCGTTAACGTGCAAGTGGAGCACTAGAAGGTTCTATGATCGATGTGGGAGGAGATCGTGTGCGGTCATCCAATGGGGGGGACCCGGATGTGAGCTAGCCGATATTGCTTTGTGGGTCAAGGTGTGGCCGTCCAATGAGCAGGGCTCGGATGTGTGCCTTCTTGATTCACGTGTAAAAGTGAAAGAGTAATGAAACGATAACAACTGAGCGAGTAGAAACTGCATGTGTTAGGGTGTGTGTGTGCATTGTATGTGTTTGCATTCATTATTCCCTACTTGCTAAGCATTAGACTTATGTTTTGTGTTATGTGGTGTAGGTGACGACGTTTATACAGTTGAGTTGGATGAGTGAGCCCAGGACTAGGGAGCAGTTGGTGACACACGAGGTATGCCGGTGCAGGTATTTGTCGAGGCGGGGTGACCAAATCACTATTCCTCGATCGTTGTAACACTCGTAAAATTTTTTCCTTAACTTATGTAGCTCTTAGACTAGATGTTTTATGGGAACTTAATGTTAATTTTAGTGCTTCCCTAAGTATTTGAGTGGAGAGTGAATAAAGGAATAGTGAATAAAGGAAAAGAAAAGAAGGTTGAAAGGTCAATAGAATTATGAACCAATGGGAAGAAATAAAATGCTATGGATTGATTGGAAGGATTGGAAGAGATTGAGAGGGAAGAATCACGTTGGAATTAAGGGAGAAAAGGTGAGGTTAAATTATAAAATTAGAAAGGTGGGTGGTAATTTTCGAAAGAGAAAAGTCAAAGTAGGTTAAAAAGGGAAAAATGTCTTCTTCTTCTTCACCTTCCACGATTTACCTACCCTACATTGCCGAGCTTTCTTCATTTCATTCCATCAAGGTTTTGCAAGATTTTGTGGTAAGTTTGAGTGAGTTTTATATTGTATGCATCTAGGTGAAGAATTTTTGTGTTTATGTTGAGTTTTATGGAGTTTGATTAGGGTTTGAAAGACTCAAAATGTAAATTCCGAAATTTTCATGCCTTGCCTAGTTTTCTTCCTAAATTTAGTGTTTTAAATGTTAAATTGATTAGTTTAGGTGGTTGAAATAAAAAGGTACGATTATGACCTATTTTAATGTAGTTGTCTATGCATACAATAACGTTTTAAATAATGTCACATCGATTGCTCATAAAGTTTTTTTTAATGATAAAAATGAGTTTTCTTAAAAGATATTTGAAAACCATTTGTAAAATAATCATGTTATGAGATGAAAAGTAAAAAAAAATTATTAGTATAATTTTTTCACTAAGTTAGTTACTCACCCCAAATGACACTCTCATTTTCCAAGCAAGGACACGAATGGTTAGCTGTGGTTGTGTGAGACTTCCCTATCCTCTATTTCCTTTTATTTCTTGTTTGAGTATTTATTAGTTTCTTGGTGATAATTTCTCTTTCATTTTGGTTTGTATAAAATTAATTTAACTAGACTTGGATATTTAGACTTTATTGTATTGTTGTTTAATTATCTACTATTTTGTTTGTAATCACTATGTAAATTTCTAGGATTTGACAATGTGTTTAAGTATTCTACAGTGAACTAAGCCTTGAGCTAGACAATCGGGTTTTCTTCGAAGATCGGGTTGTCCGACTCAGCATTCTGTTAGGGTCGCCTCCGAGTCATAACATGTATCCCTTAAAGTACCTTAGGTCAGGCAGTCGAATTCTATTCGATGGTCGGATTATTCGGTCCCCACGTGGGTGGTGACAAGTAAGAAGAAAAGAAATGGATAAAGAAGTAAAGAAGTGGAGCATAAAATAGGAAGTGATAAGAGCACATTCTGTCTTCTGACCATTATGGTCGATGACATTCTGAAGAATCAATTGTTCAGAGTCTCTTTCTCTTTCAAAAGCTAGTCTTTCAAGACTCAAGTGGATGTGGACATGCACACGAAGAATGAATTTCATCTTCGTTTTTCGAGTCTACACATTCTTTTGACACCATAACAAACTAACCTTCCACACGCACAGATATATATATATATATATATATATATATATATATATATATATATATATATATATATATAGAGAGAGAGAGAGAGAGAGAGAGAGAGGGGGAGGTAGTGGATAGAAACCAATGGAGCTATCACATGGCATTTTGCAGTATAATATAGTTGACCAGACTACGGAAAAAGGACAACAATTTTTAGGTTTGAATGCAACTTTTTGTAAAGCACAAGAAAAAGGAATCCATTTAGTCAAAAGAAACTCTCTCTCTCTCTCTCTCTCCCCCCTTCTCTCTCTAACTTTCCCATGGTTCTGAAGTCAAACATGTTGAAGTTGTTCTTCACTTTTCCTTTCCCGAAAGTAAATAAAAATTAACTTTTGATGCAAATTTCTCTTCTTTACTTCTTTTAGTTTTAGCCACACCCTCCTCTTCTTTGCATTTACTTGTTCTTCTCTGCTTGCTTTTCATCTGGTACAAAACCTAGGATCAAATTGTTTTCATCAAGATACCTTCTTTTGTCATTTCGTTGATCGAATTTCAAACCTCCTCCACACAACCAAAAGTTTATTTCATTTACCAAATGGATTTCCACCACATCATATCAAGTGGGATTTTTTAACTTTTTTTCTCAGTAAAAACCGAAAAAAAAAAAATCTTAGATGAAGTTATGAGAGAGTAGAAATCTCTTAATTCAACGAAGGTTTTTTTGTTTAATATATTGACAATGAATATAATAATTTTGAAAGAAAGTCCTAAAAGTAATAAATCAAAACCCTTTAGCGTAGAGATTCATTATATAAATCTATTTTAGAAAATAAATTATGTAATAAAAATGTATCATTATTGAAAGGGTAAATATGGAAAACACTTTAATATACTAACTTAAAATGATATCATCTGTGTAATATGCTAGTCATTGTCATAATAGGGTACAAAACTAAAAAAATATTCAAATTTATAAATCTACAAAAGATATTCGATATTAAGCTTTTGAAATTATAGGAGTTGAAATAGCAAGCAAAATACATGGTGCAATCCATCATGTATAACGTGACTATCACTATCTCAACATAACTTAACTTGTTTTGTGTGTTGAAAATCAAATACGAAACGAAAAAAGAAAAGCACAAAAACAGGAACACTTGTATTTACATGAAACATTCTTTCGGAGAAAAATCACGAACATAGAAGAAATTCACTGTATCAAAAATCAAGTTACAACAGTGCCACTGAGTTTTCTGTCTCAAGGGTCAATATATAGGAAAACCACAAAGCCATAATATTGAAATATGAATCCGACCCGACGAAACTAGAATTCGCTTTACAAAGAACTCTAACTATCTCTTTCTTGACACGAATTCACAAGAGATCAAATATAGACGTCTCGGTCTTACCTAAAGTGAATCTAGAACACTAAACTCTGATAATATTCATCTTCAAAGATATTCAGTGCAAGTAAATAAATATGCAAAACTCTAACGAAGTAATAAGAATAACTTCTTCTTCCACAAATGTCCATGATGAGCCAACTCAAGAACTGATACTGATCAAGTTTAAGCCCATGTTAACTTTGAAAAACATACTTGAGAAGAAATTACTTCTCCTCCTCCATGGTATCACTGAATTATCAGAGTTGTCATAACGAACTGCATATGAACTTGTTGAAGACTCCTCAAACACATTCAATGCATAACCTAGTGAACTAGTTTCACTATATTGCCTTAGAGCTTTAACCTTCCACTTGTTTTGTCTTTTATGTTACCACTTTGACGTAAAACTGACACTGGTGACAATGTGATGATGACCTCACCCTAAACATTTGTAATAGGATGACACATCGGCTTTGATGCAGATCCAGATTTCAACTTGAACTTCACTTGAGGGCCTAACTTCTTCTAAGTCTTCTCAAACATTCTTTTGGAAGGTGAATTAACAAACTTCTTAGTCTTATCACCAATAACTGTAGAACTCTGCAACACATACAAATTTGAAGACTTTTGTGCCTCTTTAACATGACAAGAGCAACCTTACTGATCTTCACAACTCTACCTACAACACTATACTTGTACAATTTTGAATCCAGAGTACTCAATGATATCAAATTCTTATTCAATTCGGGAACAGGTCGCACATTACCCAGTATCCTTATAACTCCACCAAACATTTTGATTCTGATGGTACCAATACCAACTACCTTACGTAGTGTGTTATTACTCATTAACACAACAACTTCTGAAATAGTCTCATTTGTTGAAAATCAATTTCGTTGTAACTCATTAAACGAATAAGTTGTATCCAAAATCTAACCTTTATTTGGCTTTGAGTTTCCCTCTAATACAACTAGAAGATTTCCATCACTATAATCTTCTTCTTCTGCGACAACAGCTTTACCGAAAGTCATCAGTTGTTTTCCTTTCTCAACAATTCTCTTAACATTTTGCGATTTCCAACACTCATGTTTAATGTGCCTTTTCTTTTGGCAGAAGTAGCAGGTTCTTTTGCGGTTCCTTGACTTTGATCTGCCCTTCGAATCCTGAACATCATCACTGCTTTTGTTGTTTGACTCTCTTGTTCTACCCTGAAAGACGAGTCTCTCTGCTTGAGACTCAGATCCAACAACAGTTTGCTTTATCTTCTTCTTTGATAACAATGCACCATAAACTTCTTCCAAAGTTAATATATATACGATGATATATGTACGATCCTCTTACACATTTTTTTTCAACACGCTTGGCATTTTCTTTCATATGTCAATAGTAGTTATCAGGGTTATTGAACTTATAATCTTAGTCGTTTGTTTGGTTTGCCTGCAACTAGAGTGTTCGTGGTCCGGTCTGGTTTTAAGGAAGATTGAGACCGGACCAATAAAATTTGGTTTTCAATTTTTAAGACCAAGACCGTTAAAATTTTCTTAAGGACTGGACCAAAACCGGACCAGAATTTTGGTTTCGATTCTGGTCCCGTTTCGATTTTTCCATTACAATTTTTCTTAATAAAAAATTCCAAAATTAGATATATATACTATTAATTCAAAAAAATAAATAAACAATTAATTTAATATCCATTATCCAACCATAAATATTCATAACACAAACCTGGAAAGATCATTAATAATATTCATTGTAAGTAAAATAATTGACTCCCCACTAAAAATCGAGAAAGCAGAGAAAGTTGAAACCACAGGTTCGATTTTGAAGTGCTGAATCTAAAGTTCTAACGTTTCAGATTCGACGCCTCCAAAATATTTGGACATAAATGATAAACAAATTCATTTTCCTTTCCGATCATTTCTCAGATGCTCAACTGAAACCAAAAAAAAAAAAAAAATCGCACACCTCCGAAAAAGCTAGCTTCCGAAAAATTCCAAATTATCCAAATAGTTTATTAGATTAGATAAAATGATAAGCAAATCCTAATGAAACTAACGAATGATATATCCAGAATTAGCACATCCAAAACAGCAAGACACACCTAAAGGTGGTCCTAAAATGTTTAACAAAAACGACACAAAACTAACAACAATATGCTCCTCAGATTTACACCTTGGTCGAAGGAGACTCCAAATTAAGACATAAACGTTCACCTGAAAAACACAACAAGAGAATGTTGACTAAAGTGAACCAAAATTAACTTCAAGGGGTAAAGACAAAAAAGCTTACCTTACCTTCGTCGGTCGATGGTCGAGCGGCAAGTTTTTGGCGAGGGTGAGGGTGAGAGAAGGCAAGTTTTCGGCGAGGGTGAGGGCGAGGGCGAGGGCGAGAGACTCGAATCTGTGTCTCTGCGATTTGCGAAGATGAGATTGAGAGATCAGAAAAGAGAATAGAAAAGTGAGAACTGTCAACTGAGAAGTGAGAAACAGAAACTCGAGTCGACAATAGTTAGGGCATAAGGCTAAGGCATTCTGGTAGGGTCCGTTCTCCATGTTCTGTCTCATTATAACCAAGAGCTGAACCGAGAATTTCGGTTCTGCATTAGACAGAACCGAATTCCTTTTTTTTTCCTCAAAACCGACCATAACCAGACCAAATTGTCGGTTTTGGTCTGGTTCTTTGATCCGGGCCGGTTTTTGCTTACCCCTATCTGCAACCAAGCGACTTGGTTTTTACACGTTTCACAATATAAATGAAGCAGCTAGATATCATGTATTGCGGTCAAAATCTTTAGATGGCCGATGAGGAATCATCTTTCTTAACCCCCTCCTCCCTTAGTATAAATAGCTATACCCTCTCCCAATTTTCTGATCAAGCTCCCATTCAGTATTTTTCAATAAAATAATAGCGTCACGGATGGATTATAGAGTTGAGTCATCTGAAGCTTTAAGGTTCTCTCTCTCTCTCTCTCTCTCTCTCTCTCTCTCTCTCTCTCTTTTCAGTAGTTTAGCCTAATGTGCACGAAGTTTTACGAAGAGTGACTTCTGAAAGCACAGGAACAAGTGTGCAGCATGCTTCAGGCAATTCAACAAGATGGAACACCTTGTGGAGCATATGAGAATCTCATATCACTCAGTTCATGAACCCTCATGTGGCGTTTGCAATAAACATTGTAGATCTTTTGAGTCTCTTAGAGAACATCTCATAGGTAAGATATTTTTTAACAAGAATGGAAACAAATGGATGATCTTTAAAGCTATGTTGAATGTTTTCATGTTCTCGCAGGTCCACTGCCAAAACAAGAATGCAAAAACATATTCAGCGTACGAGGTTGCAAGTTCTGCTTATCCATTCTTGATAGCCCTTATGCTTTAAGGGTTCACCAAGATAGGTGTCAACTCTCTGGCGTAAACGCTGTAATAATAACCAACAAACTAATACTCGATAATTTCATGCGGAGAAGTTGATTACCCATAACCAGCAGTAAACATATGCAATGTTTTCTCTCATTTTAGGGCCTGCTTGCTCGATTGGCTAACCTTGGTATTCGAGATAACTTGGGTACGGAGGATGGGAGAACAAAAGGGCCAGACGTCGTGGCATTGGCATGCAAAATGGTTGGTGGCGGCAGTGATTCCTCCATAGATATCTGTGCAAGAGTCTGCCTCATTGATGAAAATGAAACAATACTCTTCCAATCTTATGTGAAACCAATCATCCCTATCACTAACTATAGGTAATAAACTATGACATACGCACACACAACGCATGCATCATAGAATTTAGTCAATTCCCAACATATTATTATAAATGTTTGCAAGGTATGAATCAACGGGTATTCGTCCGGAGCATTTGAGGGATGCCATGGGACTGAGGCAAGTGCAGAAGAAAGTTCAAGACTTTCTCTGCAATGGGGAACCCATGTGGAAGATTCGACCCAGGAGTGGAAAAGCAAGGATTCTAGTGGGTCATGGTTTGGATAATGATCTTGATGGTTTGCAAATAGAATATCCATCCCTAATGATCAGGTTAAACTAATCATCTTCTACTACCAAAAACTTGTTTATTTAAACTTCATCTGAACTGATTCTTTATTTCCACTCAGGGATACTGCAAAATATCCTCCATTAATGAAAACAAGCAAGCTCAGTAATTCGCTCAAGTACTTGACTCAAGCATATCTAGGGTAAGAGTTTTTTAAAAGTTAGTAATAACAATGTGCCTCATGTTTGGTTGATCTTAAAACCCTCTATTTCTCCCCATACCATGATTAAGGTATGATATTCAGAATGGAATACAAGAACCGTACGAGGAGTGTGTCGCAGCCATGAGACTTTACATGAGAATGAGGAGCCAAGCTCACAAGACAGAGAACCACCCATTTCCATCTGACCAACAAAGTAGGAATAATTTTGCAGTTTGGAGACAGAATGAGCTGGAAAAAATGACTCCTGAACAGATGCTCGATATTTCAAGGTCTGATTATTACTGTTGGTGCTTGGATTTGAAGGGTTAAAAAAAGCTTCCTGTTGCTACCACTTCCTATGCTACTAAGATTGTTTAGGTTTGGGTTTTGGGTTTGGATTTCAATCCAATTCTAATGTTATGTGCTTCTCCTCTTTAAATAACTTCTAAGTGCTTTTCATTTCTCTTTGAAATGCATTCCATTAGTACTACTATAACATGTTTTCTTTATCTCAAAAATTTTGAATTATGAAACTCGATTATATTTGCCGGTCTATAATTAAAAATTAACTTACACTCAAAAACTTAATGTTTTAATGATTGTTGGTAATTAATCATCATATCTATGAAATATCAAGTTTCAATTCTTTCATAGTGTAAAATAAGAAATTAACTTAAAACATATTTAACCCTTGGTTAATTGATAATTAACTCCTTGAATTTTTTTAACACCTCACACTCCAACTCAAGACCATAAACAAATTGAACTCTATGGTAATAGAATTTGTTTACTGAATGTGAAAGACTTTTAGAATGTGAACTGTCACCCATGGCTTTCTCGGTGAGTGACAACTTTTTTCCCATCTTCCTCTCTTCTCTCTAGATCAGCCACATAGATTGTATTTGATGTGTCAAATGTTCAAAAATATTCAAAGAGCTAATTGTCAATAACCAAAGTTGAAGTTTAAATGTTGGTTCGCAATTTCGGTTAGGCTTGGTTTATTTCGGCGGTTTTCCTCATCCTTTTAGGAGTTGTATTACTTTGTTATAAATAAATAGATCAATGAGCTGAAAATTAATTAATTAGAACTGAAAATAAAGAGTGAGTCAGAGAGAAAATAGAGAGCAAGTTAGCCTTTTTATTTTTGTTTTCTCAAGTAATGCTTCATTTGATGTTGTAGCATTACAAAAACACTTGTTTTATTTATTCTTTGATAAATTCGTTGTTGGATTCTTATGCCATGGACGTAGAACGATTTTGTTTGAACCACGTAAATCTGTATTCTTGATTTATTTTCAATTCTTCTCGAGTAAATCAAATTTGTTTATATAAATGTCAATCATTTGCAACAAGTCAAAAAAATTAAATTCGAAAAAATTATTTCAAATTGCAATACAATGTAAAAAAAAAAAGATCTAGTGTAACGCCCCCGAACCCACCCTAACTCGGGTCGTTATTTTGCTCACTCTTACAACATTTAAAATGAAATTTAAATTAATTTTTGATAAAATTTTGACTCGATTTTTCGGGTTTTTCGAACCCTAAAAAACGTGTGGAAAACGTTCGTAAAATACGTATAAAATGCGTCGAAAAAGGTCGGGTTAAAACATATTTGAAAAGGTAAATTTAAAAAAAAAAAACTCAAGTTGGGCCACAAGTAGTGCGCGCGCGCGTCGCCCAGACAGCGCGCACACCGCTCGCTGTCGCTGCCCGCCATGCGCGCGTAGCAGCGCTCCCCCAGGGGCGATAGATCGGCACCCTTTCGGGTTGCCACCATGTTGCCCCGATCGCTCACCGATTGATCAGCACTGGGCGCTACAAGGGCCCCAACAGCGCGCACCGTGCTCCTGCTGCGCGCGCCACACCTGCGCCCGCACGCCTCTACTAGCCATCAGCGCACCACCACCTCTCCACTTTTTCCCACTTTTCTTCACATCTCACACTACCATTTCACCTACAAACATACTCAAACCATCTTCCACTACTTTTCACCCATAGACACGTTAAAACCCCGATAATACGACCCAAAACGTAAGCGGAAACGTAAAAATTCTTGAAAACGAACAACCTTTCTTTATAAAAACTCGAGCAGTATAATGTTTAAATATTAAAAAATCAAAACTTGAAATACGAACCATTTCATACAACCAAAACCAAAGCACACACCCAAAAGCGTTCAATACGTTTCAAAATCCACAAACTTAACTATCTATGCCCTCTTCTATCCAAAACACCAACATACTGAGTTCGGTCGGAATCGCCCTAATAAGTTGTCATCACCGACACACATAAGTGTTGGATTATGAGAGAAAGAAGGAATAGGGTTTTAGGTACTTCTCATGAGCGTTGGATTGATCTTCTTTGCCTAAAAGTTAGGAAGGCTTAAACTTCTTCGTTCATTCTAATATAATCTTTTTGAAAGTAATAAGGGTTGGAAATTTCCTACCAATGAAATCCTAGCGTTGGATTTCAGATCGATTTGGAAGTCTTAAACAATCCAAAAGTATCTGATTCGATAGGAATGGTTTTGGGTCAATTGGGTCGACTGGGGCGGTTTGGGTCAACAAGGTCGGTTCGGTTCACTGGTGGGTCCGGTTTTGACTTGTTGTTCGATTCGATTCAGAATAAAAATTCTGAATCACCACTTCTTGTTTCTTCTCCTTCGCCCGCGTGAGTTGCCACTAAAGGGAGGTTGCTCGATCAGAAGGAGTTTTTTGTTGTTGCAAAATGAAGCTTAGCCGAGAGGGATTTTGTCGGTGGAGTGTGGAGTCGAACGAAGTTGTGAATCTTCTTCCTCAGAGAATTTCGATCGTGACTTAGTGGTTTGTAGTGGTTGGAGGTTCGACGAGGTAAGTTCTCCAATAACTTCACTATCTTCTCAAAAATTTGAAAAGATTTTGTCTGCTTGGTATGATTTTTCTCTTACAGAGCTCCTCAATTTATAGAGAGTAGCTCGATTCTTTCCACAAGAGAGGAACACGAATCTAACCATCCAAATTGGTAGATTCAGTAACGAAAAAGGAATTCTTTCCTTTTCGTTATTGATGAGAAATCAATTCCAATTAAAGCTGAGTATTTTCTAATGTTGCAGAGTAATCAGCTTGAATTTAGGGTTAAATTATTTCATATATTGCTGATTGTGTAAATCAACGTTAATCAGATTGTTAATTAGAAATAAATATTTGATTTTGTGTTAATTGGTTATTCAAAGTTCTAGAATAAATTCAGAAATTAGGGTTTGTTTTGAACTGAAATTGGAAAAATTGATCTAATTAGTTGCTAATGAGGGTAGATTGCGGAAATTGAATTCTAATTTATATTGATTTGAGAAAAAAAAATTGATATGTTACAATGTCTCATGGCCCGATCATCAACCCCAAAATTTAAGTTTTTTTTTTTTTTTTTTTTTTTTAATGTTTTTAATATTTTTTTATAGGTTCTCATTGTGGCTTTGAATTATTTACAAGTTTTGTCATTAATTAAATAGTTACAAGAAATTGGGTTAGAATTTATTTTGGAGACAATTTAGAAATTAAGAAGAAGAAAATTGGAGAGCTTCTCTCTATCTAGCACCGACGTGTGTAGAGGAGCACTGTAGCACCCGGTTCCATTAAACCCAATTTAATTTGTCAAATTAAGATGTGCAAATATCGATTAGGTTAATGAATGGATATGCAAGGGCATTATGGTAAATTAAAAACTTATTAGTGGATAACCTATTTAAAAAGGATTTATTGAGCTTAGCCGCCACTATTCATTCTTGCTCTCGGTTTTCAGCTCAAACCAGCAGACTTCCCAGGCGATTTCCTTCCCCGAGTCCGTTCGCCGAGCTAGGTAAGTTTCTACCTCGATTTTTCTGACTTAGTAACTAAGGAAGATTGTATGGGGAAGTGTTAGATATGTATTTTGGGAACTCATCAGGAAAGTGAGTAGATACGGGTTTAGCATAGAATCAGTAATGCTTGGCGATCAGAACTCCCAACTATTCCCTTAGGTTTTCTGAATGCCTTAGAATGAGGTTTAGTACAGGTTGACTTAATGTTCTGTTTATGTTCTAGGTGAGAAAGATCCCGAAGAAGCTCCTAACCGAGCACTCGCCAAGAATCCAGGTAAGTAGAGTTTGTTTGTGCCTTTGGGCCTACATCACAAAACAGTAGGATTTATGTATGTTTTGTATGTTTATTTTCTAGTTGTCATGCATCATGTTTTTGAAAGATTACGAAAATGAATTTACATGAAACGCATGGTAAGTGCGAGCAGGATGATCAGAACAACTGTTAAGGGGGATTAATCCGCCCCTTAACTGAGAACAGAGGATTGAGGTTTTGGGAAAAGTGATCCACTTCCCAATCCTACAGGGGGATCAGACCAGTTAACTGTTAAGGGAATTAATCCGCCCCTTAATTGAGATCAGAGGATGTATTCTTTGGGGAATGACTGATCCACTTTCCCATTGATAAGTGTGTATTTTACACACTTATTTATACTTGATTTGATAAGTTTATTCTCAAGTGTGTGAAAATATTTGATGAGTTTGGTGTAAATGTGCAGAAAACGAATTTAAAACAGGGAAATATAAGGAGTAAAAGAAAGACAAACATAGAGGCAAGGAGTAGCGAAACAGAAGAGATGGTGAGTAATCGCCACTTTACTAGCAACCAATCGCCACAAACACGAAGGATCTCCTCGAGAAGGTGGCGATTGATCGCCACCATCCAGCGACCAATCGCTACATTAATTCAATTTTGGAAAGTTAACTTCTTCTAAGCTGAACCGTCAATCGAAGGAAATAAAAAAATCTCATCCATTGATCTATCAAAGGAAAGAAATTAAAAACCAAAAAGGAAGAGGCAGAAGATAAGCTGGATTTGGGCAATTCTGGGGTCTGGATTTGCAGCAAAGAGCAATTTTACAGTAAAGCAAAGAGCAATTTTGGAAAGAAGCAGTGGATTCGGCTACATTTTCCCACAGAGCAGAGGGGGAGTCGGCGATATATCAAGAGAGAGAGCCTTGGGCGATTGTGGCTCGGCGACTATAAAGCAAGTATTAAAAACCTAAAAAAGGGGGCATTCGGCACTCAGCGATTTTTGGAGAGCTTCGACGGAGGCTGTATTCGGTCGTCGGCGATTTTGACAGCGAAGCGTTGAGCGATTCTGGCGAGAGCGCGATTTGGCGAGCGCGATTCAGCAGAGAAGCATTAGGCGATTTTCACAGAAGCAGAAGGAGCGATTAAGCTATTTTCATAATATTTTTTCTTTTCTTTTTATTTCCATTATTTAATTATGCAATACTTTATTTTTGTTGTTTTTATTTTGTTTAGTATGAACTAACCTTTTATTTCTAGGGCTACGATGTAGCCAGACTACGTTTATTTTATGTTCTTCGTTTAATTATATTTATTGATTATTCCTTCCAATATTGTTGACGCATTTAATTTCCGTTCTTAAAGCCTGTAAATTTCTGGCCAATTTTTACTTGATGTTTGGGGTGTTTTGAGACTGAGAGGTGATAAATATCCGTGCACTGAAATTAATGTCATTAATATACGTAGGCTAGAGATAGTTACGGTATTGGTGTGATCACTGTGATTTCTTGATTTATTTGTGTCTGATTAATGTAGGATTTGAGACTGAGAAGTGATAACCCATTAATTAGATAACCTATACAATGCTCGAGAGAGATTGTACTAGAATTTAGTGAAATCGATCATCAACATAGGAAGAATATTTATGAATATAATTGCGAAGAACTGAAATAAATATTGTCTTGGTGAAATCGTAGTACCTAGATTTTTATCAATTTGATTTAATCTCAGTTTATTTGTTTTGCTATTTTAATTTAGTTTATTTTTATTGTTTTAATTATTTTAGTTGTTTATTTTAATTTCAATCCTTAAAAACCATAAAAACGTGTGTTCAATTTAGAATTAAGATTAATTATTTCGATTATTAATTACAAGTCCTCGTGGGTTCGACACTCTATTTTATCACTATATTACTTGTTGCGACTCGTACACTTGCGAAATATTTTGCACAACAAGTTTTTGGCGCCGTTGCCGGGGACTTAATTATTGATATCGAATTAATTATTTTTAGTTTTATTTTGAATTTTATTTATTTTAATTGTTTATTTTTGTGTCACTCTCAGGTGTATGCGTAAGGAAGGAGACGCCAATATTCTCCCGCTTAATCTTGAAATCGAACGTACGTGTCGACAAAATCGTAAAGCGAGAAGAAAAGTTATTCAACAAGCACGCGCCATCATGGGAGATAACAGGGAAAATAATGTCGGGGACAATAATGTCGAGCACCGGACCTTACTTGATTATGTTATACCTACTGTCTCCGGTGTACATTCAGCTATTCGCAGACCGGCCATCAATGCTAATTTTGAAATTAAACCGGGCACCCTGCATATGATTCAACAATCTCAATTCAGTGGATTACCTTCAGAAGACCCCAAGGATCATATTGCAAATTTCTTAGAGGTATGCGACACTTTCAAATTTCACAATGTGGGGGATGATGCATTGAGACTACGGCTATTCCCATTTTCATTACGAGATCGTGCGAAGAACTGGCTTAACTCTTTGCCCGCTAATTCTATTACTACTTGGGAAGATTTATGCCAGAAATTCCTTTCCAAGTTCTTTCCATTCGAGAAGACAGCTAGACTTCGCAATGATATAATTAATTTTACTCAGTTTGATGGGGAGACATTATATGAGGCGTGGGCTCGTTTTAAGGAGATGTTGAGAAAGTGTCCAAATCATGGTCTACCGATGTGGATGCATATTCAGACTTTTTATATGGGATTATCAGCTTCTACTAAGACTTTGGTTAATGCAGCAGCAGGTGGAGCTTTAATGAGAAAAACGGAAGACGCCGCTTATAAATTATTAGAGGAATTAGCACTTAACAATGACCAGTGTCCAGTGGAGCGATCGATTATGAGGCGCACATCGGGTACTCCAGAACTCGAAGCTATGAAAGCTCTGACTCTACAAGTGGCCTCATTAACCAAGCAACTACAAGAATCTCATATGGCAGCAAGTGTTGAAAAATCGATGAAGGTTACTTGTCAGTGGTGTCATGGGCCGCATTTGAGTGAATAATGTCAAGGGAAATCCTATGACCAAAGAACATGCGGAGCAAGCTAATTATATGGGCAACTTCAATCGTCAAGGAAATCCAAATTCTAATACTTACAATCCAGGTTGGCGTCAACACCCAAATTTTTCATGGCGGAACTCTCAAAATGCTATGCAACCATCTCAAGCATCTCAACCCGGTCCATCCCAACAAGTTGACAAGAAAAGTGATCTAGAAACGGCCCTTATGCAGTTTATGACCGAGACTCGGACTACAATGCAAAATCAATCTACCCAAATTCGCAGTCTTGAAAATCAACTTGGTCAATTCGCGAGCATTATTAATAGCAGGCCCCAAGGCTCACTACCAAGTAACACCGAGGTAAATCCGATAGAGCATTGTAATGCAATTACCACTCGAAAGGGCACAGTAGTTGAACCAGTGCAAAAAGAGAAAAACGTGCCAAAAGTTGTTAATGAGGAGTCCAGTGCAGAAACAGTTCAAAAGTCATCACCGATTCTTGCCAACCCAACTCCGGTACCGTTTCCACAACGGTTGAAAAATGTGAAGCTCGACAAGCAATTCTCTCAATTCCTTGAAGTCTTCAAGAAGCTCCACATTAATATTCCGTTTGCCGAAGCTTTGGAGCAGATGCCGCGTTATGCTAAATTTTTGAAAGATATTCTTTCCCACAAGCGCAAAATAGATGAGTGTGGTTTTATAGCTCTTACAGAAGAATGCAGTGCTATTATTCAGAAAAAGCTACCTCAAAAATTAAAAGATCCGGGAAGTTTTACTATACCGTGCGAGATTGGCAGTTCTGTATCTACCAGGGCACTATGCGATTTGGGGGCGAGCATTAATTTGATGCCTTTGTCTATATTCCGGAAACTCAATTTAGGCGAAGCAAAGCCGATAGAGGTTACATTATTGATGGCCGATCGTTCTATTAAACACCCGAGGGAAATCATTGAAGATGTGCTCGTAAAGGTCGATAAATTTATATTCCCTGCCGATTTTATTGTGCTTGATATGGAAGAAGATCAAAATGTTCCGATTATATTAGGGCGACCATTCTTAGCTACAGGTGGTGCTTTCATTGATCTTAGAAAGGGGGAGCTCAAATTACAAGTACAGGATGAAGAAGTGACATTCAAGGTGTATAAGTCAATGGAGTACCCAATATCTAGCGCTGACATATTTCGGGTGGAACTCTTTAACACTGTTACAATGGAAGCTTCACGTCAACTAAGCAACTCTCATGAGCATAATGGGAAGCATTACGTTAAAAATTTGTGGGAGTCGACATTACGGGTCACACCATCTATTAAGAAACCACCCAACTACGCAAAGCATCTGGCGAATGACAAGTTGGTACATGGGCAACACAGGACATCATATTGGGACGGCACAGTTAAAAATGCAAATTCCATTATATATCTCGACCCAACATGACGCAGCATATCGTCAAGCTGATGACGTTAAAACACGCACTCGGTGGGAGGTAACCCATTAGTTATTTATTTTCCTTTATTCATTTTTCTTTATTTCTGTTTATTTTTGTTTTTGTTATTTTCATTTTCGTTTTAGTTAGTTGCAGTTTCAATTTCTTTTCTTTTTATTTCGTTTTCGTTTTCATTATATTTTCATTTGTTTTTATGTTTTAATTTCTTATTTCAGTTTATCTTCTCTTTTTACTTTATTTCACTTCTTTTATTTTTATTTTTCTTTTTTAAATAGGTTTTGATTAAGTCATTTTATTTCCTTTTTATCATTTTATTTATTTCATGTTAAAATAATAATAATATTAATTTCTTTATTTATTTTTATTTTATTTTATTTTTATTTTATTTTATTTTATTCTTTTCTCTCTTACTGTTATTTTAGTTTTCTTAGTTTTCTTTATCTTCTTAGTTCTGTAATGTTAAGCTTCTCTTTTTATTTATTTTTCTTCTTTTATTTTATTTATGTTTTTCTTCTTTTAAATAAGGTCCGATTCAGTTTTCTTAATTCTTAAATTCTTTTTATCATTTTAATTTATTTTATTTAGTTAAAAAAAAAAAAAAAAAACTCTTCTGCTCGATTACTCCTTCGACCGAATCCCCACGACCAGCTCAAGACATTATGAGGTACGCGACTTTTACCCTATATTTTTTATACATTGAGGACAATGTCTATTTTAAGTTTGAGGGTGATTTTAGCGTATCTTAACACTTTGATATATTTTGGTATTGCAATCTGAAATCTTGGTTGAGGTGTCGATGATGATTTAAATGATTGATTCATGCTTTAATTCCTTGAGAAATGCTGGGAAAAGAATGACTTGTTTTAGTTGCATTGAGTAGAATTTACATAGTTATCTTCAAAAATCTGAGACACGTTGTTATTCTTGTTGAATTCTATTGTTGGTGATATACTTGTGTAGTCTACTTAGAGCGAAACCCAAATACTGTAAGGGAGTGAACGAGAATAAACAGGGTAAGGGAGTGTAACTCCAGTCAATTGTGTGAGAACGAGAATACTGTGAAGACAAATCTTTCTTGGTTTTGCTCATTATCCTCGAATGCAAATTGAAATTTTTCTAAAACAAAAGAATGATTTAGGCCATCTTTGAACCGTTTGAGCTTTCTGAGCCTACCTTGTTGTGTCATTTAATGATACCCATAGTTACCCTTTTGAGCCTATTATTTACCATTCAGTTGTCACCTGAACTCAGACCAGCCTTATATATTTTTCCTACCCTATTAAATGAGCACAGAGATATTGATCTAATTAGGGGAGAGTTGAAAAAAAAAAAAAAGAGCTGGTGAAATTCAATAGCAACTCCTTTGTCATTTGTTTCTTTTTGCAGCATTAATTCGTTGTATTTATGTTATGTGTCAATTGAAAAAAAAAAAAAAAAAGAGCAACAAGAGCAAGTTTGAACAATTTAGCTTCTGGTTTTATCTTGTGCAATTATTATGTTTGTATTGATGTTGTATTGTAATAATGACAAAGAAGTTAAAGTGGGTGATATTGAGTGAAGTAAGTTTGGGGGTGAGCGATTAGAAGAAAGTTTGAGTGAGTTCAACAAGTGAGAGTAAGTGAATGGAAGAAATTTTTGATTGGATGAAATAAGGAGGAATGAGTGATGCTCTTAATATTCGCTTGAATTCATATAATTCCTACCTCACAACCCGGCCTTTCATTACAAGCTTATAAAGACCTATTGACTTTTCTTTTGGTTAACGGATATTTGCTATTAGTTGGATAGTGAGCAAAGCTGGTGAACGATTCGAGTGAATGGAGTGATTCCCGAGTGAAATAAGAATGTTGTCCTTACCTGTAGCTACATGAGTTGAACCAACAATTAGGAGAAAATAAGAATGAACATACACACACACACACGAAGATTTTTATGTAAGTTTTTATCAATTCGCTACTATGAATTATTTCTTTTGCAAAGTGTTTATCTTGGTGGTTTAGTATGAGTTTTTCAAGCTGAGACAAATTACCGATAACCTTGATTAAGAATGTTTTACCATTATATTACATTGAGCATTTTATATTTGATCGAGATTATCTCTGTGTTAATTGAGTTATATTTTGTTCGCTTGAGGACAAGCTTTCATTCAAGTTTGGGGGTGTGATAAGTGTGTATTTTACACACTTATTTATACTTGATTTGATAAGTTTATTCTCAAGTGTGTGAAAATATTTGATGAGTTTGGTGTAAATGTGCAGAAAACGAATTTAAAATAGGGAAATATAAGGAGTAAAAGAAAGACAAACATAGAGGCAAGGAGTAGCGAAACAGAAGAGATGGTGAGTAATCGCCACTTTACTAGCAACCAATCGCCACAAACACGAAGGATCTCCTCGAGAAGGTGGCGATTGATCGCCACCATCCAGCGACCAATCGCTACATTAATTCAATTTTGGAAAGTTAACTTCTTCTAAGCTGAACCGTCAATCGAAGGAAATAAAAAAATCTCATCCATTGATCTATCAAAGGAAAGAAATTAAAAACCAAAAAGGAAGAGGCAGAAGATAAGCTGGATTTGGGCAATTCTGGGGTCAGGATTTGCAGCAAAGAGCAATTTTACAGTAAAGCAAAGAGCAATTTTGGAAAGAAGCAGTGGATTCGGCTACATTTTCCCACAGAGCAGAGGGGGAGTCGGCGATATATCAAGAGAGAGAGCCTTGGGCGATTGTGGCTCGGCGACTATAAAGCAAGTATTAAAAACCTAAAAAAGGGGGCATTCGGCGCTCAGCGATTTTTGGAGAGCTTCGACGGAGGCTGTATTCGGTCGTCGGCGATTTTGACAGCGAAGCGTTGAGCGATTCTGGCGAGAGCGCGATTTGGCGAGCGCGATTCAGCAGAGAAGCATTAGGCGATTTTCACAGAAGCAGAAGGAGCGATTAAGCTATTTTCATAATATTTTTTCTTTTCTTTTTATTTTCATTATTTAATTATGCAATACTTTATTTTTGTTGTTTTTATTTTGTTTAGTATGAACTAACCTTTTATTTCTAGGGCTACGATGTAGCCAGACTACGTTTATTTTATGTTCTTCGTTTAATTATATTTATTGATTATTCCTTCCAATATTGTTGACGCATTTAATTTCCGTTCTTAAAGCCTGTAAATTTCTGGCCAATTTTTACTTGATGTTTGGGGTGTTTTGAGACTGAGAGGTGATAAATATCCGTGCACTGAAATTAATGTCATTAATATACGTAGGCTAGAGATAGTTACGGTATTGGTGTGATCACTGTGATTTCTTGATTTATTTGTGTCTGATTAATGTAGGATTTGAGACTGAGAAGTGATAACCCATTAATTAGATAACCTATACAATGCTCGAGAGTGATTGTACTAGAATTTAGTGAAATCGATCATCAACATAGGAAGAATATTTATGAATATAATTGCGAAGAACTGAAATAAATATTGTCTTGGTGAAATCGTAGTACCTAGATTTTTATCAATTTGATTTAATCTCAGTTTATTTGTTTTGCTATTTTAATTTAGTTTATTTTTATTGTTTTAATTATTTTAGTTGTTTATTTTAATTTCAATCCTTAAAAACCATAAAAACGTGTGTTCAATTTAGAATTAAGATTAATTATTTCGATTATTAATTACAAGTCCTCGTGGGTTCGACACTCTATTTTATCACTCTATTACTTGTTGCGACTCGTACACTTGCGAAATATTTTGCACAACACTCATCGTACAGAGGGATCAACAGAGAACGAATTTGAATACAACTGAGATGAGAAAGTAGAGACCGCATGTTTAGGGAAATTATTGCTTCATTGATCCATTTCATTCATCGCTCTACTTGCTTAGCATTAGGCTAATAGATGAGTTTTGTGATGTAGGTGAAGAAGTTACTGAAGGTATGTTTACCGACCAACATGAGGATTAGGCTGGTTGGAGGAGCATTTTCAGGCATCGGTTTGGTCATCTGTTGAGGCGGTTTAATCCATGGCTGCAGGTGTTGAGTTGGGAGTAACTAGTTCAGTATAGATGTTTCTTTTCTGAAAATTTTATGATAGTAGTGTTTTCAAAACTTTGAATACATTCTGAGAATCTTTGATATTAGTGATCTGTTGGGTTTTGAAAATACTGTTTTCTACTGGATTTAAGTGATGCAATGATTTGATCTGTCTCTGATTGGTCTTAGTAAAATGCTTAAATCCTTTTGATAGTCAGAGCTTTCTTGGCATACAGCAGAATTGCTGTTCTGAAGTCTATCGGCAGATGTTGGATGAAGGAGTCATCCGGCTGACGTCATCGGTAGATGAAAGTGGTAAGCCTTGTCGTCTAGCGATCGGCAGATGTTGGATGAAGGAGTCATCCGGCTGACGTCATCGGTAGATGAAAGTGGTAAGTCTTGTCGTCTAGCGATCGGCAGATGTTGGATGAAGGAGTCATCCGGCTGACGTCATCGGCAGGTGCAAGTCGCAAAACCTGTAGTTTTGCTATCGGCAGATGTAGTGTATATTTTAATCTTATCGGAAGGAGTCGTAATGTCGTTGTCGGTAGATGTCGCGTGCTCGTCTATCGGCAGATGGAAATCTAACGGTAGATGAAGTTATGTTGACTCCATCGGCAGATGAAGTTATGTTGACTTCATCGGTAGATGTAGTTGTGTTGGCTTGTCGGTAGATGTCGCGTGCTTGTCTATCGGCAGATGGAAATCTAACGGTAGATGAAGTTATGTTGACTCCATCGGCAGATGAAGTTATGTTGACTTCATCGGCAGATGTAGTTGTGTTGGCTTGTCGGTAGATGGTGGTGCGTTGCTTGGACACGTCATCGGTAGAAACCTCCTAATTCCTATTTCTGCTTCTTTCGTTGACTTTGTCGTCGGCAGATGTGTTGGACTTCTGCAATTTCATGGGTATTCCACATTTTAAAGCTTTATATTTTTGGCCCATTATTCTTAACACTCCCAACAATTATTTTAAAATGTTTTTCACAGATTATTTATCTTCATTGATGTTCGATTGATTTCCGCTGCAAGTTTTAAAATACATCGAGTTTTAGAAAATGTCAAATCTTGACTGTCGAGTGAAATATTTTTAAATTTAGTATCAAGTCGTCATGGTTCGGTTCAGTGTGTTGAGTAGCAAACCGGGTTTAGATAACTCGGGGCGTTACAAGTTGGTATCAGAGCCATTTGGTTAAACCGTTCAAAGAATTACTCAACAGTGCCGATCGTTGCATGGAAGTACTCCAACAACTGTAAATGTTTATGTTAGTTTTAGTTATTAGATATTTATGAGAATAGTTAACCTTTTACAGGGATATAGTAAAATGTCTAGACGACCAGGTAGACCGAGAGTACAGAGGGGGACCCCAAACCCGGAGAGTACTGAGAATTCTGGTGTGATCAGGCAGCTGACAGACTTGGTACGCCAGCAATCTGATATGATGCGCCAGCAGTCCGATCAGTTGGGACTACTACTGAACCGAGAGGTACAAGGGAGTGCCAACTCGGGTTCCAGCAATGAACAGGCAGGAGAGAGGTTTACGAGGTTGCGACCACCCACTTTTGATGGAAAGTCAGCTAATCCAATTGTGGCCGAGGAATGGTTGAAAAAGATAGAAAGCATGTTTAGGTGTGCAAATGTGGGAGAAGGAGAAAAGGTCATTTTGGCAACCTTCCACTTTGCCGGTGATGCTCAACTTTGGTGGGAAACGATGGAGACCACCCATGATGTTATTACGATGACTTGGACGCAATTTAAGGAGATTTTCTATGAGAAGTATTTTAACAGTACTGTACAGACCACAAAGAAGTTGGAGTTCATGAACTTGAAACAGACAGGGACCGTAGCTGAATACAGCAGACAGTTTGAATCCCTATCAAGGTTTGCCGGACACCTCGCACGCAGAGATGAGGATAAAGTGTTCCAATTTGTGCATGGGCTGAAACCTGAGATTTATAGAGGAGTCAAGTTCTCGGGTATAAAAGGATTGTCCTACAGTGAAGTAGTGTCCACGACATTAGAAGTGGAAGAGGCGGAGATGAAGTGTGCTGGGTTTAGTGCGGCTCCACGAAAGTTCATCCAGCCACACCATCACAGGGGAACGAAGAGGCCCGGTGAGGGCCAGGGCAGTCAAGGGAAGGAGAAGAAGGCACCAGATACTAGGAAGTTCCCTCAATGCCCAAAGTGTTTAAGATTTCACCCAGGAGAGTGTAGAATTAGCGCGGGGAAGTGTTTCAACTGTGAGGAGACCGGGCATCTGCTTAAGGATTGCCCAAAGCCCAGAGTCCTTCGCTGTTATAATTGTAATAAAGTTGGCCACATGAGTAGGGATTGTCCAGCTCTGATGAATGGCCCGGTGAATGTTAAGCCAAGGATATTCTCCATGGTAGAATCGGGTGATGAAGATCAGCCTGCTGTTGTGTCAGGTACGATACTAGTCAATTTTATGCCTGCTTTTACTTTAATAGATTCAGGTGCAACACATTCCTTCATAGCGTCTGCATTTGCTGATAAATTAGACGTTAAGTCTTCACTTTCTGAGCATATGTTTAATGTTGCTTTACCTTCTGGCGAACGCATGCGCTCTAGTCGTATGCTGCTTAATAGTGTAGTGACAGTAGAAGGTAAGAACCTACCTGCTGATCTCATTATTTTAGAGATCATGGGATTTGATGTAATCTTAGGAATGGATTGGTTGTTTAAGCACTATGCTACGATAGATTGTAGAACTGGCTTAGTTAGTTTTCAACCCCCTGGTGGTTTAAGACACACTTTCCAAGCCTCGAAGAAAGATAAGAGGATGTCTGTTTTAGCCGCTTTTAGTGCTAGATCTTCCTTATGCAGTGAGTATTCATGCTTTCTGGCCAGTGTTTTGGACACAAAACTGGTAGGAGAATCGAGCCTCCAAGATGTTCTAGTAGCTCAAGATTTCCCTGAAGTTTTCCTTGATGACCTGCCGGGTTTACCACCTGATAGGGAGATTGAATTTGCAGTAGATGTCTATCCTGGTGCTGAGCCAGTATCTAAGAATCCATACCGATTAGCACCAGCAGAACTCAAGGAGTTAAAGAAATAGTTAGAGGAACTGATGGAAAAAGGGTTCATACGACCGAGTTATTCGCCGTGGGGTGCACCAGTTCTCTTTGTTAAGAAAAAGGACGGATCAATGCGCATGTGCATTGACTACCGGGAATTAAATAAGTTAACCATCAAGAATAAGTACCCATTACCTAGGATCGATGATTTGTTTGACCAACTTCAAGGTGCACAAGTTTTCTCTAAGATTGACTTAAGATCGGGGTACTACCAATTGAAGGTTAAGTCTGAGGATATACCAAAGACTGCCTTTCGTACGAGATATGGACATTACGAATTTTTGGTTATGTCCTTTGGTTTGACAAATGCACCAGCAGCTTTCATGGATCTCATGAATAGAGTGTTTCACGAGTTTCTAGACAAGTTTGTCATTGTATTCATTGATGATATCTTGATTTATTCTAGAAATAAGGGTGAGCATGCAACGCATTTGAGTTTGGCGTTAGGAATACTCAAACAGCACCAGCTTTATGCTAAGTTTTCCAAGTGTGAGTTTTGGTTGGACAGAGTTCACTTTCTTGGTCACGTGATCTCTGGGGATGGAATATTTGTCGATCCAGCCAAAGTTCGTGCGGTTAAGGAATGGCCTCAACCGAAGAATGCTTCTGATATTAGGAGTTTCCTCGGGTTAGCAGGGTATTACAGGAAGTTTATTGAAGGATTCTTGAAGGTTGCGACACCCCTCACTCGTTTAACTAGGAAAAACATAGAGTATGCTTGGACTGAGGAGTGTGAGTCCAGCTTCCAAACCTTAAAGCAAAAATTGACCAATGCACCTATACTAACCCTTCCTGTTGAAAATGGTAAGTTTAGTATTTATTGTGATGCTTCCAAAATTGGACTTGGCTGTGTTTTGATGCAAGATGGTAAGGTCATAGCTTATGCTTCTAGGCAATTAAAGGTGCATGAGAAGAATTATCCTACGCATGACTTAGAATTAGCTGCGGTGGTTTTTGCATTAAAGATTTGGAGGCACTACTTGTATTGACAGACTTGTGAAATATTTTCGGATCATAAAAGTCTGAAGTATATTTTCACGCAGAAGGAATTAAACATGAGACAACGTAGATGGTTGGAGTTTGTTAAAGACTACGATTTTGAGATTAAATACCACCCTGGTAAGGCCAATGTGGTGGCTGATGCATTAAGTAGAGTAATACCGTCAGCCTCAGCTTTGATTCTGGATATGCCGATGGCCTTAGAGACTGAATTTCATAAGTTTAACCTAGAAACTGTGTCCAATGTAGCAGCTATGCTTTCTGCCATCTCCTTGAAACCTACCATTCTAGAAAAGATAAAAGAAATTGGGTTAGAATTTATTTTGGAGACAATTTAGAAATTAAGAAGAAGAAAATTGGAGAGCTTCTCTCTATGTAGCACCGACGTGTGTAGAGGAGCACATCTCCGTGAAGAGTTAATCTTCTTTAGAAACTTCGTTAAAGAAAGTTCAAAGATCGACGTTCCAAAACCTTCATCATGACGTCCTTGATTGCAGCTCTTAATTGGGAGACTTGATTCTCCAAATCCTTGGAGAATCCATGTATACGTGATGATTTGGTTTTTTCCTATCTTGGTTAAGACTTTATCTATTTCTTATCTTTGTTGGAAGTTGTCTCGAGACCTTGTTATCATGAATTTAGAGATGTTTTGGCTCGACTCTTGGCTCGGCCCGCTACTGTAGCCAGCCTAGCCTGGCTCGGTCCCATGAGCCGAGTCCAAGGGCTAAGCTCGCGAGCTCTCCAAGGACCGAGTCAGACAGTCCCAAACGAGCTGGCCAATGAGTCTCGTTGGTTTAGCGAACCAGGCTCGCGAGCCAACCCGTCCAAACACACAGCAACAATCATTTGCTATTGGGCGGCACCATTCCGCTACCTCCGGCTACCTTTCTTCCAAAATTATTTATCCTACGCGTTCAGAGTTTCAACCCAAACACGTTTATAAAAAGAAATTCGAGCAAAACAGGATTTTGGGTTGACAAAATTCAAACCAAAACCCTATACATTTTATGGCAAAAATCCAAACCAAAAACCAACTAACCATGAAAACTCATTTCACAAACGTTGAACCTCTCCTTGAGATGAACACATTGACACTAGATTCTTGTCGAATGAACCTCGATCGACTACCCGCGCCCTCCCTCCCTCTCTCTCTCTCTCATATATGTGCGTGCAGCGAGGAAGAACGAAGGGGGAGCAGAGGGAGCCATCTTCTCTCTTTTCTTTTAATAAATTTATTTATAATATTATTTTAATTTATGAAAATAAAATACATAGCAACGGTCATTTATCATTGTAGCACAATTCAAGTTGCCTTTATCATTCACCGATAGTGAAGTGCTTGAAAAATTTATGAAAGAATATGTTACTCGTAGTTTTAAACGTGTCCTTAAAAGTACTATGAGAAATGATATTATTAAAATGTTTATGGATATGAAAAATGAATTAATTATATTTTTTTCCGTCAATGTCTATTTGGATTACTTCTGATTTATGAAGTGCACGTAATATTGTTGGTTATATAGTTGTATCTCATTTTATTGATGAATCTTGGCAATTAGATAAAAGAATTTTAAGATTTCGTAATTGTGAATATCTTCATTCTGACAACACCATTTATAGATTTATTATGACAATATTACAAGAATATTCTATTAAAGATATAATTTTTAGCATAACTCTTGATAATGTTAGTGCTAATGATGTTACTATTTCTCAATTTAAGGATTATTTACAATTAGATGTTACTCGTGATTCTCTTATTTAAATGAGATGTGTGTGTCATATTTTAAATTCAGTTGTTAAAGATGGTATGTTATATATTTCACCTCTTATTAAATTAATTAAGTCCGCAATTTTTTATATTGTTGAGTCTAATACGAGATAATAAGAATATAAAAATTTTTGTACAGCTGTCCAACTTAAACCAAGAAAATTAAAAGCCGACGTAAATAATAAGAGGAATTCAACTTATTTGATGGTGCAAAATAATAGGCTATATTGGCATGTTATTTGTACTTTTATTAATGATAAGACGCAAAGTATTACCCTTGACAAATCTAGTTATGATATTGCTAATATCTCTTTTGATTTTTTAAAACATTTTTATGATGTTACAAATCAATGTTCTGGAATTTATTATCTCACTTCTAATATTATTTTTCCTATTTTTTGTAGATTTAATATGTAATTTTGTAAAATATCGACTAGTAGATAAATTTAGTAATAAAATAGAAACAAAATTTAAAAAATATTAGCATAACATTGCTCTTATTTTTTGTTATGCATGCATCATGAATCCAGGATTTAAATTAAAAGGAGTATGTCTTATGCTTAATAGGATTTCTACAAATTTATATATTGCATTTTTAATTAATAGTGATGACATAACAAATAAAGTTGTTAATTTATATGATTCCTATGAAACAAAATATTCCAATGCTAATCGTTATTATTCATGACCTGCACATACAGAGAGTTATCTTAGTAGTAGTGGTGGAGGTAGTTTTAGTCAACAATATAGTATTGATAATATATGAAGTAAATTACAAACTAAAAATTATTCTACTTCTTTTATAAATGAACTCAATATTTATTTTGAAGCTCGTTATCAATTTTCTCAATATGAGAATTTTGATATTTTAGATTGATGGAAAATGTATTCTACTACATATCATATTATTTCTATAAAGACACGTGATCTACTATCATCTCATTTTTCTATTGTAGCATCGGAATCTGCTTTTAGTGTAGGTGAACGTGTTTATGATGAACGAAGAGGAAGACTTGCACTGGACCTTGTGGAGACGCTCATTTGTATCAAATATTGGAGCGACGCTAAGATGAGATATCAACAACGAGAGGATGAAATTCTTGAGGAGTTTACGAAATTAGATGTTGAAGACTAGAGATTGTTTTATTGAATTTCTTTCGTAATTTAAAGTAATTTTTTTCCGAATTTGTAATTTTTTTAAATTCTAATTTCTTTTTATATGTCAAAATATTTTTAATGATATTTATGTGATATTTTTTATTAAATAGTATTAAATAATTTTTTTATTAATATATTCAATTTTATATACTTTAACATAACTAATTTTTAAATTAAATGAGTAAATATCGTTGACTAAATTTTAAAATTTTTAAATTAAATGAGTTAATGTTTTATGCCATAGACTGGAAAGGTAGGTTAAGAGACTGAAATGTGGAGGCTAGAGAAAGGAAATGAGCAACCAAAGTTCCAAAACCAAAAGGAGGCAGATGTTATTCAGGACTGAACGTGAAATGCCGACAATTTTTTGGTGGCCGAGATACAATAGCCCAAGATAAAGTTTCAGACAAAGACTGACTCAGAACTCATGTGCAATAAACAAAAGTTATTATAAAGGAGTGAAAGAGAAAGATGATATAAAAAACTCTACTCACCAACCAAATGTCGGGTCCCAATACAAAATTACAATTGATCGAAAGGAGTGCAGCTAAATATTTCTAGAGTAAAACCAATCTCAAAAATAGGGACTTCTTCGACAAGTACACATGTATTATGACTCATTGATTAGGGTAATTTCAAATCTGAAACTCTGGCTTATTTTCTGTGACTAAAGCATCTAACGAATAATAATTTTTTTTATCTAGCTGTAGGGTATTTTGGAAAAGGTCAATATTGAAAGAGAACAAAGCCGCATGCACTCGTGTTCCCTAAAGAGATAAAAAAAACACAAATGTTTGTTGCAAAATTTAAAGCATGAAAAAGACAACAGTGGATGAGAAATTACTATTGAATCAATTAGCAGAAGTCTTTGAAACTTTGTCAGGCTAAATCGGCCTGCTTATTTGTAATGGTTTACAAAGAACACGAAGCTCAACAATCCAATCTTCATTTATTATAGGAAATATGTCAGCGATTTATTTCATCGACATGATCGAAGAACTATTTTTTTTTTTTTTCAAAAGACTATTAAAGAAGGACAAATATATGCAACAAACAAAACATACAATTCTATCAACGTAGCAAACCACATACTTCTCAAAGTTTAATCAACAATATATTGGTTAACCTCACAAATTAAGAAACTATATAGAATACATCACAAGGAAGATCACTAGTTTAGATCCGAAAAAGATTGATAAGAAAAATTGAATTTGGTACAAAACGAGATTAAAAAATCATATATTAATTACAAGAATATCCAAGAATGAATGAGCAATGAAATTATCAAAAAATGAGTAGAATATAAAAACACAGATATAGGTTGGTATAAATAAAAGTCGAATTATAAACATTGATCCGAAGGCGAAATTCATACAAGCTTACACATTTGAACCATTGACGAAGAAGCCGAGGCACACCCAAGATTACTTCGCACCAGAAAAACATATAACAAGTGAAATAAAGAATTAAGTTTTTTGTTCAAACACCATAAAAAATCTCAATGGACATAAAAAAACAAACTTAATCTCTAAACAAATCAAAAGAAGTAGAGGACACAGACAAAATTTTTGAATGGACTAAAAAATCAAAAACTAATTTGTGAATAAAGCAAGAGTAGCACGTCTTTTCGGACGACGCAGACAAGAGAAGCCAAGAAGAAACATGTGTTCTATTTATCTGCTCAGCGTGGTAGTTGTTCTTCTTGTAAAGCGTTTAGGAAAACACAAAATTTGCACTTAGTATTAATACAAGCTACACTCATGCAACATGGCCACCAAATAAATGAAATAGAAATAGATGAGGCAAGGCCAACATCATTTTGTAAAGCATCTAATGATAAGCATCGAAAAAGAAATGAAAGACCAAACACAAAATTTACTCTTGGTATCAATACAATCTATACTTATGAAACATGGCCATTAAAGAAAAAACAACCACCATGTCTGCAATTTAGTTAACACCCGAAAACACGAAATACATACAAAATAAATACACGAAGAAACACACATACGCAGAAATGGAAATACATCCTCAACAAAATTTTGTAAGGCAACCGATGATAAGTAGGTTCTCATGAAAAATGGTAGCAGCAAAAAAGAAATGAAAGACTTTTTCAAGAATGGATACACAGAAACAACAAGCAACCTAGACCAATAGAGAAAGAAATCACTCATCGGAAGGAGAAAAAGTCGTTCATAACATATGTTAGAGTTTGGTGACCCAAATTTCTCTTGGCCCGTCTTTAAAGTTTCGCGGTGCGATAAAAGTGATATTTTATGGGACAAATGTTGTGGTTGAGGAATTGGGCCTATCCTTTCTTGTTCTGGAGGTGCGGGGGAGAAGCCCCTGCGATACGAATTTTTTGACCCGACTCGCGACCCATTTTGCCGACCCATTTCATCACCTATATATATTTTGTTTTTAGGGTTTTTTCGGTGTTAGATTGTTAGCTGAAATTCTCAAATACTTTTGTACTAATTTTGATCATAGTGATTTCTCTCTCTTCCTGTGGTTTTTTCCCGCAAAGGGTTTTCCACGTAAAATCTGTGTGTGATTTATTTTTCGATTTCTCATTCCTTGTCACTTATTTTATAACAAACTGGTATCAGAGCCAAGTTTTATTTTTCAAATTATGGCGACGATGAAGTATGACATTCTGCTGTTGGATCGAAACACCAGATTTTCGTTGTGGCAGGTTAAGATGCGGGCGATTCTGGTGCAGATGGATTTGGACGATGCATTGTTGAGCGTTGAGAAGATGTCGTCATCGTGGACTGAGGAAGAGAAGTAGCGTAAGGATCGAAAAGCTCTATCTCAGATTCATCTGCATCTGTCGAATCAGAATGTTTGAAGGAAAAATCCACTACGACACTTTGGCTGAGATTGGAGCAGTTGTGTATGACAAAAAACCTGACTAGCAAGTTACACTTGAAGCAACGTCTTTATTCCCATCGTATGGCAGACGGTACGTCTCTAGAGGATCACTTAACTGTTTTTAAAGAAATTGTCTCTGATTTGGAATCCATGAAAGTTAAGTACGACGAAGAGGATCTAGGTTTGATATTGCTATGTTCGCTGCCTACTTCGTATGCTACTTTTAGAGATACTATTTTATACAGTCGTGATTCTTTAGCTATGGATGAGGCTTGTGATGCTTTATTCTCTAAGGAGAAAATTGATAAGCTTGTTGGTGGCTCAGAGGCCAAGGGTGAGGGCCTTGTTGCGCAAGGAAGACCGCAAAAGAGGAATTCTAATGGGGATAATCGAGGCAGGTTGAAATCCAAGAATAACAAGGATAAGAGATGTAGGTACTGCAAGAAAAATGGCCATATTATTGCTGAGTGTTATAAACTGCAGAATAAGAACAAGAAAACTGGTGAGAATTAGAAGAGAAAACAATCAGAGAAGTTTGGCGAAACTAATGTTGCTGAAAATCACAGTGATGGTGAACTCCTCGTTGCGTATGATATTGATTTGAAACAGAGCGATGAGTGGATTCTTGATTCTGGCTGCACATTTCATATGTGTCCCAATCGGGACTAGTTTTCAACATATGAAGCGGTTTCTAGATGTGCTGTGTTTATAGGAAATAACGCATCTTATAGAATTATTGGCATTGGTACGGTCAGGATTAATATGTTTGATGGATCCATTCAGACACTTGGCGATGTGAGGCACGTACCTGATATGAAGAGAAAATTGATATCTTTGAGTAATCTTGATTCTAAAGGGTACAAGTACACTAGTGAAGGTGGAGTTGTGAAGGTCAGCAAAGGCTCTCTTGTCGTGATGAATGGGCTTAGAAAAACTGCCAGTTTATATGTTCTGCAGGGCTCTACAGTTATAGGTGATGCCACTGTCGCTAGTTCGTCTATGTCTGATTCTGATATTACAAGGCTTTGGCATATGCGTCTCGGTCATATGAGTGAGAATAACATGGTTGAATTGAGCAAAAGAGGACTTCTTGATGGCCGGAGTATTACAAAGCTGAAATTCTATGAGCATTGTGTTTTTGGCAAGCAGAAAAGAGTTAAGTTCTCGGCAGGTATTCACAACACAAAGGGGGCACTTGACTACATACATTCTAATTTGTGGGGTCCTTCTAAGGTACAATCTAAAGGTGGTGCGTTTTACAATGTTGACGATTATTGATGACTTTTCCAGGAAGGTTTGAACATTTTTTTTTTAAATAGAAAAGTGATGTTCTTTCTACCTTCAAGAAGTGGAAGATCATGATTGAGAAGCAAACAGGGAGGAAAGTGAAGCGTCTCTGAACTGATAATGGCTTAGAGTTTTGTTCTGGTGAGTTTAATGCCTTATGCAGAGCTGAGTGGATTGTGAGGCATCATACAGTTCGACATAATCCTCAACAAATGGTGTGGCAGAAAGGATGAATAGAACTTTGATGGAGAAGGTGTGTTGTATGCTCCTTAATGCTGTGTTATCGAAGTCTTTTTGGGCTGAAACAACTGCGTATGCTTGTTGTCTTGTTAATCGCTCTCCTTTAACTGCTATTTACAAGAAAACTCCACAAGAGGTATAGTCTGGTACTTCTGCTAGTTATTCTAATTTGAGAATTTTTGGATGTCCTGCATATGCTCATGTTGATCATGGAAAGTTGGAGCCTCGTTCGGTGAAGTGTGTATTTATAAGTTTTAAACAAGGAGTGAAGGGATACAAACTTTGGAGTCCAGAGACCGGAAAAATCGTCATCAGCAGAGATGTTGTTTTTGATGAGGCTAGTATGCTTCAGGGATCTCCGTCTAGAATTATTTCTGAGGGAGATAAGCAAAAGACAAGCACACAGGTGGATATTGAGATTGGGTCGAGATCTACACTAGAGCCTCCTCCGGAACCTATCTCAGATTTGGTGGATGGTGCTAGCTCCTCACAAGCACCTCCACAATATTCCATTGCAAAAGATAGG
Organism: Begonia masoniana; assembly: GCA_022432975.1. NCBI lineage: Eukaryota > Viridiplantae > Streptophyta > Magnoliopsida > Cucurbitales > Begoniaceae > Begonia > Begonia masoniana. The sequence continues at coordinate 10,575,478 of CM039514.1, read as the reverse complement.
CCTCGGAGAGATACTAGACGTCCTTAGAGATATGCAGAGGCTGATTTGGTTGCTTAAGCTATAAATGTGGCTAAAGAGATTGATTCTGAAGAAGAACTTACGACGTATTCAGATGTAGTTAGTTGCGATAACTCTGGTAAGTGGATGATTGCTATGCAGGAAGAAATGGAATCGCTTCACAAGAATGGTACGTGGAACCTAGTGAAGCTACCAAATGACAAGAAGGTTGTTCGCTACAAGTGGGTGTACAAGAGAAAAGAAGGTACTCCGGGAGTTAAAGAAGCAAGGTATAAAGTCAGGCTTGTTGCTAAATGTTATAGTCAAATTCCAGGTATTGATTTTATTGATGTATTTTCTCCAGTTGTGAAGCACAGCTCTATCAGAGCTTTACTTGGTATTGTGGCATTGCACCATTTTGAACTTGAGCAATTAGATGTGAAGACTGCATTTTTGCACAGAGAACTTGAGGAAGACATCTACATGCAGCAACCAAAGGGTTTTGTAGTCTTAGTAAAGAAGGACTACGTTTGTCAGCCAAAAAAGTCCTTTTACGGTTTAAAACAGTCACTGAGACAGTGGTATAAGAGGTTTGATGCATTTATGACCACTCATGATTTCAAGAGGTGCATTTATGATAGTTGCGTCTACTTCAGAGTGAGTGGTGATGGGTCATTCGGTTATCTTCTCTTGTACGTCGACGATATATTGATTGCAGCCAAGAATCAGAGAGAGATCAGAAAGGTAAAAGCACAGCTGAGTAGCGAGTTCGAGATGAAAGATTTAGGTGCAGCAGAGAAGATACTTGGGATAGAGATTCTTAGAGATCGATCGGCAGGTAAATTATATCTAAGGCAGAAAGGGTACATTGAGAAAGTTCTCAACATATTTAATATGCAAAGTGCCAAGCCAGTTAGTACTCCATTAGCTGCTCATTTTAAACTTTCATCTGCTTTATCACCACAGTCAGATATCGATGTTGATTACATGTCACGAGTTCCATACTCCAGTGCGGTTGGTTCTCTTATGTATGCCATGGTTTTTTCACGTCCTGATTTAACATATGTTGTTAGTGCTGTTAGCAGATATATGGCAAACCCTGGTAAGGAACATTAGAAAGCAGTTCAGTGGATTCTCATATACTTGCGTGGTTCTACTGATGTTTGCTTACAGTTTGGAAGGACTAGAGATGAAATTGTTGGCTATGTTTGTAACGACCCCTTTTCCTAGTAAGATATTGTCCGCTTTGGGGATTGGGCCGTAACCCAATATCCTCCCATCACGGCTTTATTTGGCGAGAACTTCCCAGAAGGTCACCTAACCTGGAATTGCTCTCGCCGAAGCACTTTTAACTTCGGAGTTCTTATGGGATCCGTTGTCAATTGTGCTCCAAAACGCGTCTTACTATCTTGGGAGGGTCTCTTACATATGTTTCATTTTCAAATACTTTCCTAAGCGATGTGGGATTGTGACAACCCCCTCTTTACGACCCAGGATTCGCCTATACTCGAGTCCGGGATTTGCCTACACTCGGCTTAGGTCCCGAGGTTTGCCCCGCAGTCGTACACATACGTTCACATTTGGGTCATCACAATCACCCCCCCTCGGGGGCCCAACGTCCTCGTTGGCCACATTTTCGGTTGGGTACAGGCTCTGATACCATTTGTAATGACCCCTTTTCCCAGCAAGATGTTATCCGCTCTGGGGATTGGTCCATAACCCAACATCCTCCCCTCACGGCTTTGTTTGGCGAGAACTTCCTGGAAGGTCACCCAACCTAGAATTGCTCTCGCCGAGGCACTTTTAACTTCGGAGTTCTTATGGGATCCGTTGTCAATTGTGCTCCAAAACGCGTCTTACTAACTTGGGAGGGTCTCTTACATATGTTTCATTTCCACATACTTCCCCAAGCGATGTGGGATTGTGACAACTCCCTCTTTACAACCCGGGATTCGCCTATACTCGAGTCTGGGATTTGTCTACACTCGGCTTAGGTCCCGAGGTTTGCCCTGCAGTCGTACACATACGTTCACATTTGGGTCATCACAATGTTGATTCTGACTTCGCCGGAGTCTTGATAACAGAAGATCTCTTATTGGGTACATCTTCAGTGTTGGTGGTTTTGCTATTAGTTGGAAGGCTACGTTGCAAGATACAGTTGCATTGTCGACTACCGAGTCTGAGTACATGGCGATTACAGAAGCTTGCAAAGAAGCGATTTGGTTGAAGGGCCTGTTTGGTGAACTCAGTGAAGACTTGCAGATTACTACAGTCTTTTGTGATAGTCAGAGTGCTATTTTTCTGACGAAGAATCAGATGTTTCACGATAGGACTAAGCACATTGATGTGCATTATCATTTTGTGCGCGTTGTGATTGCTCGTGGTGATATTCTTGTGAGAAAAGTTAGCACGCATGATAATCCTGCCGATATGATGACTAAGCCAGTTCTTATTTCCAAGTTTGAGCATTGCTCGAACTTGGTTAGTCTTCGTTGCTGAGTTATGCCCTTAAGGGCTTTTTTGATGGAAAAGGTGGAGAGTTTTTATTTTGTGGTGTATCAAAGTTTGGAATTCGTGTCAAGGTGGAGATTTGTTAGAGTTTGGTGACCTGAATTTCTCTTGGCCTGGCTCGAAAGTTTCACGGTGTGACAAAAGTGATATTTACGGGACAAATGTTGTGGTTGAGGGATTGGACCGATCCTTTCTTGTTCTGGGGGTGCGGGGGCAGAGCCCTGCAGTATGGATTTTTCGACTCGACTCCCGACCCGTTTTTCTGACCCATTTCATCACCTATATATTTTGCTTTTAGGGTTTTTTCGGTGTTAGATTGTTAGCCAAAATTCCCAAATACTTTTGTACCAATTTCGATCATAGTGATTTCTCTCTCTTCCCGTGATTTTTTCCCGCTTCCACGTAAAATCTTGTGTGATTTATTTTTCTATTTCTCATTTATTGTTGCTTATTTTATAACAACATATATACCTGCATCAAATAGCATCCACCAATACAGAAAGCAATTAGTCATTATTAACTGAGCCAGTTAACTCAAACAACTTCCATGAATACATAAAGCAATCGGTCATCGGAGGGACCGAGGCATAAAATCCACCAACACAGAAACAACAAGAGTGAAAGACCAATACAGAAAGAAATCACGCATCGGAAGTATAAAAAAAACACTTCACAAAGAGAGCAAGGACCAGATCGAAATAATCGAAAACCTTTCTGCGGCCATTATTAGAGAAGCTGCTCTGTTCCTTGACTTCTTTGCTCAATCAAGCTTCCTTGTTCCTTAGTGTAGTCTCGGTCCATAGTTTAAGACTCCGTTCGTTCCTTATAGTCTACCTACACAGTTGACATGAATCCGTACCAACGTCTTTCCTTTCCCTTTTTAGACGGCTAAGTGACTTCATAACCTTAATGTACTTTTTTTTCACTCTATATAGGTAGGTATAAGTATTTGCGGAGCTTGCGTAATGTAGTTGTAGTCAAGGAGTTGCGTCACTCATCGGAAGACGAAAAAAAAAAGAACACTTGACAAAGATAGCAAGGACCGGACGAGCAACCTGAAGCAGATTCAGCAGGGGCAGGAATGTGTTCCTTGGCCGAGGAACACATCGACGATGAAAGATGCAGAACAAGAAAATTAAAAGTTGGGTCGAGAAGGACATCGTTGAAATAAGTTTCAAATTATTAGCAAGTAGAGTACAAATCCGGTACCCTCCCAACATGTTGAATCGTTTGATAATTTTCTTAAGATATTTTTTTTGTGATAGCCGTAATTTTTCTATAGAAGTAGAAAGATTATAAATGTACCTTCTATGAATCTTTCTACAAATACACAATGTTTTTTCTATAAAAGTAGAAAGATTATAAATGTACCTTCTATGAATCTTTCTACAAATACACAATGTTTTGAAAATGCATCTGTAATCTGAATTGACCATAAAAATCAAATTTTTTGTAACATTGTTGTGAAACTTGCTTTAATCATGTACATGTTTTTATTTGATCTACACACCTGGTAAAATAAAGCATGCAAATGATTTGTTTAGAGAATGATTCTAGAACATTTTCTTAAATTTAAGAAACAATTGAAGTCGAACACTTGCATTAGTCTAATGCTGTGTGCCACAGCCACAAACTCCCTCGAGTGCTCTTTATTACAACCAAAATACACAATACATATAATATACGAAGATATGAACCATCATCATTTATCAAGGAAATGGATGCACAACAACTTTTCCAGTAGCTCTGGAAGTTTGGAGATATGCAAATGCTTCGACTGTCTCCGAAAACGAAAACGGGCATTTGGGATCGATCACTGGCTTCACTTTGCCACTCTCCAAGTATGGCTTTAATTTCTCCAGCACGGCTCCATCCGACGTTAGGAGATAAAAGAACACTGGTGGACCTGCCGACTCGACAATGGAGATCACTTTCCCACCCTCCTTGATTGCCTTAACTGCCCTCCCAGTCTGACCTGTTTCCAAAGATTTTCATAGCAAAATCATGAAATTGTCCATACTCCAAACCACCTCTTAATTTGGATGACAAAGTATGAAATTTTTCTGGGGAAATTTCGTTAGTTACCGACTGCGTCATAGACTAAATCAAATTTTTCGGGTAGATCTTCAAAGTTTTCCTTGGTATAATCAATGGCTAAATCAGCACCAAAGCTCCTCAGCAAGTCTAATTTAGCAGTGCTTGACGTTGCTGCCACTCTATAAGAACCAAACACATGTTTTGCCAACTGACCCACACGACAAAAAGCAAATCAATCAATAAAGACTCATCGGCCTCAATCCAAACTTTAAACAAAGAGATTTTCATACGAGGAAAACAGTATCAGAAATTGACCTGAATGACCATAGATCCAACTCCACCAGCACCTCCCAAAACGAGAATGGATTTATCTGCAGAAAATTCATGTAATTCGAGTGGAATATAAGCTGTTTCAATGGCCAAAGGAAGACTAGCAGCCTCAGCAAAGTTTAGATTTTCAGGTTTGTGAGCCATGACTTTCTCTCCTACAGCAGTGTACTGCGCTAAGGAACCTATTGCTTTAGGCTTTTCCTTTGGTCTCTCATTTATATCTCCATAAACTTCATCTCCTACCTTAAATCTCGTCACTTGGCTTCCTACTTGGACGACAGTGCCAGCAACATCAAAACCAGGAACAGTCTGTAAGCATTGATCAAAAGGAAGAAAACCAAGTCTTATTTTAGTGAACATATTTTAGATCTCATCACAAAATCAGCAATTTCTCAGAAACCAATCACTATTTTAAATCTGGTAATCTCACAAGAAAAAAGGTACTATTTTTTAATTGAACTGTATTTCGACTGAATATGTAAACTCCGTAAAATTCACAACAAAAAAATTTGTAGAGGTTCATTCTCAATTTGTGAAAGACGTCTACTCGATCCTGAAGATCCATCGAGCCTCTCCTTGTTTAAATGAAGGATATAATTAGATGTGCGTTCATCGTTATACCCTTGAGAGAACACGAAATATCCAACAGAACACACAAGAAAGTTAAAATTCGATTTGGCAGGAAATTTTGCGTTGTTCATGAATCTGAACCAAGCAATAGTAAATGTTATGTTCCACTATAAGCTTCAACCAACACAAAACAGCAGTATTTTCCAGCAATCCAAACACCATTTTTGAATACCCTTCAAAGATTATAATGCCAAAAATGGAATACCCTTCAAAGATCATGATATACAGAAGTAAAGAACAGCAAAACATAAATGGACAATTAATTTCAGTATACGCGATCTACCCTTTATCATTCATAGAGCACCAAACAAAATATAATACTCAGAAAAGAATAAACCCTACAAAATTGAAATTTAAGTAAAAGAAAAATTCGGAAGAAACTCACCGGAGGAGCATAATCGGGTGATCTAATATGGCCTTGCATAATCTTGTAATCAACCGGATTTAATGCAGCAGCAGCTACTTTAACCAGAATCTGGTTTTCGGCAATCTGAGGAGTAGACAATTCCGAATCAAGTTTAAGAACATCCACGGGATTTCCAAACTCAGTGTAAATCCAGCCCTTGATTTTGGAAGGGATGCAATCAGGTGAAGAAGCCGCCATTAATGAAGGAAGGAAGAAAGCTTATCTGCTTCCGCAGTGAGAGTGATTCACAGATTGGTTATTTAGACACAGAACAACTGGAATTTAGTACTAAAAAATAGCGATCATTCTCAAACGTTTTAACCGACATAACATATTTAATTTAAGAAGATAAGATTGGATCACATTAAAGTTCGACCTTTTTTCGGACCAATTACTTAATGACATATCATCAGGTGCGAGGACGAATACGATGTTGCTTTTCATTTGTGGATATATTGTAAATAGTTATTTAATGACACAAAAATAGAATTTGTGGGAGCAAAGTTTGGTAAATATAGAAATTTGACAAATCACGAATAAAATAATCAAAAATAATTTTATGTTTACTCTCTTATTCTACTATTTAAATATACTTTTAACATGATAAATAATGAAAGTATAATTAATTTAATAATAATTAGTGTATTATTTGATATGTCTGCAAGTATTTTTAAAAAATAAAAATAAATGTAGCATTACTTAAAAAAAAAAAAACATCAAAATCTAAGTGAATAATCATAAGTTCCAATCAACACTCATTCATTTCGCACAAGTAAATTTGTTACTGTGGCGATTACACTAAAATTTTCTCTTCATGTTCAAAAATGGGCATAGAAATGTAAATGGTGTTAGAAGTGTTAATGGGCATAGAAATGTAAATGGTGTTAGAAGAAATACACTGTACACAATATATTTCTCTCATTTACTTACCCTTTTGTCGTCCTCTCCCTAGTTTTAACTTTCTATAATGGCTTCATCAAGCACCAATTTCTATATTTCTCCTTGAGCGCTTCTCTTTTTCCCTTAACCAAACCATTACCGTCTTCTTGACCGCCATTAGTATTTAACTTGGAAGAAAATCTTGAATATTGTCATTGCTAATAGCCTTGAAGCTTTCCTTGACAACTCAAATGTTCTTCCCTCCAAGTTTCTTCCGGAATATTCTCTTTAGCTCAATCTCATTTTCTTAGTTTGACATGTTAGACTTTAAATCACGATCTAACATGTTTTCTAAACCATATAAGCATACAGATCGTATGCAAAATTATTAACGTACCTCTCGCCATTGAAGTTCTAACTTTTTATTTGATTTAGTCTTTATTGTGCTTCGCGATTTAGGACCTTTCAATCCTTAATCAATCTCCTCTTGATGGTGATATGGTGTAGTCTCAAATGATCGGAATGCTATAAATAGATGGATAGGAATAGGGCACCCAAACTAAAGACACCAGAGAACTCTTTGCATCAAATAGTGTCTTCAATTTACACGTCTCTCTAAAGGGCATGAGCGTAAAGTCGTGATAAGCTAAATGATGGGTTAACAATATTATAGACCACTAAACTTTATAAAAATGTAACATCGTTAAATATAAATTTTTAACACGGTAGTGTTATAAGATGCTGTTGATGAGCTAGTTATATGCCTCTTTATCTGAACCCCTTCTATGGCAAATTGGATGCTACACTAAAGCTGCTGAAGTATAGGTTAGACCGCGTAACGAGCTGCATGGTCAACTTCACAACCACTCCAAACTAGGCACGATAGCCACTGAATATATTTAGAAGCTAGAATTCATCTCTAATTCTCTTGACCAATAAGGACTACCTTGACTATCTCTTTGGTGGTCTTGGAAGTGAGTATAATGCATTCATCACATCTGTCACCAGCAAAATGCACTATTAAGGAGGTGCATGGCTACAATAGTTGACTTGATACGTTAAGGTTTGTAACACTTAAGATTTGCTGAAGAGGATTTGGGATTTGCTGAAAAACTGATATTCAGAGGAGCAAAAAGGAGATGATGAAACTGATGGTGAAGAGGAAGATGAGAGAGAGATTTTGCAGTAAAATGATGATTTTTGTTCTTCTTGTCATTTCATTTTGAAAATTGATACTTACATACTCTGCAGAGGAAACGCAACTTACTAACTCAACTAAACTTACAAACTCAACTATACAAACTAAATTTGAACAGTACTCTAACATCTTCCCTCAAGAGCAAAGTCGTAGGCCAAAGATCTTGGATATAAACGAAGAGAACTTCAATAGCTGAAGTGGTTTTGTTAGGGCATCGACCAGTTGGTTGTTGGATGGGGTAAATTTGACCAACAGTAATTTCTTGAGTACTTTGCCTCGAACAAAATGAAAATCTATCTCAACATGTTTTGATTTCGAGTGTAAGACGGGGTTAGAAACAAAGTATGTAGCACTTAAATTATCACAAAGAATAAGCAGTACCTTACTGGAAACAATATCCAATTCGTTCAATAAAAACTGGAGCCATAATACTTTTACTGCATCATTAGCTGCACTACGATACTCTGATTCTATGATAGATCGTGAGACAACTTTTTGCTTGGTAGAGAACCCGAAGATGAGGTTAGTTCCCAAAAATACACAAAATTCACCGGTGCTTTTACGATCATCTGGGCAGGAAGCCCAGTCGGCATCTGTATAACACGTCAAACTGCAACAAGGAGAAGGCGAGAAAGAGATACCTAAAGATGGAATTCCTTTAAGGTATCGTAAAATGCGCTTTACTGCTTTCTAATGAACATCTGACGGAGCGTGCATAAATTGAAAAACTTTATTAACAGCAAACAAAATATCTGATCGAGTTAGACAACAATATTGAAGACCACCAACAATACTGCGATAGAGAAATCCATCACGAAGAGGTGTACTAGATGCTTGTGATAATATTGGTCCGGCAACCATGAGGGTAGGAACCGGATTGCAGTAGTTCATATTAGCTTTGGAGAGTAACTCAGATATGTATGCAGATTGGGTACCCGTAGGCGTGTGAGTGACTGAAATCCCAACAAAAAAATGATAGTGACTCAAGATCACAGACTTTAAACTGCGAGTGTAAATATGCTAGGAGCTGGTCCATCTGAGGGGTGGAGTTACCTGTTAAGATAATATCGTCGACATAGACCAACATAATCATAATGGAGGATTGAGTACAACAGACAAACAATGAATTATCAAATTTTGATGCCAAGAAACCCCAATGCAGTAAAACATTATGTAGCTTGGTATACCAAGCTCGAGAGAATTGTTTGAGACCATAGAGAGTTTTATGCAAGAGGAAAACAGTAGAGGGATGTGACAGACTAATAAAACCTAGAGGTTACTGCATATAAACTGTCTTAGTTAAATCACCATGTAAAAAGATATTTCTGATGTACAATTGTCTAATAACCTAACCAAAGGATACTGCTAAGGCAAGAGCTGATTTGACCATCTGAGTTGAATTTGGTCTGGAAGACCCATTTGCATCCAATAGTTTTAGTCCATTGTGGAAGAGTAACCAAAGTCCAAGTACTTGTTTCATGAAGAGCTGAGATTTCTTCTTACATGGCAGATAACCAATACGGGTATTTAGAGGCTTGTAAAAATATTTTTGGTTCCAAGGTAGTTTGAGTGGAAAGGGCCTTTGGTTTAAAAATACTGTCTTTTGCTTTGGTTCTCATAGGATGTTCATTAATGATTGGTGGAGAAGGGGTTGGAGTTGGGATGGTCAATGGAGGAATTGGAGAGGATTAGTGATTAATAGGAGCTGGGGTATAGGAAGGTGTGGGAGAAGATATTAGAGGAGAATCAGTGTGATGGTTAGGAAAAAGTGAAAAAGGCATATAGGGTATTGACAACCAGAAAACAGTTGATTGTGAGAGTGTAACACCCCGAATTATATAAACCCAGTTCGCTACTCATAATACTGAACCGAACTATGACATTTTGAGAAAATCTTAAAATTTCACTTAAAAATCAAAATTTGATCTTTAAACGTAAAAACTTGCAGTAGAAAATATTTGTATAAAACGACATTTATTAATTAATTAAAATATTAAAGACAATTGGTTGAAAGAAAACAAAACAAAACAAAACATGTCCACCGCTGAACAGTTCCAGCGATAGAAATAGAAATAGAAGACGTCCACCGCTAAACAGTGTCGGCGGTAGAAGCAGAAGCAAAAAGCTTCTTCTGCTACCAACGTCCACCGCTCACGTCAGCCAAACGACACGTCGACTTCTCACGTCTACCGCTCACAAAACGACAAAACCTATTACTCGCATCCACCGATCATAAAACGACAAAACTTATTACTCACATCCACTGATCACAAAACGATAAAATCTATTACACATCCACCGATCATAAAACGACAAAACTATTACTCACATCCACCGATCATAAACGACAAAACTATTACTCACATCCACCGATCATAAAAACGACAACATCTGTGATGGCCCGTAACCCGATTCCGATCGGAATCCGAGAGGCAAGCCATCACTCCGAGACATAACAGAAAAACACAGACTATATATTTTTTTTTTTGAAACTTTTAGAATGTTACAGGGAGAAGAAACCTTATCTGGAAATGGGACTGGATGACATATGTATAAAACTGGATGACAATTACAGTTCGAAGAACAGATGACAGATGACTTTTATAAATCGAACCTTTAAAACTTCTCAAAGAGAGACAGAACTTTCTCTGGATTTAAAAACTTGGAGCTAATTTATAACCGGCTCACAGAAATGAATAACAGAAGAGACTGGGAAGAACAGGGAACAGAAATGGACGATGAGAATAAATAAACAGAATACACAGGAACTAAAGGCGGAAAAACATAGGCAGAAGACTGGTAGAAGAAATGGATTTTAAACAAATGTGAACAGTGACAACGGTGGATGTGAATAAGACAAAAGTGTACAGTGGCAGCAGTGGATGTGAATAAACAAAGGCAGCGGTGGATATGAATTTTAAAAGCAGCGGTGGATGTGAATACGACAAAAATGAACAGTGGCAGCGGTGGAGGTGGGTAGAAGTGCACTGTTCATCGGTGGACGTGAATAAGGCAAAACAGATGACGTCAGGCGGATGATGTAAATTTTAAAGGCAACGGGGTACACAGGCAGAAGTGCACTGTTCACCGGTGGACGTGAATAAGACAAAACAGATGACGTTAGGCGGAAGATGAAATTGTAAAGACAGCGGTGGGTGCAGTTTACAACAGGCAGCGGTGGATATGATTTTACAAGTAGCGGTGGACGTGATTTTTAGAACGGGCAGCTGTAGAAGTGAATTTAAAGCAGCGGTGGACGTGATCGAAAGATGTAGTTTAAAAGGGCAGAATTTGACAAATTTTGACAGGATTACACAGAAACAGAAATCGTGAAAAACAGAAAGTGTGAAACCTTCACGCTTCAGAAAAACGATTCACAACATGATTTTGGGCATACCAGGAAAACACGACAGAAATTTAAGGAAAACAGGTTGCATGGATGGCTCCAAAAATCAGAGATAATCCATACACACTCTAAAATAGAAAATATTCCAAACAATTCCAGAATACTTCAGAACATAAATTCAACTGTCAAATACAGAGGTTTTAAACACATCAACAACAGAATATTTCAGGAGACAACTATCGACTGTCAAACAGAGATTTAAAACTCGAACATCAGAACCTATACATTACATATTCGCAACAGAATTTCCAACAGAGATTTTAAAATAAAAACACAAAACTCCAACAGAGTTTTAAACAGAAACAACAGAGTTCTAGTAGGGTTTACAGACATGGACTTTACAAAAAAGAAACTTAAACCTTGGGACAGAAATATGTCTGGCTGCAGCAACCAACCCCCATGAACTCGATCCGCCAACTACATCAAATCATCGTCTTGAGGCACAAAATCCTCATCTATGGTTTCAGTACCTACATTAGAGAGCTCATCTATGAGTTTGAAACTCAGTAAGAACATATAAATGCAGTGATGCATATACTATGTATGAACTTTTCAGAATACAGTGACATTACAAAACATTGTTTTTATCTGTCAGAAAGTGGGGCTTATAGGGGAACTGGCAAGTGCACGACAGACATATAACAGATTTACAGAACAGAAACAGAACAGAACAGACAAAGTTGTACAGAACAGTAGGCCAATCCCCGTCCCGCACTTAACCAATACATTACAGTCAGATTTTATCTTTCTTAACTTCAAAACCGTGCACAGAAAACTTTTGCATGTCTTTCGAAAAATCGTGTATGCATGAGCATTTACAATGCTTAAACATAAAACGGCAGACAACAAAAATATTACAGCAGAGGGTAAGGTGTGACACAGATAACTCAGAACTTATCTCTAACTTTCTCTACCCGAAACCACCCGACATACGCAGCACCTAGTATCTCCGTGATGTAGGGCCTTAAGGGCCAACCTACGGATATGAACTTACCTGTTTGCTGTAGGGTTGATGTTCTCGATCGTCTCGGTAATTCACGAACCTGTACATACACGTAAGGAGAATAAACAAGCTGCAAATGCTAACAGAATAACTTGTAGGATATGTTCCTAACTCCATTCAGGTTTTTAGAAAACAAACCAACATGTTTTCATGCAATAGCAGCGTGTTTTCTCCAAAATATCACAAACCCTAAACTCCAACAAAACTATCATTTAACTTGTCCAGACACGTTAGCATAAGAAGATGCTTACCTTAGGCAGAAACAGAAGAAAAATCAAGGAAGATCGAAGGTGATTCGATGGGTGATTTTCGTCTGGAAGAGAGGAAACAGAGAGGAAGGGATGAGTGTGAAGGTTCACGTAGAAGAGAGGAGAATAGGTAGGTTTCTCAACAAGTTATGGACATTTGGCAACCATCCATTAGCTCCCTCCCACCAACCTTAATTCCTTCCCAAATTACCCCTCCATGCATTTTTAACTAATGGTTTTGTTCACTCATATATTAGTTTGGTTTTTATCCCATTATCCAAATATACATATTTATATGTATATATATATATATATATATATAATTTCCATCGATTTGGTTTCCAATAAAACGTTCATTGTATTAGTAACAAATTAATCCCACATAATGATTCGGGGAGAAATTACATAGGCAAAAATGCTGGGTATTACATTCCACCCAACTTAACAGAAATTTTGTCCCCAAAATTTTCCTAAGTAAAGAGGTTCAGATATTGGGCCCTAACATCCTCTTGTCTTTCTCACGTGGCTTCCTCCACATCATGATTGCACCAAAAAACCTTCACCAATGGGACTACCTTGTTGCGCAACACCTTGAGTGAAGTATCCAATATCTGTATGGGCCTTTCTTCGTATGTCAGTGTCGGCATGATATCAAAGTCCACCTGTTTCACGATCTGAGTTGGATCTCGTACACATTTTCTCAGCATCGAGACATGGAAAACATTGTGAACTCCATCCATAGACGTTGGCAACTGCAGTCTGTAGGCCATGCTTCCCACACGCTTCAAAATGGGAAAAGGTTCAATGAACCGTGGGTTGAGTTTTCCTTTCTTACCAAATCTCATTACGCCCTTGAAAGGTGACACTTTCAGGAATACTTCATCGCCCTCAGTGAACTCTAAGTCTTTTCTTCTATGGTCCGCAAAACTCTTTTGTCGACTCTGAGCAATCTTTATTTGTTGTTTGATAGCAGCTATCACCTCAGACATCTGCTGTAATATTTCAGGGCCGATAAGCTTGGTTTCTCCGACCTCATCCCAACACAATGGGGATCTACTTTTTCTACCGTAAAGAGCTTCATAAGGAGCCATGTCAATTGTAGCCTGGTGGCTATTGTTGTAAGCAAACTCCACGAGTGGCAAATATCTACTCCAAGGAGCATGAAATTCTAGCACGCACGACCTTAACATGTCTTCCAGTATTTGAATCGTCCTCTCGGATTGTCCGTCCGTCTGTGGATGAAATGTCGTGCTGAAATCTAACCTGGTGCCCAAGGAGCTCTGCAAGCTTTTTCAAAACCTGGAAGTGAATCTGGGATCCCGATCTGAGACGATCGACACCGGAATGCCATGTAGTTTAATAATCTCACTAAGATACAGCTCTGCGTACTGATCCATAGAGTACGTCGTCTTCACAGGTAGAAAATGGGCCAACTTTGTCAATCTGTCCACTATGACCCATATGCTATTATGGCCTTTTGCTATCCTTGGAAGGCCGACAACAAAATCCATCATTATGTTCTCCCATTTCCATTCGGGGATCGGGAGAGACAGAAGCGTTCCACTTGGTCGTTGATGTTCAGCTTTGACCTGTTGACATATCATGCAAGACTCCACATATTTGGAAACTTCATTCTTCATATTCAGCCACCAGAAGTGAAGTTTCAAGTCCTGATACATCTTTGTGCTTCCAGGATGCACAGAGAAAGAATATGAGTGGGCTTCCGACAAGATGTGCTACTGTAGCTCTTCGTCTTTCGGAACATACCATCTGTCTTTGAACTTTAGAATACCATCTCCCGAATAACTGAAATCGGAAGAGGCCATAGGTAACTTGCTCACAATATCAGTCATCTCCTTTGAATTGGTCTTCTGGGCTTCCTTAATTCGGTCCAGAATGGTGGGCCGTAGTATCAAGTCTGCTAGTATGACCGATAGCCCAGAAACTATCTCCATATCGAACTTCTGTATCTCTGTCCTCAAAGGCATTGATACGGCCGACATAGTCGGTTGCATAGTAGTTGCCATCCTGCTCAGTGCATCGGCTACCACATTAGCTTTACCCGGGTTGTATTTAATCTCAACATCGTAGTTTTTCCCAAATTCTAGCCACCGTCTTTGTCTCATGTTTAACTCTTTCTGGGTAAATATATACTTCAGGCTCTTGTGATCAGAAAACACCTCACACGATTGTCCGTACAAGTGGTGTCTCCATACCTTTAGCGCAAACACAACTGCCGCTAACTCGAGGTCATGTGTAGGGTAGTTTTGTTCATGGTTCTTCAATTGTCTAGATGCATATGCCACTACTTTTCCTTATACACACCCCAAGCCGACCTTGGACGCATCGCAGTATACGCTGAACTTGTCGTCTTCAACAGGCAATACTAACAAGCTTCAGACCACTTGAACTTGATGTCTTTCCTTGTCAAGCTGGTCATAGGTTTTGCTATCACAGAAAATCCTTTGATAAACTTTTTGTAATAACCAGCTAACCCGATAAAACTCTGTACCTCACTGGCATTTCTCGGTCTCGGCCATTCTTTCACTGCCAGAATCTTGGTTGGATCCACCGAAACTTCTTCTGCAGACACCACGTGGCCTAGGAACTTAATCCTGCTCAACCAGAATTCACACTTTGATAGCTTGGCATATAATTGATGCTGTTTTAGAGTTGACAGCACAATAGCCAAGTGCTCTTTATGCACCTCCTCATTCTGAGAATAAACCAGGATGTCTTCGATGAAGACGATTACAAATTTATCCAAGAAGTCCTGGAATATCCTATTCACCAAGTCCATAAATGCTGCGGGGGCATTAGTCAACCCAAACGACATCACCAAGAACTCGTAGTGTCCGTACCGGGTCCTAAAGGCGGTCTTTGGAATATCATCAGCCCTGACCTTTAACTGATAATAACCGGAGCGCAAGTCAATCTTTGAGAATACCCGAGCTCCTTGCAGTTGGTCAAATAAATCATCGATCCGCGGCAACGGGTACTTATTTTTTATGGTCAATTTGTTCAGTTCACGGTAATCAATGCACATGCGTAGGGACTCATCCTTCTTCTTAACAAATAGGACCGGAGCAACCCACGGAGAGAAACTAGGGCGCACAAAACCCTTGTCCACCAACTCCTTTAGCTAAGCCTTCAACTCCTTCAATTCAATCGGTGCCATACGGTACGGATTCTTCGATACCGGCTCAGCACCACGATATACGTCAATCTCAAACTCGATTTCACGATCAGGTGGAAATCCCGGTAAGTCATCTAAGAAAACCTCTGAGAAGTCTTGAACTACTGAAATATTCCGAAGTTCCACCTCACCTTGCCTTTGAACGTCTATCACGTGGGCCAGAAATCTGATGCATCCTGACTTCATTAGCTATTGAGCTTTTAAGGAAGATATAACAGGCATACTGTGTTTCCTTGGTATTGCCTGATAAGAGAACTCTACCTCGTTCGGGCGCTTAAACGACATTAGCCCTGACCTGCAGTTGATGGTGGCGTAATGTCTAAACAGCCAGTCCATCCCCAGAATAACATCGTATCCCATCATACCGATGACGATAAGGTTGGCATACAACTTCTGGTCTCCTACTGACACTATATCACCCCGTACAACCTGTTCGGAGTGCATAAAGTCTCTGGACGGTAGCATAATGCTGTAAGGCTGATCTGACGGCGTACAACATAACTCCTGTCTAACTACAAAGTCCATTGCCACAAACGAATGTGTGGCCCCCGTGTCCTATAAGGTATAAGCAGGTGCATCGCATATTGAAATTGTACCTGTAATTACTGTATGCTGAGCGGCATCATCAACATCCTCCATCATTGCAAAGACTCTAGGTACGACATGATTTGGTCTCTTGTCGGGTATTGGGCAGTCTCGGACGTGATGGCCTTCTTTGCCACATCGAAAACATTGGTCGGTTATGAGTCTGCATTCTCCTCGATGAATTTTCTGGCATCGTGGGCATGCTAAAAGTTGAGGAGCCCCCATTGGTCTCTTTCCCTTGTCTTGATAGGTGGCAGTCTCATTGGGCCTCTTAATGCCCCTGTTATGTTGCTGTTGAGGTTGCAAATTTTGACCCCGTTGTTGTTGTTGATGAACATTCCGAATAATCCCGCTCAGTTGATCTCTCTGTCTCTGGGACTTTGCTTCTAAGGCCTCCAACTGATTGGCCTTGGCCACCACTTTTGTGTACGGTGCCTTATCAAATCCCTTGTAAGAGGTCCAGCTTCAAACCCTGAATAAATTGGTGCACCTTGTTTTCGTTAGTGGCCACCAAATGAGGTACATAGCGGGATAAGGATTTAAACTTCTGAACATATTCGGCCACCGATCCATACTGTCGTAGCCGAGAGAATTCTATCATCTTCTCCTTCTTCGCACTTCTGTCAAAATACTTCTCATAGAATATTCGTTTAAATCCCTCCCAGCTTAACGCCATCGTTATTGCCTGGACGGTGTTCTACCAAAATCCTGGGCAGCGGTGGATGTGAATACGACAAAAATGAACAGTGGCAGCGGTGGATGTGAATACGACAAAAATGAACAGTGGCAGCGGTGGATGTGAATACGACAAAAATGAACAGTGGCAGCGGTGGATGTGAATACGACAAAAATGAACAGTGGCAGCGGTGGATGTGAATACGACAAAAATGAACAGTGGCAGCGGTGGATGTGAATACGACAAAAATGAACAGTGGCAGCGGTGGATGTGAATACGACAAAAATGAACAGTGGCAGCGGTGGATGTGAATACGACAAAAATGAACAGTGGCAGCGGTGGATGTGAATACGACAAAAATGAACAGTGGCAGCGGTGGATGTGAATACGACAAAAATGAACAGTGGCAGCGGTGGATGTGAATACGACAAAAATGAACAGTGGCAGCGGTGGATGTGAATACGACAAAAATGAACAGTGGCAGCGGTGGATGTGAATACGACAAAAATGAACAGTGGCAGCGGTGGATGTGAATACGACAAAAATGAACAGTGGCAGCGGTGGATGTGAATACGACAAAAATGAACAGTGGCAGCGGTGGATGTGAATACGACAAAAATGAACAGTGGCAGCGGTGGATGTGAATACGACAAAAATGAACAGTGGCAGCGGTGGATGTGAATACGACAAAAATGAACAGTGGCAGCGGTGGATGTGAATACGACAAAAATGAACAGTGGCAGCGGTGGATGTGAATACGACAAAAATGAACAGTGGCAGCGGTGGATGTGAATACGACAAAAATGAACAGTGGCAGCGGTGGATGTGAATACGACAAAAATGAACAGTGGCAGCGGTGGATGTGAATACGACAAAAATGAACAGTGGCAGCGGTGGATGTGAATACGACAAAAATGAACAGTGGCAGCGGTGGATGTGAATACGACAAAAATGAACAGTGGCAGCGGTGGATGTGAATACGACAAAAATGAACAGTGGCAGCGGTGGATGTGAATACGACAAAAATGAACAGTGGCAGCGGTGGATGTGAATACGACAAAAATGAACAGTGGCAGCGGTGGATGTGAATACGACAAAAATGAACAGTGGCAGCGGTGGATGTGAATACGACAAAAATGAACAGTGGCAGCGGTGGATGTGAATACGACAAAAATGAACAGTGGCAGCGGTGGATGTGAATACGACAAAAATGAACAGTGGCAGCGGTGGATGTGAATACGACAAAAATGAACAGTGGCAGCGGTGGATGTGAATACGACAAAAATGAACAGTGGCAGCGGTGGATGTGAATACGACAAAAATGAACAGTGGCAGCGGTGGATGTGAATACGACAAAAATGAACAGTGGCAGCGGTGGATGTGAATACGACAAAAATGAACAGTGGCAGCGGTGGATGTGAATACGACAAAAATGAACAGTGGCAGCGGTGGATGTGAATACGACAAAAATGAACAGTGGCAGCGGTGGATGTGAATACGACAAAAATGAACAGTGGCAGCGGTGGATGTGAATACATTCTTGGTGAGCGATACGTGACACATAGAACCTTCTTATTTTCTTCCACCTCTGCGCATCTAAACATCCTCTCTATCTGCCGGACCCATTCCTCAGCGTGAGTTGGGTCAGTAGATAGTCCATCAAATGTAGGCGGCTGGGGTCGCCTGAATCTATCTCCACTGGTGTCGCGTGAAGCATTCCCCTAATTATTATTATTATTCCCGTTGTCTTCTCGGGCCATCATACGTTCAACCATGCGGGACTGTACACCCACTAGTTCGGTTAGTCAGTCAATGTCACGAGAGCTTTCGCTTGACTCTTCCTGATGCCCTCTCAATATTTCTAAGAAACCCTATAAACAGAATAACCTAATTTAATAACCAGAACTTTTACAGGAATTTAAACACTTATAGTTGGTGGAGCGATCTCACGCGGCGGGTTGCGCAGTCAGACATTTTACAGAATCGATTTTAAAACCTTGTTCTCTCTGATACCATAACTATGACGGCCCGTAACCCGATTCCGATCGGAATCCGAGAGGCAAGCCATCACTCCGAGATATAACAGAAAAACACAGACTATATTTTTTTTTTGAAACTTTTAGAACGTTACAGGGAGAAGAAACCTTCTCTAGAAATGAGACTGGATGACATATGTATAAAACTGGATGACAATTACAGTTTAAAGAACAGAAGACAGAGGACTTTTATAAATCGAACCTTTAAAACTTCTCAAAGAGAGAGAGAACATTCTTTGGATTTAAAAACTGTGAGCTAATTTATAACCGGCTCACAGAAGTGAATAACAGAAGAGACTGGGAAGAACAGGGAACAGAAATGGACGATGAGAATAAATAAACAGAATACACAGGAAATAAAGGCGGAAAAACATAGGCAGGAGACTGGCGGAAGAAATGGATTTTAAACAAATGTGAACAGTGACAACGGTGGATGTGAATAAGACAAAAGTGTACAGTGGCAGCGGTGGATGTGAATAAACAAAGGCAGCGGTGGATGTGAATACGACAAAAATGAACAGTGGCAGCGGTGGAGGCGGGCAGAAGTGCACTGTTCACCGGTGGACGTGAATAAAACAAAACAGATGACGTCAGGCGGATGATGTAAATTTTAAAGGCAACGGGGTACGCAGGAAGCAGTGCACTGTTCACCGGTGGATGTGAATAAGGAAAAACAGATGACGTCAGGCGGAAGATGAAATTGTAAAGACAGTAGTGGATGCAGTTTACAACGGGCAGCGGGCAGCGGTGGATATGATTTTACAAGTAGCGGTGGACGTGATTTTTAGAACGGGCAGCTGTAGAAGTGAATTTAAAGCAGCGGTGGACGTGATCAGAAGATGTAGTTTAAAAGGACAGAATTTGACAACTTTTGACAGGATTACACAGAAACAGAAATCGTGAAAAACAGAAAGTGTGAAAGCTTCACACTTCAGAAAAACGATTCACAACATGATTTTGGGCATACCAAGAAAACACGACAGAAATTTAAGGAAAACAGGTTGTAGGGATGGCTCCAAAAATCAGAGATAATCCATACACACTTTAAAATAGAAAATATTCCAAACAATTCAAAATACTTCAGAACATAAATTCAACTGTCAAATACAGAGGTTTTAAACACATCAACAACAGAATATTTCAGGAGACAACTATTGACTGTCAAACAGAGATTTAAAACTCGAACATCAGAACCTATACATTACATATTCGCAACAAAATTTCCAACAGAGTTTTTAAAATTTCCAGTAGGGTTTACAAACATGGACTTTACAAAAAAGAAACTTAAACCTTGGGACAGAAATATGTCTGGCTGCAGCAACCAATCACCATGAGCTTGATCCGCCAACTATATCAAATCATCGTCTTGAGGCACAAAGTTCTCATCCACGGTTTCAGTACCTACATCAGAGAGCTCACCTATGAGTCTAAAACTCAGTAAGAACATATAAATGCAGTTATGCATATACTATGTATGAACTTTTCAGAATACAGTGACATTATAGAACATTGTTTTTATCTGTCCGAGGGGTATAAGTGGGGCTTATAGGGGAACTGGCAAGTGCACGACAGACACATAACAGATTTACAGAAAAAAATAGAACAGAACAGACAAGGCTGTACAGAACAGTAGGCCAGTCCCCGTCCCGCACTTAACCAATACATTACAGTCAGATTTTATCTTTCTTAACTTTAAAACCGTGCACATAAAACTTTTGCATGTCTTTCGGGAAATCGTGTATGCATGAGCATTTACAGTGCTTAAACATAAAATGGCAGACAACAAAAATATTATAGCAGAAGGTAAGGTGTGACACAGATAACTCAGAACTTATCTCTAACTTTCTCTACCCGAAACCACCCGACATACGCAGTACCTAGTATCTCTGTGATGTAGGGCCTTAAGGGCCAACCTACGGATATGAACTTACCTGTTTGCTGTAGAGTTGATATTCTCGATCGTCTTGATAATGCACGAACCTGTACATACACGTAAGGAGAATAAACAAGCTGCAAATGCTAATAAATAACTTGTAGGATATGCTTTTAACTTCATTCAGGTTTTTAGAAAACAAACCAACATGTTTTCATGCAATAGCAGCGAGTTTTCTCCAAAATATCACAAACCCTAAACTCCAACAAAACTATCATTTAACTTGTCCAAACACGTTAGCATAAGCAGATGCTTACCTTAGGCAGAAACAGAAGAAAAATCAAGGAAGATCGAATGTGCTTCGATGGGTTATTTTCGTCTGGAAGAGAGGAAACAGAGAGGAAGGGATGAGTGTGAAGGTTCACGTAGAAGAGATGAGAATAGGTAGGTTTCTCAGCAAGTTATGGACATTTGGCAACCATCCATTGGTTCCCTCCCACCAATCTTAATTCCTTCCCAAATTACCCCTCAATGCATTTCTAACTAATGGTTTTGTTCACTCATATATTAGTTTGGTTTTTATCCCATTATCCAAATATACATATTTATATGTATATATATATATAATTTCCATCGATTTGGTTTCCAATAAAACGTTCATTGTATTAATATCAAATTAATCCCACATAATGATTCGGGGAGAAATTACATAGGCAAAAATGTCGGGTGTTACACATCTACTGATAGACTACATCCACCGATTAACTACATCCACCGATAGATTACATCCACCGATGGACTACATCTACCAGTAAATTACATCCACCGATAGACTACATCCACTGATGAATAGTAACACTCTAAACAAACAGACAACTCTGCCAACTAAAAGAACTTGTAAATTTTCACAGCAGCTATTCAAAACAACATAAATCCACAACTTTCTAAAAATATCCAGAAAAGCAACTACCTCTAAACCAAATCATGTTTTTCATACTCAAAACAAGAAAATCATAAAGTTGTTAAAAACATCAAAACTACTAATGTTATTAAAACCCTCTGCACACTTCCATAAAACACCTAACCACTGAAACTTCATATATAGATAATAGTTAAACTGCCTCATCAGAACACCAAACTGTGGCATTAAAGTGCTCCCCCAACCAGCCTAGTTCTCAACATGCTAAGAGAACACACATTCTGAGGATTCTTCACCTACATCACAAAATTCATCTATTAGCCTAATACTAAGTAAAGTAACAATGAAATGATATGCTGAAACATAAATCCTAGACATGCAGTTTCTACTTTCACATCTATGTTGCATTCACGTTCTTTCACTGATCTGATCCCTCGGTTCCATTGGGAGTTGAATCATTTTTTCCAAAGTCATACATCCTCTTCATAAATTAAGGGGCGGATTAGTTCCCTTAACAGCTGATCCGATCCTAAATTCCATTGGGAAGCGGATCAATTTTCCCAAAGTCATACATCTTCTTCATAAATTAAGGGGCAGATTAGTTCCCTTAACAGTTGATCTGTTACATTCTGTTCATACCTTGCCATGCCATTACATGTAAATTCATTTTTGTGTTCTTTCCAAAATATGATACATGACATACAGAAAATATTTAAACAAGCATAAACCTAATGTTTTGTGATGTAGACCCGAAGGCACACACATACTCTACTTACCTGACTTCCTAGGAAAAGTTGGGTTGCAAGCTATCTTGGGATTTTGCTCACCTAAAATCATAAACAGAGCGTTAATTCAATCTTCACTATAACTCATTCTAAACCATTCAGAAACCTAAGGAAGCTAACTTGGAACTCTATTAATCATGCATTCTCGGTTTATCACCTAAACCCGAACCTACTCTCATTTACAGCATTCCCAAAACACACATTGTACTCTCTCTGTCATCTAGCCACTAAAACTCAAGAAAACACACCTAGGTTGAGGAATGGAAATCGGAGAGGAAATCGCCTAGAGAGCTCTACTGAGCTTGAGCTGAATACCGAAAGAGGAAGTATAGAAAATAGTGGTGGTTACAGTGCATTTATCGCAAAACCTCTTTCCCTAAATAGGTTATCACTATAAATCTCTAATTACCCTTATGTCCTTGCTTAGTCTCTCATTAACCTAATCAATAATTCTCCCAATTTCATCCATAAAATGTACACTATTAGTTTACAAGGTAAAATCGGTTCAATGGAACTGGGTGTTACAATCTACCGTCCTTAAAAGAATTTTGTCCTTAAAATTCAATACCTGAATAATTCTGGATGTTGGTCCATCATGTCCTGCGGGTGCTCCCAAGTTGTCTCCTCAACATTCTGGTTACGCCATAACACCTTTACTAGTTGGACTTTCTTATTACGTAGCACTTTTGTTGCATAGCTGAGAATTTCTACAGGTTTCTCCTCATCGGTAAGGGTAGGATGAACTTCAATGTTTTGCTGTTCCACAATCTGAGATGGATCCCGCATACACTTCTTTAACATGGAAACATGGAACACATTATGGATTCCTTCCATAGAAGTTGGTAACTGTAATTGGTAAGTTGTCTTCCCCATCCTCTTCAAGATTAAGAATGGTCCAATATATCTGGAGTTCAACTTGCCTCTCTTTCCAAATCTCACAACTCCCTTGAATGGTGATACCTTAAGAAAAACTTCATCACCAACTTCGAACTCTAATTCTGTACGTCTCTTATCGGCATAGCTTTTTTATCGGCTTTGAGCTGTTAAGATTCTCTGTCGGATGAGGACAATCTTCTCCACTGTTTGCTGCACAACATCAGGACCAATCAAACGTGCTTCCCCAACTTCATCCCAATACAAAGGAGATCTGCATTTTCGTCCATACAACGCTTCATACGGTGCCATATCTATGGTTGCCTAAAAACTGTTGTTATAAGAGAATTCCACCAACGATAAATACTTACTGCGAGATCCTTGAAAATCTAAAATGCATACACGAAGCATATCCTCCAACATTTGGATAGTCCTTTCAGATTGTCCATCTGTTTGAGGGTGAAAGGCTGTGCTAAAGTTGAGTTGTGTACCCATAGCCTTATGCCGACTCTTCCAAAACTTCAACGTAAATCTAGAGTCTCGGTCAGAAACTATAGTGCTTGGAACTCCATGTAGTCTAACAATCTCATGCACATACAATTCAGCTAGTCGGTCCATCGAGTAGGTCATCTTTATGGGCAGAAAATGGGCGGATTTGGTTAGACGATCTACTATCACCCATATTGCATCATGTCCCTTTGCTGTCCTAGGAAAACCTACCACAAAGTCTATCGTTATTTGTTCCCATTTCCAGTCGGGAACTGGTAATGGTTGCAATGCTCCTGCAGGCCTCTGATGTTCAGCTTTAACTTGTTGGCAAACTAAACACAATCCTACGTACTCAGCCACACTTCTTTTCATATTTGGCCATCAATAATGTTGTTTAAGGTCTCTATACATTTTTGTACTTCCAGGATGGACAGAGAGTCTAGAAGAATGAGCTTCCGAAAGGATCTCTTTTCGAAGTTCTTTATCTGTTGGAACAAACCATCTATTCTGAAAAAGTCATCGCATAATAAAATTTTCTTAAAGATGAAATTATACACTCTTTGGATTTCAGAGTTGTAAATTGTAATTGACAACATCAATACTCTTAGTACTTTATTTTCTCAACTTTTAGCAACATAGCACAAAATTAACGAGAATAGGTGTGTGGAACTTTTATTTCAACTACTTGATTCATATGGTCACCTCATTATAAATTTGGTCAATGATGCTACAAAGACAAAATTAGAGTTCAATAATGTTGCAACTACGATTCTTGAAGAATAAAGTATACAGAAGAACAAAGAGTACTCTTTCGTGAAAGCCTTATTTGTAAGAAAGGAAGATCACGGGAACGTTAGTGTAAAAACTGGTATTTTAATGTTAATTAAATTTCACATGTAAATTTTTTGCATTATTGACGATCACATGTCATTTGTTGACTCGTCTTGTCGTGTTGTGATTACGTGGATTTTTTGATCAATTGGTCAAAACCTGTAATTTGAAAAATTACTATGTGGTTAAAAGTGGAAGAAATAAGTATTGATTAATTTGGACTTTTACCTTGAGTAAGAAATTAGATAACGTTCGAAGTTGTCGAATAAAGATATAAATGATTTTATAGAATTTAAATCATATTAATTTCAATTAAATTAATGAAATAATAACAAAATTAAATAAAAAGATAGTATTTTTTTTAAGGGTTAGAATTCTTATTTTGCTCATTCCCCGTGCGACCACTGAGGAGAAGAGAGAGGGAGAGAGGAGTGAATTATGTTCGTGCAAACCATCGATTTTCGAAGCTTTGGTTGTGTTCACGGGACAAACAACATCAACAATCTTGAAGGAGTTTATTGGGTAAGTTGGTTTTCAACCCTAATTTTTTGTTTCAATTTTTGAGTTTTGTTGGGTTTGGATTCAAAGTTGGAAACTCGAATCCATGAGTCATTTATGGATTATTTGGGTAAATTTTTTGCATTATTGACGATCACATGTCATTTGTTGACTCGTCTTGTCGTGTTGTGATTACGTGGATTTTTTGATCAATTTGTCAAAACCTATAATTTGAAAAATTACTGTGTGGTTAAAAATGGAAGAAATAAGTATTGATTAATTTGTACTTTTACCTTGAGTAAGAAATTAGATAACGTTCGAAGTTGTCGAATAAAGATATAAATGATTTTATAGAATTTAAATAATATTAATTTAAATTAAATTAATGAAATAACAACAAAATTAAATAAAAAGATAGTATTTTTTTAAGGGTTAGAATTCTTATTTTTCCCATTCCCCATGCGACCGTCGAGGAGAAGAGAGAGGGAGAGAGGAGTGAATTATGTTCGTGCAAACCATCAATTTTCAAAGCTTTGGTTGTGTTCACGGGACAAACAACATCAACAATCGTGAATGAGTTTATTGGGTAAGTTGGTTTTCAACCCCAATTTTTTGTTTGAAGTTTTGAGTTTTGTTGGGTTTGGATTCAAAGTTGGAAACTCGAATCCATGAGTCATTTATGGATTATCTGGGTAGATTTAAGTTTTACGCAGATTATTTGGTTGAATGAAGGTGAAAAATGGCGAAGGGAGGCGATTTTCGTGACCTCTCATCTCTAGAAACCACTTAAGTGTCGACCACTGTAGATGACCAGTCAACAAAGTCAAATTCTACTATTAGAAACAGAGCTATTGAGGTGTCGACCGCTACCAAGACCCGAAAGGTTTAAGGGTCGACCATTGCTTGAAGATGTCAACCCTGCCTATAATTGTCGACTGATGGGACCTTAACCTATAAGTGTCGACTGGGCAATCGACCCTTGTTCAAATAGAAATGAACAAGTGTCAACCCCTGCTTAGCAGTTTCGACCCCTATATGGTTTGTATGCTTCATAGTGTTATATTTAATTGAAATTTTGTCGCCTAGTCGTTTGCGGGCATTTATAGTGTTTCTGATTTGGGTTCTTAGTCCCGATATATCACTCATCCATGTTTTATCTTAATGTTAAGTGGGATATTCATAACTTGAATTTTGTTTTAGGTTCAAACGAGTTTGTGGACTATGAGCTGGTACTAGAGGTGGTAGCTCCAATTGGCAAAAAAGGCAATCGTCGTCGAAGTAGGGACTTTATAATTTATCGCGTTGCATTGCATGGTTTTCAAAACCTATTTTGGTGAGTTATCACCTATGAAAATTTTGATCGCCAACACGTTAGTCTTTTATGTATATTGACATATGATTTACATATTTACTATTGATGTGTGTGTATTATATATATATATAAGGATGAATTCTCTTGATGTTTGGGTGGTGTTCGGCGTCAAAGCATCAAGAGGCTATCCCATAATACATCTTTTGTTTCGTGAAGATATCTTGTTTGCACGGTTACTAAAATGGGTAATGTAGCAGTGATGATGCGCTCTTTGAGTTTCGAATCCCTAAACTTGATCAGGGTATGTTTGAGTTTTACAATTGTATGGGTGGTGTTGCTACCTGGTTTTTAGATCGCCAACCACCTTGTGATGTGGCTGGACCTTCAGGTCGCCTTCACCTTTTATTTTTCATTTAGGCTCATGAGGTGTTGCATGGTCTTCGAATCATAATTTTTCTATGCAACTGTGATGGAGGGGGTCCTTGAGTGACCCTCATTTTTCGTTGAGGTGATTTTTCAACGAAAAAAATATGATGAATACTCATTTTTGTATAGTTGTCTATGTATACAACAATTTTTTATTTAGTCCCTCATTAGTGGCTCATGGAGCTTGTTTTCTTAAAACGATGGAACTGGTTTTCATAGAACGATGTTTGAAACTACTTGACACTTCATCATATTTTATAATGAAAGATGAAAGAAGTTTTACATGTCATTTAGTACTAACTTTCCTATTGAGTTAGTTACTCATCCCAACGACCCCCTCCCTTTCCAAGAAAGAACAAGAACATTGAGTAGTTGGAGTTTGTGAAAGCAGTTTCCTTTTCTTTATTTCTTATTTAAGTGCTTAGTTATACCTGGTGAAGACTTATATTGTATTTTGAGCCTGTATAGGATTAATTGTTTGAATTTGGATATTTAGATCTTATTAAAATGTTGTTTAATCATCGCACTATTATACGTGTATTCATTGTGTGGATTTCTAAACTTTGAATTGTATTCAAGTTTTTCGTTGCAAACCAAGCCTTGGGCTGGGAGATCAGGTCATCCGACTCGGCGTTCTGTTATGCCCGCCTCTGTGTCGTGACAGTGAGTCTTCAAGAGCCAGCCTGTCAGGCATGTTGAAATCTAAAAGTAAAAAAGAGTATCAAGTGTTATCACTATGGAAAGCTGAGATACATGAAAAAGGATGGCTACAAGTTGAAGAAAGAACAATGCATAAAGAGTGTAAGCTAAAAAAGTACAATTGCAATTGCCTCTGATGGTAAAGATGTAATTATCTATAAAGATGTTAACCTGATAACTTATGAATCACGCTGGATATATGATTCTGGTGCATCTTATCATATTATTTCAAAAGTACAATATTTTACAACTTATACTAGTAGTGATTTTAGCATTGTTAAAATTGAGAATAGTCAAGTTCTAAAGTAGGCAGAAAAGGAAACATCCATATAAATACTAACGCGAGTTGCGAGGTGGTACTTAAAGATATCATGCATGTCTCAGTTATTAAATTAAATTTAATATCAATTAATGTAACACCCCGAATTATATAAATCTGGTTCGCTACTCATAATACTGAACCGAACTATGACATTTTGAGAAAATCTTAAAATTTCACTTAAAAATCAAAATTTGATCCTTAAACGTAAAAGCTTGCAGCGAAAAATATTTGTATAAAATGATATTTATTAATTAATTAAAATATTAAAGACAATTGGTTGAAAGAAAACAAAACAAAACAAAACATGTCCACCGCTGAACAGTTCCAGCGATAGAAATAGAAATAGAAGACGTCCACCGCTCAACAGTGTCGGCGGTAGAAGCAGAAGCAAAAGGCTTCTTCTGCTACCAACGTCCACCGCTCACGTCAGCCGAACGACATGTCGACTTCTCACGTCTACCGCTCACAAAACGACAAAACCTATTACTCGCATCCACCGATCATAAAACGACAAAACCTATTACTCACACCCACCGATCACAAAACGACAAAACCTATTACACATCCACTGATCATAAAACGACAAAACTATTACTCACATCCACAGATCATAAACGAAAAAACTATTAATCACATCCACCGATCATAAAACGACAACATCCACAGATAGACTACATCCACCGATAGACTACATCCACCGATAGATTACATCCACCGATAGACTACATCCACCGGTGAACAGTAATATTCTAAACAGACAGACAACTCTGCCTACTAAAAGAACTTATAAATTTTAACAGCAGCTATTCAAAACAACATAAATCCACAACTTTATAAATCCAGAACAACAATCTACAACTAAAACCAAATCGTGTTTTTCATAATCAGAAAAGCTCTAAAATTGATAAAAACATTAAACTCCTGCTATCATTAACATCCTTAGCACACCAAAAACTGAATCATTGTTAACTAGACTTTCACACCTACTGACATTAGTTAAACCGCTCCATCAGATTGTCAAGTCGAAGCGTGAATGTACTTCTCCAACCAGCCTAGTTGTAATACCCAGTTCTATCAAACCGTTTCTCTATTCCTTTTAAACTAATGGCACAATTTATATGGCAATATTAAATGTAGGGTTAGAGGATGACTAGGCAAGGGCATAAGGGTAATTAGAAATTCAAAGGTGGATAACGTATTTAAGGAAACTATTAATGAAGTAGCCGCTACTGTTTATTTCATTTCCTCTCCATTCTAAGCGCCTCAGCTTAGCAAAGCGCGATAGGAGACCCCCTTCGACTTCCTCCAGCGATTTCCTCCGAACTTGATGAGTTTTTGTAACGCCCCGAGTTATCTGAACCCGGTTCGTCACACTATACCCGTACATGACTAAAATTTCAACCGTATTTATTTCTTTTTGAAAAAAAAAAACTTGACATAAGCGGAATCTTCAAAACAATAATATTCGAAACTTGCAGCGGAAATCATTTAAGTAAAATGGAGTTAAACAAAACTATTGTACAAGGCTTGAATGATCATATAAAATATTAAGAAAATAATTCAACCAGAAGGGATGAAAGTTTAGGCGTGAAATACTTGAAATTTATGAAAGTCAAACACATCATACGAAGAACGAAGTCAACCGGAAGGAACTGACGTAGAAAACAGGAGGCTTTTCCCGGATAACAAAACGACAAAGTTTCGACTACATCATCTGGTCACAAAACGACAAGATACATCCTACATCTACCGGTGACGTCAGCTGGATGATTTCCTCATCCGATCGACTTCACTCTATATCCACCGGTGACGTCAGCCGGATGATTTCCTCATCCGATCGACTTTACTCTATATCCACCGGTGACGTCAGCCGGATGATTTTCTTATCCGATCGACTTTACTCTATATCCACCGGCCGCAAAATGACAAAAGTCCTACTTATATCTTCCAATAGGCGACAGAACAACAACTCAACTACTCCATGCTACGCAAACACAACTCTAATTACATAAATGAAATTACTCACATTACTGAAATCATTCAAATACCATTCTAACAAATGCATTACTTAAAACAATCCAGCAAGTGCCATCGTCAAATCTCAGCAGAATACCATCATCAGAAAAATTCAAAACATTTTCAAAACATTGAAACAACCACTGTCATGAGGACTCAACCTATTCAAGTCAAAACGTTGTCAACTTCACCTTTACTCCAACAAACATCAGTTAAACTGCCTCATCAAATACCAGGTCCATGGCATGAGTGTGCTCCCCCAACCAGCCTATCCTTCAATGAACTCAGAAGGCTCACCTGCTGTAACTTCTCCACCTACATCACAAAACTCACCTATTAGCCTAATGCTAAGTAAGTAAAGCAGTAATGAAATGGAATGCTGAAACATAAATTCCTAAACATGCAGTTTCTACTTTCTCATCTCAGTTGCATTTACATACGTTCATAAGCTGATCTGATCCCTCGGTTCCCTCGGGATGTGGATCAATTTTCCCAAGGTCATACATCCTCTACTCGATTAAGGGGCGGATTAGTTCCCTTAATAGCTGAACTGATCCCTCTGTTCCCTTGGGAGTGGGATCAATTCTCCCAATGTCATACATCCTCTACTTGATTAAGGGGCAGATTAGTTCCC
This sequence comes from Begonia masoniana, assembly GCA_022432975.1. NCBI lineage: Eukaryota > Viridiplantae > Streptophyta > Magnoliopsida > Cucurbitales > Begoniaceae > Begonia > Begonia masoniana. Next base: position 10,544,663 of record CM039514.1, on the reverse strand, counting down.
TTAATAGTTTGTATGTCACATACAGTTCATACTTCACTATTCTTACATGGAAATTCATTTTCGTAATCTTTCAAAAACATGATGCGTGACACAAAAAATCATTCTCAATATGCATAACCCTACTGTTTTGTGATGTAGGCCCGAAGGCACATGCATACTTTACTTACCTGGTTTCCTGGAAATCGTTCAGTTTCAAATACTCTGGAAACCCTGCTCACCTAGCGTCATAAGCAAAAATACTGATTAGATCACCACTAACCTTATCCTAAATCGTTCTGAAACCTAAGGGGCTCGTTTGAAATCTCTAATCATCATACACTCTCGGCTCAATACTAAAATCGAACTCAACTCACTCGCAGTATTATCAAAATACGCGCATTACACTATCTCTGCTATCTAGCCACTAAAATCTCGAGAAATAAAATGGAAAACTCACCTAGTTCGAGGAATGAGGATCGGAGAGGGAAATCGCCTGGAGCTCTGCTGTGCTTGAGCTGAATACCGAGAAGAAAAATGAGGGAAACAGTGGCGGCTAAACCTCATTAAACCCTCCATTAAATACGTTATCCATTTATAAAATTGCTAATTACCCTTTTGTCCTTACATAGTTATTAACTAACCTAATCACTTTCTCCCTCAATTCTTCCATAAAATTAACACATTATAATTGGCAATTAAATTTGGTTTAATAGAGCCGGGTGCTACAATCTACCCTCCTTAAAAGAATTTTGTCCTCAAATTTAGTACCTGAATAATTCCGGATATTGGTCCATCATATCTTGCTGGCGCTCCCAAGTTGTCTCCTCAATATTCTGGTTGTGCCATAAGACCTTTACCAGTGGAACTTTTTTGTTGCGTAATACCTTCACTGCATAATCTAAGATTCTTACTGGTTTCTCCTCAAATGCAAGAGTAGGAAGGACTTCTATTCTCTGCTGTTCTATAATCTGTGAAGGATCTCTAACACATTTCTTTAGCATTGAAACATGAAACACATTATGAATTCCCTCCAGAGAGGTTGGTAACTGAAGTTGATATGCTGACTTCCCAATTCTCTTCACGATTTGAAAAGGTCCAATATATCTGGGATTCAACTTGCCTCTTTTCCCAAATCTCACAACTCCTTTGAAAGGTGACACCTTAAGGAAAATCTCATTACCGACATCGAATTCTAATTCTCTTCATCTTTTGTCTGCATAGCTTTTCTGCCGGCTTTGAGCTGTTAAGATCATCTGTCGGATAAGAGCAATCTTTTCCACTGTCTGCTGCATAATGTCAGGACCAATCAACTGTGCTTCTCCAACTTCATCCCAATATAATGGAGATCTGCACTTACGCCCATATAATGCCTCGTATGGTGCCACGCCTATTGTTGCTTGAAAACTGTTATTATAAGAGAATTCAATCAATGGTATATATTTACTCCAAGAACCCTGAAATTCCAGCACACATGCACGAAGCATATCCTCCAACGTTTGGATAGTTCTCTCGGATTGTCCATCAGTTTGAGGATGAAAGGCTGTGCTAAAACTAAGCTGTGTTCCCATAGCCTTGTGCATACATTTCCAAAATTTAGATGTAAATCTGGAGTCTCGGTCCGAAACTATGGTGCTTGCAACTCCATGCAGTCTAACAATCTCGTGCACATACAACTCAGCCAATTGATCCATCGAGTATGTTATCTTTATTGGCAGAAAGTGAGCTGATTTGGTTAAACGATCAACTACTACCCAAATTGCATCGTAACCTTTTGTTGTTCTAGGTAATCCTATAATAAAATCCATAGTTATTTGTTCCCATTTCCATTCGGGAACTGGTAAGGGTTGTAATGTTCCAGCAAGCCTCTGATGTTCAGCTTTGACTTGCTGGCAGACCAGACATGACTCCACGTACTCCGCCACACATCTCCTCATACCTGGCCACCAATAATCTTGCTTGAGATCTCTGTACATTTTCGTACCTCCAGGATGAACAGAAAGTCTGGAGGAATGTGCCTCAGATAGGATTTCCTTTCTAAGTTCAGTATCAGCCAGAACAAACCATCTATTTCGAAACTTGAGAATTCCATCAGCTGAGCAGTTGAAATCCGACTTATCAGTAGAATCTATGCACAACTTATACTTATTACATTCAACGTCATTCATTTGAACTTCCTTTATTTTCTCCAAAATAGTTTGCCTCAAAAATATGGCCGAAAGCATGGCTGACACACTAGACACAGCTTCCAGGTTAAGTCTTTGGAATTCTGTCTCTAAAGCTATTGGTATTTCTAGAATCAATGCAGAGACTGAAGGAGTCACCCTACTCAAAGCATCAGCCACTACATTCGCCTTGCCAGGGTGGTACTTAATCTCAAAATCATAATCTTTGACAAACTCTAACCACCTACGTTGCCTCATATTCAGTTCCTTTTGCGTGAAATGTATTTCAGACTTTTATGATCCGAAAATATCTCACAGGTTTGTCCATACAGGTAGTGCCTCCAAATCTTTAATGCAAAAAACCACAGCAGCTAATTCTAAGTCATGTGTAGGGTAATTCTTTTCGTGTACTTTTAACTGCCTAGAAGCATAAGCTATAACCTTTCCATCTTGCATCAAAACACCACCAAGTCCAACCTTGGAAGCATCACAATAAATACTGAATTTACCATTTTCGACTGGAAGGGTTAAAATTGGGGCATTGGTCAGTTTCTGTTTCAAGGTCTGGAAACTGGATTCACATTTATCAGTCCAATTATACTTCACATTTTTCCTTGTCAACATAGTAAGGGGTATGGCAATCTTTGAAAATCCCTCGATGAATTTTCTATAATATCCTGCTAATCCAAGAAAACTCCGGATATCCGTAGCATTCTTCGGTTGGGGCCACTCCTTAACAGCTTGAACCTTGGCTGGATCAACAGATATCCCATCTCCAGAGATCACATGACCAAGAAAGTGAACTCTGTCCAACCAAAACTTACACTTAGAAAATTTGACATAAAGTTGGTGCTGCCTCAGCAATCCTAACACCAAGCTTAGGTGTCCTGCATGCTCATCCTTAGTTCTAGAATAGATTAAAATGTCATCTATGAATACAATGACAAACTTGTCCAAATACTCGCGAAACACCCTATTCATGAGATCCATGAAGGCTGCTGGCGCATTTGTCAAACCAAAAGATATAACCAAAAACTCATAATGCCCATACCTTGTGCGAAAGGCAGTCTTTGGGATATCTTTAGATTTAACCTTCAACTGGTAATAACCGGACCTAAGGTCAATTTTTGAGAAAACTCTTGCACCCTTAAGCTGATCAAATAAATCATCGATCCTCGGCAGTGGATACTTGTTCTTGACAGTTAGCTTATTCAATTCTCTATAGTCTATGCACATACGCATTGATCCATCTTTCTTTTGACAAAAAGGACAGGTGCACCCCATGGTGAAAAGCTAGGGCGTATGAACCCATTTTTTCCAACAAGTCCTCTAACTGTTTCTTCAACTCTTTAAGTTCTGTTGGTGCTAGTCTATATGGATTCTTAGATACTGGCTCAGCGCCGGGGTAAACATCTACCACAAATTCAATTTCCCTATCTGGTGGCAAACCAGGAAGGTCATCTAGAAATACTTCTGGAAAATCTTGGACAACTAAAACATTTTTGGGGCTTGATTTTTCTACTGTTTGTGTGTCTAAAACACTGGCCAAAAAGCACAAATACTCTCTGCAAGGGGAGGGTCTACAACTAACAGAAGTCATTACAGTCATCTCCTTACTCTTCTTCAGGGCTTGGAAGGTATGGTTTAAACCACTAGGGGGTTGAAAACTAACAATTCTAGTTCTACAATCTATTGTGGCATAATGCTTAAACAACCAATCCATTCCTAGGATCACATCAAATCCCATTATGTCCATAACAATAAGGTCAGCAGGCAAATTCATGTTCCCTACTAACACCACACTATCAGGCATTATTTGACTGGAGTGCATGTGCTCACCAGAAGGTAATGCTACGTTATACACATGCTCAGAAGGAGTAAACCGTACATCTAACTTATCAGCAAATGTAGAGGCTATAAAAGAATGAGTTGCACCTGAATCTATCAAAGTAAAAGCAGATACAGAGTTAATCAATATAGTACCTGACACTACAGCAGGCTGGTCCTCACCACCTGACTCCATCATGGAGAATATTCTTGGCTTAATCCTGGTAGGGCCACCCTTCAAAGCTGGGCAGTCTCTGTTGACATGGCCAACCTTGTTGCAATGGAAACATCGAACGATTCGGGGCTTTGGGCAATCCTTGTACAAATGTCAAACCTCTTCACAGTTAAAACACTTACCCGATCCAAATCTACACTCACCCGAGTGATTCTTTGAACATTTCGGGCATTGAGGAAACTTCTGGGTATTCAGTACCCTCTTTCCAGATCCTTGGTTACTTTGGCCTTCACTTGGCCTCTTCTCTCCCCTCTGATGGTTGTGCTGGATACACTTTTGCGAAACCTCCTTTGGTCTAGCACACTTCCCTTCAGCTTCTTCCACTTCCAGAGCAGTGGACACAACTTCACTGAATGTTAAACCTTTAATGCCACAGAATTTGACTCCTCGATAAATCTCCGGCTTCAGTCCATGCACAAATTTGAACACCTTATCCTCGTCCTTATGAGCAAAATGTTCAGCAAACCTGGACAAGGACTCAAATTGCCTACTGTACTCTGCCACCGACCCTGTCTGCTTCAAATTCAGAAACTCCAACTTCTTTGCGGTTTGGACCGTGCTGTTAAAATATTTCTCATAAAAGATGTCCTTAAACTGTGACCAGTCATAGTCAGAATGTCAGTGGTGGTTTCAACTGTTTCCCACCAGAGTTGAGCTTCACCAGCCAAATGGAACGTGGCCAACGTGACTTTGTCCTCTTCTCCAATATTGGCACACCTAAACATACTCTCAATTTTTCTAAGTCAACCCTCAGCAATAACTGGATCAGTTGACTGACCATCAAACGTGGGTGGTCTCAGTCTCCGAATCTATCTCCAGAATGTTCACTGCTAGAACCCGAGTTGGCACTTCCTTGTGTCTCCCGGCTCAACAGCACTCCTAATTGGTCAGACTGTTGACGTACTATATCAGTCTGCTGACGCATCAATTCTGTCAGCAGCCTAATTACCTAGAGTCCTCCTCCCGCCTCGGACTTGGTATCTCCCTTGGTAACCTTGGTCTTCCTGGTCGTCTAGACATTTGCTATATTCCTGCACAAGGTTAATTATACTCTTAAATACCTAGTAGCTAAGGTTAAGGTAAACACTTACAGTTGTTGGAGTACCCCCATGCAACGATTGGCACTTAATCTTTTGAACAGTTTAACTGAATGTCTCTGATACCATACTGTAACGCCCCAAGTTATCTGAACCCGGTTCGTCACACCATACCCGTACATGACTAAAATTTCAACCGTATTTATTTTTTTTTAAAAAAAAAAAAACTTGACATAAGCGGAATCTTCAAAACAATAATATTCGAAACTTGCAGCGGAAATCATTTAAGTAAAATGGAGTTAAACAAAACTATTGTAAAAGGCTTGAATGATCACATAAAATATTAAGAAAATAATTCAACCGGAAGGGATGAAAGTTTAGGCGTGAAATACTTGAAATTTATGAAAGTCAAACACATCATCCGAAGAACGAAGTCAACCGGAAGGAACTGACATAGAAAACATGAGGCTTTTCCCGGATAACAAACGACAAAGTTTTGACTACATCATCCGGTCACAAAACAACAAGATACATCCTACATCTACCGGTGACATCAGCCGGATGATTTCCTCATCCGATCGAATTCACTCTATATCCACCGGTGACGTCAGCCGGATGATTTTCCTCATCCGATCGACTTTACTCTATATCCACTGGTGACGTCAACCGGATGATTTCCTCATCCGATCGACTTTACTCTATATCCACCGGCCGCAAACTGACAAAAGTCCTACTTATATCTTCCGATAGGCGACAGAACAACAACTCAACTACTCCATGCTACGCAAACACAACTCTAATTACATAAATGAAATTACTCACATTACTGAAATCATTCAAATACCATTCTAACAAATGCATTACTTAAAACAATCCAGCAAGTGCCATCGTCAAATCTCAGCAGAATACCATCATCAGAAAAATTCAAAACATTTTCAAAACATTGAAACAACCACTGTCATGAGGACTCAACCTATTCAAGTCAAAATGTTGTCAACTTCACCTTTACTCCAACAACATCAGTTAAACTGCCTCATCAAATACCAGGTCCATGGCATGAGTGTGCTCCCCCAACCAGCCTATCCTTCAATGAACTCAGAAGGCTCACCTGCTGTAACTTCTCCACCTACATCACAAAACTCACCTATTAGCCTAATGCTAAGTAAGTAAAGCAGTAATGAATGGAATGCTGAAACATAAATTCCTAAACATGCAGTTTCTACTTTCTCATCTCAGTTGCATTTACATACGTTCATAAGCTGATCTGATCCCTCGGTTCCCTCGGGATGTGGATCAATTTTCCCAAGGTCATACATCCTCTACTCGATTAAGGGGCGGATTAGTTCCCTTAATAGCTGAACTGATCCCTCTGTTCCCTTGGGAGTGGGATCAATTCTCCCAATGTCATACATCCTCTACTCGATTAAGGGGCAGATTAGTTCCCTTAATAGTTTGTCTGTCACATACAGTTCATACTTCACTATTCTTACATGGAAATTCATTTCGTAATCTTTCAAAAACATGATGCGTGACACACAAAATCATTCTCAATATGCATAACCCTACTGTTTTGTGATGTAGGCCCGAAGGCACATGCATACTTTACTTACCTGGTCTCCTGGAAATCGTTCAGTTTCAAATACTCTGGAAACCATGCTCACCTAGCGTCATAAGCAAAAATACCTGATTAGATCACCACTAACCTTATCCTAAATCGTTCTGAAACCTAAGGGGCTCGTTTGAAATCTCTAATCATCATACACTCTCGGCTCAATACTAAAATCGAACTCAACTCACTCGCAGTATTATCAAAATACGCGCATTACACTATCTCTGCTATCTAGCCACTAAAATCTCGAGAAATAAAATGGAAAACTCACCTAGTTCGAGGAATGAGGATCGGAGAGGGAAATCGCCTGGAGCTCTGCTGTGCTTGAGCTGAATACCGAGAAGAAAAATGAGGGAAACAGTGGCGGCTAAACCTCATTAAACCCTCCATTAAATACGTTATCCATTTATAAAATTGCTAATTACCCTTTTGTCCTTACATAGTTATTAACTAACCTAATCACTTTCTCCCTCAATTCTTCCATAAAATTAACACATTATAATTGGCAATTAAATTTGGTTTAATAGAGCCGGGTGCTACAATCTACCCTCCTTAAAAGAATTTTGTCCTCAAAATTTAGTACCTGAATAATTCCGGATATTGGTCCATCATATCTTGCTGGCGCTCCCAAGTTGTCTCCTCAATATTCTGGTTGTGCCATAAGACCTTTACCAGTGGAACTTTTTTGTTGCGTAATACCTTCACTGCATAATCTAAGATTCTTACTGGTTTCTCCTCAAATGCAAGAGTAGGAAGGACTTCTATTCTCTGCTGTTCTATAATCTGTGAAGGATCTCTAACACATTTCTTTAGCATTGAAACATGAAACACATTATGAATTCCCTCCAGAGAGGTTGGTAACTGAAGTTGATATGCTGACTTCCCAATTCTCTTCACGATTTGAAAAGGTCCCAATATATCTGGGATTCAACTTGCCTCTTTTCCCAATCTCACAACTCCTTTTGAAAGGTGACACCTTAAGGAAAATCTCATTACCGACATCGAATTCTAATTCTCTTCATCTTTTGTCTGCATAGCTTTTCTGCGGCTTTGAGCTGTTAAGATCATCTGTCGGATAAGAGCAATCTTTTCCACTGTCTGCTGCATAATGTCAGGACCAATCAACTGTGCTTCTCCAACTTCATCCCAATATAATGGAGATCTGCACTTACGCCCATATAATGCCTCGTATGGTGCCACGCCTATTGTTGCTTGAAAACTGTTATTATAAGAGAATTCAATCAATGGTATATATTTACTCCAAGAACCCTGAAATTCCAGCACACATGCACGAAGCATATCCTCCACGTTTGGATAGTTCTCTCGGATTGTCCATCAGTTTGAGGATGAAAGGCTGTGCTAAAACTAAGCTGTGTTCCCATAGCCTTGTGCATACATTTCCAAAATTTAGATGTAAATCTGGAGTCTCGGTCCGAAACTATGGTGCTTGCAACTCCATGCAGTCTAACAATCTCGTGCACATACAACTCAGCCAATTGATCCATCGAGTATGTTATCTTTATTGGCAGAAAGTGAGCTGATTTGGTTAAACGATCAACCTACTACCCAAATTGCATCGTAACCTTTTGTTGTTCTAGGTAATCCTATAATAAATCCATAGTTATTTGTTCCCATTTCCATTCGGGAACTGGTAAGGGTTGTAATGTTCCAGCAAGCCTCTGATGTTCAGCTTTGACTTGCTGGCAGACCAGACATGACTCCACGTACTCCGCCACACATCTCCTCATACCTGGCCACCAATAATCTTGCTTGAGATCTCTGTACATTTTCGTACCTCCAGGATGAACAGAAAGTCTGGAGGAATGTGCCTCAGATAGGATTTCCTTTCTAAGTTCAGTATCAGCCAGAACAAACCATCTATTTCGAAACTTGAGAATTCCATCAGCTGAGCAGTTGAAATCCGACTTATCAGTAGAATCTATGCACAACTTATACTTATTACATTCAACGTCATTCATTTGAACTTCCTTTATTTTCTCCAAAATAGTTTGCCTCAAAAATATGGCCGAAAGCATGGCTGACACACTAGACACAGCTTCCAGGTTAAGTCTTTGGAATTCTGTCTCTAAAGCTATTGGTATTTCTAGAATCAATGCAGAGACTGAAGGAGTCACCCTACTCAAAGCATCAGCCACTACATCGCCTTGCCAGGGTGGTACTTAATCTCAAAATCATAATCTTTGACAAACTCTAACCACCTACGTTGCCTCATATTCAGTTCCTTTTGCGTGAAATGTATTTCAGACTTTTATGATCCGAAAATATCTCACAGGTTTGTCCATACAGGTAGTGCCTCCAAATCTTTAATGCAAAAAACCACAGCAGCTAATTCTAAGTCATGTGTAGGGTAATTCTTTTCGTGTACTTTTAACTGCCTAGAAGCATAAGCTATAACCTTTCCATCTTGCATCAAAACACCACCAAGTCCAACCTTGGAAGCATCACAATAAATACTGAATTTACCATTTTCGACTGGAAGGGTTAAAATTGGGGCATTGGTCAGTTTCTGTTTCAAGGTCTGGAAACTGGATTCACATTTATCAGTCCAATTATACTTCACATTTTTCCTTGTCAACATAGTAAGGGGTATGGCAATCTTTGAAAATCCCTCGATGAATTTTCTATAATATCTGCTAATCCAAGAAAACTCCGGATATCCGTAGCATTCTTCGGTTGGGGCCACTCCTTAACAGCTTGAACCTTGGCTGGATCAACAGATATCCCATCTCCAGAGATCACATGACCAAGAAAGTGAACTCTGTCCAACCAAAACTTACACTTAGAAAATTTGACATAAGTTGGTGCTGCCTCAGCAATCCTAACACCAAGCTTAGGTGTCCTGCATGCTCATCCTTAGTTCTAGAATAGATTAAAATGTCATCTATGAATACAATGACAAACTTGTCCAAATACTCGCGAAACACCCTATTCATGAGATCCATGAAGGCTGCTGGCGCATTTGTCAAACCAAAAGATATAACCAAAAACTCATAATGCCCATACCTTGTGCGAAAGGCAGTCTTTGGGATATCTTTAGATTTAACCTTCAACTGGTAATAACCGGACCTAAGGTCAATTTTTGAGAAAACTCTTGCACCCTTAAGCTGATCAAATAAATCATCGATCCTCGGCAGTGGATACTTGTTCTTGACAGTTAGCTTATTCAATTCTCTATAGTCTATGCACATACGCATTGATCCATCTTTCTTTTTGACAAAAAGGACAGGTGCACCCCATGGTGAAAAGCTAGGGCGTATGAACCCATTTTTCCAACAAGTCCTCTAACTGTTTCTTCAACTCTTTAAGTTCTGTTGGTGCTAGTCTATATGGATTCTTAGATACTGGCTCAGCGCCGGGGTAAACATCTACCACAAATTCAATTTCCCTATCTGGTGGCAAACCAGGAAGGTCATCTAGAAATACTTCTGGAAAATCTTGGACAACTAAAACATTTTTGGGGCTTGATTTTTCTACTGTTTGTGTGTCTAAAACACTGGCCAAAAAGCACAAATACTCTCTGCAAGGGGAGGGTCTACAACTAACAGAAGTCATTACAGTCATCTCCTTACTCTTCTTCAGGGCTTGGAAGGTATGGTTTAAACCACTAGGGGGTTGAAAACTAACAATTCTAGTTCTACAATCTATTGTGGCATAATGCTTAAACAACCAATCCATTCCTAGGATCACATCAAATCCCATTATGTCCATAACAATAAGGTCAGCAGGCAAATTCATGTTCCCTACTAACACCACACTATCAGGCATTATTTGACTGGAGTGCATGTGCTCACCAGAAGGTAATGCTACGTTATACACATGCTCAGAAGGAGTAACCGTACATCTAACTTATCAGCAAATGTAGAGGCTATAAAAGAATGAGTTGCACCTGAATCTATCAAAGTAAAAGCAGATACAGAGTTAATCAATATAGTACCTGACACTACAGCAGGCTGGTCCTCACCACCTGACTCCATCATGGAGAATATTCTTGGCTTAATCCTGGTAGGGCCACCCTTCAAAGCTGGGCAGTCTCTGTTGACATGGCCAACCTTGTTGCAATGGAAACATCGAACGATTCGGGGCTTTGGGCAATCCTTGTACAAATGTCAAACCTCTTCACAGTTAAAACACTTACCCGATCCAAATCTACACTCACCCGAGTGATTCTTTGAACATTTCGGGCATTGAGGAAACTTCTGGGTATTCAGTACCCTCTTTCCAGATCCTTGGTTACTTTGGCCTTCACTTGGCCTCTTCTCTCCCCTCTGATGGTTGTGCTGGATACACTTTTGCGAAACCTCCTTTGGTCTAGCACACTTCCCTTCAGCTTCTTCCACTTCCAGAGCAGTGGACACAACTTCACTGAATGTTAAACCTTTAATGCCACAGAATTTGACTCCTCGATAAATCTCCGGCTTCAGTCCATGCACAAATTTGAACACCTTATCCTCGTCCTTATGAGCAAAATGTTCAGCAAACCTGGACAAGGACTCAAATTGCCTACTGTACTCTGCCACCGACCCTGTCTGCTTCAAATTCAGAAACTCCAACTTCTTTGCGGTTTGGACCGTGCTGTTAAAATATTTCTCATAAAAGATGTCCTTAAACTGTGACCAAGTCATAGTCAGAATGTCAGTGGTGGTTTCAACTGTTTCCCACCAGAGTTGAGCTTCACCAGCCAAATGGAACGTGGCCAACGTGACTTTGTCCTCTTCTCCAATATTGGCACACCTAAACATACTCTCAATTTTTCTAAGTCAACCCTCAGCAATAACTGGATCAGTTGACTGACCATCAAACGTGGGTGGTCTCAGTCTCCGGAATCTATCTCCAGAATGTTCACTGCTAGAACCCGAGTTGGCACTTCCTTGTGTCTCCCGGCTCAACAGCACTCCTAATTGGTCAGACTGTTGACGTACTATATCAGTCTGCTGACGCATCAATTCTGTCAGCAGCCTAATTACACTAGAGTCCTCCTCCCGCCTCGGACTTGGTATCTCCCTTGGTAACCTTGGTCTTCCTGGTCGTCTAGACATTTGCTATATTCCTGCACAAGGTTAATTATACTCTTAAATACCTAGTAGCTAAGGTTAAGGTAAACACTTACAGTTGTTGGAGTACCCCCATGCAACGATTGGCACTTAATCTTTTGAACAGTTTAACTGAATGTCTCTGATACCATACTGTAACGCCCCAAGTTATCTGAACCCGGTTCGTCACACCATACCCGTACATGACTAAAATTTCAACCGTATTTATTTTTTTTTAAAAAAAAAAAAACTTGACATAAGCGGAATCTTCAAAACAATAATATTCGAAACTTGCAGCGGAAATCATTTAAGTAAAATGGAGTTAAACAAAACTATTGTAAAAGGCTTGAATGATCACATAAAATATTAAGAAAATAATTCAACCGGAAGGGATGAAAGTTTAGGCGTGAAATACTTGAAATTTATGAAAGTCAAACACATCATCCGAAGAACGAAGTCAACCGGAAGGAACTGACATAGAAAACATGAGGCTTTTCCCGGATAACAAAACAACAAAGTTTTGACTACATCATCCGGTCACAAAACAACAAGATACATCCTACATCTACCGGTGACATCAGCCGGATGATTTTCTCATCCGATCGAATTCACTCTATATCCACCGGTGACGTCAGCCGGATGATTTTCTCATCCGATCGACTTTACTCTATATCCACTGGTGACGTCAACCGGATGATTTCCTCATCCGATCGACTTTACTCTATATCCACCTGCCGCAAAACGACAAAAGTCCTACTTATATCTTCCGATAGGCGACAGAACAACAACTCAACTACTCCATGCTACGCAAACACAACTCTAATTACAGAAATGAAATTACTCACATTACTGAAATCATTCAAATACCATTCTAACAAATGCATTACTTAAAACAATCCAGCAAGTGCCATCGTCAAATCTCAGCAGAATACCATCATCAGAAAAATTCAAAACATTTTCAAAACATTGAAACAACCACTGTCATGAGGACTCAACCTATTCAAGTCAAAATGTTGTCAACTTCACCTTTACTCCAACAGACATCAGTTAAACTGCCTCATCAAATACCAGGTCCGTGGCATGAGTGTGCTCCCCCAACCAGCCTATCCTTCAATGAACTCAGAAGGCTCACCTGCTGTAACTTCTCCACCTACATCACAAAACTCACCTATTAGCCTAATGCTAAGTAAGTAAAGCAGTAATGGAATGGAATGCTGAAACATAAATTCCTAAACATGCAGTTTCTACTTTCTCATCTCAGTTGCATTTACATACGTTCATAAGCTGATCTGATCCCTCGGTTCCCTCGGGATGTGGATCAATTTTCCCAAGGTCATACATCCTCTACTCGATTAAGGGGCGGATTAGTTCCCTTAATAGCTGAACTGATCCCTCTGTTCCCTTTGGAGTGGGATCAATTCTCCCAATGTCATACATCCTCTACTCGATTAAGGGGCGGATTAGTTCCCTTAATAGTTTGTCTGTCACATACAGTTCATACTTCACTATTCTTACATGGAAATTCATTTTCGTAATCTTTCAAAAACATGATGCGTGACACACAAAATCATTCTCAATATGCATAACCCTACTGTTTTGTGATGTAGGCCCGAAGGCACATGCATACTTTACTTACCTGGTCTCCTGGAAATCGTTCGGTTTCAAATACTCTGGAAACCATGCTCACCTAGCGTCATAAGCAAAAATACCGATTAGATCACCACTAACCTTATCCTAAATCGTTCTGAAACCTAAGGGGCTCGTTTGAAATCTCTAATCATCATACACTCTCGGCTCAATACTAAAATCGAACTCAACTCACTCGCAGTATTATCAAAATACGCGCATTACACTATCTCTGCTATCTAGCCACTAAAATCTCGAGAAATAAAATGGAAAACTCACCTAGTTCGAGGAATGAGGATCGGAGAGGGAAATCGCCTGGAGCTCTGCTGTGCTTGAGCTGAATACCGAGAAGAAAAATGAGGGAAACAGTGGCGGCTAAACCTCATTAAACCCTCCATTAAATACGTTATCCATTTATAAAATTGCTAATTACCCTTTTGTCCTTACATAGTTATTAACTAACCTAATCACTTTCTCCCTCAATTCTTCCATAAAATTAACACATTATAATTGGCAATTAAATTTAGTTTAATAGAGCCGGGTGCTACAGTTTTGCTTCTATTTCTTGTTACCTTGTATCTATCGTTGGTAGGAGGGATGTTAAATGAGGTTTTGAGAAAGCGGTGAGCGAGTGGTGGTTTCGGTTTAAGTTGAAATCGGGAATGCACAATGACTAGAGTTCCCAAAACAGTTTCCCTTAGATTTCTAGTGGTTGAGAATGAAGATTAGAGGAAATTTAATGTATGCTCTGTCTATGGTTTTAGGTTTGAGTAATACCCGAAGTAGCTTGCAACCAAGTTTTTCCAGGAGACCAGGTAAGTAGAGTTTGCATGTGTCTTCGGGCCTACATCACAAAACAGTAGGATTTGTGTGTGCATGAATGAATGTTTCTTTTAAGTTACCATGCATCATATTTTGAAAGAAAAACGAACATGAATTTACATGAAGTAGCATGGTGAGATGTGAACAGATTGTAACAGTATACTTTTAAGGGAATTAATCCGCCCCTTAATCGAGCATACGGATTCATACCTTGGGAAAATTGATCCACCTCCCATTGTATCAGGGATCAAATCAGCTGTTAAGGGAATTAATCCGCCCCTTAATTGAATATATGGATTCATACCCTGGGAAAACTGATCCACCTCCCATTGTATCAGGGATCATCAGACCAGTGAACGAATGCAACATAACTGAGGAATGAAAGTAGAAACTGCATATTTAGGATTTACATTCCAGTACACATTTCATTTCTAGCTTTACTTGCTTAGCATTAGGCTAATAGATGAGTTTTGTGATGTAGGTGAAGAGATTACTGCAGGTGAATTTCCCGTGTGCACAGATCAGTAGATGTGGTTGGAGGGGTACATTCATGCTCCAGTCTGGTAAACTGATAAAGCGGGTTAACTGGTGTCAGCGGTTGTAAAGGTCTAATTGATAATGATTCAATCTGAGTACATTGAGTTTTCATGACAGTAGTGGTAGCAACCTTTTGAATTAGTTTTGGAGATTTCCTGACATTAGTGTTCCGTTGGATTTTATAATGTTGTTTTTACTGAATTTGAGCAATACAATGATTTAAACTGCCTCTGAATGGTTTTTGGTAAAATGCTTAAGTCCTTTTGATAGTCGGGACTTTCTTGATTTATAGTAAAATCTATTGCCATGTTGTTTGGTCCATCAGTAGGAGTCGAGTAATTTATCTATCGGATGATGTTTTGGTAAAAGCTATCGGTGGATGTGTGTAGAAGTTTATTGTTTTCTATCGGAGAAAGTTGTGTTGTTGTCTATCGGAAGATGCCTTAAGAAAAGTCATCGGATGATGTAGGTTAATTCTATCGGAAGATGCCTTAAGAATAGTCATCGGATGATGTCTCAGTAAAGTCACCGGTACATGAGGTTTGTTCCATCGGAAGATGTAGGATTTGCCCTACCGGTATGAGTGGGTACTACATTTGACGTTTAGTGATCAGCACATGCGTGCTGACGTCATCGGAAGATGTAGGTTTAAGTCTATCGGATGATGTCTCAGTAAACTCATCGGCAGATGCGAGCTGACGTCATCGGAAGATGTAGGTCTAAGTCCATCGGAAGATGTTTCAGTAAACTCATCGGCAGATGCGTGCTGACGTCATCGGAAGATGTAGAGTACATTTTGTCGTTTAGTCACCGGTAGATACAGTCTACCGAGAGATGTCCTTTGTTTTTCATTCGACTGACGTCATCGGCAGGAGTCTTCTATTTTGGTTGTTTTCTGCTTCTTCCGTTGACTTTATCAATCAGCAGATGTGTTTGACTTCTACGACTTCTCTAGTATTTCGCTGTTTAAACTAGAATTTCCAAATTGCCGATTGTTTCTTAACAATTCAACAGCGTTTTGTAGTTTTGTATAACTTCATTGTGGTTCAAATGATTTCCGCTGCAAACATTTAAATGTTTTGAAGTTTCTTTTTCAAAAAAAAAAATGTTAAATTTAGACTTTCGAGAGAGTTTTAAATTTAGTCCAAGGTTTCTTAGTTATGTACGGCTTATGAGTAACAAACCGGGTTCAGAAAACTCGGCGCGTTACACTAGTCCTCAACATACTCGGAGAACACACCTGCTGGAATTTCTTCACCTACATCACAAAACTCATCTATTAGCCTAATGCTAAGTAAGTAAAGAAATAATGAAATGATATGCTGAAACATAAATCCTAGTCATGCAGTTTCTACTTTCACATCTCAGTTGTATTCACGTTCTTTCCCTGATCTGATCCCTCGGTTCCATTGGAAGTTGGATCATTTTTCCCAAAGTCATACATCCTCTTCATAAATTAAGGGGCGGATTAGTTCCCTTAACAGCTGATCTGATCCTAAATTCCATTGGGAAGCGGATCAATTTTTCCAAAGCTATAAATCCTCTTCATCGATTAAGGGGCGGATTAGTTCCCTTAACAGCTGATCTATTACATTCTGTTCATACCTTGTCATGCCATTACATGTAAATTCATTTTCGTGTTCTTTCCAAAACATGATACATGACATACAGAAAAAATTTAAACAAGTATAAACCTAATGTTTTGTGATGTAGACCCGAAGGCACACACATACTCTACTTACCTGACTTCTTAGGAAAAGTTGGGTTGCAAGCTATCTCGGGATTTTGCTCACCTAAAATCATAAACAGAGCGTTAATTCAATCTTTACTATAACTCATTGTTGTGAAAAATATGTTCGCAAGTGTACGAGTCGCAACAAGTAATATAGTGATAAAGAGAGTGTCGAACCCACGAGGACTTGTAATTAATAATCGAAATAACTAATTTTAATTCTAAATTGAACACACGTTTTTATGATTTTTAATAATTGCAGTTAAAATAAATGACTAAAACAATTAAAATAAACTAAATTAAAGTAGTAAAACAAATAAACTGAGATTAAATCAAATTAATAAAAGCCTAGAAACTACTACTTCACCAAGACAATATTTATTTCAATCCTTCGCAATTATATTCATAAATATTATTCCTATGTTGATGATCGATTTCACTAAATTCTAGTACAATCTCTCTCGAGCATTGCGTAGTTTATTTGATTAATGGGTTATCACTTTTCAGTCTCAAATCCTACATTAATCAAATACAATTCAATCAAGAAATCACAATGATCACACCAATACCGTAACTATCTCTAGCTTACGTATATTCATGACATTAATTTCAGTGCTCGGATATTTATCACCTCTCGGTCTCAAAACATCCCAAAAATCAAGTAAAGATTGGCCATAAATTTACAGGCTTTAAGAACATAAATTAAATGTATCAACAATATTGGAAGAAATACTCAATAAATATAATTAAACAAAGAAATTGAAAAAAAACATCGTCTGGCTACATCGTAGCCCTAGTATAAAAGTTTTGTTCATGCTAAAAGAGAAAGAAACAATAATATTGAAGTAATGCATAATTAAATAGTAGCATAAAAAGGAAGAATAAACTATGAAAATAGCTGATCGCCTCCAGAATCGCCTCTCTGCTGAAAGCTCTCCTTCTGCTGCTTTCTGTCGCCGCCTAGCCGAATCCAAAATTGCTGAACGCCCTTTCTTTAGGTTTGCTAGGTTTTTAATGTTTTCTTTCAACTCGATCAATGGTGGAGATTAAGTTTGTCTTCAGGTGAACGGCTCGGATTAAAACAAATCATCTTTCCAAATTTGTAGATTGATAAGCGATCGATCACTGGCATGTCTTGATGCTTAGCGATCGATCGCTGCTTCTCCTTTATTTGCTAGCATCTCCTTGCATGTTTAGCGATCGATCGCTGGAATATATAGCGATCGATCGCTTCTTCTCTTTGCGGGCGATCGATCGCTGGCATGTATGGCGATCGATCGCTTCCTTCAATCTGATTGTCTCTCTAAATTCGTAGTTATTTCAAGCGATCAATCGCTTAATGATGGCCAATTGATCGCTTAATCCTCTGGTTTTTCAAACTTCACTGTTTCTCCATCTTTTTCTTTTCTTCGGCTTCGACTTTTATTCTTTTCTTTTCTCTTCCTGTTCTAATTAAAATTTCTGCACACTTGCACAAAATATATCAAATTCCTTCAAATACTTGAGAAAAACTTATCAAATCAAGTATAAAAAGTATAGATAAGTGTGTAAAATACACACTTATCACTCATTCTAAACCATTTAGAAACCTAAGGAAGCTAACTTGGAACTCTATTAATCGTGCATTCTCGGTTTATCACCTAAACCCGAACCTACTCTCATTCACAGCATTCCCAAAATACACATTGTACTTTTTCTGCTATCTAGCCACTAAAACTCAAGAAAACTCACCTAGGTTGAGGAATAGAAATCGGAGAGGAAATCGCCTGAGAGCTCTGCTGAGCTTGAGCTGAATACCGAGAAAGGAAAATGAGAAAACAGTGGCGGCTAAACCTCATTAAACCCTCCCTTAAATACGTTATCCACTATAAATCTCCATTTACCATTATGCCTTTACTTAGTCACTTATTAACCGAATCAATAATTCTCCCAATTTCATCCATAAAGTGTACACTATTAGATGACAAGATAAAATCGGTTCGATGGAACCGGGTGCTACAATTAGTGTTCTTGATGACGCAAGCTATAAGAGTAAATTTGTTGGACGAAAATGAAAGCTCAACAGAATCTCACTAATTATAGGAAGATGAATCGAAAAGTCTACCTTATATGTGACTCTACCAACCGTGAAAGAAGTATCTGTAAATGTTGCACAAAATAACTCAGTAATTGAGTTATGACATAGACGACTTAGTCGTATAAGTGAGAAAGAACTTCAACTACTTGACAAGAGAGATTGTTTGTCACGTCTTAAAATTGAAACTTTGTCAAGTTGTATTTATTGTTTTGTAAGAAAACAACACATTGTTTCCTTTTAAAAAAAAATTTATCAAAGAAACCATACAATTTAAAAGCGGATATTTGTGGTCACATTTCAACAAAAACTTTGGTTGGTAATGATAATAGATTTTATATCTATTATTAAATAGACATAAACATAGTATTTTGCTACCTTTTAGTGTAAAAAGTCCAAAATTATTTCCATTAGGGTCAGAAATTAAATAAAGAAAGAACTTTTATGTTTGTCTTCTTGTTTGTCCTCTTTCCTTTATTTCTTTTATGCGCGAGAGCTATATGCCTATAGATTTGTCATCTTGTTTGTCGTCTTTTCTTTATTTCTTTTATTTGTCAGAATATTACATTAATCAAAGTTTGTTTGGAAGTTTTCTTTAATTAAAGTTTGTATTTTTAATTCCATTAAGAACTATCTCTTTTTGTCTTCGGTTCGATGGTACCGAAACTTTTGATTTGATTTGAAATTCTCTCGTTTTAATATTCTTGTTCCGATTTTATATTGTTTTATCGTGATTGAATTGATTTTGACTGACTGATCACCAATTAAAATATATTAAAATTCTAATTGATTTGAAAAAAAAAAAACTTAGTTTTAAATTGGATAAAAACAATACACGTCATTTTATTAATATTTTGGTAATTTAATATATACGTAGAATAGAAATATATTTATGTTTGTTGTAATCGCTGAGAAAGTTGTGTTCTAATGAAGTTATTTGATTAAATTCCCACAGGGATACAGGAAAAATAGTTAAATCACTATTTTTTTTTTGGAAAAGTTTAATTTAGACCCTAACGTATGAGGTCAGTGACCATTTAGTACCTAACGTTTTTTTGTACCCAATCAAACCATATCGTATAAAACGTTTGCAATTCAAACCCTCCCGTCAATTTTTCAGTTAAATTTGACAGAAGTCTTTTAAAATGACCAAGTTATCCTCTCTCTCTCTCTCTCTCTCTCTCTCTCTCTCTCTCTCTCTCTCTCTCTCTCTCTCTCTCTCTCTCTCTCTCTCTCTCTCTCTCTCTCTCATCTTTTTTAACACTTCTCCCACAATGCCAATCGTCAGCCTCTCCGACCGTGTTTTGATTTACAAACCCATGAAAAAAAATTATGCAATTGGTAAGATAAGATCCCGAAACCAAAGGCGGCTCGTATCTTGTGGAATATAAGATCCCGCCATCCCCTCTCAGTATTCTCCACCACAGTTGCGTTCCCATATCTGCAAGAAACTAAATGTGATTAGTCTACCAACCACCATAAGTTTATCTAATGAAAGGTTAGCTGCACATCTAGAATCATGCAATTGGTAAACACTCTAAATGTCATTGCGGTATTCATTGAGCAACATGTATCAGACTTTAAAGAATTTACTCACCTGTCTTCCTCTGGAATATCTGTATGTGTCAATTTCACCACGGTTACTCCAGCTTCAGGCTCATCAAAACTAAGTCTTACCTACAATTTACAACTAACTTTAGATTTACGCACAAAAATCATGAAGACACACCCTTTAAACTAGAAGAATGCAGCACTAAGAAAACATAGCAAGGTTTACCTTGGAGTAAATCCTGTCGGGCCAGCTCCCAAATCTCCATTCTGCACAATCAGCTTTCCCTCCTGCAACTCCAAATTTATCCCTGTCACAGAGCCATCAAATATACTAAATTCCCCATCAACCACCTTTACTCTGCGTAAAACACGGTCGGAGAGGCTGACGTTGACATTGCGGGAGAAGTGTGAAAAAATATGAGAGAGAGAGAGAGAGAGAGAGAGAGAGAGAGAGAGAGAGAGAGAGAGAGAGAGAGAGAGAGAGAGAGAGAGAGAGAGAGAGAGGAGGATAATTTGGTCATTTTAAAAGACTTCTGTCAAATTTAACTAAAAAATTGACAGGAGGGTTTGAATTGTAAACGTTTTATACGATAGAGTTTGATTGGGTACAAAAAAAAACGTTAGGTACCAAATGGTCACTGACCTTATACGTTGGGGTCTAAATTGAACTTTTTCCTTTTTTTTTTTTATTTGAAGGAGTATTATGACCAATCTTCATACTTGATTGATCAAACTCCATGAGTAATGAGTTAAAAAGAGAAATGAATAATTAAATTGATAGTTGAAGGGAAGTTGAGATCCTAAATTTTTGTTCAAGTGTAATTTTTAGTGTGTTCAGTGAGTACATTATAAAAAACACTTCTTCGATTCATTAAAATATTAATTATTCTGCAAGACCATATTTGGATCTTTAAAATCTATACTACTTGCTACATCTATACATACGCTAACACGTGATTAAAAAAAACAATAGGTACCCACTTTATTGTCACATTCATTGATGATCACTTAAGAAATATTCAGGCATATACAATCAAATCTAAAGATAAAGTTTTTGACGTTTTAAAATAGTTTCATGCACCAATAGAACGTAAATTGGAAAGAAGTTAAAATATATTCGCACAGACAATAGTATCAAATATATGAGACCGATGAACTGTCACGATCCGGAGGCGAACCTAGCAGAACATCGGGTCGGGCAACCTGATCCTTGAGGAGGACCCGATCACCCAGCCCAAGGCTTGGTTCGAAGCGGAAGACTTGATTATTAATCAAAAGCTAAGATCCATATAATTATTATAGATATAATAGTGCGATAAAATAAAGCAGTTCAATAAAGTCTAAATATTTAAATCTCAAAAGTTAATCTTATACAGACCCAAATATAGATAAGTCCTCACCAGAATTCAGATAAACACTCAATAAGGAAAATAAAGATAAGGAAACAACTACTGAGCTCCAACTACTTACTGCTCTTTTTTTTTTCTGCAAAAGGGGGGAGAGTCGTTAGGATGAGTGAATAACTCTATAAGAATACTATATTAAATGTATGTAAAACTTATTTTAACAAAAATTGTTTCCAAATCATCATCTCATTAAAACTCATTTTCAACATATTACGAAAACAAGCGAAGCAAGCCAACAAGAAGGTTTTAGTTACATATTTGTCGCATACATAGACAACTATACAAAAAAATGTCATCATCGTACATTTCACTTAATGATTCATCTCACTGAAAAATGAGGATCGCTCAAAGACCCATCCCACACATAAAGATAAAAAGGCGACGACCAAAGTCCAGCAATACCTTATGAGCCAAAAAGAAGAATCAAGCAGCGTGCGATCCGAAGATCTGGTGTCACGACCCGAAAACGAGAACGAGCCGCGACTCATGTTCTTGACATACTTTTTAAACTTAGAAACTTTCCCGTAAACCCGCTTTTTTAAAAAAAAAAAAAACTTGAAAGAATTTAAAACAATCGAAACTCAAATTTTAAACTCGTTTAAATCCTTTTAAAATAGGTGGGGAACGTTCATAAAATAATTTGGGAAGAAACATTGAAATCGGTTTTGTTTTTAAAAGAAAAACCCAAATAAAACCAAATGTGGTCAGGTGGCGCGCACACCCTCGGCGTGCGTGCGTCACCTCGCCAAGGGGGGCTCATCGTGCTGTCGCGGCGCTCGCATCACTCACCCAGAGTGCGCGATGGGGGCCGATCGATCGGTGCACCCCACCGATCGATCGGTGCACCCCACCAATCGATCGGCACCCTCTCGGGTGTCAACCATCGCGAGCGACCTCTAGCTGATCGATCGCGCGCAATGCACGATCGATCGGCAACTTCTTTGCCACCGACCCATATCTTCACCAAGGCGCCAATCGATCGGTCAGGCGCATTCTGGGCACACCCCGCTCGCAGTCTATGCGCCCCATGCGCATAGTTTCGTGCGCCCATCTGCGCCACTCCCTTTATTTCTCATTCTTTTCTCCATTTTCACCTAATAACACTCCATAAAAATCCATCAAACATCCACCCAACTTCCATAACCTAATACATCCACTTAAAACCCTTCCAAAACATATCTCCAACTCCAAAATCATAAAATCGACTTGAAAACATGTAGTAGAAACATAAAACACGTGGAAAATCCTTTAATCAAAACATTTAGGTTCAAAACATAAAATTTTCCAAGCAAGTCCCTCTAATCATCAAAATCTACTATCCATTTTCTTAATTCATAAACATGTATCAAAAACCTTGCTTGGAGCACAACCCATGGGTCGGAATCGCCCTGCCTAGCTCAAAACGCCCATCACAAGTACCATCCATCAACCGGCTTATCCATCGACTTTAGGGAGAACTTCTTCACCTTCAATTTTTTCACCTACATCACAAGGTTAAAACTATAAATCTAATGCTTAGTAAGAGTTGTACATATATTAATAAAATGCTCATGTAATGCATGCTCGAAAATCATGTCTGTTTACTCATTTCTTGTTATTTTCACTTTACATGGATTAAGGGGGCTTCCGTGCAGGGGAGTAGGCAGAGGGTTCGTGTACATAGTCCTTACAAACAAGTTTCATGGTCCATTATATGGACAGGTGACATGGTCCCTTGAAAGAGACAGAAATCATGGCCATACTACCCCAACCCACACTTAATCATTACGTACATTTCATATTTTTGTTTTTCTTTACATTTCCTTTATATAAATCATGCATGTAAAGCATTTCGTATGCTTCTTTGGGAAAACATTATGTGTGTGACATGAATGCGCATATATACATAATTATTAAACATTAACATATAACCTACTAAAAGAAAACTCATCATCAAATATCCTCAAACAATTAATAATAAAACATCTAACCCAGACATAACATCCTAGTACCCTTACAAAGTAGGGCCCTAATGGCCGAACACCTAACACACACTTACCTGGAATTCCTTAGCAACCCGTGTGCTTTTTTCTTAAATCATAAACACCTAAAACATCACAACTTCAGTATTAACATTGACCCAATCACAAACACTAACCAAGAACGAATCAAATTTTTAATCGAAAGTTTTCCCTAATTTCGCATAATTTTCCTAAGGCATTTCTTTACAAAATCCAGCATCACCTCCCTTTATTATGCATTTTCCCCCAAATTTCCAAAACAATCAACAATTCAATAATCCTTAACTCTCCATTTCAATATGCAACCAATAACAACAATCCTGTAATATTTCAAGCTCATAAAATCAACAAATTTCCAATGAGAGAATTTCTTACCTTCAAGTCTTCAAGGGGAAAGGGGAAAGGGGAAAATCAGACCGATTCTTCAAGAAGGAGGGAGAAATTTCAGAACCCTAGCCAAAAACTACAAAACCCATGAAAATCGACTCAAACCCTAACTCTAATAAAAAAACTCACTCCAAAAATGTAATATCCGGCTTGTACGGATTTCGGATTAATATATTATATTAATATATTATATTATATGTGACATTTTTGGTAAATATGTCAAATCAAGTCTGTTTTACGAAAAGAAAGCGTCATCATGATCCTAGCGAATAATAAGAATTTTAAGGAAATTTTGGGAATTTTCGGAATAGTAACGCTATATTCCGAGTAATTACGTTTCTCGTAAAGGACGTTTTAGTAAAAATAGTAAACGGGGTCCGATTTACAAACGGACAGTTTTAATCGAACCCAGATAATAAGTTGGATTTATTGGCGAAATAAGAAATTTGAAGGGGTGTGAAAACACGAGATGTAGTAATGTTTAATAAAATAGAGATTATTATTATTATTATAATTATTATTATTATTAAATAAAAAAAAAAAAAAAAAACAAACAACAGAATGCTTTGCATTCTGTTGTTCTTCGAAAACCCGACGCCGAGTGAGCCGAAGACAGTGGAGGCGACGCGAGCGCGACGATCGACGTGAACCACCGCGGTTTCCGGCCAGAAGGCGGCGACAGGCGGTTTCCGGCCCGCCTCCGCGCACGAACCGAGGTAAGCTCGGTTTCTCCCTCTTTTTCGGCTCGGTTAGGGGCTGGTGTGTGACGAGCCGGTTTTGGCTCCGACGCCGGCCAATTTTGGTCCCGTTCCGGCGTGGTTTTCCGACCCTTTCACGTTTAGGCTTGTGATTGACTGAGAGCTCAATTTGATGCAAAAATCAGAGGGCTCCGATTTGGGCCCTCCGTTTGTGGTGAGTGTAGCTTCGGGAATTTGTTTAGATTTTCAAATTGAAGTGTAGTGGTCGCTAACGAAAAGGCTAACGAAAAGGATAACGAAAAAGGTAAACGAAAAGGTTAACGAAAAGGTGAACGAAAAGGTAAACGAAAAGGTTAACGAAAAGGTTAACGAAAAGGTGAACGAAAAGGTAAACGAAAAGGTTAACGAAAAGGTTAACGAAAAGGCTAACGAAAAGGCTAACGAAAAGGATAACGAAAAAGGTAAACGAAAGGTAAACGAAAAAGGTAAACGAAAAGGTTAACGAAAAGGTTAACGAAAAGGTTAACGAAAAGGTTAACGAAAAGGTTAACGAAAAGGTTAACGAAAAGGTTAACGAAAAGGTTAACGAAAAGGTTAACGAAAAGGTTAACGAAAAGGTTAACGAAAAGGTTAACGAAAAGGTGAACGAAAAGGTAAACGAAAAGGTTAACGAAAAGGTTAACGAAAAGGTTAACGAAAAGGTTAACGAAAAGGTTAACGAAAAGGATAACGAAAAAGGTAAACGAAAAGGTTAACGAAAAGGTGAACGAAAAGGTAAACGAAAGGTAAACGAAAAGGTTAACGAAAAGGTTAACGAAAAGGTTAACGAAAAGGTTAACGAAAAGGTTAACGAAAAGGTTAACGAAAAGGTTAACGAAAAGGTTAACGAAAAGGTTAACGAAAAGGTGAACGAAAAAGGTTAACGAAAAGGTTAACGAAAAGGTTAACGAAAAGGTTAACGAAAAGGTTAACGAAAAGGTTAACGAAAAGGTTAACGAAAAGGTTAACGAAAAGGTTAACGAAAAGGTTAACGAAAAGGTTAACGAAAAGGTGAACGAAAAGGTAAACGAAAAGGTTAACGAAAAGGTTAACGAAAAGGTTAACGAAAAGGTTAACGAAAAGGTTAACGAAAAGGTGAACGAAAAGGTAAACGAAAAGGTTAACGAAAAGGTGAACGAAAAGGTAAACGAAAAGGTTAACGAAAAGGTTAACGAAAAGGTTAACGAAAAGGTGAACGAAAAGGTAAACGAAAAGGTTAACGAAAAGGTTAACGAAAAGGTGAACGAAAAGGTAAACGAAAAGGTTAACGAAAAGGTTAACGAAAAGGTTAACGAAAAGGTTAACGAAAAGGTTAACGAAAAGGTTAACGAAAAGGTTAACGAAAAGGTTAACGAAAAGGTTAACGAAAAGGTTAACGAAAAGGTTAACGAAAAGGTTAACGAAAAGGTTAACGAAAAGGTTAACGAAAAGGTTAACGAAAAGGTTAACGAAAAGGTTAACGAAAAGGTTAACGAAAAGGTTAACGAAAAGGTTAACGAAAAGGTGAACGAAAAGGTAAACGAAAAGGTTAACGAAAAGGTTAACGAAAAGGTTAACGAAAAGGTTAACGAAAAGGTTAACGAAAAGGTTAACGAAAAGGTGAACGAAAAGGTAAACGAAAAGGTTAACGAAAAGGTTAACGAAAAGGTGAACGAAAAGGTAAACGAAAAGGTTAACGAAAAGGTTAACGAAAAGGTTAACGAAAAGGTTAACGAAAAGGTTAACGAAAAGGTTAACGAAAAGGTTAACGAAAAGGTTAACGAAAAGGTTAACGAAAAGGTTAACGAAAAGGTTAACGAAAAGGTTAACGAAAAGGTTAACGAAAAGGTTAACGAAAAGGTTAACGAAAAGGTTAACGAAAAGGTTAACGAAAAGGTTAACGAAAAGGTTAACGAAAAGGTTAACGAAAAGGTTAACGAAAAGGTTAACGAAAAGGTTAACGAAAAGGTTAACGAAAAGGTTAACGAAAAGGTTAACGAAAAGGTGAACGAAAAGGTAAACGAAAAGGTTAACGAAAAGGTTAACGAAAAGGTTAACGAAAAGGTTAACGAAAAGGTTAACGAAAAGGTTAACGAAAAGGTTAACGAAAAGGTGAACGAAAAGGTAAACGAAAAGGTTAACGAAAAGGTTAACGAAAAGGTTAACGAAAAGGTTAACGAAAAGGTTAACGAAAAGGTTAACGAAAAGGTTAACGAAAAGGTTAACGAAAAGGTTAACGAAAAGGTTAACGAAAAGGTTAACGAAAAGGTTAACGAAAAGGTTAACGAAAAGGTAAACGAAAAGGTTAACGAAAAGGTAAACGAAAAGGTAAACGAAAAGGTTAACGAAAAGGTAAACGAAAAGGTTAACGAAAAGGTTAACGAAAAGGTAAACGAAAAGGTAAACGAAAAGGTAAACGAAAAGGTTAACGAAAAGGTTAACGAAAAGGTTAACGAAAAGGTTAACGAAAAGGTAAACGAAAAGGTTAACGAAAAGGTTAACGAAAAGGTTAACGAAAAGGTTAACGAAAAGGTTAACGAAAAGGTTAACGAAAAGGTAAACGAAAAGGTTAACGAAAAGGATAACGAAAAGGTAAACGAAAAGGTAAACGAAAAGGTTAACGAAAAGGCTAACGAAAAGGATAACGAAAAGGTAAACGAAAAGGTTAACGAAAAGGTGAACGAAAAAGGTAAACGAAAAGGTAAACGAAAAGGTAAACGAAAAGGTAAACGAAAAGGTAAACGAAAAGGTTAACGAAAAGGTTAACGAAAAGGTGAACGAAAAAGGTAAACGAAAAGGTTAACGAAAAGGTGAACGAAAAAGGTAAACGAAAAGGTTAACGAAAAGGTTAACGAAAAGGTTAACGAAAAGGTTAACGAAAAGGTTAACGAAAAGGTTAACGAAAAGGTTAACGAAAAGGTTAACGAAAAGGTTAACGAAAAGGTTAACGAAAAGGTAAACGAAAAGGTTAACGAAAAGGATAACGAAAAGGTAAACGAAAAGGTTAACGAAAAGGTTAACGAAAAGGTGAACGAAAAAGGTAAACGAAAAGGTAAACGAAAAGGTGAACGAAAAGGATAACGAAAAGGAAACGAAAAGGTAAACGAAAAGGTTAACGAAAAGGTTAACGAAAAGGTGAACGAAAAAGGTAAACGAAAAGGTAAACGAAAAGGTAAACGAAAAGGTAACGAAAAGGCTAACGAAAAGGCTAACGAAAAGGATAACGAAAAGGTAAACGAAAAGGTAACGAAAAGGTTAACGAAAAGGTTAACGAAAAGGTGAACGAAAAGGTTAACGAAAAGGCTAACGAAAAGGAAACGAAAAGGTAAACGAAAAGGTAAACGAAAAGGTAAACGAAAAGGTAACGAAAAGGTAAACGAAAAGGTTAACGAAAAGGTAACGAAAAGGATAACGAAAAGGATAACGAAAAGGTAAACGAAAAGGTTAACGAAAAGGTAAACGAAAAGGTAAACGAAAAGGTAAACGAAAAGGTAAACGAAAAGGTTACGAAAAGGATAACGAAAAGGATAACGAAAAGGTAAACGAAAAGGTTAACGAAAAGGTTAACGAAAGGTAAACGAAAAGGTGAACGAAAGGTTAACGAAAAAGTAAAACGATAGTATGGTTTATGAACAGCATATGCATAGCACGCATTTTCATTTACGTAGAGCTTGCTGAGATTTTTATCTCATAGTGTGTTATGTACGGTGTAGGTGATCTAGATATCTACCAGGTGAGGACGATGTCCCTCCTCCGGAGGCATGAGTTCAGTTGACGGAGGATGGCTGCGGTGGTGTGCTGGCGCAGTTGATGCTTATCTGACCCGTGGGGAAGTATGTATAGATGTTTTGAGAGTTTGGAATGTTTTGGGCTAATGGTAAACTGTATAGACATTATAGGATGTTTGGAATTCGGTTAGTGGATAGGTTTACATTTAAATGGTGGTTGTATAGAAATTATAGGATGTTTGGAATCTGGTTAGTGGATAGGTTTACATTTGATATTTTAAATGTCTGTTTGGAAACCTGTTTTATAAACTGTTTTGTGATTTTGAAACAGGAGGATATGTTATACTTTTAAACGTATCCACGCAGTTTATTTTCTTGAAAACGTACTTCGTTATGGTTGTGTTTCGAGTCGGTTTTGGGGTGGTAATTCGGAAGACATACGAGTATCGGGTGTTTGTTGTATAGTTGTATTTTATAGGTGTTCGGGTACGTATTGATTTAAATAATTGTTTTGAACGTTTTATTAAATTGTTTTCAAATCGTTTCCGCATAGACGCTAAGAATAAAGGATAAAATGAAAAATTTGTACGGTAAATAAGGGTACAGTGTTAGGGTCGTGACAAAAAATCTTAAATCTCACCTTGGAACTTCAAACTTTGAAGAAAGAGGAGAGAAATCAGCGTGGAGGAAGGATGAAATCGTTGGAGAGAGAGAGAAGGTTTCTTCGTGCGGTGAAGGGAGAAAGAGGGGCTACTGCGTAAGGGAGGGAAAGAAAGAGAGGTTAATACATTTTAAACTCAACTTTACCATTTTGCCCTTCAATCCAAATTTCTAACTAATGGTTTTGTAACCCGTTGGTTTAAATTTTTGTAAATTCTTCATTCAATTTATCCTCACATTTTAACTCTTAAAGTTTCCATAAAATTTTCTATTCTTGAAATTACGTTAAAATTCTCCATTTTCGGGCATAAATTGGACATCGAAATGCTGAAAATTCTAGGTGTTACATCCGGCCCTGTTACCTGGGTTATTGGTGAACAATGTTCATCTACGAAGCAACCTGTATGAACAATAATAAGTAAATAATAATACCCTGATCAGGTTTACGGATTTGAAACCAAAAGAGTGCATCATCAATGCCATGTTAGCTATTTCGTAACAAGCAAACATGACAACCTTCACACAGCAAAAGGTGTACTAGGATAATCTCCTGATATGTTAACACCCAAAACGTCCAAAGTATCACGAGGATCCATCCTCTACACAACAATAATAAATCCAGGTCTTGTCATCAATGGTAAACGTATAAATCATACACATATACACCTAAAAGATTGACGTACTGATGATCAGGCCTTGTTAGGTTTTTATGGGTGATAACTCACAGATATAGGTTTTTCATAAAATTCATGTAATGAAGTGCAAATAATATAAAACCTCTATCTTTATGTCGAGCGCTCCTTCCAAATGGGGGCGCAACCTAAGCAACTGGATCGAAGTTCTCGAAGTCATCTGAGCCTAAAATAAAACCAATGTAATTATCTCACTAATCACTAAGGGAAGACACAAAGATGAGTTCTAAATCGGGACTAAGAACTCAATCCCTAACACTATAAACGACTGCGGGCCGAGGCGACAAAATTTCCACTAATTAAAAACCGTGCGGTAGAAACTGTAAGGGGACCAGTCGAAACTTACAAAAATCAGGTTTGGCCGTGGTGTTCATCCTATCGGTCGACACTTTAGAGCTCTCGAGTTCCAACTCAAAATGAACTAGTGATCGAAACTTTATCCACAAGTGTTGACACTTGCTTGGTCGACACTTCCTCTGAAGTGTCGACACCCCAAACTCTCAAGTTCGAGCTCAAAATGAACTGGCGATCGACACTTCAATCTGAAGTGTCAACACCTTTTACAAAATAAAAGGTGTGCGGTTTACACTTCCCTTTAACGGTTGACACTTGTTGCTATGTTTCTAGCGCAAGGTTTGAAGTGTCAACCGACCATCCACAGTGGTCAATACTTAAGCGATCTCCAGTGATGGGAAGTCGTGAAAAATGTCCTCCCCCGTCGTTTCTCACCTCCAATCAACAAACATATTTAAACAACACCTAAACCTACTCAAATAAACCAAAAACAACTTATGGATTTAAGTTTCCAAGCTAGAATCCGTTATCCATAAAACACAGATCTTTAAACACGAAAAACAAAGGAGAACAACTTACCCTTGAAATTTTCCTTCACAAATGTTGTTGCACTAATCCTCACGAATGATCTCCTAGCCACAAGATGCGACGAATCGCTCATCAAAAATTCTGCTCTCTCCTTCACCTTGGTGTCAGCGGCCAAATGAAGAAGAGAGAATAAAGTTTTCAAACCCCATTATAAAAAAATAACATTTTTCTTAATCACGCTTTTATCCCACCATTTTATAAATTTATAAATTAGACAATATCCTTAAAAACATCAATTTTTACATGAATCATGCAAGATGCACAGATCTTACAAAAAAGATCAATTCCAAAGACTCATCAACAAATGGCGTTGCAAAGAGAATGAACAGAACGATCTTGGAGAACATAACATGGATGTTACCATATTCAAAAATTCTCAAAACTTTTTGCTTCTCAAAACTTTTTACTAAGAAGCAATGAAGATTGTAGTAAATATTATCAACTTATCTCCATCAACACCCTTAAGTGGAAAAGTGTCAAATAGATTACAGACCGGCAAAGATGTCTTCTATATGCATCTTAAGATGTTTGGATGCAATGCGTTAGTCCACATTACCAAATATGAGAGATTCAAGCTAGACAGTAAAGCAAATGAGTGCATATTCCTCGGATATGGAAGTTGTATGTTCGCATATATGCTTTAGAATTCGTTTGACAAGCACATTGTTAGAAGCTGAGAAGTTGTCTTCTTTGAAGATTAGACCATTAAAAATATGAAGAAAGATGTAGGGATCACTAATGAGCATATCTAGTAAGAGTTGATACAATGAAATCAACTTTTGATAAAAGAGATGTTGGAGAATCTGGTGACCAAGCAATTAGTGATGTCGACCAAGGAGAAAACAAAGACTTCTCCTGAATTATTTATAGAATCAAAGTTAGGAAGTTAAACAAGAGATCGTCGACCATCAAAAAGATACTCTTTAAATAAGTATGTGATGATTACTGATGACGACAAACACGATGTTACGAGGAAGCTACTAAGTATCAATACAAGAAGAACTGGTTATATACAATGCAAGGGGAAATGAGATCATTGATGAAAACTAGACTTACGAGTTGGTTTAACTTCTAAAAAAGATAAATGCACTCAAGAACAAATGAGTATACATCCATAGAATTGAAGTGTTCATTAATCTTCAACTATGGATAATGAGTACACAATATAATCTTTTCAAAAACAATTAGAAGAAACTAATATAATCAATATTCTCACCAAACTAAAAATTATATATTAATCTTGTCAAACTGACTGGTAGTGCAACTGGAGTAACTAAGCCTCATCGAAAAAACATAACCAATAAAATTGTAGAGTACTTTGCTTCAACTAACTCCCTTAAATCTTACATAAAACTTCATAAAAGATCCATTTTTTATCTCGCCCATAGATTAAAAATAGTGTAGAAAAAAATTGTCCTGTTTCTATTTCTCTCGTTTTCCACACTCTCTGTATCTTTCTTTATCTCTCTAAATCTTTGCAAACATTTTCGTCTCTATCAAAAGAAGAAAAATCTTCATTTTTTTGTCTTCTTTTATTTTCTTTTTAACTAATATGATGAGACCCACCACTCCAATTAGGCACTAACTCATAAGAAATTTAAAGACTAAAACATAAGAAACTTCAAGACAAATAGTTCCATAGAAAAAACTACAATTTTGTTCCATCACTTTAAAAGCTTTCAACCCGACCAAAATAAAATATCACTTAGATATTGTCTTCTTTGATTAAAACAAATGGTTGATGTAATTAAAAAATTGTAGAAATGTGATTCAACAAATGAAAATCAAAATCCAAGTGATAGTGATAATCTGCAAAGACCAACAAAGCCAAAAAGTGTTTTGCTACAAACTCATTCCAATGTAACGTACTCTATGTTTTATAGGCACAACAGCACTTGTAAGGTAAATGATGAAAGTAATATGTTAGAAATAGATCAATATTTATCTAAAAAATTTCAACGTATTAGCTTGTAGAGGAGGAATTTCAATAAATATTTTAGTTTGAGTGCAATAGAAAAATATATTTTGATCATTCTAATTTTTACTATTGTGTCAGAATTTGTTTTATCTATGGTAGTCGTGTTCTTGAGCGTTTCATAGTCCTCTATCGCCCAAAATTGTTGAAGCTCCGCGTGCACTCCAAACTGGCTCAAATCATTCAATATTTTCAATGCTTCTCTACAAAATTGATGATGACCTAGATAGTACTATAACCGACTATTGACAAAAGTTTTTTTTTTTTTTTTTTTTTTTTTTTTTTTTTTTTTTTTTTTTTTTTTTTTTTTTTTTTTTTTTTTTTTTTTTTTTTTTTTTTTTTTTTTTTTTTTTTTTTTTTTTTTTTTTTTTTTTTTTTTTTTTTTTTTTTTTTTTTTTTTTTTTTTTTTTTTTTTTTTTTTTTTTTTTTTTTTTTTTTTTTTTTTTTTTTTTTTTTTTTTTTTTTTTTTTTTTTTTTTTTTTTTTTTTTTTTTTTTTTTTTTTTTTTTTTTTTTTTTTTTTTTTTTTTTTTTTTTTTTTTTTTTTTTTTTTTTTTTTTTTTTTTTTTTTTTTTTTTTTTTTTTTTTTTTTTTTTTTTTTTTTTTTTTTTTTTTTTTTTTTTTTTTTTTTTTTTTTTTTTTTTTTTTTTTTTTTTTTTTTTTTTTTTTTTTTTTTTTTTTTTTTTTTTTTTTTTTTTTTTTTTTTTTTTTTTTTTTTTTTTTTTTTTTTTTTTTTTTTTTTTTTTTTTTTTTTTTTTTTTTTTTTTTTTTTTTTTTTTTTTTTTTTTTTTTTTTTTTTTTTTTTTTTTTTTTTTTTTTTTTTTTTTTTTTTTTTTTTTTTTTTTTTTTTTTTTTTTTTTTTTTTTTTTTTTTTTTTTTTTTTTTTTTTTTTTTTTTTTTTTTTTTTTTTTTTTTTTTTTTTTTTTTTTTTTTTTTTTTTTTTTTTTTTTTTTTTTTTTTTTTTTTTTTTTTTTTTTTTTTTTTTTTTTTTTTTTTTTTTTTTTTTTTTTTTTTTTTTTTTTTTTTTTTTTTTTTTTTTTTTTTTTTTTTTTTTTTTTTTTTTTTTTTTTTTTTTTTTTTTTTTTTTTTTTTTTTTTTTTTTTTTTTTTTTTTTTTTTTTTTTTTTTTTTTTTTTTTTTTTTTTTTTTTTTTTTTTTTTTTTTTTTTTTTTTTTTTTTTTTTTTTTTTTTTTTTTTTTTTTTTTTTTTTTTTTTTTTTTTTTTTTTTTTTTTTTTTTTTTTTTTTTTTTTTTTTTTTTTTTTTTTTTTTTTTTTTTTTTTTTTTTTTTTTTTTTTTTTTTTTTTTTTTTTTTTTTTTTTTTTTTTTTTTTTTTTTTTTTTTTTTTTTTTTTTTTTTTTTTTTTTTTTTTTTTTTTTTTTTTTTTTTTTTTTTTTTTTTTTTTTTTTTTTTTTTTTTTTTTTTTTTTTTTTTTTTTTTTTTTTTTTTTTTTTTTTTTTTTTTTTTTTTTTTTTTTTTTTTTTTTTTTTTTTTTTTTTTTTTTTTTTTTTTTTTTTTTTTTTTTTTTTTTTTTTTTTTTTTTTTTTTTTTTTTTTTTTTTTTTTTTTTTTTTTTTTTTTTTTTTTTTTTTTTTTTTTTTTTTTTTTTTTTTTTTTTTTTTTTTTTTTTTTTTTTTTTTTTTTTTTTTTTTTTTTTTTTTTTTTTTTTTTTTTTTTTTTTTTTTTTTTTTTTTTTTTTTTTTTTTTTTTTTTTTTTTTTTTTTTTTTTTTTTTTTTTTTTTTTTTTTTTTTTTTTTTTTTTTTTTTTTTTTTTTTTTTTTTTTTTTTTTTTTTTTTTTTTTTTTTTTTTTTTTTTTTTTTTTTTTTTTTTTTTTTTTTTTTTTTTTTTTTTTTTTTTTTTTTTTTTTTTTTTTTTTTTTTTTTTTTTTTTTTTTTTTTTTTTTTTTTTTTTTTTTTTTTTTTTTTTTTTTTTTTTTTTTTTTTTTTTTTTTTTTTTTTTTTTTTTTTTTTTTTTTTTTTTTTTTTTTTTTTTTTTTTTTTTTTTTTTTTTTTTTTTTTTTTTTTTTTTTTTTTTTTTTTTTTTTTTTTTTTTTTTTTTTTTTTTTTTTTTTTTTTTTTTTTTTTTTTTTTTTTTTTTTTTTTTTTTTTTTTTTTTTTTTTTTTTTTTTTTTTTTTTTTTTTTTTTTTTTTTTTTTTTTTTTTTTTTTTTTTTTTTTTTTTTTTTTTTTTTTTTTTTTTTTTTTTTTTTTTTTTTTTTTTTTTTTTTTTTTTTTTTTTTTTTTTTTTTTTTTTTTTTTTTTTTTTTTTTTTTTTTTTTTTTTTTTTTTTTTTTTTTTTTTTTTTTTTTTTTTTTTTTTTTTTTTTTTTTTTTTTTTTTTTTTTTTTTTTTTTTTTTTTTTTTTTTTTTTTTTTTTTTTTTTTTTTTTTTTTTTTTTTTTTTTTTTTTTTTTTTTTTTTTTTTTTTTTTTTTTTTTTTTTTTTTTTTTTTTAATCATTTTTTCACTTTTTCAACTTTCTTCAATTGTTTTAATTTTATGAATTTCTTTATTTTTTAAATAAAATATATATATTTATATACCAGGACCAAAAACCCAGTTCTATTTGGATCGATTCGAATCTCACGATATCAGTTCTAATTCCATTTCCAAGAAACCCGTGGGCTACGGTTCGGTCTAGATTGCAGGGCAGAACCGGATGGGTCCTAATTTAGATGGAGAGTTCAGTGAAAGATCGAGAAAACCCAAGAAGAAACAAACAAACCACTTTAAACTTTGCTCCAACACAAACCCATCCACTTGTTTACTACACTTGTTTAATACCTTCATTATGCAGAAAAGAAACCAACTCCATGGTACTCATTGCTTTTATTGCTTTGTTTATGGGATCGGAAAGATGACGATTTTTCCGGTGGCTCGAGAAGTTTGAAGGTAAGCAAGTGCCTCGACTGTCTTTGAGAATGGAAATGGACCTTTTGGATCTATCACCGGCTTCAGTTTCCCGCTTTCGAAATAAGGTTGCAGTTTCTCTAGGACGGATCCAGTCGATATGAGGATGAAAAAAAACGGATTTGCAGGATCAACAATGGAGATCACTTTCCCACCTTCTTTGATAGCCTTCACTGCCTTCTCACTCTAAAAAACAAAAAAAAAAAAAAAAACAAAAAAAAAAAAAAAAAAAAAAAAAAAAAAAAACAAAAAAAAAAAAAAAAACAAAAAAAAAAAAAAAAAAACAAAAAAAAAAAAAAAAACAAAAAAAAAAAAACAAAAAAAAAAAAAAAAAAAAAAAAAAAAACAAAAAAAAAAAAAAAAAAAAAAAAAAAACAAAAAAAAAAAAACAAAAAAAAAAAAACAAAAAAAAAAAAACAAAAAAAAAAAAACAAAAAAAAAAAAAAACAAAAAAAAAAAAAAACAAAAAAAAAAAAAAAAACAAAAAAAAAAAAAAAACAAAAAAAAAAAAAAAAAAAAAAAAAACAAAAAAAAAAAAACAAAAAAAAAAAAAACAAAAAAAAAAAAAAAAAACAAAAAAAAAAAAAAAAACAAAAAAAAAAAAACAAAAAAAAAAAAAAAAAAAAAAAAAAAAAACAAAAAAAAAAAAACAAAAAAAAAAAAAACAAAAAAAAAAAAACAAAAAAAAAAAAAAAAACAAAAAAAAAAAAACAAAAAAAAAAAAACAAAAAAAAAAAAAAACAAAAAAAAAAAAACAAAAAAAAAAAAAAAAAAAACAAAAAAAAAAAAAAAAAACAAAAAAAAAAAAAAAAAAACAAAAAAAAAAAAAAACAAAAAAAAAAAAAACAAAAAAAAAAAAAAACAAAAAAAAAAAAAACAAAAAAAAAAAAAAAAAACAAAAAAAAAAA